>OZ010618.1:16911277-17511277 GCA_963932285.1 Caenorhabditis macrosperma
TCATTCTTTTGTGTTTTCTATGTGCTATTTCTGTTCTTGTTCATGAATTATTACGGAAAAACGGTACAGGAATCAATATAGCTTGATGGTTTGCCATAATCTGTGGAGGTGTGATGACACAGCATTGCAAGTTCGTGAGGAATCGTACTCCCACAGATTCCACCCGATTATCATTCTTTTGTGTTTTCTATGTGCTATTTCTGTTCTTGTTCATGAATTATTACGGAAAAACGGTACAGGAATCAGTATAGCTTGATGGTTTGCCATAATCTGTGGAGGTGTGATGACACAGCATTGCAAGTTCGTGAGGAATCGTACTCCACAGATTCCACCCGATTATCATTCTTTTGTGTTTTTCTATGTGCTATTTCTGTTCTTGTTCATGAATTATTACGGAAAAACGGTACAGAAATCAATATAGCTTGATGGTTTGCCAATAATCTGTGGAGGTGTGATGACACAGCATTGCAAGTTCGTGAGGAATCGTACTCCCACAGATTCCACCCGATTATCATTCTTTTGTGTTTTCTATGTGCTATTTCTGTTCTTGTTCATGAATTATTACGGAAAAACGGTACAGAAATCAATATAGCTTGATGGTTTGCCATAATCTGTGGAGGTGTGATGACACAGCATTGCAAGTTCGTGAGGAATCGTACTCCCACAGATTCCACCCGATTATCATTCTTTTGTGTTTTCTATGTGCTATTTCTGTTCTTGTTCATGAATTATTACGGAAAAACGGTACAGAAATCAATATAGCTTGATGGTTTGCCATAATCTGTGGAGGTGTGATGACACAGCATTGCAAGTTCGTGAGGAATCGTACTCCCACAGATTCCACCCGATTATCATTCTTTTGTGTTTTCTATGTGCTATTTCTGTTCTTGTTCATGAATTATTACGGAAAAACGGTACAGAAATCAATATAGCTTGATGGTTTGAAATAATCTGTGGAGGTGTGATGACACAGCATTGCAAGTTCGTGAGGAATCGTACTCCCACAGATTCCACCCGATTATCATTCTTTTGTGTTTTCTATGTGCTATTTCTGTTCTTGTTCATGAATTATTACGGAAAAACGGTACAGAAATCAATATAGCTTGATGGTTTGCCATAATCTGTGGAGGTGTGATGACACAGCATTGCAAGTTCGTGAGGAATCGTACTCCCACAGATTCCACCCGATTATCATTCTTTTGTGTTTTCTATGTGCTATTTCTGTTCTTGTTCATGAATTATTACGGAAAAACGGTACAGAAATCAATATAGCTTGATGGTTTGCCATAATCTGTGGAGGTGTGATGACACAGCATTGCAAGTTCGTGAGGAATCGTACTCCCACAGATTCCACCCGATTATCATTCTTTTGTGTTTTCTATGTGCTATTTCTGTTCTTGTTCATGAATTATTACGGAAAAACGGTACAGAAATCAATATAGCTTGATGGTTTGCCATAATCTGTGGAGGTGTGATGACACAGCATTGCAAGTTCGTGAGGAATCGTACTCCCACAGATTCCACCCGATTATCATTCTTTTGTGTTTTCTATGTGCTATTTCTGTTCTTGTTCATGAATTATTACGGAAAAACGGTACAGAAATCAATATAGCTTGATGGTTTGCCATAATCTGTGGAGGTGTGATGACACAGCATTGCAAGTTCGTGAGGAATCGTACTCCCACAGATTCCACCCGATTATCATTCTTTTGTGTTTTCTATGTGCTATTTCTGTTCTTGTTCATGAATTATTACGGAAAAACGGTACAGAAATCAATATAGCTTGATGGTTTGCCATAATCTGTGGAGGTGTGATGACACAGCATTGCAAGTTCGTGAGGAATCGTACTCCCACAGATTCCACCCGATTATCATTCTTTTGTGTTTTCTATGTGCTATTTCTGTTCTTGTTCATGAATTATTACGGAAAAACGGTACAGAAATCAATATAGCTTGATCGTTTGCAATAATCTGTGGAGGTGTGATGACACAGCATTGCAAGTTCGTGAGGAATCGTACTCCCACAGATTCCACCCGAATATCATTCTTTTGTGTTTTCTATGTGCTATTTCTGTTCTTGTTCATGAATTATTACGGAAAAACGGTACAGAAATCAATATAGCTTGATGGTTTGCCATAATCTGTGGAGGTGTGATGACACAGCATTGCAAGTTCGTGAGGAATCGTACTCCCACAGATTCCACCCGATTATCATTCTTTTGTGTTTTCTATGTGCTATTTCTGTTCTTGTTCATGAATTATTACGGAAAAACGGTACAGAAATCAATATAGCTTGATGGTTTGCCATAATCTGTGGAGGTGTGATGACACAGCATTGCAAGTTCGTGAGGAATCGTACTCCCACAGATTCCACCCGATTATCATTCTTTTGTGTTTTCTATGTGCTATTTCTGTTCTTGTTCATGAATTATTACGGAAAAACGGTACAGAAATCAATATAGCTTGATCGTTTGACATAATCTGTGGAGGTGTGATGACACAGCATTGCAAGTTCGTGAGGAATCGTACTCCCACAGATTCCACCCGATTATCATTCTTTTGTGTTTTCTATGTGCTATTTCTGTTCTTGTTCATGAATTATTACGGAAAAACGGTACAGAAATCAATATAGCTTGATGGTTTGCCATAATCTGTGGAGGTGTGATGACACAGCATTGCAAGTTCGTGAGGAATCGTACTCCCACAGATTCCACCCGAATTATCATTCTTTTGTGTTTTCTATGTGCTATTTCTGTTCTTGTTCATGAATTATTACGGAAAAACGGTACAGAAATCAATATAGCTTGATCGTTTGAAATAATCTGTGGAGGTGTGATGACACAGCATTGCAAGTTCGTGAGGAATCGTACTCCCACAGATTCCACCCGAATATCATTCTTTTGTGTTTTCTATGTGCTATTTCTGTTCTTGTTCATGAATTATTACGGAAAAACGGTACAGAAATCAATATAGCTTGATGGTTTGCCATAATCTGTGGAGGTGTGATGACACAGCATTGCAAGTTCGTGAGGAAGCGTACTCCCACAGATTCCACCCGAATATCATTCTTTTGTGTTTTCTATGTGCTATTTCTGTTCTTGTTCATGAATTATTACGGAAAAAACGGTACAGGAATCAGTATAGCTTGATGGTTTGCCATAATCTGTGGAGGTGTGATGACACAGCATTGCAAGTTCGTGAGGAATCGTACTCCCACAGATTCCACCCGAATATCATTCTTTTGTGTTTTCTATGTGCTATTTCTGTTCTTGTTCATGAATTATTACGGAAAAACGGTACAGGAATCAGTATAGCTTGATGGTTTGCCATAATCTGTGGAGGTGTGATGACACAGCATTGCAAGTTCGTGAGGAAGCGTACTCCCACAGATTCCACCCGAATATCATTCTTTTGTGTTTTCTATGTGCTATTTCTGTTCTTGTTCATGAATTATTACGGAAAAACGGTACAGAAATCAATATAGCTTGATGGTTTGCCATAATCTGTGGAGGTGTGATGACACAGCATTGCAAGTTCGTGAGGAAGCGTACTCCCACAGATTCCACCCGAATATCATTCTTTTGTGTTTTCTATGTGCTATTTCTGTTCTTGTTCATGAATTATTACGGAAAAACGGTACAGAAATCAATATAGCTTGATGGTTTGCCATAATCTGTGGAGGTGTGATGACACAGCATTGCAAGTTCGTGAGGAATCGTACTCCCACAGATTCCACCCGATTATCATTCTTTTGTGTTTTCTATGTGCTATTTCTGTTCTTGTTCATGAATTATTACGGAAAAACGGTACAGAAATCAATATAGCTTGATGGTTTGCCATAATCTGTGGAGGTGTGATGACACAGCATTGCAAGTTCGTGAGGAATCGTACTCCCACAGATTCCACCCGATTATCATTCTTTTGTGTTTTCTATGTGCTATTTCTGTTCTTGTTCATGAATTATTACGGAAAAACGGTACAGAAATCAATATAGCTTGATCGTTTGAAATAATCTGTGGAGGTGTGATGACACAGCATTGCAAGTTCGTGAGGAATCGTACTCCCACAGATTCCACCCGATTATCATTCTTTTGTGTTTTCTATGTGCTATTTCTGTTCTTGTTCATGAATTATTACGGAAAAACGGTACAGAAATCAATATAGCTTGATGGTTTGCCATAATCTGTGGAGGTGTGATGACACAGCATTGCAAGTTCGTGAGGAATCGTACTCCCACAGATTCCACCCGATTATCATTCTTTTGTGTTTTCTATGTGCTATTTCTGTTCTTGTTCATGAATTATTACGGAAAAACGGTACAGAAATCAATATAGCTTGATCGTTTGAAATAATCTGTGGAGGTGTGATGACACAGCATTGCAAGTTCGTGAGGAATCGTACTCCCACAGATTCCACCCGAATATCATTCTTTTGTGTTTTCTATGTGCTATTTCTGTTCTTGTTCATGAATTATTACGGAAAAACGGTACAGAAATCAATATAGCTTGATGGTTTGCCATAATCTGTGGAGGTGTGATGACACAGCATTGCAAGTTCGTGAGGAAGCGTACTCCCACAGATTCCACCCGAATATCATTCTTTTGTGTTTTCTATGTGCTATTTCTGTTCTTGTTCATGAATTATTACGGAAAAACGGTACAGGAATCAGTATAGCTTGATGGTTTGCCATAATCTGTGGAGGTGTGATGACACAGCATTGCAAGTTCGTGAGGAATCGTACTCCCACAGATTCCACCCGATTATCATTCTTTTGTGTTTTCTATGTGCTATTTCTGTTCTTGTTCATGAATTATTACGGAAAAACGGTACAGAAATCAATATAGCTTGATCGTTTGAAATAATCTGTGGAGGTGTGATGACACAGCATTGCAAGTTCGTGAGGAATCGTACTCCCACAGATTCCACCCGATTATCATTCTTTTGTGTTTTCTATGTGCTATTTCTGTTCTTGTTCATGAATTATTACGGAAAAACGGTACAGAAATCAATATAGCTTGATGGTTTGCCATAATCTGTGGAGGTGTGATGACACAGCATTGCAAGTTCGTGAGGAATCGTACTCCCACAGATTCCACCCGATTATCATTCTTTTGTGTTTTCTATGTGCTATTTCTGTTCTTGTTCATGAATTATTACGGAAAAACGGTACAGGAATCAATATAGCTTGATGGTTTGCCATAATCTGTGGAGGTGTGATGACACAGCATTGCAAGTTCGTGAGGAATCGTACTCCCACAGATTCCACCCGATTATCATTCTTTTGTGTTTTCTATGTGCTATTTCTGTTCTTGTTCATGAATTATTACGGAAAAACGGTACAGGAATCAGTATAGCTTGATGGTTTGCCATAATCTGTGGAGGTGTGATGACACAGCATTGCAAGTTCGTGAGGAATCGTACTCCCACAGATTCCACCCGATTATCATTCTTTTGTGTTTTTCTATGTGCTATTTCTGTTCTTGTTCATGAATTATTACGGAAAAACGGTACAGAAATCAATATAGCTTGATGGTTTGAAATAATCTGTGGAGGTGTGATGACACAGCATTGCAAGTTCGTGAGGAATCGTACTCCCACAGATTCCACCCGATTATCATTCTTTTGTGTTTTCTATGTGCTATTTCTGTTCTTGTTCATGAATTATTACGGAAAAACGGTACAGAAATCAATATAGCTTGATGGTTTGCCATAATCTGTGGAGGTGTGATGACACAGCATTGCAAGTTCGTGAGGAATCGTACTCCCACAGATTCCACCCGATTATCATTCTTTTGTGTTTTCTATGTGCTATTTCTGTTCTTGTTCATGAATTATTACGGAAAAACGGTACAGGAATCAATATAGCTTGATGGTTTGCCATAATCTGTGGAGGTGTGATGACACAGCATTGCAAGTTCGTGAGGAATCGTACTCCCACAGATTCCACCCGATTATCATTCTTTTGTGTTTTCTATGTGCTATTTCTGTTCTTGTTCATGAATTATTACGGAAAAACGGTACAGAAATCAATATAGCTTGATGGTTTGCCATAATCTGTGGAGGTGTGATGACACAGCATTGCAAGTTCGTGAGGAATCGTACTCCCACAGATTCCACCCGATTATCATTCTTTTGTGTTTTCTATGTGCTATTTCTGTTCTTGTTCATGAATTATTACGGAAAAACGGTACAGGAATCAATATAGCTTGATGGTTTGCCATAATCTGTGGAGGTGTGATGACACAGCATTGCAAGTTCGTGAGGAATCGTACTCCCACAGATTCCACCCGATTATCATTCTTTTGTGTTTTCTATGTGCTATTTCTGTTCTTGTTCATGAATTATTACGGAAAAACGGTACAGAAATCAATATAGCTTGATGGTTTGCCATAATCTGTGGAGGTGTGATGACACAGCATTGCAAGTTCGTGAGGAATCGTACTCCCACAGATTCCACCCGATTATCATTCTTTTGTGTTTTCTATGTGCTATTTCTGTTCTTGTTCATGAATTATTACGGAAAAACGGTACAGGAATCAATATAGCTTGATGGTTTGCCATAATCTGTGGAGGTGTGATGACACAGCATTGCAAGTTCGTGAGGAATCGTACTCCCACAGATTCCACCCGATTATCATTCTTTTGTGTTTTCTATGTGCTATTTCTGTTCTTGTTCATGAATTATTACGGAAAAACGGTACAGGAATCAATATAGCTTGATGGTTTGCCATAATCTGTGGAGGTGTGATGACACAGCATTGCAAGTTCGTGAGGAATCGTACTCCCACAGATTCCACCCGATTATCATTCTTTTGTGTTTTCTATGTGCTATTTCTGTTCTTGTTCATGAATTATTACGGAAAAACGGTACAGAAATCAATATAGCTTGATGGTTTGCCATAATCTGTGGAGGTGTGATGACACAGCATTGCAAGTTCGTGAGGAATCGTACTCCCACAGATTCCACCCGATTATCATTCTTTTGTGTTTTCTATGTGCTATTTCTGTTCTTGTTCATGAATTATTACGGAAAAACGGTACAGGAATCAATATAGCTTGATGGTTTGCCATAATCTGTGGAGGTGTGATGACACAGCATTGCAAGTTCGTGAGGAATCGTACTCCCACAGATTCCACCCGATTATCATTCTTTTGTGTTTTCTATGTGCTATTTCTGTTCTTGTTCATGAATTATTACGGAAAAACGGTACAGAAATCAATATAGCTTGATGGTTTGCCATAATCTGTGGAGGTGTGATGACACAGCATTGCAAGTTCGTGAGGAATCGTACTCCCACAGATTCCACCCGATTATCATTCTTTTGTGTTTTCTATGTGCTATTTCTGTTCTTGTTCATGAATTATTACGGAAAAACGGTACAGAAATCAATATAGCTTGATGGTTTGCCATAATCTGTGGAGGTGTGATGACACAGCATTGCAAGTTCGTGAGGAATCGTACTCCCACAGATTCCACCCGATTATCATTCTTTTGTGTTTTCTATGTGCTATTTCTGTTCTTGTTCATGAATTATTACGGAAAAACGGTACAGAAATCAATATAGCTTGATGGTTTGCCATAATCTGTGGAGGTGTGATGACACAGCATTGCAAGTTCGTGAGGAATCGTACTCCCACAGATTCCACCCGATTATCATTCTTTTGTGTTTTCTATGTGCTATTTCTGTTCTTGTTCATGAATTATTACGGAAAAACGGTACAGGAATCAATATAGCTTGATGGTTTGCCATAATCTGTGGAGGTGTGATGACACAGCATTGCAAGTTCGTGAGGAATCGTACTCCCACAGATTCCACCCGATTATCATTCTTTTGTGTTTTCTATGTGCTATTTCTGTTCTTGTTCATGAATTATTACGGAAAAACGGTACAGGAATCAGTATAGCTTGATGGTTTGCCATAATCTGTGGAGGTGTGATGACACAGCATTGCAAGTTCGTGAGGAATCGTACTCCCACAGATTCCACCCGATTATCATTCTTTTGTGTTTTCTATGTGCTATTTCTGTTCTTGTTCATGAATTATTACGGAAAAACGGTACAGAAATCAATATAGCTTGATGGTTTGCCATAATCTGTGGAGGTGTGATGACACAGCATTGCAAGTTCGTGAGGAATCGTACTCCCACAGATTCCACCCGATTATCATTCTTTTGTGTTTTCTATGTGCTATTTCTGTTCTTGTTCATGAATTATTACGGAAAAACGGTACAGAAATCAATATAGCTTGATGGTTTGCCATAATCTGTGGAGGTGTGATGACACAGCATTGCAAGTTCGTGAGGAATCGTACTCCCACAGATTCCACCCGATTATCATTCTTTTGTGTTTTCTATGTGCTATTTCTGTTCTTGTTCATGAATTATTACGGAAAAACGGTACAGAAATCAATATAGCTTGATGGTTTGAAATAATCTGTGGAGGTGTGATGACACAGCATTGCAAGTTCGTGAGGAATCGTACCCCCACAGATTCCACCCGATTATCATTCTTTTGTGTTTTCTATGTGCTATTTCTGTTCTTGTTCATGAATTATTACGGAAAAACGGTACAGGAATCAATATAGCTTGATGGTTTGCCATAATCTGTGGAGGTGTGATGACACAGCATTGCAAGTTCGTGAGGAATCGTACTCCCACAGATTCCACCCGATTATCATTCTTTTGTGTTTTCTATGTGCTATTTCTGTTCTTGTTCATGAATTATTACGGAAAAACGGTACAGGAATCAATATAGCTTGATGGTTTGCCATAATCTGTGGAGGTGTGATGACACAGCATTGCAAGTTCGTGAGGAATCGTACTCCCACAGATTCCACCCGATTATCATTCTTTTGTGTTTTCTATGTGCTATTTCTGTTCTTGTTCATGAATTATTACGGAAAAACGGTACAGAAATCAATATAGCTTGATGGTTTGCCATAATCTGTGGAGGTGTGATGACACAGCATTGCAAGTTCGTGAGGAATCGTACTCCCACAGATTCCACCCGATTATCATTCTTTTGTGTTTTCTATGTGCTATTTCTGTTCTTGTTCATGAATTATTACGGAAAAACGGTACAGAAATCAATATAGCTTGATGGTTTGCCATAATCTGTGGAGGTGTGATGACACAGCATTGCAAGTTCGTGAGGAATCGTACTCCCACAGATTCCACCCGATTATCATTCTTTTGTGTTTTCTATGTGCTATTTCTGTTCTTGTTCATGAATTATTACGGAAAAACGGTACAGAAATCAATATAGCTTGATGGTTTGCCATAATCTGTGGAGGTGTGATGACACAGCATTGCAAGTTCGTGAGGAATCGTACTCCCACAGATTCCACCCGATTATCATTCTTTTGTGTTTTCTATGTGCTATTTCTGTTCTTGTTCATGAATTATTACGGAAAAACGGTACAGGAATCAATATAGCTTGATGGTTTGCCATAATCTGTGGAGGTGTGATGACACAGCATTGCAAGTTCGTGAGGAATCGTACTCCCACAGATTCCACCCGATTATCATTCTTTTGTGTTTTCTATGTGCTATTTCTGTTCTTGTTCATGAATTATTACGGAAAAACGGTACAGGAATCAGTATAGCTTGATGGTTTGCCATAATCTGTGGAGGTGTGATGACACAGCATTGCAAGTTCGTGAGGAATCGTACTCCCACAGATTCCACCCGATTATCATTCTTTTGTGTTTTCTATGTGCTATTTCTGTTCTTGTTCATGAATTATTACGGAAAAACGGTACAGAAATCAATATAGCTTGATGGTTTGCCATAATCTGTGGAGGTGTGATGACACAGCATTGCAAGTTCGTGAGGAATCGTACTCCCACAGATTCCACCCGATTATCATTCTTTTGTGTTTTCTATGTGCTATTTCTGTTCTTGTTCATGAATTATTACGGAAAAACGGTACAGAAATCAATATAGCTTGATGGTTTGCCATAATCTGTGGAGGTGTGATGACACAGCATTGCAAGTTCGTGAGGAATCGTACTCCCACAGATTCCACCCGATTATCATTCTTTTGTGTTTTCTATGTGCTATTTCTGTTCTTGTTCATGAATTATTACGGAAAAACGGTACAGAAATCAATATAGCTTGATGGTTTGAAATAATCTGTGGAGGTGTGATGACACAGCATTGCAAGTTCGTGAGGAATCGTACCCCCACAGATTCCACCCGATTATCATTCTTTTGTGTTTTCTATGTGCTATTTCTGTTCTTGTTCATGAATTATTACGGAAAAACGGTACAGAAATCAATATAGCTTGATGGTTTGCCATAATCTGTGGAGGTGTGATGACACAGCATTGCAAGTTCGTGAGGAATCGTACTCCCACAGATTCCACCCGATTATCATTCTTTTGTGTTTTCTATGTGCTATTTCTGTTCTTGTTCATGAATTATTACGGAAAAACGGTACAGAAATCAATATAGCTTGATGGTTTGAAATAATCTGTGGAGGTGTGATGACACAGCATTGCAAGTTCGTGAGGAATCGTACTCCCACAGATTCCACCCGAATATCATTCTTTTGTGTTTTCTATGTGCTATTTCTGTTCTTGTTCATGAATTATTACGGAAAAACGGTACAGAAATCAATATAGCTTGATGGTTTGAAATAATCTGTGGAGGTGTGATGACACAGCATTGCAAGTTCGTGAGGAATCGTACTCCCACAGATTCCACCCGATTATCATTCTTTTGTGTTTTCTATGTGCTATTTCTGTTCTTGTTCATGAATTATTACGGAAAAACGGTACAGAAATCAATATAGCTTGATGGTTTGAAATAATCTGTGGAGGTGTGATGACACAGCATTGCAAGTTCGTGAGGAATCGTACTCCCACAGATTCCACCCGATTATCATTCTTTTGTGTTTTCTATGTGCTATTTCTGTTCTTGTTCATGAATTATTACGGAAAAACGGTACAGAAATCAATATAGCTTGATGGTTTGAAATAATCTGTGGAGGTGTGATGACACAGCATTGCAAGTTCGTGAGGAATCGTACTCCCACAGATTCCACCCGATTATCATTCTTTTGTGTTTTCTATGTGCTATTTCTGTTCTTGTTCATGAATTATTACGGAAAAACGGTACAGAAATCAATATAGCTTGATGGTTTGCCATAATCTGTGGAGGTGTGATGACACAGCATTGCAAGTTCGTGAGGAATCGTACTCCCACAGATTCCACCCGAATATCATTCTTTTGTGTTTTCTATGTGCTATTTCTGTTCTTGTTCATGAATTATTACGGAAAAACGGTACAGAAATCAATATAGCTTGATGGTTTGAAATAATCTGTGGAGGTGTGATGACACAGCATTGCAAGTTCGTGAGGAATCGTACTCCCACAGATTCCACCCGAATATCATTCTTTTGTGTTTTCTATGTGCTGTTTCTGTTCTTGTTTATGAATTATTACGGAAAACTTACTTACTTTGGATACTTTGGAGGTCTGTATTCATGATGTAGCATCATGCAGACCACAGCTCAAAGACTGCCAAGTCTTTCGATCTTTCGCGATTGTCGACCAATGCACGGTTGTTTCGCCGAAGGTGTTCTTGATGTTGAGGAATTTCGAAAACGGATCCATCCATCGCCTCGGGGGTCGCCCTCTTGGTCTTTTCTTCCATCTTGGGTACCAATTGAGCGTCTCCGTTGACCACCTTCCATCCCTTCGTCGTGCCACGTGTCCTGCCCAGCCGTGCTTCTGCTTCGCAATGTATTCCAGTGGGTCTCGCACCTTTGAAAGTCGACGTATGTCCTCTCGATGGAGGTTCTTTTCTCGTTGTTCTTTCAGTGTTATCCCGACGAGTGCTCTTTCCATTGCAGCATGTGCGACTCTCAGTTGTTCGGCCGACTTTTTAGTGAACGCCCACGTCTGTGTTCCGTATGTGATTGCGGGGAGAACGGCTGAATCGAAGAGTTTCGCCTTGATCTCAACGTTGTCGCATTCATCGAAGATGACCTTCAACTGCCGAAACGCTGCCCAACCGGCGCTCTTTCTTCTAGTGATTTCCGGAGCTATCTCGTTTTCGGCGTTCAGAAGTCTTCCCAGATAGATGTACTTATCTGTGTCGTCAAGTGGGCGGGTTCCGATCTTCACTTGGTTCGAGTCGGAGAATCGGTTTCTGAGCGTCATTGTCTTCGTCTCGTTGATTTTCAAGCCGGCTATGGCACTGGCTGACACGAGGTCTTCTAGCATCCTGCTTGATTCGGCGGAGTCGTGGGAGATGAGGACGATGTCATCGGCGAAGCGCAAGTGATTCAGTGGCCTTCCGTCGATCGAAACTCCGTAGCTGTCCCAATCGCACGATCTGATGATCGATTCGAGGCACGCGGAGAACAGATTTGGGGAGATTGGGTCTCCCTGACGCACGCCTTTTCCGATCGGAATTAGAACCTCCGAGTTGAACGGTTTTATGGATGTTGTGCATCCGCTTTAGCAAGCCTTGATGGTTTCCACGTAGCATTCGTCGACTCCCTGGTCGTTGAGCGAGTTCCAGATGTAGTCGTGCTCGACGCTGTCGAATGCTTTCTCGTAGTCGATGAACGTAAGGATCAGAGGGAGTTGGTGTTCTCTGTGAACTTCCAGTAGCTTGTTGAGCGTCTGGATGTGGTCCATCGTGCTGTAAGACCTCCTGAAACCAGCTTGTTCGACTGGTTGGTTCTCTTCGAGTCGCTTCCGTATTCTTGCGAGAACGCATCTCGTGAAGACCTTGTAGAGAACGAGTAGCAAGCTGATCGGTCGGTAGTTGGCAAGTTTTTCGCGGTCTCCTTTTTTGTAGAGCAGCGTCGTTTTCGACGTTTTCCAAGAGTCTGGGATCTCGCCGGTCTGCAGGTAGTGGGTGAAGCGTGACGCGATTGCGCTGTACAGTGGATCGCCACAGGCCCGCAGCAGCTCGGCTGTGAATCCGTCTTTTCCAGGGGCTTTCCTTGGTGGAATTGACTCGATGGCTGCTCGAATCTCACTTGGTAGGAAGGCCGGGGCGGAAGGGAAGTTTTTGTGGCTGAAGGGGGGCATATTTGTGTGGCCGGTGCGAAAGAGATCAGTGTAGAACTCCTTGATCTCCTCTTCAATCCGGGCTTTTGATGTTACCCTTTCTCCCGACGCCGTCGTCAGGCTCGGAATTACTTCTTTGAATACTTCTAGCGACCTTGTGGCAACTTTGATGCTCTTCCTGTTGGCGGCGGCTTCGAGGAGTGTGTCCTTGGTGTATTCGTAGTGATCTCGTTCGACAAGGGCTCGGCACCATTTCGAGAAGGAGGCGAAGGAGGGGAGCATGCGGTCCATGTTCTTCCTTTCCTCGATCATTTTCCTTGTTGGCTCCGACCTACGTCTTTCGGCATGTGTCGACGGCTCTTTTGACGCTTCTGTTTTAATCTTACTCACGTATTCGGATAGTACTTCGTAGTCTCGCGACGTTTCGGTAGGATTTAATTCAGGTGGCGGGTTGCTCCGGCAGTGTGCTGCGGCGACTTCTGGATCGAGTATCGCGTACCGTCTTTTTGTGTGGCTCCTCCGCTGTATGGTTTCCAACTTCTCGGAGAAGTGGAAGATTGCTCGGACGATCCGATGGTCGCTTCCGGTGTCAAAACTTGTCAAAACTTGGACGTCGGTACAGCTCCTCCTATTCCCGAGGAAATAGTCGATTTCGCGTCGAGAGGTGTCAGCCGGATTCGCGTGAGTCCACCGTTTGTTTGCGGGCTTCTCGAAGAATGAGTTGTAGCAGAATAGCCGATTTGACTCGCAGAAGACTGCCAGCTCCTCGCCGGCTTCGTTTCGACAATCTGTCATGTGAGGACCGATGAAAGTCTCATTGGGTGCTCCGTGGCCGATGGTGGCGTTGAAGTCCCCGCCGATAACGATGTAGTGCGATCGATGTCTTCTCACTGCGTCTCGGAGATTTTCGAAGAACTCTTCTTTCTGTGAATCGTCGGCATCAGCAGTTGGAGCGTAAACTTGGAAGAATGAGAGAGACGACCTCTTGTTTACTCTCAACTTGATCAATCCGATTCGATGAGAGATTTGGCGATAATCAGTTATCCTGTTCATCATCTGCGGGGCCACTACAAAACCGACTCCTCCAGATGTCGAGCCTTCTTGTCTTCGTCCCATAAATATTCCGGCTCCGCTCTCGTGAATTGCCTTCCTCGCGTTTTTTCGCTTCGTCTCGCACACACCGATGATGTCGTACTTGATCTTCGAGGCTTTTTCTATCAGGTAGTCAAGTTGGGCGTCCGAGCAGATGGATCTCGCGTTGTAAGTGCAAATGCGAAGATCTACGCGTCGTGTTCGTGGGTGCTGTCGTTGTTGTTGACGATCGGTAGTTGGTGTTAGTGGGGGGTTTGAGGTGGTGGTTGAATTTGTTTCCGTATCCAATTCCATCATGTGACCTTGGCACCCGTGATTTGATCGCCCATGGCCGTGTGCTCCGCTCGCGTCACCGGACGGGCGTTCAGGGACGGCCTGCGGGGAACTTGGGCAGATATTTGAGCTGTTTGTAGCATGAATTTTATGCACCCACTTCGACTTGCTGGGCCTGATGGGGTGAGGCTTTTTGGGGCCTCAGCATTCCAGTGCTCTGCGCTGGATTTCCTTGAAAACTTCCGGAGCCTAGCCCTTCTGCGTTCTTGGAGAGCGAATTGGTGTTCTTAGCCTACAGAGTTCGAGTGAGGGTAGGCAGCCTGTGGGCCCCGGACTCTGCGTTTCCCGTCTTTGACCACTGAGATGAGGACTCAGTAATGTGCTCGCGCACGTATCGTGGAGGTGAACAACCATCAAAGACAACTCTCTCCTACTCCCACAGATTCCACCCGAATATCATTCTTTTGTGTTTTCTATGTGCTATTTCTGTTCTTGTTCATGAATTATTACGGAAAAACGGTACAGAAATCAATATAGCTTGATGGTTTGAAATAATCTGTGGAGGTGTGATGACACAGCATTGCAAGTTCGTGAGGAATCGTACTCCCACAGATTCCACCCGATTATCATTCTTTTGTGTTTTCTATGTGCTATTTCTGTTCTTGTTCATGAATTATTACGGAAAAACGGTACAGAAATCAATATAGCTTGATGGTTTGAAATAATCTGTGGAGGTGTGATGACACAGCATTGCAAGTTCGTGAGGAATCGTACTCCCACAGATTCCACCCGAATATCATTCTTTTGTGTTTTCTATGTGCTATTTCTGTTCTTGTTCATGAATTATTACGGAAAAACGGTACAGAAATCAATATAGCTTGATGGTTTGCCATAATCTGTGGAGGTGTGATGACACAGCATTGCAAGTTCGTGAGGAATCGTACTCCCACAGATTCCACCCGATTATCATTCTTTTGTGTTTTCTATGTGCTGTTTCTGTTCTTGTTCATGAATTATTACGGAAAAACGGTACAGAAATCAATATAGCTTGATGGTTTGAAATAATCTGTGGAGGTGTGATGACACAGCATTGCAAGTTCGTGAGGAATCGTACTCCCACAGATTCCACCCGATTATCATTCTTTTGTGTTTTCTATGTTCTGTTTCTGTTCTTGTTCATGAATTATTACGGAAAAACGGTACAGAAATCAATATAGCTTGATGGTTTGAAATAATCTGTGGAGGTGTGATGACACAGCATTGCAAGTTCGTGAGGAATCGTACTCCCACAGATTCCACCCGAATATCATTCTTTTGTGTTTTCTATGTGCTATTTCTGTTCTTGTTCATGAATTATTACGGAAAAACGGTACAGAAATCAATATAGCTTGATGGTTTGAAATAATCTGTGGAGGTGTGATGACACAGCATTGCAAGTTCGTGAGGAATCGCACTCCCACAGATTCCACCCGATTATCATTCTTTTGTGTTTTCTATGTGCTGCGTTATACGCCCGTTCCCTCAGGTTCCATTGAGGAGAACTGGGACGTATATTCTACAGACTAAACTAATACATTAAGATCTTAGACTACAGTTTATTCAAGTTTAAATATAAAAGGGAATAGAATATAGAAATAAGAATAATATAGATGATTAAGAGAGAGAGGACCCTAGGGTCCACCTCACCAGCACCGTCCAGACCACACTGACTAGTCTCCATCTCGTCTGCTCTCCTGTGCGCAAGGGGGCGGGGCTAGATGACCTTGAGCCGCGTGTAACATCCCCCTTTTCCATCAGTCGAGCGCCCTCGCTCGATCCTTCCTTATAGCAATCCTTCTGATGTTCTTCCATTCGACAAATAACTTGGTTAGGATGAGGGCGATGTAGTTGCTCGAGCTTGTTGTTGCTCGATGATGGTAGTAGCTCGATGATGTTGATGATGATGATATGAGCTGATTGCGCAGAGAGTCCGTTGTCTTCTTGTGATCAGTGTGACTTTCGAATGTTGGTGAAGCTTTCCAGAAGGTCCAGTGATTAACTGCAATACAAAAATAGATAGAAGAGATTAAATATATAAGGATTAAAATGCATAGCTTACTTAATCTTAAAACTTAGATTAAATGATTAAATGATAAACTTAAATGATAGCTTACTTAAATTTAAAGAAAAAACTTAAACAGAAAAAGAAAAATTACTCCTACAAAACTTAATTACTAGAAAGACAACTAGAAAAAACAAAAATGAAACAAATCCATCAATCCACGTATTCCAATCAATCTTCGGCGTTGTACTCGTTCAGCTTTACTTCTTCCTAATCAGCATTCCTGACCATCCATGCATACGTCTATCTTCCTTTCCATTCGTTGACTTTTGTTGTACAGCTCCTCTGATCTCCTTGATCACTTCCTGATTTGTCCATTGATTTCTTCATGTGCTTCTCGTAACTTTATCCGTAGTAGTACAAAAAACTTCTTCATTATTCCATAGCGCTTGTCCTCGAAAGTAGTAAAATGTGAACCAATCAGAACTTAGAGTGAGTAACTTCACATCTAAATCTGCTTGTTTCCATTCACTAATGATGACAAATCTCCACATTGATTCGATGAACTGTTCTGTTATCACAAGTGAAACAGTACAGTGAGCGACTGATATCCAATATCTCAAAAACTTCCACGAAATGTTTCGATTTGAAGTTTGATCAATTGTAAATCAGAGAAATCTTCGAATTTCAAACATCAGAATAAATTCTTCCGTAAGAACTTCCACTATCGAATTGGCATATTCTTTCGCTACAAAATATCCAAGACGTATGATGTTAAACGTCTTCCATCACGAAAATATCGAATTCTTCTCTTCCTCTCATGACTGAAACAGTCCACAAATGTTGTTGCTGCCACTGTACCCGTCTACAGCAGCCAGCAACCATTTTCCTTCCCTGAAGTCAATCGATTCGCTGGAACACCTCGTCGCCTGGAATCTCCTCTCCGCTCACACTCTCTCGGTGTCTGCGTCTCCATTGCCGCCGCCGCCACACTCGTCGCCGCCTCACGCGCAAGTCTGCAGTTCACCGCGGATTACTGTAAGCAGAGATGTTTACATACACTTCTAATTTCGAAATGTTTTGTTGTTCAATTTTCTTTAGGATTCTTATCTTATCTTTATAATTTTACCTTTTCTTATCATTTTTTATCATAATTTCTTTCTTAAAATTATTCCCAAAATTCCTATTTCTAGTTTTATTGTTTATCACCACTGAATCACCATTCTGAAGGCCCTTTTCCTATATCCTAAATTTAGGCCACCAATTTCTCTCATAAGTTTCCATTAATTCCTTCTCAACTTCCCTTTCCTTTTCCTAAATTACCATTTTCCATCCTTAATTACCATTCTATCACTCTTTCCTCTCTCGTAGGCCCCCATTATCTTCCTCATTATAGTAACCATTATTCATTATTTATCCTCTTTATCGTAGTTTCCATCAATAAACCCGTATAACTCCCAAATGGTCGATCCAGCCGACGGAATCAGGTTCAATTCCTGATATTAGCCGTCAACATGGTGCATCGACCGGTTGACCGGCCGTCCGTCAGGGCGGTTGGGCGAACCGGTCGCTGGGTCGACCATCACCCTCATCCCCCTACAGAGGCTTGGCTCCGTCTCTGTAGGGTTCTTCCCAGGAGCCCACCGGTGGAGTAGGCAGCCATCCGGTGTCCTCCGTTTCTCCCACTCATCCCCACTTCGGTGGCGGGGGGAACGATTACGCCAGCGGCAAGCGTTTCATGCTTCGCCGCACCCTGTCTGGTTTGGCAACCAGATGGGCTTCACCGCTCTCCCGCTGACTAGATCCGGTAGAGATCTCTCAGCTCTTGGTGTGGGGGGAGAGCGGCGGGACCGAGGTCCGCCCGTACACCGAACACGTATATTCGAGGTCTGTCCCCGGACTGCGTACGCCGAACACGCTGATTTCGAAATCTTCGGGGGTGGCCAGCACCCAGGACCATGGCAGTGGCCTCCATCGTGTCCGATCCGCTCCCCATTTGATCTATGGCGGGGGAGCGTGACTGTTGATGATATTTGCGATTGAGTCGCGGCCCGTTCCCAGAGCACGAAAGCCTCGTTGAGCCATCTTCCGAGTGGAAGTCAAGTATAAGGTTTTTTCCATCTCGAACCTCTGCCCGATTTCTTCTTGCGACAAACACTTGTAAAATTTGCGCGTCGTACCATTGTCGTTGGCCCCGCGTGGCTCTCCTTCTGCACACCGACTTATTGATTGATTTCAGTGGTCAGCCGATCGTAGGCCACCAGCAGCAATCCAGTCTTCGGATCAGTCGATCGTCCAATAGAGGAGAAGAGGCCACCGATAGGACGACACCATCACCGTCAACGTAAGTACTTTCATATGAAAAAATAGAAAGGCACACAGCCGCTCCATTAGACTAGTAAAAATGGTCATGCGTCCCCAAACGCTGCCCAAATTTTTCTTGATAAAAACACTTGTAAAATTTTCGAGTCATCCTAAGTAGCATGGCCCAGGCCATCCCACTCCGTGACACAAAATGGCAAGTGGTCGTTGCAGCTCTCCAATATCCTCACGGCGACACGGGTCACCAGCACGAGGAAAGAATCCGGAGCACCATCTCAGGAGAATCGTGAGTGTTTTCCTTCGTTCAACGCAGGACAAGCAACGTTACTTCAGAATAATGGACGAAGTCATGAACTCGCCTCCAGCGAAGAGACACCCCGTGAAAGAAGAGGGCGAGATAAGTGATAGCGACAGCGACCATTTGGAATCCCCGAACGAAACAATCACTTCCAATGACGCCAGCTCGGAATTGTCGGAAGACGATGACAGAGAGTCGACGGGATCTCCAGAGGGCGGACGAAGACGACCATTGGAGGAGTGGAACGGCGTGAGATTCATTCCGCATTTCATTCAAGGAGACACGACACCGACCACACCAAGAACTGGACGCTCCTCGTCTCTCTTCCTGTCATCACCATCCCAGTCGATGGTCGGAGGGCCACCATCACCCACTCTGAGCAGTCACTCACCGCCCGCACTGGCACCGACAAGTAACCCCTGGCTCCGCAACCTGAACAATGCTCGACAAATACCGCAGATTGGCCAACTAGGCCCAATCAGTCGAACGGAGCTCCGTGCACACCAGGACGCGCGAATCGGGATCGAAGGACTCGACAGTCGAGTGGGTGCGGGATCCATCGACCCTACAATGGAAGAGATTCGTCGTCACACAATTCGTCTCTCTCATCAATTGGACATGTTGGAGGAAGGCAACCCAGCTGCAATCCCGGAAATCTTCGCTGCGATCAGAGATTTGTCAGCCGACGAAAGCTACCTCCATCGTCTATACCATCGCGTGACGGCCTCCATAGGAGAACCGGTCGAAGGTAGGAGTCATACGCTAACAACATCACAACAACAGGTTCAGGACCCCGCTGCCCGTTCAGAGACATGGAATGCCAACTCATGAATGAACAGCAATGAGCCAGGACTCACCAGTCGGACAAGCGACCATCATCTCACCCATTGTTGCACAACTTGTTACTCATTTCATTATAAACTTATGAAGTTGTTGTCGATATGGCCCGCTTAGTATTACACAACTCCAGTTACAACGTTACTGAGATCCGATACTTACAACCCCCCTGTACGACCTATCTCGCGACCAAGTTTCAGGCAGGTTCCCCACGTTGCAGACAACATACCAACAGTCGACGGTGTCGCCATACAGCAACACCAGAAGAATTCCGACGCACGATATCGACGCGACCAGAGAATCAAGAGTAAGCATACCAGGGATCACCCAGTGAACATCCACAACCTTATAGATCATGGGTGACAGACGACCAGTCGACGAGCAACCAGGTCACCAGAACGGCGACATCCCGCCACACTGGATGGCTCTGATCGACCAAATGGCGCGAAACGAGGACATCCAAGACCGCTCGGCAGCTCTCCTGCGACTGCAATACACCGTCGCCGTAGAGAGGATACCGTTCTTCGCAAATCTGAACGCACCCACATCGGAAGAGATCCAAGAAGACCATCTCATCCGCGCCCATAATCCTCAAGAGGCGAGAGCACCCCGCGAACACACGTGGAAGGACCTCCTGCTCGACATCGAGGAGATTCGCCAACGCGCATTCAACATTGACCGTACTAACGCACCAGAGGAACTCCCTCGCTTCCTCGCCACAGTACGGGAGATGCTATTCGTTACCGGGGACCTTCATCGACGAATTCACGACCAGTTGGAATTCATCCAGGCCACCATGATACTTACTTACTTAGTTACTTAGACGATCCGTAGTTCGCCGTGGTGGCGCGGATCACAGCTTTCCATGTTGGGCGGTCTCTGGCCAGAGTCGTCCAGTTTGTTGTTAGTTGGTTGTCGTCGTCCCGGACAGACAGGTCCTTCTTCATCATGTCGGCCCAGCGCATCGGCGGACGTCCTCTTGGGCGTTTCCAGTCTCTCGGGTACCAGTGAAGTGTGCTTGTCGTCCAGCGGTCGTCTGTTCTCCTTGCAACGTGGCCAGCCCATTCCAGTTTTCGTCTCATCACGTGCTTCAGCGGGTCCTTGACTTGCGAGAGCTTCCTCATGTCTTCGCGGTGGAGATCTCTTGAGCGTTGCTCGGTCAGGGTGATCCCGACGATCCTTCGTTCCAGGGCAGCGTGGGTAATTCGGATTCGTTCGAGATGGGCTTTCGTTGGTGACCACGTTTCTGCGGCGTAGCAGAGTGCAGGTAGGACGGTCGTGTCGAACAGATTTGCTCGGGTTTTCGGGTCGGCGATCAGGTCGGACGCTCTTTGGATAGTTCCCAGGGCCGCCCAAGCTGATCTTCTCCTTCGGTGTAGTTCTGGGAGCAACTCGTTGTTCTTGTTCAGGTTCCGTCCGAGGTAGACGTACTCATCACACTCGTCGATCGGAGCTCCATTCGCGTAGACGGCGGTTGTTGGAGCGAATGGATTGCGCAAGCATTTTGTCTTCGACTCGTTGATCTCCAGCCCAACTTTCCTGCTTTCGGCGATGAGTTCGTTGAGCATTTTGGACGCTTCCAGTGGGCAGTGTGAGATCAGGACGACGTCATCTGCGAAACGAAGATGGTTGATGTACTTCCCATCGATCGGCACTCCGTGGTCGTCCCAGTCGAGATTCCTGAAGACGGTTTCGAGTGTCGCTGAGAAGAGGTTCGGGGAGATCGGGTCTCCTTGGCGAACGCCTCTGCTGATCGGAACCTTCACTGCCGTGTGGAACGGAGTGATGTCGGTGGAGCAGTTCTTGTAGCAGAGTTTCAGCACGTCGATATAGGTTCTGTCTACATTTTGGTCTTCTAGGCTTGACCAGATGGAGTCGGGTTCGATGCAGTCGAACGCCTTTTTGAAGTCGACGAAGATGAGAACCAGCGGCATGTGGTGTTCTCTCCCTGCTTCCAGGAGTCGTTGGACGGTGGTTATGTGGTCGAGGGTGCTGAACTTTCGTCGGAAACCAGCTTGTTCGACGGGCTGTTCTTCTTCTAAACGGTCTTTGATTCGCCGGAGGATGCACTTCGAGAAGATCTTGTATATCACCGGAAGAAGCGAGATCGGGCGGTAATTGCCAAGATCTTCCTTGTCGCCTTTCTTGTGAATTAGGATTGTCTTTGAGCATCTCCACTGGTCGGGCACTTCTTTTCTGGTCATGACGTTGTTGAACAGCTCGACGATGGTCTTCGTGACTTCTTCGTCGCACATCTTCAGAAAGTCGGCGGTGATTCCATCTGGGCCCGCGGCTTTTCCGTTTGGGAGTGAGCGTATGGCGGCTTCTACTTCAGAATACAGAAATTCTGGAATCGTTGTGGTTGTGGTGGATGGCTGTGGCATCTGTGGTGAGACGTGTCCGACTGACTGGAAAAGGTTCGTGTAGAAGGTTTTGATTTCTTCTTCGATTTTTGGTCTGGCGGTCAGCCGTTCTCCAGTCTCGTTCTTCAGGCAAGGTATCTTTGCCGCGAATTCTTGGAGTTCTTTTGCGGCCGTTTTCAGACTTTTCCGGTTCGCCACTGTTTGCAGGAGCCGTTCGTCCTTGAAGTTGTTCAGGTCTTTACGAAGAGATTGTCGACAGTTTTTGGCGATTACCTTGTACTCGCTTTTTGTTTTGTCGGCGTTTCTTCGAGCGTTTTGTAGGCGTCGCGTTTCTTTGGAGATTCTCTTATCCGATCTGGTTTGTGGCAGAGTGGTGGCCTTCTCTCGTACATCGCTGAGAAAGTGTATCAGTTCGTCGTATTGTGCTTTCACTGAACCGTTCCTTGTGGATGTCCGGGGTTGGCAGGTGAGAAGGGCGACGTCGGTCGGGTCGAGGAGCTTTCGAGGCGGTTTCCTGGAGAGGATCCGTTCCTTTTTGGCTTTCTTCAGGTCTAGGTGCAGGTTGCATCTGACTAGTCGGTGGTCACTCCCGACTGTGACGGAGGGGAGGACATGCGTGTCTGTGAAGAAGCGGCCGTTCGTCAGAATGTAGTCGATTTCGTGTTTGTGGGCTCCGTCTGGTGAGACGTATGTCCATCGGCGATGGTTCGGCTTACTGAAGAAGGTATTCGTGTTCCAGAGGTTGTGGAGTTCACAAAAGTTGACGAGCTCCTCTCCGGCGTCGTTCCTTGGCTCGTACGCGTGTGTGCCAATGTGTGGTTCGGTTTGGTCTTTCCTGGATCCGGCGCGAGCGTTGAAGTCTCCAGTCACGATCTTGTACTTGGATTTGCATCTATTTACAGTGTCGCCGAGTTGTTCGTAGAAGGATTCAATTTCTTCTGGATCGGCGTCTGCTGTCGGTGCGTATCCATGTATTACTGTGACTTTCTGGTGTTTCGAGTGGCGGAAGGTGAGGAATCCGATGCGGTGGTTGATGAACTGCACCTCTTCTATCTTCTTCGTGATTTTCGGACTTGTTATGAAGCCAACTCCTCCACAGATTGAGTTCGCATCGCGTCTTCCGGAGAAGATTCCGTAGCCTTGCTGATCTTCCACGTTCAGTTCTTCTTTTCTTTTTGTCTCAGACAATCCGACTACGTCGAATTTCACGCGTTTGAGCTCGCTCATCAGGTCGTGGAGACGAACGTCGGTGGCGAGTGAGCGGCAGTTGAAGGCGGCGATCCTGAGGTCTGTCCGACGGGTTTTCCGGTGTTGTTGATGTCCGTGCTGTTGACTGGCGGTCAGGTCTCCTCCGTGATTAGATCGCCTCTCCCCATTTGCCCTAGAGCCAGTCTTGTCGCGGGCAGGGATGGGGTGCGGGGGACTGAGGCAGGGGGTTTTGCTGTTTTTAGCGGATTTTTGTCTCTTTTGAACTCGAAGTGGGCTTGCTGGGCCAAATCGAGCGGCTTGGGAACGGGGAGTGTTGGACGCCACCTCCGACCGGCACGAGACGGTGTGCTTCTTGGCCTGCCAACTTCCCCTAGTGTGTCCAGCTCACTAGTGTGTTGAGAGAAGAAGGCAGTTGATCCCTTTCGCCACGTAGAGGCTCAGCACAGAAAGGGGGCAAAAAACACTGGATGGCTCTGATCGACCAAATGGCGCGAAACGAGGACATCCAAGACCGCTCGGCAGCTCTCCTGCGACTGCAATACACCGTCGCCGTAGAGAGGATACCGTTCTTCGCAAATCTGAACGCACCCACACCGGAAGAGATCCAAGAAGACCATCTCATCCGCGCCCATAATCCTCAAGAGGCGAGAGCACCCCGCGAACACACGTGGAAGGACCTCCTGCTCGACATCGAGGAGATTCGCCAACGCGCATTCAACATTGACCGTACTAACGCACCAGAGGAACTCCCTCGCTTCCTCGCCACAGTACGGGAGATGCTATTCGTTACCGGGGACCTTCATCGACGAATTCACGACCAGTTGGAATTCATCCAGGCCACCATGATGGAGGAAATTAACCAACGCTGGGAAGAGGCCCGTATCCAGCGCGCCCGGGAGCTAGCCGATCAGGAGGATCCAGAGGACAGACCAGCAGATGCTGCGTGAAGACGTCGCAACACACAGCTGTGACCACCATCATTCTCGTAACGTGCTCTCGCAATACTCTCGCTACCGTCAATAAAATCCTATTGTTACTTACAGTCTATTGTCATTTCTTATCACCAGTTGCTCAGCACTGGATTATTGATTACCTAATTGTTACTTGCATTATCATTTGAAATCAATATATCTCAGAACTGGTCACCATGGATCATAACATGCTTAAGAAGGCGCGGGAGGACACCATCCCAGCAGCTACTCGTACGGAAACCGTCGGGACGACTCCGCCAACCGCAACACCGATGGACTCGAGCGGCCCGCTCCATCTCTTGAGGAACAGCCCACCACTGCATTTCGAACCACGCGATCCCATCGGCGAACTCCATGACTCGGTCAACGACATACATGGAGAGGTCAATGGACAATTCGCGTTACTCAATGACAATATGGTCCGAGTAGCTACTCAAGTGGAAGACGCCGTCGCCAACCTCACACAATCTGTCGAAGCCATGTGGCAAACCAAATGGAAGGACACGACTGACAAGATGGACGCCATCAACACCAGAGTGGAGCAAGCACACCTCGGGATCCAACAGATCCATGGTCTCCTGGTCACGATGAATCTGATCGGGGACGCTCGCCACGCGGAACAAGGAGAAGCAAACCGCAACTTGCTCAGCCAAGTCGCCGAAAGCCAATCCGACGCAGTGCAGGGTACTGGCACCATCATTACAGCAATCGAAGCGTTGAGCAATAAAGTACGGCCGCACATACATTGATGATGACTTATACCTTATTACAGATGACACCAGTGGTCGCCCAACTCGGTGAGCTCAATACCTCAATGACGGACAAGGCCAATGCCGAACTATCGGCATTGGTAGCTCTCGAAACCAAGGCAGCACAAATGGTCGACGCGGTCGCCAACATCCCGCGCAAAACCACACTGTCCAAGTGCCAGTTCTGCGACGGATTTGACCATTCGAACGAAGAATGCAACACATACTTCTCCGCCTTCCTGCGCCGCGAGGTGCTCATCAAACGTGGGTATTGTGTTTATTGTAGAGCAAAGATGATCAACCACAAAATGTGCCAATTCCACGCAAACCCCGTGCAATGCAACAAGTGCAGCCACCTAGTGACCAACACAAGCGACTCGTACCATCCGCCAGATATCTGCGAAACCGCCTTCCCGGGAGGAGAAGGAGACACGCCACGCATGGAACGTCATGACCGTGGTCCATCGCGCGGACCCATCAATGCCTACGTCCAAGGCCCGAAACGCAACCAGCACGGAAACGGAAGAGGAGGACGCCGTCCATACTAGTCAGCTAGCAGCGACGCCTCGAGATCGACCTAACCCGTGTTAACCTTCATCGTTTCAACTCAATAAAGAGAGTTATTGTTACTACAGTACTGTTATGCTTCCATAGGGTTCGCCACCCGCCGATACTTCCATTTCACACGTGAACTATTGCTCTAATGACCTTCCAGACTGAGTTCAACCATCCTTACATCACAAAACTAATCAGTACTAAGTTCATCACGACAACAGTTACCATGGCTCAATTGCGAGGACAATCGGCTCCATACCACGTCACCGTACAGGGCAAGGCGCTCAAGTATGGGCCCAACATGATTCCGGCACTTGCACTCACCATCCGACCAAGAACGGTTACCATCAGCACAGCCAACGTGTATAGGAATGAAGACGTCGAGAACGACGAAATATTGTTTCGTGCCATCCAGCGCAATGCGCCCTCAGCATCAATCAGGACCATGTCACCGCACCCAAACACCCGCAACGGCCTGCTGGTGGCAGTCCGCTGTGGGCTGATCCCGGAACCATCACTCCACTGGCACAGCTTGCAACTTCGGTAAGTACCACCATACCCAGCGTACAGCATGGACCGATTGCAGCTATTCCGGATTTCGAGAGAAACCAGAACTGAAGAGATGGTTCCTAGCATCAGCCATCGGAGCACTGCAAACGGACGTGTTAAACCAAGATGGAAAGCCGACAAGATGTGCCTTGTGCGCCAATAACTGGGCAGGTTACCCAGTGTTGCGCCATCACGAAGCCCATTGCCCACTGCGAAGACTTCCATTGAAACAACTGTTCCGATTCGTGTTGACAAACACGCCCGGCGTTTGTTTCATATGCACTTCGAAAGCGAGAGTCCACCATTGGCTCGAGTGCCGCAGCTCCGCCCAGTGCACCAAGTGCTTCCAGTATTCCCATTCATCAGTCTACTGCGAGGTATACTCAAAGTATTACTCACCGGAGGACCCATTCGAGTTCGGAATCAAGTGCGAGAGAAAGAGAAGAAAACACTTTGAACACATTCAGGTCCTCGAGCGAGACGGCGTACTCCCGTACGCCGTCTGGTCGGACAAGCCGGATGAGCGGACGTCTCGATACGGAATCCCCAACGGCGCCAAGCAGAACCAGTTCGTCGACGTCAACCACGAGTTTCCATGGCCTCCGGAGTCCACATACTCTGGATCAATCAAGAGGTACCCTCACCTTGTGGCTCCAGATTGGGGTGCTCCAGGATTCGCTCCTCTCTACAAAATCTCCGATCCCGACGCGTTCGTCCGTCTCGAGATCAAGATGAGAAACAACACGGCACCAGACGGCCCATCTAGTTCCCAAGGAAGCGACTCCATCCGAGCATATTGCCGTCCCCCACTCGAGCCGCACACTCAAAATTGGGACTCGCGCCCGTGGAGTTCCCATCAGGATGTCTGGGTGCCGGATCGGATCCACGAGAGGGTGAGCAATAATTCAATTTAATTAAACCTTTTATATGTATAGGATCTGGTGGTTCGCGGCCAACAAGGACAACCATCAGCGCCAGCACAACATCAGCCAATTCCGCTGAGCCGATCGCTGCTGCCGACACCATCCAGCTCAGCTGCCGACCCGCATCAGAACAATCCAGGCAGAACTGCACCACCGGTAAGAACATGGTATACCGTCGTCAATAAAGGAGTATTTAGCCAATGGAACCGTCACCGTACGAATCGTCGTCGAGTGGAGATGGCCACCCAACGGGCGATCAGTGGTAATAGGCTTCCGAGCTCAACCATTGCGTCGTCTTCGACCATCGCACTTCGATGCTTCATCCATCCAGTACATCCATCGGCTACTAGCACTTCACTCTTCTTCGTACTTTTCTCATCGGGCATCGCCCCATCTTTCAATAAAAGCGTATTGGTCGTTCACTCGTATCGTTAATTCCATTTACACTTCGGTCATTGATCCGATGATATCTTTGCCTGTGCATGCTTAATATGTTATCGATTTTATTATTATGCCACTATTATCAACATACCATGTCAAACCCAGTAGACCAGTAGTAACAAACACCTGTGTTCAGACCCGAGGAATAGTACAGCTACCAATTCCCAACGAGGTCGTCGATAGTACGACGACACACCATGCATCTAGGAACTCTACAGCATCCACGGTGCCGCGTCCCATAGGAGCCAGTAGACCGCAACCAGGACACGGTCCCTCGAAATACTAGCCTACCCTCTCTCGATTACGTCCCTACAAAGAGCCAATAAGCACCTCTAGGACAAACCGCGTTAGTTAGGATATACCAACAAAAACATCCACAACGCACAGCGTAATCAGTAGAACTACAAATAGCATCTGAGCGCTAGCCACCCACCACGAGTCTCCCGTCTGGCATAAACGAGTCAGCGGCAATAAGACCGGACCCGTCGGCGGATGGCATAATCCCCCGTTCCCCCACTCCCGATTGCGTCCGTCCCATAGAGCCAATAAGCACCTCTAGGACAAACCGCGTAGCTAGGATGTACCAACCAAAGCATCTACTACGCACGGCGCCGTCAACAGAGCCAAGTAGCATCTGAGCGCCAACACTACCCACAGCGAGTCTTCCGTCTGGCATAAACGAGTCAGCGGCAATAAGACCGGACCCGTTGTAGGTAGTTATCCCGTTTCCCCCCTCCCCACTCGACGCCATGCGTCGCGGCTAGAAGCAAGCGTTATGACAGGAACCTGATCAATTCCCATCAGAACCCCACGGATGGAGCTCGAGCAGGCCGCACTCCTGGAGCAACCGCCTGTTGCCGGAGACGTCTGTCGATAGGAAGTTGTTCATCTCGGGATTGCATATGCAAGAGCACCCAGACGTGAGCTTGCAGCCAGCCACGGCATAATGGCGAAGAGTCCCTCCCCCCTTCTCCCCACCAATTCAATCGAGAGTTATATTAATTCGCATATTCAACCGTACTCTAATACACATAAGTACCACATCTATAGAAGAGTCTTCCAGACTGGAAATCTATCATATCGATCATACCCAATCGAAAAATTACAAACAATGAGTGACGAGAGAAGACGTGTACCAGCCTGGATGCCGTATCTGAAGGACGACCATGACGTCAAGGAGATCACCAAGAGAATCCTGACGCCGATGAAGTCCGCAGTCACGAAAGCCACGACCGAAGCCGCAGCGGCAGTGAAGACCGCACAAGCAGCCCTCGAGTTGACCAGCACGATCTCACCAGAGATGGCGGAGAAGACGCTGACGGGACTGCTCACAACGTTGCAGCAGTGTGACGCGAAACTCCGCAAAATCCGAGCACGACACGAAGACATCAAGCACGTGTACTTCATCGCTGACCATCCCAACGCTGCAGAGATCCTGCACACCATCAAGGACCACATGGAGAAGAGAGAACTCAGCAGAGTCGGACAGTCGTTGGACGACGTCATCGGAGAGGTAGAAACATATCTCGAGGTCAACAACATCGATTATGTGGCGTCTGAGGATCGCCCCCTCACCGAATCCGAGGAAGAAGATTCTATGGAAGAGGTTAAGGAGAGCAGTCACACGACTCCACAAACATCAACTCAACCAGTGGGTAACACTATAGCACTCACACCGATGGCTCCATCAACTCGCCTGTTCGGACCCGGCTCCGCAACGTATGGCTTCCACGACGACGGATATGCCGCACATCAGCTCGGTAATACCAGAATCCATTCGACACCGGCTTCCAACCCTCTCACGAAGGATGTCATTGACAAAATGGTAACATATTTTACCAGGGATCATTCAGCAACATTAGCATTTCTGCAGAAAAATAAGGAAGCCATGGATTCTACGAAGACTCTGCAGGAAGAACTCGCAGCCATTCGCATCGAAGAGGTAGCCACTCGCGAACAGAGTCTCCCAACTCAACGCCTCCGTACGATACAAAGTGATGTTGCACAACAGGAAGCGATGAACCGAGATCTCCGAAGACAGATTGAAGAAGGAAAAGCCCAAATCGCACGCAATAGAATGCTGACGGCGGAGAATGCACAGAGGGCACATCGAGATGAGCTCGCGACAGAAAGCTTCTTCAACCCGAGAAGGGACGATCATTCGACGATGCTCATTGAGACACAAAGAGCAGACAAGGCGGATTCAGCAATTCAGCCATGCCAGCAAGCACCACCAAGAATCTGGCACACCTTCACGGACGCGCACAAGTACATCACAGAATTCTCAGGTTGATACACTTCTCACAGACCCCACCTCAATAGAATAGTTATAGGAATTCCGTCCGAATACGCCAACTTCATGGCCCGATTCACGACCATGGTGGACCAGAACCCGAACTTCGATTCGAACACGAAGATGTTGGTCTTGGAGTCGAAGCTAAGAGGAACTGCATCCACGTGCCTGTCCGCCATTAGCGCCAGAGACGTCGCGTACGAAAGAACGATGCAAAATCTCGACAACGCCTATGGATTAACCATGGATTCCCCGGCAGCCATGTTGGCGCGATTCCAAGATTTGCCCTTCAATCAGTACAACTCGAACGAGATGCTCATCGACCTGGTAGCTCACACGTCGCTTATGGACAACATGACGTACCAAGGAATCACGGACGCCAATGACCCCGGCCACCAGTTGACATTAGCGAACAAATTGCCGATGCCAATGAGAGACAAAGTCAAGCTGTTCGTCATGATGGACAAGAAACGTACATTCGACGAAGTGGTCCGGGAAATCCATTCGAAAATCAAGGGACGCATCCTCCTGGGTACCAACACGGGACTATCTCATCACCAAATCCGCCATGAGTTACCAGTCCAACAAGAACTCTTCCACGTGGAAAAAACGCCAGCCACCAGTTCTCAACCACAGTCATCCGGACAGAACTCACAGCACAAGAACCGTCCCAACCAACCCAACAGGCAAGGAAACGGCCAGAACCGCACAAACCAGCACCATCAAGCGCACGGGATTAACCAGGGTCGTTCGAACCAGCACCAGCAGTCCAGGAATGGCAATCAACAGTTCCGTCACGCGAACCCCCAGACACTCCAAAATCACCACGACGTCTGGAAAGTGGTGGGCCCACCGAATCTACAATACATCTGGAAAACGCTACCATCGGAGACACAGGAATTAGACAAAGAGTGCGCCTTCTGCGGGAAGGGCCACTCCATCATCAGATGTCCTTTGGATCCGGCTACCGTACGTCAACGAATCGAGCAGGAGCAACGCTGTTCCATTTGTGCCCGAAACGCCCACTACCGCATGGCTTGTCGTTCAAAGAAGAAGTGCATCCATTGCGGAGGACCGCACAACACTGCAGGATGCTTAATGCGCCCAGCTCACCACCAACAGATGCGCGAAAAGAAAACGTTCGATTTCTCCATGCCACCACCAGAACCGAGCACATTTTTTCGTGGCCAACCAACCAATCAATAATCAAGTGACTACGGCCGGTACGGACGTGCAGACGCTATCCGTATCAACCACTGCCTGGCCACCAGAATTACCGTCGCCATCTTTGGAAACACATAATGTACCATGCGACACATCGTTCACTCACCAACCTGTTTGTTCTACTCACCCAACAACTATTCGGCTGCCATTAGCAACCAGCAATCTATTGTTTCTTGAAAGTAAGCAATCGTAATACAGTTACCGGTATATCAGGTCTTACTTCAGGTACGCAGCAAGCTGCCCAGACATCAAGAACATCTCACATTGATCTACCAGTTATTAAAAGAGAGCAATTAGCTGTACAACCACCCTTAACAACCAGCAGCAGCTCACCGTGTATTGAAGGTAAGGGAGATCACCCACCAATCACGCGACAATTATGCCTTCCTTTCCAGGAGAACACACCGTGAACTCTCTAGCCTCGGACTTCGCCAGTCGAAGCAACAGAATGCCATTCATCAAACTGACGACGAACCAAGGCCATCAGCTGATCGCACTGGTTGATACTGGCGCGACATTATCGATTGTTTCAAAGTCATCTGCAATCAGATCGGAACTCACTCCGACCGCCAGCCAGAAATTAACTATCAGGAGTTTTGCTCAGCGAACGGTTCTCCACTCGACCATTTACGGAGCAGCGATCACCATGAAGCCGTCCGGAGAATTGAACACGTTCTTCGCGAGCGTAGACTCCCTTCCTGACACTCGCTTCCAGCCTCCCCATTTAACGTCAATAGATAAAGAGTTCCTGAGAAATCACGGAGTCGACACCACGCGGATCGAAGATGAATCACTAGCAGACTCCCCCATCGATATAATCCTGGGCAATGACAAAATCTCTTGGATAAATACACTCTCCCGACGACTCCAACTACCCAGCGGTCGCATGGCTGACGACACTCCAGTCGGTCTTATCGTCTACCCGACGCCGATCGAGAGTCAAGTTAGATGGGATCCCAAGGAGAGCGTACTGGTGACGGAAGCGGAACCTACCAAAGAACTGATCCGTGAAGAAGACCTGCTCGATAGCCACATCACTGAAGCACTTCGCCGATTGTGGGAAACGGAAAGTTTCGGCGTCACCGAACCAGACGCAAACGACGAATGCTCCAAGGACGCGGAAACACTAATCCGAGAATTCAATGAGTCAGCTCGGTTCAACGACAAAGGAGAACTCGAAGTGGAATTTCCTTGGAATGGGAACCAGGCTCGACTGGCGAACAATTTCGACGTCGCAATCGTTCGTCTCCGATCGTTACTCACATCGCTCGAACGTCGTCCAGAGCTGCTGAAAGACTACGACACCATCATCCGCACTCAAATCGAGTCAGGAATCATCAAAGAGGTGCCACCAGACTCCGACGTCTTGCTACCGGAATACTTCATTTCTCATCGAGCCGTCCTTAAGAAGGACTCACTAACCACCAAAGTCAGGATTGTGTTGGATGCGTCATCACACAAAAGGAACGAGCTCTCATTGAATGACTGCATGTATGCAGGACCCTCTCTCCTGCAGCCAATTCCCGCCATCCTGATTCGCTCCAGAACTCGCCGACTCATGCTCATTGGAGACTTGGAAAAGGCGTTCCATCAAGTCCGTATCAAGGAAGAATGCAGAGACGCGACAAAGTTCATCTGGGTGCGCGACATCAACAAGCCACCATCGGGAGACAACATTGTCATCTTCAAGTTCTGCCGATTGCCATTCGGAGTCACCGCGTCGCCATTCTTGCTCACCATGACAATCAACTTCCATCTGGACAGAATCAGTAACCAGCAGCTTGCGATTCGGATCAAACGCAACATCTACGTTGACAATTTGTTGTTCCTCGCGGATACAACTGCAGAGATCTTAGAAGTCCAACAAGCATCGAAGGCAACATTCAAGGACATGCACATGAATTTGAGAGAGTTCATCACAAATTCGACGACTGCCATGAAGTGCATCGAGGAGTCGGACCGAGCCAAGGAGTCCACCATCAAGCTGCTCGGATACCGCTGGAATAGTCTCGAAGACACGTATACCATCCAGCTCGCTCAATTATCATCGGAGCGCCCATCCAAACGTACAGTGGCGTCCAAACTTGCGGAGACCTACGATCCGTTAGGACTCACGGCCCCGATCATCGTACCGTTCAAGCTGCTCATCCAAGAAATTTGGGCGAATGACGTGCGCTGGAATGAACCGATCCCTCGTCGACTCATATCCATGTGGACCAAACTGTGCGAAAGCTTCGGAACCCCATACATCACAGTTCCACGCCAACTCACAACGCAGTATGATTATGAATCATCTCATCTGTTCATCTTCTGCGATGCATCGAAGGACTTCTACGCCACGGCAGCGTATATTCATTTCCGATTTACCAACGGAGACACACAGACTCGATTGCTCACAGCGAAGTCAAAGATCAAACCATCGAAGAGTCTCACGTGGACGATCCCCAAGTTGGAACTATTAGCGATCGAGATCGGATCCACCGTGGCTGTCGACATCGTCAATCAGATTGATATGCCATTATCAGGAATCCAGATCTTCACCGATTCCATGTGCGCCCTCTTCTGGATCCTGCTCGAGCACCAAAAACGCGTATGGGTTGGGAACCGCGTCAAGAAAATCCGCGAGAACCAACAAAAGACGGAGATCCAATCATTGAAGACGTCATTTCACCATTGCCCAACCGGAGACAACCCAGCAGACATGGCGACCCGAGGATGTTCAGCCAGTGAACTGCAAGCGTCGAAGCTTTGGTTCGAAGGACCCAGCTTCCTCCAGGAGCCCGAATCGGAATGGCCGTGCGCTCTCGAAGGAACCATCACGTGTCCCAGAGAATTCCGAGCACTAGTGTTCGGAGAAATCGTGGAACCAAAGAACACCAGGAATGACAACCGTTCAATCGAACATGAAGTCAACCTCACATACGGCAACTACTCGAGCGCTTCCGTCAACGTGTCAGACACGAAGGCAGTAAGATCAGTCATTCCATACGACCGCACACCATCGATGACATTCCTGGTATCAACAACGGAGCGAATCCTCAGATTCTGCCGCAATGGATTCCGCCAACACAAATGGGAAAGTCGGACAATGAGAGAGTACACGGCGAACTTCAACAACGCAGTAGAGCGACTCCGGGTGGCTCGAGCACACGTCATTCGAGAACATTATCGCGAAGCTGAATGTGAGAACTGGAAATTTTCCCCAGACCTCACACCGACAGTAGATGAAGAAGGATTTCTACGCATCCATCGTCCTCTCCGCAATTCGTGCGCACGCCCCGACGCCATCGATCCAATCCTGATCCATAAGGAGCACCCACTCGCCATGCTGATTGTGCGGGAAACACATGACGTCAACGGGCATCTATCGACCCAATCACTGATCACCAGCGTGCGAAATGGCTACTGGATTCCGACTCTGAACACACTTGCAAGGAAAGCCAATAGAACATGTGTCGTATGCAAGCGAGCGAACAGTCGACCATATCGATATCCGTTCGCCACCGATCGCCCCCCTGCACGAGGAAAACCGTCGGTCCCCTTTCAACATGTCGGAATCGATTACTTTGGACCATTGTCATACGAGATCAACCACAAGACCAACGGAAAAGCATACGGTCTCGTGTACACGTGTCTCACCACACGAGCCGTACATCTGGAACTTGTCCGAGACGCCACGACAGTGGAATATCTGAAAGCACTGAAAAACATCTTCGCGCGGAGAGGCGTCCCGAAAACTATCCTCAGTGACAACGCTCAGACATTCTGCACTGGAGCCCGCATCCTCACAGATGACATCAGCAGCATGACACCGAGTGCATCTCTCACAGAATTCCTCGTAAGAGAATCCATCGACTTCCAGTTGATCACCCCATTGGCACCATGGCAGGGAGGAATTTATGAACGAGTCGTTGGGCTCACCAAGCAAATTCTCTACAAAATGTGTGGCCGCCGCCGACTGGATTTCTATGATCTACAACACGTGCTGATCCAGACTGAAGGCTTCCTCAACTCCCGACCTATCACAGCGAATCCAGTGTCACACGAGGATCAGATAGCACTGCGACCAATGGATTTTCTGACGCCAGGAGTCTTACTCGACCCACCAGCAGCAGATGTCGATCCATCAAAGATGACAACAACAGAAGCACAGACGCGTCAACACCTACTGAAACTCGAAGCAGCACTCGCAGATCTCTGGGAGCACTGGTCGCAAGAGTACTTGCTCAATCTCAGGGACGCAAAATATACCAAACGAAGATGCAACACCATCGTCCCACGAGTCGGCGCAATCGTGCTGGTAATGACCGACAAATTGCCACGTCACAAGTGGCCTCTGGCTCGCATCGTTCAACTCATGCCAAGTACCGACGGAGTCGCACGCAATGCCGAAGTCCTTTGTAAAGGAAAACTCTACCGTCGCGCAGTCTGCCAACTTATCCCATTGGAAGTAGAAGACGACCCATTGAAGCCAGAGCAACAACAAGCACAGTCGTCTCAAGAAGAAACTTCGGCTCCACTTCACGAACCAGAGTACAATCACGATCTTCAGAAGCAGTCAACGTCCAGCCAAGCAGCAGTCTCCAGCCAAGCAGCAATCACCAGCCCAGCCGTCATCAGCCCAGCAGTCACCAGCCCACCTGTCATCAGCCAAGCCGTTCCGTCAGACACCCGCAGCCGCCCGTACCTACACAGGATTTCGAAGGAGAGGAACTACAAGAACATGGACTACGTCTGCGCCTGTTGCTGCCACTGCACACGTCTCCAGCAGCCAGCAACCATTTTCATCCCTTGACTCCAATCGATTCAATGGAACACCGCCTCGCCTGGACTCTCCTCGCTTCACACACTCTCTCGGCGTCTGCGTCTCCGTTGCCGCCGCCGCCACACTCGTCGCCGCCTCACGCGCAAGTCTGCGGTTCACCGCGGGATTACTGTAAGCAGAGATGTTTACATACACTTCTATTTTCGAAATGTTTTGTTGTTCAACTTTTTTTAGGATTCTCTCTTATCTTTATAATTTTTCACCTTTTCTTATCTTTTTTATCATAATTTCTTTCTCAAAAATTATTCCTAAATTCTCTTATCCAGTTTTATTGTTTAGAACCACTGAATCGCCCCCTTTTTATCCATCTTCCTACAAATCCTAAATTAGGCCTAAATTCATTTCCATTCTTTCACCTTTCCCTTATCTTCCCTCCTTAAGAATTCCATTATCCCTTCTCCATAATTCATATTATCCCTCTCTCTCTCTCCTCGTAACCATTTCGCTTCTTTATCACTTTATCGTAGTTCCCCCACAATAAACCTATAATATATAATCCATATCTGTTTCCCCTATGGTTGATCCAGTGGTGAGGGCTCTGGGTTCGATTCCCGGGCCATAGCTCACAACATGGTGCATCGACCGGTTGACCGGCCGTCCTTCGGGGCGGTTGGGCGAACCGGTCGCTGGGTCAACCATCACCCTCATCCCCCTGCAGAGGTTTGGCTCCGCCTCTGTGGGGTTCTTCCCAGGAGTCCGCCGGTGGAGCAGGCAGCCACCCGGTGTCCCCCGTTCTCTCCACTCATCCCCACTTCGGTGGCGGGGAGAACGTCATCCGCCAGCGGCAAGCGTATCAGGCTTCGCCGCACCCTGTCTGGTCTGGCAACCAGATGGGCTTCACCGCTCTCCCGCTGTATTAGATCCGGCAGTGATCTATCAGCTCTTGGTGTGGGGGGAGAGCGGCGGGACCGAGGTCCGCCCGTGCACCGAACACGTAGTTCGAGGTCTGTCCCAGGACTGCGTACGCCGAACACGCCGTTTTGACGGAATCTTCGGGGGTGGCCAGCACCCAGGACCATGGCATTGGCCCCCCCATTGTGTCCTTTCCGCTCCCCATTTTTATTCAGTGGCGGGAGAGCGTGACTGTTTGTTGATACGTGCGATTGAATCGCGGCCCGTCCTCAGAGCACGAAAGCCTCGTTGTCTAGCCACCTTCCGATTTGGAAGTCCAGTATGACGTTTTTTCCATGCCGGAACTCTGCCCGATTCTTCTTCTTGCGAAAAGACTTGTAAAATGTGCGCGTCGTTCCATTATCGTGACCTTGCGTGGCTCTCCTCCTGACACACAACTTATTGATTGATTTCAGTGGTCAGCCGATCGCCAGACAACGGAACCATCCGATCGTCGAGAACAGTCGAGCATCCAACAGAGGAGCAGTGGTCACCGATAGGACGAAACCATCCCGAAGAGGGTAAGTATTTTCTAAAAAAAAAAAAAGGGGAGAGAAACTGGTACAGCGTCCCAAAACGCTGCCCAAAAAATTTCTGACAAAAACACTTGTAAAAAACTCCGAGGCACACTATGCCGGGTAGTTGCAATGAGCTCTTTCCCCGTCACATAGGATAGCGGTGAGCGTTCCAGCACTCCACCAAGCGAAATGAAGTCACCAGCACCTAAACGACATCCCGAGAAGGAAGAAGGAGAGTTGACCGACTCAGACACCGATAAAGGAGAGGCGTCGGACGAACAGGGCAGCTCACTCGGAACCAACTCGGAGCACCCCGGAAACCAGGAGGACGATCATCACGTCGCCCCAGTCGCTCCATCGGCCAACGCGCGAAACCAATCGGAGGGCAGCCCCACTAGGTACACTCCACCTCCCTACATCGGCGGCAGAACACCATCAACGGTCATTGGCGGAGAGTCACCGGCTACTATCAGTATCGCGGAATCCCCACAGCCAACACACGGATTACCACCATACCGACCGCTTGTTGTTCCCGTACCATTCATGATAGGACAATCGCCCTCTCCAGCGCCCGCCTCAACTTCACCATGGGCGTGGCGAGGTGGGTGGTCACCAGTATACAATAGAGGAGATCATCTACCACATCAATTCCGTGGCGCCACGACATCATCGTCCTTGTTCGCGGAGCCGGCACCAACACCAGGTAACAGGTACTTAGCTTCGAAAGTCGAACAGAAAGCCTTTAGCCAACCGCTCTGACACGTCCGACGACACGATCCCCTGGAATCTGGCCATCGCCAACGGGATCCATCAGATCGGCCACCTCTCACCGATCTCACGAAGAGAGGCACGCAGACAAGAAAGGACCAGGTGGATGCTCGATGGACTGGAGCAACCCCCCAGCGCAGGATCCATTGAGCCGTCAATGGGGAGCATCAGACGACACTGCATTCGCCTGGCTCACCATCTGGACGAGTTGGAGGAAGGAGAGCCAGAAGCGATTCACGAGATCATCCTAGCAATCCGAGATTTACACGCGGATGAACACCAACTTCACATGGCCTACCACCACAGAGTCGATGAGCTGCGTGAAAGAGATGAAGTCTCAAGCGACCACGACGGCGCGTCGACCTCAGCAGAGGAATCAGCATCCGGAGATGATGAAGGTGAGATTACAGTGCTACATGATAAGAACTCGCATCGAACCACTCTTTCAGAACACAGATGCCTGTTCCGAGGACTGGCATGCACAGTCCACACACCGACAAACCAGTGAACCAGTGAACGACCTGAACGCTAGCATCATCTCGCATCCCATCACCTACCATCCAATGCATTAACCTCGCCAATAAACCTTACACTGTTAACAGATTACCCTCCGCCTTCCCAACCAGTTGTGACACTGGACGACCTATCTCTTACTGCCTCTTACCCGTGATTATGACATACCACTTATATTTGTAGACTGGCAACCATGATCAACAATGGCTCGTCAACCGAGAAAGGTACTGCACCCATTCCGCCAGCGGCGCACGTGGTAACCATTGCATCCACGACTACAGAACAGAGCGGACCCATCCATTACCGACCGACTTCTCCGCCAATGACTCTCAGCCCGAGAGACCCAATCGCGGACATCGGGGGAACAATCCAAAACATACAGGGAGAGATCAGCACCCAGTTCCTGATGCTGACCGACAACCTTGTCCGCATCGCGACGCAAGTGGAGGACACCATCACCAACATGTCGGGCTCCGTGGCAACTATGTGGGAAGAGATGCTGCAGCAAACGACAGCCAAGGTGGACTCGCTCCATGCCAAAGTCGACAACCTTCACCGCGAAGCCCAACAAATCCAGTGCACACTCAACAACATGAACGTCATTGCCGACTCGCGGCACACGGACCTGCTGGAAGCGAGCAAGAATCTGTCCCAACGACTCATCGAGTCACAATCGGACACAGTGGACGGCCATGGAAGAATCTTGAATTCCGTCAGCGAACTGTCGAGAACGGTATGACCCACCTTTAGAATATGCAACAGACACAATAAATTACAGGTGTCGCCAGTACTCCCTCAGTTGAGCGAGTTAGTCGGATCCATGAAAGACCAGTCGAACGCGGAACTGTCGGCGCTGGTATCCTTGGAAACCAAGACAGCGGAACTGGTGAAGACAGTCGCGAGCCTGCCAAAAACCACCACACTGGCAAAGTGCTTGTATTGTAGCTCCTATTCGCACGCCGACACTGACTGCCCTGTGCACTTCTCCGCGCTCCTGCGCCGCAAAGAACTCCTTCGTCAAGGCCGTTGCGCGAACTGCAAGGAACCGTTGCTCCACCACAAACGATGCGCATTCGACGTCGATCCGATCCCTTGCTCGAAGTGCATCCATCTCGTGGCCAACCCGACCGACGCCCTTCATCCATCGGATATCTGTGAGGCCGCCTATGTCAGCGACCCCACGGATACACCACGCTTGGAACCACAACCGGAGCGAGCCGCTCCAAGGATGAGGGCGAACAACCAGCACCACAATGGAGTCCGCCGCCAAGCGCCAGGAAGAGGACGTCACCCTTACTAGACAATGAGCACTAACCCCCAGTTAGACATCGTCTGTGTTACACCAATCGTTACCTACTCAATAAAAGAGCGATTAACGTTCATATTCTCGTCCCCCCTCGATTAGTCATTACCACGGTGTCCCAACCGATTACATATCTCATATTTATTGCGAGCGTGAAATAGCCCCAACTTAACCCGGTCGATTACAGGCAACGTCGAAGTAAGCATCCATACTAATCCATCAAAACTCACCGCATACCAGCGACAACGATGTCACAACACCGCCGATCGACCGTCTACCCATACCACGTTCTGGTCAATGGACGCGCTCTCACATATGGGCCATCCCGCTATCCGGCGTTGGCCTTGTCGGACCGACCCCGCACCGCAACCATCACCACGTCCGATGTCTTCAGAGGAGACAACCCGTACTTCGATCCCGCTCTCTTCGCAGCCATATGGAGGAACGGAACCGATCCCGAAGAGTGGTCACCATCCAAGCACCCGAACCCAAGGAATGGACTGCTGGTCGCGGTACGATCAGGTCTCTTGCCCTCCCCGGCGGAACACTGGAGAGAGATCGTCACAAGGTAAGTCCATAAGAGACACAGCAACGACAATCCATAAGTGGCAGATTCCCGGACTTCGCGATCCCGGAACTCAAGAGATACTTCTACGCCAAATCTCAAGGATCCATCCCAGCCGACCGCCTGAACCGTTACGGGAAACCAATACGATGTGCGTTATGCTCGGGAAACTGGATTGGTTACCCAGTCGAAGCTCACGACGCGGGACATTGCCCGTTGTGGCGACTACCGACAGACACACTCCTCACATTCCTAGCCTGCAACTCACCAGGATTGTGCATCCGGTGCTGTTCAAAGGCGCGCATCCACCCAACGAACCAGTGCTTCCAGACAGCATGCGCACAGTGTAGAGAGGACACGCACGCATCCATGTTCTGTAAGCTGTACGACACCCACTGGCCACTGGACGCGACACTGCAAACAAAGCGCCGCCAGCACTACGAACGTATCCATGATATGGAAAGAAGAAGAGTGCTCGGTTACGCCACGTGGGGAGACCACCCAGATGAACGAACGACGACCCATGGTATCCCAAAAGGAGCGCTTATCAACCAGTTCGTCGACAACGAGATGGAGTTCCCGTGGCCCGACGAGTCAGTGTACTTCGGCAGGATCAAGAGGTATCCACACTTACTTTCACCAGATTGGGGCGATTACGCATACGCCCCTAGTTACCGGGTCAGCGACCCTATCCAGTTCGTATACCTCGAAGAGCATCTGAGAAGAGAAGGACCGAAAACCCAAGACACCGTGCCATCGGATACGTCGTACCCGTCGGCGTACTCCAGACCCCCCCTAGAGGCACAAACACGCAATTGGGACACGCGCACGTGGTCATCACACCGCGATCCATTCGTGCCGGACAAGATCCACGACAGAGTAAGTAACTTGGCGAATCAATTCCACAGTCACTGTTATCAGGAAACCACCGCCTCAAGCCAACAAAGGGCGCTTCCAGCTTCGCAAGCCCCCCATCAGATCCCACTGAGTCGGGTCGGCGACTATTGTCTGAGTCGGCGACTATTGACACCGACAGTGGCTCCACCACCACCATCCGCTCTCCAGCCTCACCTAAACAATCCCGGGAGACACGCACCACCAGTAAGAACAATTCAAAGTACATAGATACATGATACTGTTCAGATGGCGGCGATACCTCCATTTGGGACACCAGCAATCAGAAGAGACGACGAGTCGGAGGAGGAGGAACCAGAGGACTCTGATGAGGACGACAGAGACGCGGAGCAACCAGATAACGACGACGAGGAAGACGAATCTCTACACGATGATTGGTAGAGACAACTCGTTCACCTTACTCACATCACCTCACCTCGAGAGCACCCCACTCAATGCAACCATTAGCTACTAGCACTTCACAGCCACTTCTTGAACTATCCTCTCTATCGTAATATCTCGTCGGGCACCGCCTTAATCTTTCAATAAACATCGTACCGGTATCTCTCTTACGTATTCGATATTCTTCGATTTCCATTAATACTTCGGTCTATGATCCGATGATATATCTTGCCTACGTATTCCGTGATATGTATTATCGATTCCATTATTATGTCACTATTATCAATATGCCTTATCCACACCCCCGCAGACTAATAGGAACCACCGTGTTATCGGACCCGATGAATAGTATAGTACAACGAACAAGCCCCAGGAGGTCGTCGACCAGGCGACGGGTCCCCGTGCGTCTGAGGAACCGCGCAACATGTAAGGTACCGAGTCCCACTAGAGCCAGCAAGTGCAACTAGGACACGGCCCCCTCGAAATACTAGCTTCCCTCTCTCGATTGCGTCCCAAAAAAAAAAAAAAAGCCAATAAGCACCTCTCGGACAAACCGCGTTAGCCAAGATGTACTAGACAAAGCATCTGCAACGCACAGCGTCATCAGTAGAACCACATAGCATCTGAGCGCTAAAAACCACCCACGACGAGTCCTCCGTCTGGCATAAACGAGTCAGCGGCACTAAGACCGGACCCGTCGTAGGACGGTAACCCCCTCACTACCCCACTCCCGATTGCGTCCCATAGAGCCAATAAGCACCTCTAGGACACACCGCGTCAGTTAGGATGTACCAAACAGGGCATCTACTACGCACTGCGCCGCCAACAGAGCCAACAGCAGCATCTGAGCGCCCATACTATCCCCAACGAGTCTTCCGTCTGGCATACACGAGTCAGCGGCAACCAGCCCGGACCTGTTGCAGATAGTATCCCTTCCCTTCCCCCCTACTCGACGCCATGCGTTACGATCGGAGGCAAGCGTTACGAAAGGAACTTGATCAATTCCTCTCAGAACCTCACGGATGGAGCTCGCGCAGACGCACTCCTCGAGCAACGTACTGTTGCCGGAGACGTCTGTCGACAGGAGGTTGTTCACCTGGGGAGCGCGTATGCGAGAGCACCTAGACGTGAACTTGCGACCGGTCACGGCGTTCTGGAGAAGAGTCCCCTTTCCCCCCCCCCCCCCCACCCAATTCAATCGAGAGTCATATCAATTATCAATTCGTATCCATTCGTATAATTAACTATTGAATACACATAAATGCCACATTTATGGACGCGTCTTCCAGACTGGAACAATAGCACATCGATCACGCCCAATCGACAATCGAACCATGAGTGATGATAGACGACGCGTACCGGCCTGGCTGCCGTATCTGAAGGACAACCATGACGTCAAGGAGATCAACAAGAAGATCGTGACGCCCATGAAGTCCGCGATCACGAAGGCTACGACCGAAGCAGCGGCGGCGGTGAAAACCGCCCACGGAGCCCTCGAGATAACCAGTACGAGCACACCAGAGCTGGCGGAGAAGACATTGACGGGACTACTCATTACCCTGCAACAATGCGAGTCGAAACTCCGAAAAATCCGAGCGCGACATGAAGACATCAAAAACGTACCCATTATCGCTGACCACCCCAATAGGGCAGACATCCTGCACTCCATCCAAGACCATATGGAGAAGAGAGAAGTAACCAGGGTGGGAAAAGCTTTGGACGACGTCATCGGAGAGGTTGAGACGTATCTCGAGGTAAACAACATCGACTATGTGGCGTCTGAAGATCGCCCCCTCACCGAATCCGAGGAAGAAGATTCCATAGGGGAGGTTGAGCAGCGCGATCCTACGACTCCGCAGAAGACAACACCGCTTGCGCATGGAACTCCAACCATAACGCCGATGGCTCCATCAACTCGTCTATTCGGACCTGGCTCCGCCACGTATGGCTTCCATGACGACGAATACACTGCACACCAACTTGGTAACACCAGAATCCAGTCGACGCCAGCTCCCGCCAACACCCAGAAGGAGGTCGTTGATAGAATGGTAACTTATTTCACCCGGGATCATTCAGCAACATTAGAATATCTGCAGAAAAATCAGGAAGCATTGGATGTCACAAAGACCCTGCAAGCAGAACTCGCAGCGGTAAGAATCAAGGAGGTAGCCACCCGAGATCAGAGCCTACCGACCCAGCGACTCCATATACTACAAACCGATTACGAACATCAAGAATCGGTAAATCGCGATCTCCGAAAGCAGATAGAAGAAACCAAAGCTCAAATTGAACGCAACCAACGGCTGGCAGTAGAGAACACTCAACGGGTCCACAGAGAAGAACCAGCGTCCGCGAGTTTCTTCAACCCCCGACGCGAAGACCACTCGACCATGCTCATTGAGACGCAAAGATCCGACAAAATCGATCCCACCATCCAACCACACCGTCAAGCGCCACCAAGAATCTGGCACACCTTCACGGACGCACACAAGTACATCTCTGAATTCTCAGGTTGATACATTTTTCACAGACCCCACCTCAACAGAATAGTTATAGGAATTCCGTCCGAATACGCCAATTTCATGGCCCGATTCACGACCATGGTGGACCAGAACCCGAACTTCGATTCGAACACGAAGATGCTGGTCCTGGAGTCGAAGCTAAGAGGAGCTGCATCCACATGCCTGTCCGCCATTAGCGCCAGAGACGTCGCATACGAAAGAACGATGCAAAACCTCGACAGCGCCTATGGATTAACCATGGATTCCCCGGCAGCTATGTTGGCGCGATTCCAAGATCTGCCCTTCAATCAGTACAACTCCAACGAGATGCTCATCGACCTGGTAGCTCACACGTCGCTTATGGACAACATGACGTACCAAGGAATCACGGACGCCAATGACCCCGGCCACCAGTTGACATTAGCGAACAAACTGCCGATGCCAATGAGAGACAAAGTCAAGCTGTTCGTCATGATGGACAAGAAACGTACATTCGACGAAGTGGTCCGAGAAATCCATTCGAGAATCAAGGGACGCATTCTCTTGGGGACTAACACGGGACAATCTCATCACCAAGTACGCCATGAGTTACCAGTCCAACAGGAACTTTTCCACGTGGAGAACACGCCAGCCACCAGTTCTCAGCCACAGTCATCCGGACAGAACTCACAGCACAAGAACCGTACCAACCAACCCAACAGGCAAGGAAACAGCCAGAACCGCACGAACCAACACCAGCAGGCGCACGGAAGCAACCAGAGTCGTTCGAACCACAGTCAACAGTCCAGAAATGGCTCTCAACAGTTCCGCCACGCGAATCCCCAGACGCTCCAAAACCACCAAGACGTCTGGAAAGTGGTAGGCCCACCCAACCTCCAATACATCTGGAAAACGCTGCCATTGGAAACTCAAGAGCCAGAAAAAGTGTGCGCACTTTGCGGACCGGGACACTCAGTCATCAGATGTCCTCTGGACCCCGCAACCGTACGCCACCGAATCGAACTGGAACAACGATGCTCCATCTGCGCCCGGGACACTCACTTCCGCTCGGCTTGCCGTTCGAAAAAGAAGTGTATCCATTGTAACGGACCGCACAACACAGCAGGATGCCTGATGCGCTCAACTCACCAACAGCAACTGCGTGAACAGAAACCATTCAATGTTTCCGTGCCACCACCAGAGCCGAGCACATTTTTTCGTGGCCAACCAAGCAACCAATAATCTGTTGACTCCGGCCGGTACGGACGTGCAGACGCTATCCGTATCAACCACTGCCTGGCCACCAGAATCATCGTCGCCATCTATGGACACACCTAATGTACCATGCGACCAACTGTTCACCGTTTGTTCTACTCACATGTCTCAACGTTGGCTGCCTTTAGCACCCAACAACTCACCGCTGTTTGAAAGTAAGAAATCATATCATGATTATAAAGCAATCATGCTTCCTTTAGGAGATCAGCAAGCTGTCCAATCACCATCCGCATCCATGAGTGATCCGCTAATTCGTGAAACTAGGCTGAGTGACTCACTATGCCTTGAAAGTAAGCTACCCCAATACAGTTAACGGTCAATCACGTCTTACTTTAGAAAACCAATCAGCTGCACGGCCACAAATCACAACCGTCAGCACCTTGTCATCCATTGAAGGTAAGCGATCCATGACAACAGTGATCGAGACAGATTATCCTCCTTCAGGAGAACACACAGTGAACTCTCTAGCTTCGGACTTCGCCGGTCAAAGCAATAGAATGCCGTTCATCAAACTGACGACGAACCGAGGCCATCAGCTGATTGCACTGGTTGATACTGGCGCGACATTATCGATTGTTTCAAAGTCATCTGCAATCAGATCGGAACTCACTCCGACAGCCAGCCAGAAATTAACCATCAGGAGTTTTGCTCAACGAACGGTTCTCCACTCAACCATTTACGGAGCAGCGATCACCATGAAACCGTCCGGAGAATTGAACACGTTCTTCGCGAGCGTAGACTCCCTTCCTGACACTCGCTTCCAGCCTCCCCATTTAACGTCGATAGATAACGAGTTCCTGAGAAATCACGGAGTCGACACCACGTGGATCGAAGACGAATCACTAGCAGACTCACCCATCGATATAATCCTGGGCAACGACAAGATCTCTTGGATAAATACACTCTCCCGACGACTCCAACTACCCAGCGGTCGCATGGCTGACGACACTCCAGTCGGCCTTATTGTACACCCGACGCCGATCGAGAGTCAAGTTAGATGGGATCCCAAGGAGAGCGTACTGGTGACGGAAGCGGAACCCACCAAAGAACTGATCCGTGAAGAAGACCTGCTCGACAGCCACATCACTGAAGCACTTCGCCGATTGTGGGAAACGGAAAGTTTCGGCGTCACCGAACCAGACGCAAACGACGAATGCTCCAAGGACGCGGAAACACTAATCCGAGAGTTCAATGAGTCAGCTCGGTTCAATGACAAAGGAGAACTCGAAGTGGAATTTCCTTGGAACGGGAACCAGGCTCGACTAGCAAACAATTTCGACGTCGCAATTGTTCGCCTCCGATCGTTACTCACATCGCTTGAACGTCGTCCAGAGCTGCTGAAAGACTACGACACCATCATCCGTACTCAAATCGAGTCAGGGATCATCAAAGAGGTGCCACCAGACTCCGCCGTCTTGCTACCGGAATACTTCATTCCTCATCGAGCCGTTCTCAAGAAAGACTCACTAACCACCAAAGTCAGGATTGTGTTGGATGCGTCATCACACAAAAGGAACGAACTCTCACTGAATGACTGCATGTATGCAGGTCCCTCTCTCCTGCAGCCAATTCCCGCCATCCTGATTCGCTCCAGAACTCGCCGACTCATGCTCATTGGAGACTTGGAAAAGGCGTTCCATCAAGTCCGTATCAAGGAAGAATGCAGAGACGCGACAAAGTTCATCTGGGTGCGCGACATCAACAAGCCACCATCGGGAGACAACATTGTCATCTTCAAGTTCTGCCGATTGCCATTCGGAGTCACCGCGTCACCATTCTTGCTCACCATGACAATCAATTTCCATCTGGATAGAATCAGTGACCAGCAGCTTGCGATCCGGATCAGACGCAACATTTACGTTGACAATTTGTTGTTCCTCGCGGATACAACTGCAGAGATCCTAGAAGTCCAACAAGCATCGAAGGCAACATTCAAGGACATGCACATGAATTTGAGAGAGTTCATCACAAATTCGACGACTGCCATGAAGTGCATCGAAGAGTCGGACCGAGCCAAGGAGTCCACCATCAAGCTGCTCGGATACCGCTGGAACAGTCTCGAAGACACGTATACCATCCAACTCGCCAAACTGTCACCAGAGCGTCCATCCAAGCGCACAGTAGCATCAAAGCTTGCGGAAACATACGATCCATTAGGACTAGCGGCTCCAATCATTGTGCCATTCAAGTTGCTCATTCAAGAGATCTGGGCGAACGAAGTGCGATGGAACGAACCCATTCCTAGACGACTCTTACCCACATGGACCAAACTGTGCGAGAACTTCGAGACCCCATACATCAGCGTCCCACGCCAGCTTACGACGAAGTACGATTATAAGTCTGCCCATCTATTTGTCTTCTGTGACGCATCGAAAGACTTCTACGCCATGGCGGCGTATATTCACTTCCGCTTCACCAACGGCGACACGCAGACTCAGTTGCTAACAGCGAAGTCAAAGATCAAACCATCAAAAAGTCTAACATGGACAATCCCCAAATTGGAGCTATTGGCGATCGAGATCGGATCCACCGTCGCTGTCGATATCATCAACGAAATTGACATGCAGATCTCCGGCATCCAGATCTTCACAGACTCCATGTGCGCTCTCTTTTGGATTCTACTCGAACACCAGAAACGAGTATGGGTCGGGAACCGCGTCAAGAAAATCCGCGAAAACCAACAAAGGACGGAGACCCTATCGTTGACAACGTCATTCCATCATTGCCCGACCGGAGACAATCCTGCAGATATGGCGACCAGAGGATGTTCAGCCAGTGAACTGCAAGCGTCGAAACTTTGGTTCGAAGGACCCCGTTTCCTACAGGAACCAGAATCAGAATGGCCCTGTGCATTGGAAGGAACCATCACGTGCCCCAGAGAATTTCGAGCATTGGTATTCGGAGAAATCGTGGAGCCCAAGAACACCAGGAATGACAACCGAGGAATCGAGCACGAAGTCAACCTTACATACGGCAACTACTCGAGAGCATCCATCAATGTGACAGAGGCGACGAACTCGAAGTCGGTCATTCCATACGATCGCACACCGTCGCTCACGTTCCTGGTATCAACGACGGAACGCATCCTCAGATTTTGTCGCAACGGATTCCGCCAACACAAATGGGAAAGTCGGACAATGCAAGACTACACAGCGAACTTCAGTAGCGTAGTCAAGCGTCTCAAGGTGGCTAAAGCTCATGTCATTAGAGAACACTATCGCGACGCAGAACGCGAGAGCTGGCGATTCCCACCAGACCTCAAACCAACAGTAGACGACGAAGGATTTCTACGCATCCATCGTCCTCTCCGCAACTCCTGCGCACGTCCCGACGCCATCGATCCAATCTTGATCCATAAGGAACACCCGCTCGCCATGCTCATCGTGAGGGAAACACACGACGTCAACGGACACCTGTCGACTCAATCACTGATTACCAGCGTACGAAATAGTTACTGGATCCCAACACTGAACACGCTCGCGAGGAAAGCTAATAGAACTTGTGTTGTATGCAAGAGAGCGAATGGTCGACCATATCGGTATCCATTCGCCACGGATCGTCCGCCTACACGCGGACAACCATCTGTCCCATTTCAACACGCAGGACTGGATTACTTCGGACCATTGTCGTACGAAACTGGCCACAGAACCATTGGAAAGGCATACGGACTAGTGTATACATGCCTAACCACAAGAGCCGTACATCTGGAGCTTGTCCGCGACGCCACGACAATGGAATACCTGAAAGCGCTGAAAAACATCTTCGCGCGGAGAGGGGTTCCGAAAACGATCCTCAGCGACAACGCCCAGACATTCTGCACAGGAGCCCGCATCATCTCCGACGATATCAGCAACATGACACCGAGCGCATCACTGACCGAATTCCTGGTCCGCGAAACCATTGATTTCCAGTTGATCACTCCACTGGCACCTTGGCAGGGAGGAGTTTATGAACGAGTTGTTGGACTAACCAAGCAAATCCTTTACAAAATGTGTGGTCGCCGTCGACTAGATTTCTACGACTTACAACACGTGCTGATCCAGACAGAAGGTTTCCTCAATTCCCGACCGATCACGGCGAATCCAGTATCTCACGAGGATCAGATCGCACTGCGACCATTGGACTTCCTGACACCAGGGGTACTTCTCGACCCACCAGCAGCAGATGTCGATCCAGCGAAGATGACCACAACAGAAGCGCGGACGCGTCAGCACCTCCTGAAGCTCGATGAAGCACTCGCCGACCTCTGGGAACACTGGTCACAAGAGTACCTGCTCAATCTCCGGGACGCAAAATATAACAAGAAAAGATGCAACACCATCGTCCCACGAGTCGGCGCAGTCGTGTTAGTGATGACCGACAGATTGCCACGCCACAAGTGGCCACTGGCTCGCATCGTTCAACTCATGCCAAGCACCGACGGAGTCGCACGTAACGCCGAAGTCCTTTGTAAAGGAAAGCTCTTCCGTCGAGCTGTCTGCCAATTAATCCCGTTAGAAGTAGAAGACGACCCATCGGAGCCAGAACAACCGCAGACACCGTCGTCTCACGATGAATCTTCGGCCACAATCCAGGAACCAGAGTACAATCGGGATCTTCAGAAGCAACCATCGTCCAGCCAAGCAGCAGTCAATAGCCCAGCCGCCGTCAGCCCCGCCACCGTCAGCCAAGCCGCCGTCAGCCCCGCCACCGTCAGCCAAGCTGTTCCGTCGGATTCCCGCAGCCGCCCCTACCTACATAGGATCTCGAAGGAGAGGAACTACAAGACCATGGACTTCGTCAGCATCATCGAGACGCTCCCGATCGTCTCCTCCTCCTCCCCGGAGTGTTGCTGCCACTGCACACGTCTCCAGCAGCCAGCAACCATTTTCATCCCTTGACTCCAATCGATTCAATGGAACACCGCCTCGCCTGGACTCTCCTCGCTTCACACACTCTCTCGGCGTCTGCGTCTCCGTTGCCGCCGCCGCCACACTCGTCGCCGCCTCACGCGCAAGTCTGCGGTTCACCGCGGGATTACTGTAAGCAGAGATGTTTACATACACTTCTATTTTCGAAATGTTTTGTTGTTCAACTTTTTTTAGGATTCTCTCTTATCTTTATAATTTTTCACCTTTTCTTATCTTTTTTATCATAATTTCTTTCTCAAAAATTATTCCTAAATTCTCTTATCCAGTTTTATTGTTTAGAACCACTGAATCGCCCCCTTTTTATCCATCTTCCTACAAATCCTAAATTAGGCCTAAATTCATTTCCATTCTTTCACCTTTCCCTTATCTTCCCTCCTTAAGAATTCCATTATCCCTTCTCCATAATTCATATTATCCCTCTCTCTCTCTCCTCGTAACCATTTCGCTTCTTTATCACTTTATCGTAGTTCCCCCACAATAAACCTATAATATATAATCCATATCTGTTTCCCCTATGGTTGATCCAGTGGTGAGGGCTCCGGGTTCGATTCCCGGGCCATAGCTCACAACAGCGCCATCGAGACGCTCCCATTCGTCTCCTCCTCCACCCCGGAGTGTTGCTGCCACTGTACCCGTCTACAGCAGCCAGCAACCATTTTCCTTCCCTGAAGTCAATCGATTCGCTGGAACACCTCGTCGCCTGGAATCTCCTCTCCGCTCACACTCTCTCGGTGTCTGCGTCTCCATTGCCGCCGCCGCCACACTCTCGTCGCCGCCTCACGCGCAAGTCTGCAGTTCACCGCGGATTACTGTAAGCAGAGATGTTTACATACACTTCTAATTTCGAAATGTTTTGTTGTTCAATTTTCTTTAGGATTCTTATCTTATCTGTATAATTTTACCTTTTCTTATCATTTTTTATCATAATTTCTTTCTTAAAATTATTCCCAAAATTCCTATTTCTAGTTTTATTGTTTATCACCACTGAATCACCATTCTGAAGGCCCTTTTCCTATATCCTAAATTTAGGCCACCAATTTCTCTCATAAGTTTCCATTAATTCCTTCTCAACTTCCCTTTCCTTTTCCTAAATTACCATTTTCCATCCTTAATTACCATTCTATCACTCTTTCCTCTCTCGTAGGCCCCCATTATCTTCCTCATTATAGTAACCATTATTCATTATTTATCCTCTTTATCGTAGTTTCCATCAATAATCCCGTATAACTCCCAAATGGTCGATCCAGCCGACGGAATCAGGTTCAATTCCTGATATTAGCCGTCAACAAATGTCACCATTTGCCATTTCGATGATCACTAAGCCTACTGAGATGTCGAGAGGTTGAGGTGCATGTGGAGTTAAGGCCTTGTGGTCGGCACTAGTGATGGACGCACACTAGTGGGGAATACGTTGGCCCGGGGTATTTCAGAGCTAGCCCGTGTACCTTACTTGTTCTTGCAATTGACTGTGTCCTTTGCTAAAGCGTTTGAGCTTAAGACAAGTAGCCCTCCAAGTATTCTTTTCGTTCCGTCTCGTACCAAACCTAACCCAACCACACTCAATTCACCCACACACTTGTTATGTTATTTTATGTTTTGCATGTATTTTTAACTTTCCCTTACTTCCATTCCTGGTTTTTCAGTCTCGAAAATACTGTTCGGATCGACAATGGACGCTTCATCTATGCTGAATGCTGTCAATGTCATCGATATCAATGCTTCAACGCTGTCGTGCCAACGTATGAAGAGAGAAGTGGAGAATGCCGAGCTGATTCCGGAAGAAGTCATTGGAAGCTGGTTAACACAATTCGATGAGGATCCGATCAACGTGTCATCGATTGCGGTGTACACTTCTGGATCATCGGATGGAGTCACTCCCATTCCGTATGTCCAAGTTACTATCTTTGATCGAGAAATCGTCGCTTTGTGGGATTCTGGAGCAAGTGTGAGCTATGTTAGCAGTAGTGCTGCACGACATCTGGGTGTCAAGATCCTCAAAGGAGGCCGCGTTCGTAATGCGACCACCGCCAATGGATCGTCGTTCCGATTCTCAGGAAGCTTTTCCGCACCTGTGAGACTTGCTGGAACAATGGTTGAACACCAATTCTTGGTGACTGATAATGATTGTTGTCTTGGTCATTTTTTCGGTATCGATTTCATGAATTCCGTGGATGAATGTGGAATTGCGATTACCTTGCGACCATCACACAAGAGTTACTAGTCCTTAATCAAGAAGTTCAACTTATCATAAAGGAAGGAAATTATCGGAAAACTGATGAAAGAAAGGATATGTTTACTTGGGAACATCATCAAGTTGTGAAAGCTGGACAAGTCATCTCACAAATGTAATTGACACAAAATATGGATATCAGTGATTTTGCGTCAAATGAAGGAAAGTCATCTTCTATGCAGAAACTAGACCACCGCTGAGACATCTCAGTAGGCTTAGTGATCATCGAAATGGCAAATGAAGACATTTGTGGACTGTTTCAGTCATGAAAGGAAGAATTCGATATTTTCGTGATGGAAGACGTTTAACATCATACGTCTTGGATATTTTGTAGCGAAAGAATATGCCAATTCGGTAGTGGAAGTTCTTACGGAAGAATTTATTCTGATGTTTGAAATTCGAAGATTTCTCTGATTTACAATTGATCAAACTTCAAATCGAAACATTTCGTGGAAGTTTTTGAGATATTGGATATCAGTCGCTCACTGTACTGTTTCACTTGTGATAACAGAACAGATTTAGATGTGAAGTTACTCACTCTAAGTTCTGATTGGTTCACATTTTACTACTTTCGAGGACAAGCGCTATGGAATAATGAAGAAGTTTTTTGTACTACTACGGATAAAGTTACGAGAAGCACATGAAGAAATCAATGGACAAATCAGGAAGTGATCAAGGAGATCAGAGGAGCTCCTTGATCACTTCCCATCTCCACATTGATTCGATGTTATCAGGACAACCAATCGGCGCACCCAAATCGCAATTTTATTATCGGTGGAGATGATTTCGAATGAAAACTTAAAGATCCCAGGAATGATGGTTCAGCGAGCGATCTGCGCTCAGAGACAAGTCGACTTAGGCTGCGTTTTAGAGAAAATAAATGGTCTCTGACTAAGGATAAGTGATAAGACGTGTCAGGGGGTCAATGTTCTGACAAAACCGATCCGGAAATAGGACTTACCATGATTAAGAACAGAGACTAGAAAGTCTTGACGGTCAAAGACGCAGAGAACGTTGACAAATTGATAAAGTTGATAAGATTGATGAGGAAATATGTGAGTGACTGATTGCGAAGTTTTTGGACACAAATTCAGGTTCAGCGAGCGATCTGCGCTCAGAGACAAGTCGACTTAGGCTGCGTTTTAGAGAAAATAAATGGTCTCTGACTAAGGATAAGTGATAAGACGTGTCAGGGGGTCAATGTTCTGACAAAACCGATCCGGAAATAGGACTTACCAACGAGATATTGGTCCATTTCTCTGTGCTCGTAGCACGATCCAGTGGGTAAGTGACAGAGAATTTCATGTTTTGGAGTGACCGGTGTGCCAGTTCTTATGAAAATCATCAGAAATCATTGGAAACCCATGTTTCCATTGATTTATGCCGGAATCAGAAGATCAGATAGTGTTCCGTGGCTCAGGAGAGCTGTCATCGACGATTGGCTCCAAATGGGCTAGAAAACATTATGCAGTTATAATTTTTCCACGGATCGGCTAGTTTTTGATGTTATTCACATGAATGATCATCCAGTAAACAATTGAACTTGATATGTTTATCATTTTCCACATTTCCCAACATTTTTGCCAGGGTGTCGTATCATTTTGTGGAAAAATTGTTCCTCATTTTTCGAAAAAAGTGATTTTTCTTTTTTTGCAGACGGGATAGCTGAAATCTAAGTTTCTATATTTCAACTACAAATAAATGTGCTCAATTTCTCAAGAGACTTCAAATTCCAAACATCTCCCGTTTTCGAGTTTTTCGAAATGTTGGGGTGTCGTATCATTAGGTGGAGCACTGTAGATGATAGGGCAACAGGAAAATTAGGATTGGGACAGACCAAAGAGAAGGATCAATGATTAAGAACAGAGACTAGAAAGTCTTGACGGTCAAAGACGCAGAGAACGTTGACAAATTGATAAAGTTGATAAGATTGATGAGGAAATATGTGAGTGACTGATTGCGAAGTTTTTGGAAACAAATTCACTCTGGTATTAGGAACACTAGTTGTTTGAAGAGAAAGGAACGATAGGCTTGAGGAGATCGACGTTTGGAAGTGTGAGTGATAAAAAACTTTTTAGAGGTCCGAAGAATAGAAAAGGAATAAGAGTAAGACAACAGACCAGGAGGATGAGAAAATGAGGGTCTCCGGATGCTCCAAGCTTTTGCTGATCCACGTTCTTTTAGGTTTTGGCTACTCGGTTGAAGGTACAGAAAACTGTAGATAAAGAATAAAGACAATTGGAGAAAAGAAAGAAGAACTGGGTAAGATTAGGAAAACAGAAGACTTTTCAGATTATCGATGGATAGAACTTCGGGATTCTCTCTAGAACGCCAGTGATCAGAGACACGAACAGATCCTGGATTCCAGAAATTTCAGAAACTGACTTTTGAGCCGAAAACCGGACTTATCAAAAAAGAAAAAGAGAACAGAATAACGGGAAGAAAGAAGCAAAACTAAAAGGTGGATTGGGAGATGGGCATACATCCTCCATATAGCTGGTGACAAAGAAGACTGGAAAACGGACAATGGACTGTAAAACGAAAGGAGAGGTAAGTGAGCCTCGTAGTCTATGGAATGGATCTCTCTAATAATTAAGAACGAGTGGACTCCCACAACTACTGGCCTAGGTATTCGTCGGTGGACAATCTTTGACGGCTGCTTGGCGACTCCCGAATTCTCGAAGTCCACGACTGTCGGTATTCTTCTAAATGAATCATTCAGGTCTTTTGGTGTCTTTGCAGACGGTCATTTTTAAATTCTCAAATTCTTGCCATCGTTGTCGGAAGTTTGGGAACTCACTGGGCTCCCACAAGCGAATCGTTGGGGAGCTGGGGGTGAGCTCTGCACAGTTTCGGACCTTAATCTGTGTAGGTGCACGACATCGATCGACAGGTTGGCAAAACCTGAAGGAGAAGACAAAGGGGGAAGAGTACTCCAAAAGGGCAAATAAAACCACGAAGCCCCAAGGAGCCGCCAGGAATCTTGAGCCACAGGTGAGGTGAGCAGGAGAAGGGGGAAGGAGCGAAAGAGGAGCAGGAGAAGAGGGTGGATGTCGGAGGCGGAAATGGGTTCAAGGACCGAAAGATTTACAAATTCGGATCGACAAGACGAGAAAAAATACATTTTTACCTATGCTTTTTCTTTTTTTCGTCATCGCAGAATTCTTCTTAACTGAACAGTGCCGTGTGTCGTGACGTAGGCACGACTAATTGCTAACCGAGAAGCCTAGAAGGAACTGGTCGTAACGCCCGACAAGGACACGAAAGTACACCGGAAGAACACAAAGCAAGTGCGCTAATCGAATGGAACGGAGAAACCTGCTAAAAGCCGCATCCCAAGGACAAATGGATCGTATAAAAGGAGAAGCCCAAAAAGACTTCTTCAGACTCAATCTAGGAGGTTTGAAACTCCGGGAGAATGAATTGAAATCCCGGAAAACGAAGTTTAAATTCCGGAGAAAAGTAACTGGAAGGAAAATACAACATTTTAGTGTTCTCGATGTTTCAGCGTCCTTTGAGACATTTCGAACATCATAAATTACAGATTATCTATTGTTGAAGAAACTTTATTCGATCACATCGGATCACCAGAAACATTAGACGAGTGTCAAGTGCAAGAAGATTATATTGGAATGGGTATTCGGAATATTATTATCTTTTAGAGCTCCAAGGTTTCCGAATAATGTTAGTTGTCAGCAGCGTCGCTTGGGTGAGGTGTCTCGATCAGTGGAATAATCGCTTTCCCGTTTTCATCAAGTTGGACATTCTCCCAAAACTCTGGGAATTTATCGAAGTCTTCATCGCAGTCGACATGCAATTCTTTCGGTTTTGGGAAAGCGAGGACGGTGTCGCGAAGGAGGTGTACACGTTTGACTGAAAATACCAAGTATTATAAATAAATAAAAAAAATGAGAAAAACACGACTCAAGATGCTCTGTTTGAGTGGGGACTCGGACAGAGGGTAGTCAGAGACATTAGGGACATGGACTGATTTTTCTAGATTTTGAGCTCACAAACTGCATTTCACAAAAACTGCCAAAAAACGAACAAGTGTAACTTTTCTCGCAAGTCTACACAGTTTCTGAGAGAGTTCCAAAAGTTAAATTGAAATAGAAAGCAAACTAACCAAATTCGGCGAGATCCGGTTCGAAGGATCGACTTCTTGCCTCCGTCGGAAGTCACTGGCTGAAGGGTGTGCTCGGTGACGAGTGCCGAAGTGGACTCCATGTGTTGGACGGTGTCCGAATGCGTGGATGTGTGGCTGGGGGAAGAACTCGAAGAGGTGTCCGAGTGCACTGATCCTTGGATAGAGTCATCGGACTGGTGAAGAGCCGCCGGTCCGTCGAGCCAATCGAACGGAGCAATGACGAATTGCTTTTCCTATTCGACGGCCATCTTCCCGAACGCCTTGTTGCTCTTCAATTCACAGTCACTCCACGAGTGTGTGTATCCGAGTACTGGTCTAAAAGATTTTCAGTTTATCAAAGATCACTCGAATTTGTAACTCACTTTTTCTGGTTGATGCTGATGACGGTGACATCGGAACGGAGTGTTTTCTGGAAAAGGCAGTGCTCGCACGCCTTCTCTTCCACCACTCCCTGTTGCACGCTACGCAGCAGTGAAGGGGACACATCCGATGGACTTTGTTCTCAACACACCTCGTTTTCCAGAGTCAGATGATGTGCTTGCACTTGCTCTTCCATGGAATTGCAGTTCGATGTCAAACTGGAAGATGTATGCATGTATTAGAATCAAACAGTATGTTTACCTTTTCAAAACTCGCCTCCAGTAAATCAAAACTCGCCTCCAGTGTTGCCAGTAAATCAAAATGGGAAGTTAATAAAATCAGTGTGAATAAGGGTAGAACCCATGTCAGGGCTCAAAAATAGGGGGAGGTGGGGAATCAGTGGGGAATCAAAGAAGAGCCCAGATCAGGGCTCTAAAAGAGGGGGAGGTGGGGAATCAGTGGGGAATCAAAGAAGAGCCCAGATCAGGGCTCCTCGCGGGGAGGGAGAATGACTGACGTTTAAGGCCAACTGACGTCTTATATACTGTGTTGGGGGAGGAGGGGCGGGGCGAACTCGATGCAACAGATGTTCTGCAAGAGATACGTACATATGGGGACAATGAGCGTGATAAACAGCAATTGGTACAAAAAGAGCTGTTAGAGAGGGGAATAGGAGTAAATAGAAGTGACAGAGAGCAATCTTGAAGGTGCAAGGAGGATTAGAACTGGAATGAGACGGATCGAGTGCGCAGCTGGTGTTCTATGAACACCTGGCGTTGGGTCTCAAACAGCTATGTGAATAGAGTTTGTTCTTCACTTTGCTGAAAACTGAAAACGGAAAACCGGGAAGTAGAGATGATACTTCAACAGAAAACTTATTTTCGGTGCATTGAAACACTCGGATTATTCAGTTATCGCATCTGTTTGCCATAACAAAGATGGAAAGATGTGACGTCAGACTGATTCAAAAACAACGCAAAAAAGAAAAAAGAAACAGTCGAGATGCAAGTTTCACTCTTCTTCGGTGAAATTAAAAACAGAAAATTTATTTCTCATCTTGAAATGTGTATTGCGGAAACTGGAGCTATTTGTTAACAAATTCTATTTCTGAGAAGAAAACGGATACAAACGCGAGGAATGCGATTCCCAATTACCTGATTGTTCTTCGGGTTATTACACAGTTAATTTGTTACCGAATTTTATTGAAAATAGTGATCCTGTTAGTCAATATGAAGGCAGTGTTTCATCCGACGCCGTTATGCTTTGGCTGTGTGAACTAGATGGACCTCCAGGAAATTCAAGGAATTTCAATTCACAAAATTACATACTTCTAAAGTAAGAGAAATGGTTTCAAAGGGGGACTGAAACATAAAAACAACTTTGCTTTAAAAATTGCGTATGAGTTGGGGGGACATGCCTGCAAAGTCCCAGATTTTGAAAAAAAATTCCTGATTTTTAGGTGATTTTCAAAGTGAAAGCTATCTGTATTGGCCTGACTTTCCCTGCTTCGGTGAAACTCGGCCACGGCGGCAGAGTTCGGCCGCAGTTATAATTCGGGGAGATTGATCACATTCTGATTTCTTTTTTGTCTGCCTTTCAGTATTTGTCCTTCCCAGTGTCAATTGATATCATTCGAAAAGACAAAATATTCACAAATTCACCAAAAAACTCGCACAACGCCGCGGCGTATTCTCGCCGCAAAAAAGAAAGTTAGGCCAATACAGATAGCTTTCCTTTAAAAAGTTCCAAAAACTCAGGATTTTTTTCAGATTTTGGGACTTTGCAAACATGACCCCCCAACTCATATGCAACTTTTGAAGCAAAGTTGTTTTTTGGTGACAGTCACCCTTTGAATGAGTTAGTTTTTTCAGCAATACTTATTTTAAGAGGAGAAATTAATTTTCTGTTTTTCTTTGTTTTTCCACCGAAGAAGAGTGAAATTGCATCTCGTCTCCTTCTTTTTTTTGCGTTATTTTTGAATCAGTCTGACGTCACATCTTTCCATCTTGTTATGGCAAACAGATGCGACAAACTGAACAATCCGAGTGTTCAAATGCACCGAAAATAAGTTTTCTGTTGAAGTGTCATCTTTACTTTTCGGTTTTCCGCTTCCAGTTTTCTGCAAATTAAAGAATGCACTCTGTTCACATACCTCTTGGAGACTCAACGCCAGGTGTTCATAGAACACCAGCTGCGCACTCGATCCGTCTCATTCCAGTTCTAATCCTCCTTGCACCTTCAATATTGCTCTCTGTCACTTCTATTGCCTCCTATACCCTTCTCTTACAGCTCTTTTTGTACCAATTGCTGTTCATTACGCTCATTGTCCCCATATGTACGTATTTTTTGCAGAACATCTGTTGCATCGGGTTTGCCAGGGTCAACGAGAGGATGCGCTTGTTTTCTAGAACTGTTTCCAGCAGACCGCCTCGCATTGCAGCAGACCACTTTCTTTGGCGCAAGGGGCTTCCAGCAGATAATCTCATTTCACAGTGCCTGGAGCTCCCAGTAGACCACTTCGAATCGGCAAAACTAGAAGGTGGATTGGGAGAAAGGTATACAGTTTCCATATAACTGGTGACAAAGAAGACTGGAAAACGGATGGGTTACGGTACCTATTCTGCTTCTGGGACACACTGATTTCTGAATTATTTAGAATGGGTCGTCAAATGACAAGGATATTCTCACTGATCACTGAAAGCTTGGAACACCCGTCTAAACCGTCTCGTGAACTGTCAAATTAGACGCTCATTTGAGTGACGTGTGATTGGGGCATGTTGTCTGTTTCCAAACAACGCCACAACTGTCAGAGCATCACTAAGCCATAGAAAACATCCGGTTGTCCTCCATTAGCGAAGATTGTCGGAGAATGGGAAGATTCTCTGGGACTCTGGCTCACTAGGAAGAGATGGTTAGAAAAATAACTTTCTTGCCCAGAATTGAATGTTCTCAACACGGCGGAATTACTTTCGCCTTAGATCTCACACTTCCTTAGATCTCACCCTTCGGACTCTACATAGCAGTTCCGTCTCTCCTGTCCTCTTTTTCTAGTCTCACCGCCGTATCTTCGCACTTCTTTCGGCGGCTACCCTCTTTGTTTCCTGCTCTCACACCGCTTTCTTGTTTCCGCCATTGTTTTGAAACCATACTGGTTCATCAAAAAGACACCGAGCTGTGATGCATTTACAACCATGGATATCGTATAAAGAAGGAAATAATGGGAATCCATTTAATAACAGGTTTTATGACATGTTAGCCATAAAGTATGTTCCATCCTCATAAATCCTTATGGACCTTCGGATCTCTAATCATTGAGAACGAGTGGACTCCCACAACTACTGACCTAGGTAATCGTCGGTGGACAATCTTTGACGGCTACTTGGCGACTCCCGATTTCTCGAAGTCCACGACTAGGATCTTCAGCTACCAAGTTGTACGAGCCAGGGGTGAGATGTTGGAGAGCGTGTGTGCGCGAGAATCGGTTGCGAACGACTGTTTACACCTGAATCGGTGGTATCGAAATATGTTTTCTCGTTTGGTCTTTCCCTCCGAGAAGTATACTATCTTTGCCTTGTCCGCTAGAATACCAAGTCCCGAATTCTCGAAGTCCACGAAGGTCGGTATTTTTCTAATTGAATCATTACTGGTCTTTTGGTGTCCAGGCGGACGGTTATTGTGAGTCTTTCGATTGCAACACCGTGGTCACCTTTCGTCTGGTGCCGCTTGTCGGCAGACTGATTCGCTCTGGCATCAGAGGGAAAACGCGATACTAGACCCAGTTTTTTTTTCAATTTTTCCGGTCGAGATTATGAGAGCCGATTGTGAGGAAATGAGCGATGTAAGATGAGTTCGAAAGTATCGTTAGTTGCCTTGAAGCCAAATATCAAACAGCTAAAATTCTTGCCATCGTTGTCGGAAGTTTGGGAACTTACTGGGCTCCCACGAGCGAATCGCTGGGGAGCTGGGGGTGAGCTCTGCACAGTTTCGGACCTTAATCCGCGATCTGTGTAGGTGAACGACATCGATCGACAGGTTGGCAAAACCTGAAGGAGAAGACAAAGGGGGAAGAGTACTCCAAGAGGACAAATAAAACCACGAAGCCCCAAGGAGCCGCCCGGAATCTCGAGCCACAGGCGAGGTGAGCAGGAGAAGAGGATGGATGTCGGAGGCGGAGATGGGTTCAAGGACCGAACGATTTACAAATTCGGATCGGCAAGACGAGAAGAAATACATTTTTAAATATGCTTTTTCATAAAGTATGACCGCTTTTTCAGAGAGGTGAAAGTCATCGCTGAACTCATCGTGACTAAACTGAACAGTGCCGTGGAACACTTGAAAACAGCGAAGACGTCACCGCCCTCAGGGGCCCACTCACAAGTTGAACGCGTATTTTCCAATTTTGAGTGTGAGATTTGAGTCTGCTAGGAGGCAAAGGTTTTTTCCATTCGAAACATGAATTTGATGTTCGTTTGACCGTGGATGTCGTTTTTTACAGGTTAAGGTCTCTGTTAAGGACAGTTTAAACATTTTTCAGCTCAATGTATTGAATCGAGCGCCGCTTAGAAAAGAGGTTGGAACTGTTAACGAATACAACGAACAGTAAATCATTTTCGAAGCTGTCAGGAAAATTGTTTTATCGGTTTACGAATGATTGCAAAATTAATACAAAAATTTAGAGGAACGTTGACAAACGGCAAAAAATGAGTAGCCCAGCTAACGAATTGGCTGGTTCACAAAAACTGTCTTGGCCGACTTCTCCGTGTTTGTATGTTGCTCTAAAAAGTTTAACTGACCTTCTCCTTTTCCAATCGATGGATGTTATTCGCATTGAGATCGGTGTGAACTGGGAGACAACCGACGGCCAAACGATGGTCCAATAGTCCCACTGATTCGTTCAGCTTAACCATTATCAGTTCCGGAGGACTAGATGTGACTGCATGCTATCTAGATTCTAGATATAGACCTACTACTGTCAGGGCCTTAAGACTATCTAGACTCCACTGCCACGTCAACAACAACATTGTGGTATTGAGGAGTTGTACAGCGTACGACTAAATCGTAGAATAAGCATACTTTTTTTTCGACAAGCGGGGATCAGTGATGAAGAACACGACGATGATGAAGATCACGATGACGATGATGGCCAAACGACGATGAATACGTCGGAGATTCCGGAGACTTTACGCCATGCGTCTTTGCTTGAAGATCGAGGTGCCGTAGCTCAATTGGCGGGTGAGCGCCTCGAGGTCCAGACTCCCCTCGGGCGTTTTGGCCAACTCGCGCGACTGTCTAGCCATCCATCTGCAAGATTTTATCCAGTTAAACTTTTGAATTCATAATCCTTACTTTTTGAATACGGCAAACAGATCGGCTCCCCGCTTCGCATACTCGTCGGCCGTCTGAATCGGCTCTGGCAGCGAGATGACGTTCATCGAGCTCTGATGGGCGGTGCAGAGGGAGGCGATGAGAGTGACGAGCTGCTCGTTGGTGCGGAACACGCCATCATTCCGGATCACATTGAGCAGGAGTGGCTGCGCGGTGCCTCCCAACGGGCAGTAGCTCACGAAGAGCACCTCGTTGGCGTGTTGGCGGACGATCGTCGAGTCGATCGCAGTCATTGGCGGCGCGTTTTCGATCCGTCCGTTCGTGCGGACGAACAGTCGATTCGCGTATCGCTGAAAGATGGGATACATCTAGTAATCGACTAATCGACGAAAGATGGGACCGTAAAAGGATTATTGTAAGCTCGAAGGATTACGGTATCTTCCAAAAATCACTGTGCTAATCTCTCGGAGCTACAGTACTCCCATGCACTCCAAATCACTCACGGTCGATCGGTGGCGGATCTTCCAAAGTTGACGTGCTGCGTGAGCACTCCGAATCGTCGCTCGTTCATCTTCAACACGTCGTGCGTCGGAGAGTTCAGCTCACCGAAGAACATGAAGAACAGATGGCCGGCTGGATTCGGCGACGACTTGTTGATGGCGTTGAATCTCTGGAAATGCCCATTTTTCCCAATTTCGCATAAGACTTTGAAAACCAGGAACTCACCGCGACGATGGCTTCGGCGACCGACGGCGCACTGGGGAAGGTGCACGAGAGATCCTCGATGGCCCACTCGCCGACGCGCATTCCAAATCGGCCCGACTGCTCGACAAGCTTCGCCTTCATAGCGAGCATAATCTCCGCGGCCGCGTACCCAGAGGAGCTCGAGTGATACGCCATGATGACTTTGGCGACGGACATCGGAACGACAAAGTTGTTGCGGCCGATCATCCACGACGTCTTCTTCTCCAACGACGGCCGCACCTCTTGTCCGCTCCTGTAGACGGGTGTCGGAATGGCGATCTGCGTCGCACGCACTGTTATCGGCTCGGCGACGACTTTGAAGCCACACGCCTCGAGCAACTTGTTCGGCGAGAGAATGTGCGCCTGCTCGCCGACGTGCTTGGTCGCCTCGTAGCGCACTCGGGGCTGTAGGCATCTCGGGGGCTCGCCATGCTGTGGACCGAGTCGCTGACCGGCAAGAACTCGCATGTTCTCGATGGGGAAGTAGAACGTCTTCAGGGTGTTCTTCTCAAAGTCACGGAACGTGCGTCCGATCGCTGGCCACGAGAGCTTGTACTCGTTGACGCATCTCGCTGGCGTGTCGCTGAAAGATGGGATACATCTAGTAATCGACTAATCGACTAATCATCGACTTCATCTACCCATCTGTGTCTTTTAGTCAGACAGCCTTTCCTCGAATAGAACGGATTCAAAAAAGGGTGAGCCTGTGGTGGTCTCGAACCCACACTGCTCAGATCAAAACACCCGTGCGTTATCACAACACCACGGATCGCGCGTTGACCCACCTACGTGTGCGACCGACACCTCGCGGGATAACGAACGGCCACCTGACGCAGCGCAGCCGTGCGAGTGTTGTAAAACGGCGGGAAGCCAACCAGTAGCCGTCAAACTGAACCGATCGCATACGCGGCGTCCAAAGCTCGTCGAGGACCTCTATAGAGGCGACCTCGACGCGTCCAAAGTGCGCGTGGAGATCGTCGAGGCGTAGAGGTGGTACGGTAAGCAAGAATGTCTGTATTTGTGGCTTCTTCTGACTAATTTTCTGTTGAATAATTTTTGGATGGTTTGAAAAAAATTTTTATACCATCGAAAGTTTGAAAAAGTCTTTAATAGTTCTTAAAATTGCCATCCATTTGTTGCTCAAAAAAATGCCGCAATAGTTGCGTCGTGGTGTTCACAGACACAGAACATTTTTACCTCGACACCTCGACGATCTCTACGCGCACTCTGGACGCGCCGAGGTCGCCTCTATAGAGGTCCTCGACGAGCTTTGGACGCCGCAATAACAAATTGTCGTGCATCGTGCGGATTCAGTGAGAATTGAAATAATCGCTGTCACATACGCACTTTTTTTGACATGTCACGCCCTCAAAACGCGCACCTCGGGTCTTATAATAAAGGAGGCAGAATTGAGATGAAATTCTAGCGTTCACTTCATTCCCTACGTATTTTTTTCAACTTACCGTGTATCGCTTGCTCGTTTCCAGCTCTGAAGTCGGAAGTGAAAATTTCCATTCCTCCAAATTGAAGCTGGTGTGCGAAAAGACAGAGAACGACAGCTGAAAAAGAATAAATAGATTTGATTAGGAGAATTGGATTTTACCTTTTCACAAATCTTCTTCCAGTGTTACCGGTAATCCAAGTAAATTCAAAGAAATCGGTGAATAAGGAAAGAGCCAATATCATAGCTCTGAAGGGGAATTTAGGGGGTAATCAGGGTGGTGAGGGGAGAGCCCAGATCAGGGCTCTAAAAAGGGGAACGGGGAGGATTTCAGTGGAAATCAGTTCTCTCTGACGAGAAACATAGTCAACCCGTCGGGGGACTCAAGAAGAAAGAGAATGAAGGGGAGTGATTACCCCCGGCGTCTTTTATACACAAGGACGAGAGTGAGAGACGCAGGACGCGGGCGGAGGGAATGAAACTGGAAAAACGACCGTTGAGTCATAAAAAGGGCGCTGATGGCGCGGCGACCGTTACGTCATAAAAAGGGCGCTGACGGATCCAATCAGATCCCACCACGCCAGATGGCGCCAGAGATAGCAGATGCGGAGGCAGACAGTGATTAATTGTTCCGCACGGCGGAGATCTTTCGAACCGATGCGCGGGGGGAAATGCCGTCAGCGTCCTTGTTATGACGTAACGGTCGCCGCGCCGTCAGCGCCCTGTTTATGACGTAACGGTCGCCGCGCCGTCAGCGCCCCTTTTATGACGTAACGGTCGCCGCGCCGTCAGCGCCCTGTTTATGACTCATCGGTCGTTTTTCCAGTTTCATTCCCTCTGGGCGCTGACGGCGCGGCGACCGTTACGTCATAAAAAGGGCGCTGACGGCGCGGCGACCGTTACGTCATAACAAGGACGCTGACGGCATTTCCCCCCGCGCATCGGTTCGAAAGATCTCCGCCGTGCGGAACAATTAATCACTGTCTGCCTCCGCATCTGCTATCTCTGGCGCCATCTGGCGTGGTGGGATCTGATTGGATCCGTCAGCGCCCTTTTTATGACGTAACGGTCGCCGCGCCATCAGCGCCCTTTTTATGACTCAACGGTCGTTTTTCCAGTTTCATTCCCTCCGCCCGCGTCCTGCGTCTCTCACTCTCGTCCTTGTGTATAAAAGACGCCGGGGGTAATCACTCCCCTTCATTCTCTTTCTTCTTGAGTCCCCCGACGGGTTGACTATGTTTCTCGTCAGAGAGAACTGATTTCCACTGAAATCCTCCCCGTTCCCCTTTTTAGAGCCCTGATCTGGGCTCTCCCCTCACCACCCTGATTACCCCCTAAATTCCCCTTCAGAGCTATGATATTGGCTCTTTCCTTATTCACCGATTTCTTTGAATTTACTTGGATTACCGGTAACACTGGAAGAAGATTTGTGAAAAGGTAAAATCCAATTCTCCTAATCAAATCTATTTATTCTTTTTCAGCTGTCGTTCTCTGTCTTTTCGCACACCAGCTTCAATTTGGAGGAATGGAAATTTTCACTTCCGACTTCAGAGCTGGAAACGAGCAAGCGATACACGGTAAGTTGAAAAAAATACGTTGGGAATGAAGTGAACGCTAGAATTTCATCTCAATTCTGCCTCCTTTATTATAAGACCCGAGGTGCGCGTTTTGAGGGCGTGACATGTCAAAAAAAAGTGCGTTTGTGACAGCGATTATCTTAATTCCCACTGAACCGATCTTACCCATTTTTGGGACAACGGTCAGTAAGGGTGACCGCACGATGCACGACAATTTGTTATGCGATCGGTCCAGTTTGACGGCTACTGGTTGGCTTCCCGCCGTTTTACAACACTCGCACGGCTGCGCTGCGTCAGGTGGCCGTTCGTTATCCCGCGAGGTGTCGGTCGCACACGTAGGTGGGTCAACGCGCGATCCGTGGTGTTGTGATAACGCACGGGTGTTTTGATCTGAGCAGTGTGGGTTCGAGACCACCACAGGCTCACCCTTTTTTGAATCCGTTCTATTCGAGGAAAGGCTGTCTGACTAAAAGACACAGATGGGTAGATGAAGTCGATGATTAGTCGATTAGTCGATTACTAGATGTATCCCATCTTTCAGCGACACGCCAGCGAGATGCGTCAACGAGTACAAGCTCTCGTGGCCAGCGATCGGACGCACGTTCCGTGACTTTGAGAAGAACACCCTGAAGACGTTCTACTTCCCCATCGAGAACATGCGAGTTCTTGCCGGTCAGCGACTCGGTCCACAGCATGGCGAGCCCCCGAGATGCCTACAGCCCCGAGTGCGCTACGAGGCGACCAAGCACGTCGGCGAGCAGGCGCACATTCTCTCGCCGAACAAGTTGCTCGAGGCGTGTGGCTTCAAAGTCGTCGCCGAGCCGATAACAGTGCGTGCGACGCAGATCGCCATTCCGACACCCGTCTACAGGAGCGGACAAGAGGTGCGGCCGTCGTTGGAGAAGAAGACGTCGTGGATGATCGGCCGCAACAACTTTGTCGTTCCGATGTCCGTCGCCAAAGTCATCATGGCGTATCACTCGAGCTCCTCTGGGTACGCGGCCGCGGAGATTATGCTCGCTATGAAGGCGAAGCTTGTCGAGCAGTCGGGCCGATTGGGAATGCGCGTCGGCGAGTGGGCCATCGAGGATCTAGATGTATCCCATCTTTCAGCGATACGCGAATCGACTGTTCGTCCGCACGAACGGACGGATCGAAAACGCGCCGCCAATGACTGCGATCGACTCGACGATCGTCCGCCAACACGCCAACGAGGTGCTCTTCGTGAGCTACTGCCCGTTGGGAGGCACCGCGCGGCCACTCCTGCTCAATGTGATCCGGAATGATGGCGTGTTCCGCACCAACGAGCAGCTCGTCACTCTCATCGCCTCCCTCTGCACCGCCCATCAGAGCTCGATGAACGTCATCTCGCTGCCAGAGCCGATTCAGACGGCCGACGAGTATGCGAAGCGGGGAGCCGATCTGTTTGCCGTATTCAAAAAGTAAGGATTATGAATTCAAAAGTTTAACTGGATAAAATCTTGCAGATGGATGGCTAGACAGTCGCGCGAGTTGGCCAAAACGCCCGAGGGGAGTCTGGACCTCGAGGCGCTCACCCGCCAATTGAGCTACGGCACCTCGATCTTCGGAATCTCCGACATCTTCATCGTCGTTTGGCCATCATCGTCATCGTGATCTTCATCATCGTCGTGTTCTTCATCACTGGTCCCCGCCACAATGTCCCCAATGTCCCTAATCGTCCCAACTCCCCCCCCCCCCCCGAATTTTGTTCTAATAAATCATCTTCATCGTGTTCCTCATTGACGGCCTCATTGTCTTCATCATCGTGTTCTTCATCACTGATCCCCGCTTGTCGAAAAAAAAGTATGCTTCTTCTACGATTTAATCGTACGCTGTACAACTCCTCAATACCACTATGTTGTTGTTGACGTGGCAGTGGAGTCTAGATAGTCTTCAGGCCCTGACAGTGCAATTCTTTTGGGGTCTATCCTCGTTGTTTTCTGCTCTTACACCGCTTTCTTGTTATTTTGTACTCTGCGCGTTCAGATCGTCAACATTCTGATAATGCTTGTCGCGAGCGAAAATAATTCTCGCCCGATAATCCTAAAAGTTTTCAATGGGATCTGTTACTTTTGTTTTCTCACAGCTCGCAAAGGTGTCTGAAAACAAGAGAAAGAAGATGGTATGTTCTCGTAGTCATGGATGTCTTCAGCCGGTACTTGTTTGCCAGAAAGTTGGAAAAGGGCGACAGTTCCGGAAGTTAATTTAGGAGGGAGTGTCAATGCCAGTGGAAAGTAGTTTCATGCAGAATTTATTCATCTAATCTACAAATTGGACAAAATGTCAGATTTTCCAACCCCGAGCTGAAATTCTGAGGAATGATTACTAATGCTTTTTTCTATACCGTGTGAGATTTTCAGGTTGTTTGGAGTATTTAGAGTCAAGGTATTTGAATGTTCCGAAAGCCAGTCCCTTTTCCTATTCTTCACTGTTCAAATTCCATTCCATTCAAATAAAGTGACCTCTATCTGCACTTTCCCATGTCCTTCAAAACTAATTCGAAAAGGTCGTTCACTTCCGCATACAAAGGTCGCCGCCCCGTCGCCGCCCTGTCGGCGCCCCTTTCATGCCTTCTCATGCTCTTGCAAAATAAATCAAATCTTTTCAGTACCATTTTATCAATTGATTTCTGATTGGGACATATTATTATTCTCTTCGAACATCAGTTGTTATCGTGGAAACAATTTCTGTTAATTTATTGATGAAGAGAAAATGTTGGAAAGAAGAATATATGCAACGTGTTCTCTGTAAGGGAAGATTCTGGTGTGCCTTAGGGGTTAATTTTTATGTAACTATGTTCATAGGGACTAGTACTACATCTGCACCGACTTAGGCTCCGAGCTCTACCTGGAGGAGTACGGTAGGTGCTCAAAGAGCACACAAAATCGACTATTTTGTTTGTGCTCCAAAAAATCCGAAAAAATTCTGAAATGTGAAGAACACTTATCTGTCTGTCTTCCCGAAATTTCGAGTCTGGAAACTCTCTTTCCCGAGCGTAATTTCGGAATCTTCGAAAGTCGACAAGACAAGATCACTTTCAGCACCATTGACATCAATTCGCCACTGGTTTTCTGCCTCATTGTTATCGTCTTCCACAGCCTCGAAGGTCTTGAAATATTTCTTAATTTGCTGCTGATAATCGCTCTGATGAATGATCGTTGTCTCTCTCCATTTCGAATTCCGAGTGAAGCTTTGAAGATGTACACGAATCCTCTCAAATCAATTTACTTCTCTAACTCACGTTTATCACTCTACTCGCTCTTCCGCCTGTTTACACTGCTCGAAAGTGTTTACTCCGGCGCCTTTCATACATGAGGGCAAGAGTGAGAGACGCAGGGATGCATAAGAAGGCATGAAAGGGGCGCCGACAGGGCGGCGGCCCGTTGAAAACTTCTGACCATGATACTATGTGTCAGCCAGCGGTGCGCGTAAATAAACGTGTGCTGTGCGCAACAGGGAAACCGGAAGACGGAATTCCGCGCTTCTCTGGTGCGGTATGAAGTGTGGCGATCACACATTCTACTGACCAAAAGAGTCGGAGAAAATCGATCAATTGTAAATACTCTTTGTCATCTTTCTTTCGAAGTTGATGATCTACCTGAACCGTCAGATGTCTCCATCATCATGCATCATCGGAAAGAAGAGGAGAGTAGAAAAATGCGACAAAATGCAAAAGAGGAAGTATGTAGATCTCGATCGGAGAACGAGTCGATTGGCTATGGATTTCGTAGAATCGTTTGATATGGAAACGTTTATTTGAGAGAACAAAGTGAATAAGTATGATATAAAGAGAAGTAAGGGGCCAAGAGGACATTAAGAATCGGTGAGGGTGGCATCAAAAAGGTTGCGGAACTGAGACGGGGATGAAAATTGGGGAAGTGGGAGAGAACGTTTTACAGTAAAATTAGCTTACGATTCACTATTCTCCTCATCTCCTTTTGCACCATCGCTCTTTGGTGGGGTGCCAAGCATCTCCTTCAGACGTTTCGGAAGACCACTGTAAAAGATAAGTTATACCAGAGACGACTGAAGATCACTCACTCGTACGCGTCCTCGAACTTCTGGATCCTCTTATTCAGCCTCTTTCTCTTCTGCCTTCAACTGCATCTTCAACTCGCTGGCATCCTCGACTGCCTTCTGCTTTTCCTTTCTCTCGTCGTCCGGCCAGTAGATCATGATGGTCCTCTTCTTTGGATTCATCAGATCGACCTTCGTGATCTGAAAATCTTCTGATGATTTCAAGAGATGTTTTAAAAAATCTCACCTCATAGTCGATATTTTCTCCATCCGGAGTCTCCATTGTGACGGTCAATCCGGGCTCTTCCAGCTGAAATCTCCCCCCGGATCATCAGGAAATTCATAAGGAAATACTCACAGTTGCCATGGGCACTCCGTACTCGACCTCCGCTTTTGAGTTGATGAACGAGCGGACCGTGGCTGCAATCGCCGGGTGGTTGGCAAGATTCGCGAGCTTCTGAATGCGGCTGATAACGATGACCTTCGAGCTTTTCCATACCTTTTGGGTGAGTTTGTGCACTGTCGGCTTGTAGACGATGGTCGTGTCCGTTGCCTTCTCCAGATCCACATCTCAGTTCTTCTTGAAGACGATCGTTCCGATGCTCTTGGATGGTTGCGGTGAACTGGAAAATGTCTTAATAGGTTGGTCATTCGCAGACTATATATATTCTCCTAGAGTTGGTTTTCCATTCGTTCATTCTATCCGCACGTTTCACAGAAAACCCGATCTGTCACCTTCTCAGAGCGCACCCAACAGGAATTCACGGAAATAAACGGAAACGGATAACGGAACTAACTGACGCAGTTATGTTTTTCTCCAAGAGAATGTAACGGAAATAACGTTAGTTTTCATTTCCGTGCATCCCTGGCATACAGCCAAAGTGGCGGAGTTAGCCGGTGCAAAAAGACTGGTTACAAGATTATTACTATTGAAGAAAAGGTCAGCCCATCTCATTGTCTTGGATGGATTGTGAGTTTTTAAGTATTCCTAATCCTCTTTCAATCAATTTTTAATTGAAAATTAGATTTACCTTTTTACAAATCTGCGCCCAGTGTCACCAGTAATCAGAGGAATTTCAAAAAAAAAATCGATGAATAAAAAGTCAATATCATAGCTTTGAAGGGAAATTTAGGGGGTAATCAGGTAATGAGGGGAGAGCCCAAATCAGGGTTCTGAAAGGAGGGGATAGTGGAGATTCAGAGGGAAATAAGAAAAGAGCCCATGTCAGGGCTCTGAAAGGAGGGGATAGTGGGGATTCAGTGGGAAATAAGAAAAGAGCCCATGTCAGGGCTCTGAAAGGAGGGGATAGTGGGGATTCAGTGGGAAATAAGAAAAGAGCCCATAGTCACCCGTCTGGGGACTCGGGGGAAAAGGGAATGAGGGGGAGTGTTCACCCCGGCGCCTTTTATACACGAGGACGAGAGTGAGAGACGCAGGGACGCATGAGAAGGCATAAAAGAGGCGCAGACAGCGCGCCGACGGGGCGGCAACCTTTGTAGTCGAAAGTGAGCGACCTTTTCGAATCAGTTTTGAAGGACATGGGAAAGTGACAGATTGAGGCCACTTGATTTGAATGGAATGAATGGAATTTGAATTTGAACTGTGAATTTGAACAGTGAAGAATAGGAAAAGGGACTGGCTTTCGGAACATTTGAGTACCTTGACTCTAAATGCTCCAAACAACCTGATTTCACACGGTGTAAAAAAAATATTAGTAATTATTCCTCAGAATTTTTTAATTTGTAACTCACTTTTTCTCGTTGATGCCGATGACGATGACATCGGAACGGAGTGTTTTCTGGAAAAGGCAGTGCTCGCACGCCTTCTTTTTCGTCACTCTGTCAGAGACCTTCTCCACTTTGCGGCATCCCTTGTGGAATGATCGGAGTCAAGTGTCACAGTTCAACAGTTTCTTTCCCGTTTCCTCGCAGACGCAGCAGCACTTCATCTGCTCGTTCGGCCTGTCCATCTCTGCGTGGTTTAAGCAATCCAGCATCTCGATCGTTTTCCAGAGTCAGATGATGTGCTTGCACTTGCTCTTCCGTGGAATTGCAGTTCGATGTCAAACTGGAAGATACATGAATGAATGTATTATTATAGAATCAAACAGTATGTTTACCTTTTCAAAACTCGTCTCCAGTGTTGCCAGTAAATCAAAATGAGAGTTTAATAAAATCAGTGAGTAAGGGTAGAACCCATGTCAGGGCTCTAAAAGAAGGGGAGGTGGGGATTAAGTGGGGAATCAGAGTAGAGCCCAGATCAGGGCTCTAAAAGAGGGAGAGGTGGGGAATCAGTGGGGAATCAAAGAAGAGCCCAGATCAGGGCTCTAAAAGAGGGGGAGGTGGGGAATCAGTGGGGAATCAGAGAAGAGCCCAGATCAGGGCTCTAAAAGAGGGAGAGGTGGGGAATCAGTGGGGAATCAAAGAAGAGCCCAGATCAGGGCTCTAAAAGAGGGGGAGGTCGGGAATCAGTGGGGAATCAAAGAAGAGCCCAGATCAGGGCTCTAAAAAGAGGGGAGATTCAGAGGAGAATCGGTTTAGGAGCCCATATCAGGGCGCCTCGCGGGGGGGGGGGGGGGAGAATGAATGACGTTGAAGACCAACTGACGTCTTATATACTGTGTTGGGGGGGAAAGGGGCGGGGCGAACCCGATGCAACAGATGTTCTGCGAAAGATACGTACATATGGGGACAATGAGCGTAATAAAAAGCTAAGCAAAGTTGTTTTTTGGTGACAGTCCCCCTTTAAATGAGCTAGTTTTTTTAGCAATACCCATTTTAAGATGAGAAATTAATTTTCTGTTTTTCTTTGTTTTTCCACCGACGAAGAGTGAAATTTGTACCTCGACTTCTTCGTTTTTTTTCGTTATTTTTTAATCAGTCTGACGTCACATCTTTCCATTTTGTTATGGCAAACAGATGCGACAAGCTGAACAATCCGAGTGTTCAAGTGCACCGAAAATAAGTTTTCTGCCGGAGTGTCATCTCTTCTTCCCGGTTTTCCGTTTTCAGTTTTCTGCAAATTAAAGAATGCACTCTGCTCACATAGCTCTTCGAGACCCAACGCCAGGTGTGCATAGAACACCAACTGCGCTCTCGATCCGTCTCATTCCAGTTCTAATCCTCCTTGCACCTTCAAGATTGCTCTCTGTCACCTTCGTTGCCTCCTATACCCCTCTCTTACAGCTCTTTTTGTACCAATTGCTGTTTATTACCCTCATTGTCCCCATGTGTACGCATCTTTCGCAGAACATCTGCTGCATCGGGTTTGCCAGGGTCGACGAGAGGATGCGCTTGTTTTCTAGAACTATTTTCAGCAGACCACCTCGCATTGCAGCAGACCACTTTCTTTGGTGCAAGGGGCTCCCAGCAGATCATCTCATTTCACAGTGCCTGGGGCTCCCAGTAGACCACTTCGAATCGCTAGAAGGGCTTTCAGCAGGCCACTTTGCATTGCAGAAGACAACTTTCTATGGCACATTCACACGTTTAAGTTTGACGTGTCGACATGTGTCTATTCAGAAATGAAGACGGAAAGTCAAGCTTTAAAATAAGAAGATGTGCTCCAGAAGGCGTCAAACTTCACCGATCGCGTAGAAAATTTACGTGAACATTGCGGTCGATACTTCTGATCTGTCTGCCAAAAGCGGGATAAAACGGTCCAGTTGGGTAATAAGGAAGATTATCCTGGCTGTTTTTCCGGACTCTTGACAACTCATCCAACTCCACTAAAGTCTAACAGAATGCAGTTTCCTCAATTTCTTTGTGTATTTTGAACGGGGGGAGGGCAAAAAAGTTCACTCCCTTCCGGGATCAAACCCGGGAGCCACGCACGTTTCCCACTTGGCCACGCCGCTCTTTGGGTCACCGGCGGCAGTGACATTCTCGGTGGCTGTGGTGGTTTGGCGGAATATTTCATTTCGTTCGCGCCGTGAGTTCATTTATTTATTTATTCATGAAACACCGAGAATAAGTATATAACACGTAAAAGGAAGAACGAGGTAGGGGATGAATAAAACAATTTAAAATGACCTAATAAGCCTGCAAAAGCTGTGGGCCAAGTGCATGGCCCGACATCTCGCGGGTTCCGCCCGTCGCCGTACTTTCTACAGGCTCTTGCCGCGGATCCGCCGATTTGCTGCGGCAAATCCGCCAAACTTTTGCCGAGACGTAGCGGGAGAGACTAGTTTGAGAAAATTCTTGCATACAGCGTTTCATAAGGGAAGATTTGCGTGGAAAAAACTACTATTATTGGGACCTACGCGAGTCAAAAGATATGGGTAACGCGGAGTAAGTCCCAAAATATTTTCCGATGAAAATGAAAAAGGTCCAAAGTAAAAAGTGCCAAAATGTTGGAAAAGGGGCCAAAATCTTTTTTCAAAAGGGCCAAAATCTTTGGTACACCGCCACGTCAAAATGCACAGATTTTTCACTGAAAAACTGTATTTGGCGACATTTTTTGAAAGAAAAACTTATTTGAGAAACGGAGAATGTTGGAAAAGTTATCAAGAATCCGAACAAAGGGATTGAAAACATTTTTAAAATCTGATTCATTAAAAAAAATTTCCCCCACATTTTTCGGCTTGTTCCCAAATACTCTAGTAGATATAGTGCTACAAGAAAAAAGGGAAAGTTAGTCTTATTCTCAATCCGGCTCAAAAATTACAGGTTTTAAATATTAGTCTTTAACTGGATGTTTTTCCTTATTCCCATTTATTCACGAATATCATAGTTTTGGTTCAATCCTTTTCGATTCGAATTTTTTCCTGGTTCGTTTGCTAGGAGTTTTCCTTTTTTCTGCGCGTTTCTTAGTCAGGAGATGTCCCATTAAAATTTATTTAACGCAACATCTTTTACCAGCCTGCTGGTGGCGGCTAACACCGCCCGGCAGGCTGGCGCTGTGACAGTCAAATTTTATGGATCGTTTAGAAAATTCACAAGCACTGTCCGGCCAACATTTTCGCGCCTTACTGTCAAAAATAAGACAAATCGGTCCATTAGGAACGGATAAAATGCCGCGGACATACAAGCGGACACACCGACACGCATACGTTAGTAACAGTAGAGATAACGAATATGAGTAAATAATGTTTGAAAAAATAGATCAAGTTAGATGGTAGATATGAAATCAATCTAGTTTTCGCAAGAAACTTGTTGTTAAGTCTATTTTAAGTCTTAACTATTCTGTTTGCATTCACATTTCTGTTTAATACCACTTATTATGTCTTCTCACATTACAAGTAAAACAATTTTCGTTCATTCCTTTCTTTTTCTGAATTTTTTGCTACTCGCCCTTTTGAAAAAAGATTTTGGCCCCTTTTCCAACATTTTGGCACTTTTTATTTTGGACCTTTTTTATTTTCATCGGAAAATATTTTGGGACTTACTCGGTAAGGCGGGGAACGCGCGGGTTTAACATAAGTGTCTAGATCAGGAAAGTGGTAGCGTTTAGTGATAATGCTATGAAACGTACTTAAAATCAAGATTAGGCGCCTGCGCTTGAAAGAAGTAAGATTAGACTGGTTTAATCTATCATTATAATCAAGGAAAGGCAGGTTGCATCTCTGGTAAACTCTGCGCGAGAAGGTTCTAAGCACGGACTCTAACTGAGAGCAGGAGAAGACGGATGGAAGATTACGCAGCCAAACTCGAGAATAGGGCGGATATATGTAGGTGTTAAACATTTTAAAATAGAAGGCGGCGTTGGTAGAGCGGAAAGAACGCAGAACCTGATGAGATTTGAGCATCGCAGCGGTGGCAATCTTATGGATGTGTTTATCGTAGCGCAGTTTGTTGTCTACAAGAATCCCCAAGTCACGCGCGTGATCTACGGTAGATATAAGGCAGTTATTGATAGTTATTGATTGCCACGTGTCGGGTTCGCAGGCCAGAGTGAGGGAAAATTTGTTCAATTGCTTTATGAAATAGAGGAGGAAATTCGGCGTCAATTGGTTTTTAATATGAGTAGTCGTGCTCGAGGAGCGACCGGTGGAGAAGACACTCGCCTGATAACTTTTCTCGACCACGCCACGGCGGTGCCTGACTTTTCGTCTTCCGGATATTTATCGACTTTTTACGCGAGATACCAATTACGGAAATTTTGAAAACTCCCCAGCTGCCCTGCGAATTCTGATTCCTTGAACCCGGAAAAACGCTCAAGACAACCGCCGAAGACTCCCTCTGTCGATCACTCGTTCATTCTTGATATGAACGCCAAGGTTTTGCGACTCCTCTATACTGTTAACTTGCTGCAAGCTACGTGTGACGCTCAAGCTCATAGAGCAACTTATGGCTCAGAAACCAAATCCCTTTTCTCCGATGAACTCTCTGCAACACTCCCCCCCCCCAATGGGCCAAGATTAGATGACATGTCTTTATGGTGCACTCGCGTCGGCAACTGGCCTCTTCGCTGGACGCTATCTGGAAGAAAGCAACTGCTGCGATGGTTGAGAATCTTCCGGCAAAGTCCTCATTAAGAAAACAAGGACCAAGATAAGATGACATCTCTCTCGTGAAATCCGTACTCGTCGAAATATGTGTCCGGGCAAGCTGGATTCGTGATGGCTGACTTATCTACGTATTATTGATTTAAACAGACCCCGTCCTCTCCCTAATGCTGTTGCTTCCATGTCCCTCCCCGTCTAGAAATTTGACCGCCTCTCTGTCGCACTCTCATCCTGCGAATTTGGGGGTCATTGCGTCGAAATGATCAAATGAGAGATAGTGTTTTTGCACGAGGCCTGAACAGTCTTCTCTTCCTTTGAGCTGGCACAGAGTCTTGTTACCAAAGTTTTTTGTGCTCCAGGATGTCACAACAGCATTCAAAACGTCTTCCAGGTGGTTTTCACTCTTCAATTTGACTCCTGGAGGAACAAAAACCAGTGGTGTCTTGCCGGTAGCGGAGATCAAAAGACAAACCATGATTTGAGTCGATTCTTTGCACGCACCTACCATGTTCCGATATCCGGTATAATCGTTTCGGCCGTATCGTTGTCGTTATTGCCGTCCATACAGACAACCTCTCACAGTCGGTCACAATGCGGATGTGAAGCTCCATTGTCGACAGGCGGCTGAGTACGTTATGAGAACGCCATTCTATTCGGAAACACTCAGCTGTGCTTAGTTCTAACTTTTTCAGCTGGTATTCGCTCTCTCCTAATAAGAAAGTTATTTGTACAACACTTTTCTTCTTTCTTTTTCTCGTTCCCTACACCCGACAGTGATTGGCGTGTTTTTCGAGTCACTGCTTTTGTTAAGGAACCAATAAAATAGATTTCACCCTTTTTCTTACTCTTTATTCTGAATATTTTCAAATAATCCCATCATTGATACTTTGAAAAAAAAACATGCGGTTTTGTGGTGAACAACGATAAAAATAAGTGTTCGAATAGAACGTCTAAATAAAAATACTCAAAAAGACTTCGAAATATCCCAAATAGCTGTAATTATTATGAATTTACATATTCAGCCAATCGAGCACATCCTCTGCAAGGTCCACCAATTTGATTCCGGCGCTAATCTTTCGTGTGATTTCGATGCATCTGTGGCTTCCTCGCACTGGACTTGGTTCATTATGTGGTTCAGGGTCAGTGGGTCTTCGGCGAGTACCTTGAGATTTGCTTCTCAACGTCATGGCCAACTTGCTCCTCGGTCTGCTCGTCGACCTGCTACGGTTTTTGCTGACCAGCGGATGCATTTCGTCATCAGAGTCTCCATCATACTCGATCGAACTTTCCGTATCCTTCCTCGTGAATGGGTTCTTGAGAGAAGGAAAAGGTCTCAACAGGATGCGGGATGAGCGTCTTGGGGGACCACTAGACGTGCCTTCCGAAGTGCTCACAGACGTGACTCTAGACGGGCGTTGCGTTGAGCACTCGGCTGTACCTTGCGACGCATGTTGAGGCTCTTTCGGATCGGATGGGACCGGAATCGTGCAGAAGGTAGGTTGTACAGGGTGACAAGAAATTATGGAAGCAAAACGCGCGCTGTCGCCATGGCTCTGATGAAAACATTTTTTCAGATGTTTAGTTTCATTTTCATTTTTTCATTGTTTTTAAACAGTTTTATCAAAACATTGTGTTATTTCACCTTATTTCCAAGTAATTATGAAGGCGACTTCTCTGAGACCCGCAATTCTGCGTTTGAAAGAGTTGGGAGTGAGGAATTGCGAGATCCCCAGAAGACTGAAATGTGGATCCAGCTTGGTTTCGAAAACTCTCAAACGAGGAACGATGTCTGACAAGCCCGGCCGAGGAAGAAAACGCACAGTCAACACCTCGGAACTGAGGAAAAAAATCAAGAAGCGAATCAAACGCAACAACAGAAGATCATTGAGAAAAACGACTGCGGAGATCGGAGTGAATCGAGAAACGGTGAGGACAGTTGTGAAATCGGATCTTCAGATGGTCCCCTACAAAATTGCCAAGACTCACTTCCTTAACGAGAAAGCCAAGATCAGCATGTAGGAAAAATCGAAACTGCTCCTTCAGTGGGCCGCGGCCAACAACCTGTCGACCGTCGTGTTCTCTGACGAGAAAGTTTTCCACTTGGACGGCTGCCCAAACTCTCAAAATGACCGTCAACTGTTGCCAAAGGGTTCCTTGAAGTCTCCACTCGCCATTACCCACAAAAAGTCTCACTTTCCGGCATCAGTGATGGTCTGGGCTGCAGTGACGTCGACTGGCAAGACAGACCTCGTTTTTGTTGAGAAGGGAGTGAAAATCGACGGAAACTACTACCGCGAGAAGATTATCAAGGATGCTCTGATCCCGTGGGCTAATTCTCATTTCAAAGGTCAACACTGGACATTCCAGCAAGACTGGGCGCCAGCCCACGGAGCGAAGGCGACAATCGACCTCTGCAAGGCGCTCATCCCATGCGTCCTCACCAAGGATTTGTGGCCAAGTAACTCTCCAGATCTCAACCCCATGGACTACTCATGTGGTCCGTGTTGGAGAAAAACATCGACAGAAGACATTTGACGTCGGTGGATGCCCTGAAAAGGCAATTGGTCCGCGCATGGGCCAAGATCACGCCGGAGTACCTCGCGGCCTCGATCAACAATTTGCAGAAGCGATTGAAGGCGTGCCGACTTCAGAAGGGATCTCAGTTTGAGCACTTGTTGTGAATTTTCAATGCTTATGATATGATTGTTGTTTAATAAAATTTTTGTGGAAAAATCTCTAGTTTTGAAAATTTTATGAACGGTTATATTTGCTTCCATAATTTCTTGTCACCCTGTATGTGCACGCTGTTATCGATAGTGTACTTTACTGAAACCACAGACTTGAACAAAGTTTGACTAAACTCAAAATCACCTGCATTAACTGGTGACAAAATAAAGGCCCATGGCTTCGGCGTGTTGAGTGCATTGTCATCGGCGTCGAGACGTACGGAATCGGCTATTTCCCTCACACCGATTGCACGGTGCCATGCATCTTTGCTCTCGAATATGCGGGCCACACTCTCCAGTGATTTGCGGTCGTTGTCGCGGAGATGAAATATCAATGGAAAGTCAGCTTCCGCCATTTTCTGTCCCACTTTGTAGAGAGCTTTATCGGTTCTAAAATCATGAAATGACTTCCCTGGAAGCGCTTTCTTGCTTACTCAAAGTCTTGCCATCCCAACGCGATGATTATGCGGTTTCTCGAGTTCTGTTGGTTATCGGGAGCCCGGATTCCTCTATTATCATTCACCACTTGTTCAATTGCTTTAATGTCGCTAAGGCTTCGAGCAGTGATTGTGATCGACTCATTCTTATTGTTGATAACTGTAAACAGTTGTCAAGGCACTAATACTTTTTTTTCGAAAACTCACATGCGGCGATGGAAAGTGTGAATATGCGGTGGAATGCAGCGTTGTTCTTGAGGTTTGCGTGGATTCCCTTGTTGATGGCAAACACAACCATTTTCTTGGCCACAAAGTAAGATGCGCCATGGTCTTTTGAAGTGTTCGTCGATGTTTTCTCTTCCAATCCAATCGGATTCGCTCTGTTACCAATCAACTTCTGAATCCAGACTGATTTTTTGCACGCAGCATCCGAAAGGAACACGATTCCAGTGAGTCTACCAGCATTAATATGCTGATTCTTCCAGTCAGCCACAATTTGTCTAATCGATACGTTCTGATATTGGAAATGGGTTGAGAAAGAGTACAAGACAACTCACATCAAAGGGAATTTTGATATCTTTGAAACCTTCCCGAGGCATAGAAGAACAGAAACTGCGAAGATATGTAATGCCAATCATGTATGTGTTGAGGTTGAATCCCAACTCAATGTTTCCAATGTCTGAAGGACAGTTCAATGTTTTCATCGATTCAGCAACAACAACCCACCGTGCAATTCAAAAATACTCATGTCGAGAATTTCATCAAATCGTTTCATCAATATTCCCCTGGTAAATCCCGGCGGTTTATGGAATTTCGGTTCATTCATTAAGTTTCGGGTCTACGAGCCCGACGCCCTCGCCGCCATGCGTTCATTTTCTTCGCCCGCGAATTCCCCTCGTACGACACTCCGTTTCTTACGAGAGCGCGCGGAGTTTAGCGTGTCGCCGCCAAGTGATTTTTGAATTAGTTTGGAGATTGATTTTGAGGTTTTAGCGTTCTGCTAAGGTTTTTGAGTAGTTTTCTACTGTTTTTGAGTATTATCTCATTGTTTTATTGACTTTGTATCTGAGTCTCCGTTTTTCTGCACCCAACACGTTTCCGTGAACGTGTCAAGGTACGAATAAACGTTACATTTCTCGCATTCTTGTTTCTTCCTTGTTTATTCTTTCGACCCGGGACTCTAGGTGTAAACCTGGAGCCAACTTGGGGGCCGAGACCGTTTTCTTTGTTTTTCCGCACATTTTGCCCGAATATTCACTGGGAAATCGCCAACGCCGTTGCGAAAGCGATAGAAAGGTGAAGAAAAGGTGAAACACAGGAAACTCAAAGCACATTATTGATTTTTCGCGCAAGGTTGCCGGAATTATCAGTAATTTTTCAGGAATCCGGAAAATGGAACGTGAAGAAGAGTACGACGTGCAAAAAGTCGAGGAGAAGCCCGTGGACGACGATGAACAGGAACATGCCAGAGTGGATCCAATGGAAATGGATGACGAGTGCAAGGAGCCTGTGGAGAAGTCGACGCGAGCGAAGGTCCACAACGAGCAGTACGATGAAGAAATGCTTCTCGACTGGGAGGACAACTGCAGTGACTTCAGTCAGAAGGAGAAGAGTCGGGATGCTGTGAAAGGACCGAAAAAGGTGAGCGATGAGGAAAATGGCTTGAGGGTGCGAGAGAAAAGCAAACTCTTGAAGCATTTTCACAAAAGCGTGACCGAAGGCGGTAAAACAGTGTTGAAAGATGTGTTCGCGAAGCTAGAAGCGTACACCAAGTTGAACACGAGGCAGAAAGAAGCGGTCGTGAGTCCGATCGTGGATTTCCACAAAAAGCTGTCCGAGTGTTGGGCGGAAATTGGTATGCCAGATTGGTGGAGTGCCATACTGGAAGTACTGATGGAAGCAGAAATCGAGTCGAGCGCTGAGTTGGTGAAATTGCTTCGAGAAGCGAGTGTTAGCGCGAGAGAGGCGCACGACATGAAGAAAGAATTCAAGCAATTGAAGCGCGAACTTGCAGAAGCGCATACAGAGACTGCAAAACAATGTGAATGGTTGCAGGAGAGGTTGAACGCGAAAGTGAAGGACGCTGAGAGCAGATTCAACGATGCGCAAAGAGAGTATAGCAAACTCCGAAAAGAGCACCAGCAAGAGAAGAAGAAAAATGACGATCTGCAACGAACCGTCGAGCAATTGAGGCAGGAGCTGAAGAAGGAGAAAGCGAACGTGGAAAAAGCTCGCACTGCTCATCGAGAGATGGAAAGTGAGTCAGATGAGGAAGTTGAAAAGAAGTCATTACTCGGATTACAGTTCGGTTGGTGGAAGCAGCAACGAAAGCAACAACTCTCCAACGCATCTTCGATGGTCAGCGACCGGAGTCCATCGCCGAGGCCAAGAGACAAACTCAGCAGACATCGAGGTGACTCTGGGGAGCGGGCAGCGAAGGCGAGGCAAGCGAGAAAAGAAGTTGAAGAGTTGCGACAGAAAACGCGCGAACGCACAGAGCGCAGCGTGGATAAAGTTAGCTTCCGGGATCAGAGGAGTGTGACTGGGAATAGCAGTGTCTCGTCCGTACAGGAGATCGTAGATCACATGGCGGAGATGATGCGGTTGAATGCGTTGCCGGATCCAAAACCGTTCGACGGAAAGGGGAGCCTCCGAGACTTCAAACGGACGTTCCTAAACAAGTTCCGTTCGGTCACCAAGAAAGATGAGGATTTGGTGTCGATCCTCGAGCAGAATTACTTGCAAGGGATGGCGCGTACAATGTTCTTGTCGTTGTCAGGTCTCAGATCGAAAAATATCGATCAGTTGTTCAAAGAATTAGGACAGAAATTAGAAAAACGGTTGGGAGACATGGAGCTCCAAGCGCTGGAAAAGTACGATCGACTAGAAAGGAAACCAGATCAGAAGATGTGGGAGTACTGTCTGGAGATTGAAAAGTGGTCGCGGAAAGCGTATCCGAATGCAAAGGAGAGTGATCTGGTTGCACATCGGGTTGTAAAATTGATGAGAGCAATTGGGAGAAACTCCAACTTGCGGGATCTGATGCTCATGAGGAAGAAAGCTGTTCCAAAGGAAGAACAGTACGAAGAGCTGAAAGAGATGGCTATCCAGCATGAGTATGGCAAGAAAGAGCCTGGAAATCGGAAGACGGGTGCTGGGTTCTCGAAGGGTAAAGGTGACGGAAGTCAGCTATTAGAGAAGTCAGCGAATCGGAATTCGAACACGAAAGCACACACTCAAGGCGAAACTCGAGAGAAGAGTGAGTCGGGAGATGTGAGGAAAAGTGCTCCGAGGGATAGACAGACTGTGAGATGCTACTCATGTCAAGGAATGGGTCACTACCGGAGTGAGTGCCCAGAAGGCAATGGCATGAATGTAGTAAACAAGGAGTCTGAAGGACCCTCGGAATCTGACAGCAACGAGATGTGTGAAATCCTAGGACAGAAGAGGGTGTTCACCATTGACAGTGGCGCAGCAGTTTCGGGAATAACCACGAAGGCGTGGGAGAGACTCGTGAAGGGTTGTGTCGGCTGGAAGACGCAGTGCGAAATTCTGGAGGCTCCGGATTTTGTGTTGAGGGACGCACAGATGAACGTGATGCCGGTAAAGGGACAAGTTCGGACAGCATTGACTGTGAAAGGACGCACCGTCCCGGTAACGTTTCAAATATGGGAGAATGAGAAAGAAATCTTCCTGATCGGTACAAGCGCATTCAAAGATTTGGGAGTCGCTCTCAACTGGGACCATTGGAGACCAGAGACTGCTATGGCGATGACGAAGGAAAAAGTTCGTGTCCCACCCCAATCTTGTGCGCACGTCAAAGTTTGCGCGGACGTGGACATTGGTAGTCAGCTGCTGATGGAGTCCGGAGCAAAATGGATGGCAGACGGAGTGGTGAATTCTGAGAAGAACGTGATCATGGCTGTGATTGCGAACTGGGACGACATGCCATTGCTCATCAAGAAAAACCAAGTGGTCGGTTTCGTGTCGAACAAATGGGAAGAAGTGAACACACCGGAACAGCATATTCGGATGTTAGAGTTGGACAAGAAACCAACGTTGACTGGGAATGAACGAGTTGGAGAAGTTATGAAGATCCTGGAGTCGGACGGAATGATCGAGCACGGAGGAATCCGGAAGCTCGTAGAGAGTTTCACGGATGTGTTCGCGATCGACGACGGCGAGCTCAGTCAAACCAACGTGGTTGAATGTGGCATTGAGCTAGAACAGGACAAACCAATCCGACAGAAATGCAGACCGGTACCGTTGGCTGTACAAGATAAAGTGAAAGTGATGCTGGAAGATATGGAGAAGAGAGGGATCATCAGGAAGAGTACTTCGCCATGGGCAAGTCCAGTGGTACTGGTCAAGAAGAAGGATGGTTCAATACGAATGTGTATCGACTACCGCAAGCTGAATACAGTTATCAAGCTGAACGCGCACCCGCTTCCACATATCGAGTCAACACTTCAGGCGCTGGGGGATCGCAGAGTATTTTCGACTCTAGATTTGCTGGCAGGATACTGGCAGATTCCGATGGAGGAAGATTCGAAAGAAAAGACGGCATTCACAGTGATGAATCAGCTGTACGAGTTCCAAGTGATGCCATTCGGGCTGGCGACGAGTCCAGCGATTTTTCAGGCTACAATGGAAAGGGTACTTCAAGGGCTGATTGGGAAGTCAGTATTTGTGTACATCGATGACGTGCTCATCGCAAGTAGAGATGAGAAGGAACATGTGCGTGATTTAGCACAAGTTCTGGATAGAATCAGACGAAGCGGATTGCAACTGAAAGCGCAGAAGTGCAAGATCGCACGCAAAGCTGTAGAGTATCTTGGGCATGTGGTGGACAGAGATGGGATTAAGACAGATAAGAAGAAAGTGCTGAAAGTACAAGACTATCCAGCACCACAAAACCGCAAAGAGCTTCACACTTTCCTCGGAATGTGCACGTATTACAGAAAGTTCATTAGAGGGTACGCAGCTATCACGGCGCCTTTGACGCCGCTGACGTCGCCGAAAGTCGGGTGGAGGTGGTCGCATGAACAGCAAGAAGCGTTCGATGAACTGAAAAAGAGAATGACGGAAGCGCCCGTACTCGCGCAACCGGATATTGAAGCAGCAAGGTCGTTTGAAAGACCGTTCTGTATCTTCACAGATGCGTCGAACAGGGGGATTGGAGCCGTGCTCGCGCAGAAAGGAGAAGATGGACAGATCCATCCGCTGTCTTTTGCGTCGAAGGCGTTGACTCCGGCGGAGAAGAACTACCATGTGTCGGATAAGGAAGCGCTGGCGGTTCTGTTTGCAACGCGTCGGTTCAAGCACTTCATTTTCGGCTGTCAGACGACAGTCTACACCGACCACCAGCCACTGACAAGCCTGTTCAAAACGAAAAATCTCGCAGATCGGCTGCTCCGGTGGAGCATGGAGATGCAAGATTTTGCTCTGAATATCGTATACTTGAAGGGTAAAGCGAATGTGGTGGCGGACGCCCTCTCGAGAGGAGGAGCACAAGAGTCAGCGGAAATGAAAGAAGCTGAAGATGAAACGAAGCATGACATTGTTCGAGTGATCAACCATGTAATCATGGATAATGTAAAGAATGGTGATCAGACGGCGTGGCGAGAGAAACTGGAAGCGGAGGATAGTCTGTGGAAAGAGTTGATCTCAAAGGTCGATAAAGAAGAAAAAGGGGAGGTCACAGTGCCTCAGAGGGGAAGGATGTGCGTGCAAGAATTCGTATTGATCAATGGTGAATTACATTTCGTGACGAAGTACGGCGCAGCCCGGAAAGTCGTTCCAAGCGAAGTTCAGAAGAAGTTGTTCGAGGAAGCGCATGCGGGACCGTTCAGCGGGCACTGGGGAAGTGAGAAAGTTCTTGGAATTCTAGAGAAACGGTTCTGGTGGCCGAGGATGAAAGTTCTGGTTACGAAATGGACTAGAGAGTGCCAACAGTGTCTGTGCGCCAACGCGCGGGTTCCATTGAAAGCGCCGTTGAAACCGATTGAGACGAGTGAACCGTTGGAAATTGTGGCTCTTGATTTGCTGGATCTGGGTCGTTCAGCGACAGGAAATCGGTATGCGCTCACGATGATTGATCTGTTCAGCAGATTTGGGAGTGCTGTGCCGATTCCGGACAAGAAAGCAGAGACGGTAGCAAAAGCGTTCGCAGAAAACTGGATGTTGCGGGAGGGACGAATTCCGAGGAGTATCTTGACAGATCAAGGACTGGAATTCGCAAACTCGACGTTCCAGAAATTGGCGAAAATGTCAGACGTGAATCTGATCACGACGAAAGGATATCATAGCCGGATGAACGGAGCGGTGGAGAGATTCAACCGAACCATTCAGACGGTGTTGAAGAAGATTTCAATCATTCCAGCTGAATGGGATGAAAAACTGCCGTACGCAGTGTTCGCATACAATAGCTGTCGACAAGATGGGACCGGAGAGACTCCGTATTTTCTGATGTATGGACGTGATCCGAGGATTCCGTTGATTACGGCTCCAGAAGATCGAGTCGGACAATATCTGGGTGATGTGGATGAATACAAACTGAGACATGCAGAGCAGATGGATCTGACGTATCAGACTGTCCGGGAACACGCACAGGTGGAGAGGACTAAAGCCAAAGAGTGGTTCGATAAGAAGTACCAAGTGGCGAAAAGGAAGTTTCCAGTTGTCGGTGATCGGGTGATGATCGAAATCCCGGCTGAGAAATTGGGGTCTAGACATCCGAAACTGATCAGCAAATTCAGAGGCCCATACCGAGTAGTCAGTGTGACAGAAACGTCAGCAGAAGTGATATTGATGATCGGGAATGAACCGAAACTGAAAGTTCCGTGGGAGCAAATCCGCAGGGTGGCGGATGAAGTTCCAGAAGGAGCACAAATGATAACACAAAAGAAGAGAGGAATACGGGGGCGCCCTAAGAAAGATGCGGGAGTGACAGCTGCGCGGAACATGCTATTGATTTCGACAGAACCCAACCCATCTTCTTGCAGACCGCTGTTCGTCGACGGATGCAGCTGTAGCCGTGGTTCCTGCACAGTGATGGATTACGACGTGGAATGCGAGTCCGTTCAACAATTGGCATTGTGTCAATTGGCTAGAAAAAGAGGAGTCCCTGGGCCAGAGATCCGCCTTGCAATGGAAGCAGAGGAATTGAAGGCGCAGATGACCGATGAGATTCGGAAATCAGCTGTAAAACGGTTCGCTGTGCAATGTGGACAAGTGGCGAAAGTCGTGATGAACGGTCAGACGGAGAACGAGGAGTGGACTGAAGTGATCAAGGAAATTCGGGAGGAAGCGGTGGTACGATGCAGGCCGAAAAAAGTCATCATGAGACCAGGGCTGGTGATAGTCTTGCCACCGATGAGAATCCGAGGACCAGGAACATATGAGGTTCGCAAATCGGCACTCAAGTCATTCCACCAAATGTACGACGATGAACACGTGCAACTGATTTTGGTGCTCGGTAAATTCACGTTGGACGATGAGTACAACAGCGGAATTAAGTCCATGATCGACGGGTTCGTGGCTCACGGAAAGATGATCGCACTGGTTCCTGGACCGATGGAATGCACATATCAAGAAGTCACGAAGGTGTTCAAAGATTGGAAGGAGAAGCTGCCGAGTGTCAACATGGTGGATCCAATGAAGGAGATCGGGGAGAAAGGACTGCCACTCATTTTGGAGAGCAAGATAACGAGCAAAGAAGAGTTGGCAGAATATCTGATAAAGGCGGTCGAGACAAACAAGGGACCGATACGGGATGCGTGTGGAGTCTCGAGTGATGAGGCGAGAACCGTCGAGCAAGCACCGAAGAGACGAGCCCGGAACTAGGGTGAATTTCATATAAGTATAGAGAATTGTTTTACTTACACACACGTTGTTATTATTATGTTAGAGTATAATTATGTTTAGTCTTCAGTAGGTTAGTTTTGTGTTGTATAAGTTGTTTTAGTGGAGAGGAGTGCAGCGAGGCTATTTTGGGAACGTCATGGTCGGGACGACCATTTATGGAGGAGGGGGGGAAGTTTCGGGTCTACGAGCCCGACGCCCTCGCCGCCATGCGTTCATTTTCTTCGCCCGCGAATTCCCCTCGTACGACACTCCGTTTCTTACGAGAGCGCGCGGAGTTTAGCGTGTCGCCGCCAAGTGATTTTTGAATTAGTTTGGAGATTGATTTTGAGGTTTTAGCGTTCTGCTAAGGTTTTTGAGTAGTTTTCTACTGTTTTTGAGTATTATCTCATTGTTTTATTGACTTTGTATCTGAGTCTCCGTTTTTCTGCACCCAACACGTTTCCGTGAACGTGTCAAGGTACGAATAAACGTTACATTTCTCGCATTCTTGTTTCTTCCTTGTTTATTCTTTCGACCCGGGACTCTAGGTGTAAACCTGGAGCCAACTATTATTACGTCGATTCTGCATAAACTCCTGTACTTCTCCTCGGCTCGCATTATTGAGTTCCTGCAAAAACGGGGTTTCTGAATATATTCCGAAATCAAAAAAGAGGAGTGAATTGAGAAAATACACGGATTGTAGTCAAGAAAAGCATAGTTGAGTGTTCTTTCAAAAACAGACATTGTAGTTCGGGAACAGGGAGCAAGTGAACCAGTAAAAGAATGCAGGACAGGGGAAATGGTTGTGAATGAGGAGGAAGACGGTGTTGTGTACGCGTTGCGGTCGTCTGTCCTCCTAATGACGAGAGAGTGTGCAACGCGCGCGAGACACATCGACAGCCACACTCACAGATGTGTGTTGTCTCTGTGCCCACGCTGCTCTGGTCAGGAAATTTGAAAAAATGTTGTGCGGTGGAGCGTACTTGCTGACCTGCACTGTTTCTTCATTTGTTTAGTACTGAAAATATGTTTTGGGTCATTTTCTGCTGATTTCCTATGTTGAGTTGCGAGACATGTGAAGAACATTAAGTTTCAGTTTGAATCCCATCGGATCGGAGAATAAAAAATCGGAAAATGCTTCAAAACATCATGGCACATCTTACTTTGTGGTTGTGTTTGCAATCAACAAGGGAATCCTCGCAAAGCTTAAGAACAATGCTGTATTCCAGAGCACATTCTCACTTTCCATTGCCGCATTTGATTTTTCAGAAAGATGTATTATCAATGCAAATAATCTATTCCAATGAAAATAAGTTTATATTAGACGGATCGGATGGCTCCGATAGCAACCGGCATGATCTTCCAATCCCTTTATCGAATAGGAACTTTAGAAGAGGTCAACTCTTGGCGTGGGCAGGATGCAGCGCATCCGACAAACTGGATATCGAGCTTGTGTCTCACAAAATAAACTACCAGCGAGCGCCTGAAGACCGTCCCCTACCATTTCATTCCACACCAAAAAGTCTCATAGCCAATAAAGTCAATGTTTTGAAGTGGCCCGCGTGTTTCCCAGATCCGAAAAATGAAACAAAAAACTTAGATTCGCTTATTTCATGAAAAACTTCAGAATGAAACACCGCAATCCGCTGGGTAAGGCTATAATTCTCTCGAAATAAATTTTCATGTTTTTTTTTTCAATTTTCGGTGTCAGACCAATTTTTTGGTGTAGATACCTGAAAATTGTCCTGCTACAATAATTTGACGTGTTCTAACCGATTTTCAACATGGCACACTCAGAAAATTCAAATCGTCTGCCCTATCGTCAAATTTGAGGGTAAGGCAATAAATCTGACGAGCAGTGTACATACCTTAAAGTCTCTATTAGAAGGGCATGCCCTTCTATTTTTTAACAGCCTCTCTCGGACTAGGAGATTTTTGGCCCTCGGCCCGAATCGCTTCGCTCGGCCCGTTTCGCGGCCCTCGGGGGTATAATAATCGTAAACTCCGTTAAATTCGACGTCGATTGGTCTAAGAATGATACGAAACAGATCAGTTGTGAGTGAATGTATCCTATAAGAGCCTCGGACGCGCTCTTGTGAGAATTGGAATGAGGTTACTTCGGCAAAAATTAGCATGATGAGTGACGTGAAAGTCAGAGAATCCGCGTGCTCGTTTCTACCAAAACGTGACTAGGATATCTTCATTTCTGAGGAAGTAGGACGAAAAATCCCCAACATTTTATCTGCGGCAGTATCTATTATCATAACCGTGCTCGCCATGAAACTCCGCGTCAAATGGTCTAATCACCGCCCCAAACGGTCAATTACTGCCAACCTGTCGAGATCCCTTCCATTCAATTGGAGGCTGCCCTTCTATTTTTCAATAGCCTCTTCAAGACGCCCTTTTATTAGAGGCGCCCTTCTAATAGAGGCACCCTTCCAATAGAGACTTTACGAAAGATTAGAAAAGTTAGCATGAAACAAGACCCTCTTTTACGAAAAGATCGACCATGTGAAAACGTTATACTTAGTCACCCTGTAGTTGCTGGAAAAATCCAGTATGAATTTATATTAGCCGTTTCCAGCGAACGCGATGGAAATAAAATAAATGAGCCGGAACTTGTAGTATGCCGCCGTTGGTCGGTGGCGTTCTATCCCGTGTCTCTAGGTTATAGTTACACCACACTATTATATTTTTCTCCAACAGTGGCAGTGTGGAAGAGCTAAAAAATTTCTAGGCCAGCGGCGGTTTCTAGGCCCCGCGGGTTACTGTAAAAACATTTCAAAATTTCAACCGGCCAGGAAAAATCGATTTTGTCCGATTTTCCAGAAATTTTTTGTGCTAAAATTCTTTTATTGCTTCTATTGATTTTTCGTCCAAAAATCCGCACGAAAAAAATATCAGAAGCCCTATTTTCAGGACAAGGGTTACGGTAACAAAACCTTGAGCTGTGTCGTTCGCTTTGAGACCGGCGTCTCGCCCACTCGTGCTTTTCTTCGTCTTTACTGCCACTTTGCGAGAAAACGATAATAACTTGTTGTTGGCGTTTTATGAGGAAGAAATAAATTGTGTGCAGAATAGAGGGTACTTCGAAATTCCCTTGTTAAGATTTATTATCAATTGAAATTGATTTAAAAGTTGAACTTCACGTATCCTATATAACGATTTATTTTTTACAATGTTAACATATTCATGGGAGATTATGAAGATTTAAGAAGGACATTTATAACAAAGGGGCATATTAAAAAGATGTTGATTAAAACTCATTCAACAGGATACGCTTATAAACTTTGTGTCAATTTGGGGCTAGTTGGAAAAATGAAAATTGAATACATAGAAGGTGCGGAAAGATGGTTGTGAGGCTCAAAGAGTGCACACACTTGTCAGCATATTTTGGTACGCGATTAACAACTTTCTTTCACCCATGTTCGAAAACAACCTGCAAAGAATATGTCCGTCAATAAGAAGCACGGGATTCTCCTTTTTAGACGCTTCCATGAACAGGATGCGGAAGAATCCCATCTTTTTGTCGACAGGGGCCCGATAGAGGTCAGCGAGTTCCTCGAAGAACTTCTTCGCGTCCGCCCACTTCATTTCCTTATTGTTGCATTTTCCGAGAGTCGTAATGGCTTCTAGAAGGCTTCTCGAGTACTCATCGCCTGTACACAACAATTCGAAAAAGTGTTCATGAAGAGAAATTGTATTACAGTAAAACGGCTTGTGTTTGGTTCTCAGTTCTTGTTGAGTTTCAACGTAGCAATCGATAAAGTTCTTAGCATATTGCTGTGCTTTCTCCGTGTTTCCCGACTGGAAGAATTCGAACGCATCATACCAATACAATTTTGACTTCATACTCGCTAAGTTGTTATTCTCCAGAAAGAGACTGTCGATATACGAGGTTCTTGTCAAACTCCAAATCTTATGGCAGTCCGTCACAATGTGAGGTGTAGAAAGCTATAGTCAGGAATTGAACCCGACTCCTTCGGCTGGATCGACCATTTGGGAGTTAAAAGGATTTATTGTTGGAAACTACGATAAAGATGATAAAAAATGAGTAATGGTTACTAGAGAAGGGAAGAAAGAAGAAGGGTAATGAAAGATAAGGAAGAATGGATACTAGAGTGAGAAAGATAATGGGGCCTACAAGAAGGGAAGGAGATATTGAATGGTAATTATGAAGGGAAAATAGGAATTTAGGAAGGGGAAAAGGAAGTTGATAAAGAAATAATGGAAACTTATGGGGAATTTTAGTGGCCTAAATTTAGGATATTAGGAAAGGGCCTATAGAATGGTGATTCAGTGGTAATAAACAATAAAACTAGAAAGTAGAATTTTGAGAATAATTTAGAGAGTGAAATTATGATGAAAATGATAAGAAAATGTAAAATTAGAAAAGATAAGATAAGAATCCCAAGAAAAGTTGAACAACAAAACATTTCGAAATTCGAAGTGTATGCAAACACCTCTGCTTACAGTAATCCTGGGTGTACTGCAGACTTGCGCGTGAGGCGGCGACGAGAGTGTGGCGGCGGCGGCAATGGAGACGCAGACACCGAGAGAGTGTGAGCGTCGAGGAGATTCCAGGCGACGAGGCGTTCCAGCGAATCGATTGACTTCAGGGAAGGAAGATGGTTGCTGGCTGCTGTAGACGGGTGCAGTGGCAGCAACACTCCGGGGTGGAGGAGGAGACGAATGGGAGCGTCTCGATGGCGCAGACGTAGTCCATGTTCTTGTAGTTCCTCTCCTTCGAAATCCTGTGTAGATACGGACGGCTGCGGGTGTCTGGTGGAACGGCTTGGCTGATGACGGCTGGGCTGACGACTGCTGGGCTGATGACGGCTGGACTGATGACGGCTGCTTGGCTGAAGACGGCTGCTTGGCTGGAGACGGCTGCTTGGCTGGACGACGGCTGCTTCTGAAGATCCTGATTGTACTGTGATGCTTGAATTGGAGCCGAAGTTTCTTCTGGAGATGACAGTAGTTGTTGTTGATCTGGCTCCGATGGGTCGTCTTCTACTTCCAACGGGATAAGTTGGCAGACTGCGCGACGGTAGAGTTTCCCTTTACAAAGGACTTCGGCATTGCGTGCGACTCCGTCGGTACTTGGCATGAGTTGAACGATGCGAGCCAGAGGACATTTGTGACGTGGCAATTTGTCGGTCATTACCAGCACGATTGCGCCGACTCGTGGGACGATGGTGTTGCATCTTTTCTTGGTATATTTCGCGTCCCGGAGATTGAGCAAGTACTCTTGCGACCAATGCTCCCAGAGATCTGCGAGTGCTTCATCGAGCTTCAGTAGGTGCTGACGCGTCTGTGCTTCTGTTGTTGTCATCTTTGATGGATCGACATCTGCTGCTGGTGGATCGAGGAAAACTCCTGGCGTCAAAAAGTCCATTGGTCGCAGTGCTATCTGATCTTCGTGTGATACTGGATTCGCTGTGATTGGTCGGGAGTTGAGGAAGCCTTCGGTTTGGATCAGAACGTGTTGCAGATCGTAGAAATCTAGTCGACGGCGGCCACACATTTTGTATAAGATTTGCTTGGTAAGTCCCACAACTCTTTCATAAACTCCTCCCTGCCATGGTGCCAATGGGGTGATCAGTTGGAAGTCGATGGATTCGCGGACGAGGAATTCCGTCAGTGATGCGCTCGGTGTCGTGTTGCTGATGTCGTCCGTAATGATGCGGGCTCCAGTGCAGAATGTCTGGGCGTTGTCGCTAAGGATCGTCTTCGGAACGTCTCTCCGTGCGAAGATGTTCTTCAGTGCTTTCAGGTATTCCACTGTCGTGGCGTCTCGGACGAGTTCCAGATGCACGGCTCTTGTGGTAAGACACGTATACACGAGACCGTATGCTTTTCCGTTGGTCTTGTGGTTGATCTCGTATGACAATGGTCCGAAGTAATCCAGTCCAACATGTTGAAATGGGACAGACGGTTGTCCTCGTGTCGGCGGGCGATCCGTGGCGAATGGATATCGATATGGTCGACTGTTCGCTCGCTTGCATACAACACATGTTCGATTGGCTTTCCTCGCAAGTGTGTTCAAAGTCGGAATCCAGTAGCCATTTCGCACGCTGGTGATTGAGTCGATAGATGACCGTTGACGTCGTGTGTTTCCCGCACGATGAACATGACGAGCGGGTGTTCCTTATGAATCAAGATTGGATCGATGGCGTAAGGTCGTGCGCACGAATTGCGGAGAGGACGATAGATGCGTAGAAATCCTTCTTCATCAACTGTTGGGTTGAGGTCCGGTGGGAATCGCCAGTTCTCGCGTTCTGCTTCGCGATAGTGTTCTCGAATGACGTACGCGCGAGCCACTTTGAGTTGTTTGACTACGTTGCCGAAGTTCGCCGTGTAGTCTTTCATTGTCCGACTTTCCCATTTGTGTTGGCGGAATCCGTTGCGGCAGAATCTGAGGATGCGCTCCGTCGTCGATACCAGGAACGTTAGTGACGGCGTACGGTCGTACGGGATAACTGATGTTACTACCGTCGTGTCGGTCGCGTTTATGGACGCGCTCGTGTAGTTTCCGTACGTAAGATTGATCTCATGCTCTATTGATCGATTTGCATTCCTGGTGTTTTTGCGCTCCACGATTTCTCCGAACACTAGTGCTCGGAATTCTCTGGGGCACGTGATGGTTCTTTCGAGCGCACATGGCCATTCCGATTCTGGTTCCTGTAGGAAGCAGGGTCCTTCGAACCAAAGCTTTGATTCTTGCAGTTCGCTGGCTGAGCATCCGCGGGTCGCCATATCCGCTGGGTTGTCTCCGGTCGGACAATGGTGGAACGATGTCTTCAATGACTGGAGTTCCGTCTTTTCCTGATTTTCGCGGATTTTCTTTACGCGATTTCTGACCCATACGCGTTTTTGGTGTTCGAGTAGAATCCAGAAGAGCGCGCACACGGAATCCGTGAAGATCTGGATTCCGGAAATGGGCATGTCAATCTCGTTGATGATGTCGACTGCCACGGTGGATCCGATCTCGATCGCTAGTAGTTCCAGTTTCGGGATCGTCCACGTGAGACTTTTCGATGGTTTGATCTTGGACTTCGCTGTGAGCAACTGAGTCCTTGTGTCTCCGTTGGCGAAGCGGAAGTGAATATACGCCGCCATGGCGTAGAAATCCTTTGATGCGTCGCAAAAGACGAATAGATGTGATGACTCATAATCATACTGCGTTGTGAGTTGGCGTGGAACTGTGATGTATGGGGTTCCGAAGCTTTCGCACAGTTTGGTCCACATGGGTATGAGTCGACGGGGAATCGGTTCATTCCAGCGCACTTCATTCGCCCAGACTTCTTGAATGAGCAGCTTGAACGGTACGATTAGTGGTGCCACCAGCCCTAATGGATCGTAGGTCTCCGCGAGTTTGGAAGCAACCGTTCGTTTGGATGGACGCTCTGATGACAATTTGGCGAGTTGGATGGTATACGTGTCTTCGATACTATTCCAACGGTATCCGAGCAGCTTGATGGTGGACTCTTTGGCTCGGTCCGATTCCTCGATGCACTTCATGGCGGTCGTCGAATTCGTGATGAACTCTCTCAAATTCATGAGCATGTCCTTGAATGTTGCCTTCGATGCTTGTTGAACTTCTAGGATTTCTGCTGCTGTATCCGCGAGGAATAACAGATTATCAACGTATATGTTGCGTTTGATCCGAATTGCAAGCTGCTGGTCACTGATTCTGTCTAAGTGGTAGTTGATTGTCATGGTGAGCAGGAATGGTGACGCGGTCACTCCAAATAGCAATCTGCAGAACTTGTAGATGACGATGTTGTCGCCTGATGGTGGCTTGGTGGTATCGCGCACCCAAATAAACTTTGTGGCGTCTCGACACTCTCCTTTGATTCTGACCTGATGGAACGCCTTTTCCAAATCACTGATGAGCATCAGTCGTCGAGTTCTTGAACGAATCAGGATAGCGGGAATCGGCTGCAGGAGAGAGGGTCCTGCATACATGCAGTCATTCAACGAGAGTTCGTTCCGTTTGTGTGAGGAGGCGTCCAAGACGATTCGAACTTCGGTCGTTAGTGAATCCTTTTTGAGAACTGCTCTGTGAGGAATGTGATATTCCGGGAGCGAGACTTCAGAATCTGGTGCCACTTCTTCAATGATTCCTGACTCGATTTGAGTGCGGATGATGGTGTCGTAGTCTTTCAGCAGCTCTGGACGACGCTCGAGCGATGCGAGTAACGATCGGAGACGAACGATTGCTACGTCGAAATTGTTCGCGAGTCGATCCTGGTTTCCGTTCCAAGGAAAGTGAGGTTGTCCTTCAATACGGAACAGTACAAGGCAAGCTCTGTGTTGCCATTCCGTTCATGATTGTGTATGCGATCCGGAATTGTTTCGCCCTAACATCATCGAATCCTGGAATCCAAGTTCAGTTTTTTGAGAGAATGTGTACTACTCACCGGGAATAACCTTCGGTTTTCCTGCTTTTGCATAATCTGAATGTATAGTTTAATCATTCGGTTAAACTTTTTCTGTTTGGCTTCTGCGGCTTCTTTTGCGTTTTTGGCTTCTTGAGCTGTTTCCAATTCTAGTGTTCTATCAGCACTGTTTGTCTCTTTTCTCATTTTTTTCTCCTGTTCTCGAATGACTTTCAACTTCTTCTCCGATGGACCCTTTTTCCTAAACAGAAGATTATCTTATAAAAATATTTGTTTGATTTTGACGTACCTGTCCTTTTCTGAGATTCGGGCAATTCCAAAGTTTCAGGCAAAGGTCCACGGGGTACTTCCGAGGAAAGAGATGACTCATTGGCTAGAACCGTTTCCTCACTTTCCCCGACAACCAACTTCGCATATTCGTGGATATTTCCTTAAACATCGTTTTTGATTCCGAACGATGCCTCGGTCTTCACTCTGTAAATTATGACTTTCTCAACGTCTGCTCTTTTTTTCTAACCTTGCGGACTCGGATCCTTTCAGATTGCGCTTCTCAAGATCTGCAGCATCCGTTTTTGTCGACAAATGGCTCAATTGCTTCGAAGGAGTGGCTCTTGGTTTTGGCGGATGTGACTTCGGGTCTGACATAAGAGAAACTTGCTGGCCGGCGTCTTTTCGGAACAACGATGCGTAGCTGGGAACACCGCCACATTGAGTCTTGCTGGCAGCAGAGATCTTGGAACTATCGTGTTCCTCAGAAGTCGGTTGTTTGGGAGTCAGATAATCAGACATCTGAGAGTTATCAGTCCTAGTCTCCAAATCAACTACGTTTCCTGGTGGCTTTGGGACGAGTTCGAAGTCTGTTGGTTCCGGAGGTTGGTCGCTATTTGACGCGTGCTGCTGCGTAAGATTTGTGTTACTTGAGACTTCCACATCGTGCGGATTCCCGGTTCCAACAGCTGCCTCCAGAGAATTTGGCTGAGAAATTGGCTCTCTGATGATCTGAGCCTTGCCGCCACGTGCAGATTCACTTGCCATATCGTGGAGAAGATTCTCGCCAAAGTCGGAACAACGCATCGGGAACTGGAACGCGGCACGTCTCACCGCCCGTGGATGATGCTGACCGACCCGAAGGCGCCGACGCTCGTCCTCGGCATCGACGTCTCTCATCCGAAGGCTGACGATCGTGACAACAAGAAGAGACCGGAGTCGTATTCGGTCGCCAGTATTGTCGGAAACATTAAGACGGACGTGACACAGTTCCGCGTCTTGTCGCGCATTCAAGACAGGAGCAGATCATTAACATGACGAATCAAATCGAGGCTCGGCTTGGGGATTTCATTTCGAACACAAAGACGAAACCGGCCCATATTGTCGTCTATCGTGTTTTCTCTCGGTGTAAATTGGCCATTCTGAAATTCAGATATTTTTGAAGAAATAAAAAGATGTGATAGCATACTTTTAAAGACCATCTGTTGGTGATAATTTTTGCCGTTGATCACTTTCTGATATCTCTTATCAGTTTCGAGAAAATATTCTATACTTGAAGCAAACATTTTGCCTCATATTATATATTTCAAAAATCTTGGAACCTGCGCAAACGCGCTCCGCTAGACTCGCGTTGGTCTCGGCACGACTTTCGTCTGCGTCTCTCGTAGAATGCACGAGACAGAGACGAGAGTTGTGGTGAGACCAACACGGGTCCAGCGGAGCGCGTTTGCGCAGGTTCCAAGATTTTTGAAATATATAATATGTACGTTATGAGCTACTAAACTGATAAGAGATATCCAAAAGTGATCAACTACAAAAAGTATTACCAACAGATGGTCTTACAAGATGTACAATCCAATCTTCCATTTCTTCAAAAATATCTAAATTTCAGAATGGCCAATATACACAGAGAGAAATCATGTCTACAGTGGCCTGATTTGATGGCAATTAACAAACAAGTATTTTGATAATTATGCCCATGTAAAATTCTCCTTTTTGGTTTTTTAACTGACTCAATTACTCAATTTTGAAAAAAGTTATGATTTTTCAAAGTTGGTGTCTGTTTTCTATCACTTTTCCAGCCTCCTCTCAAACACTCTTTACAGAAACTCAAATATCACGAAAACGAGGAGAGATAGAAAGAAGTGGTCAACTACAAGAATGAACAGCATTGAATTCTCTACACGCCTGTCTTATACGCATTCCACAGAAACGCCAAACGGCCAAAATCAGTTTCTGACATTCTCGAGTGGAGCAACTTTGTATCCGAAAGTGAACGACATTTTCGAAGTAGTTTGTAAGGACATCGAAAAGAACAGATTGAGGCCACTTGATTTGAATGGAATGAAATTTGAAAAGTGAAGAATAGGAAAAGGGACTGGCTTTCTGAACATTGAAATACAAATTTACAGCTTTTCGATATCTCTTATAAATCTCGAGGTATAATGATTCTCCGGCAGCGTTTGCGCCTATTAATCTCTAATTTGTTTTATTGGTCGGGAATTGGACGAGGATCACGACTTTTCATCGCTGTTTGGGATGTCGAGCGAGAAATTGGAACACAGCACGATTTGATTTGTCTGAAATCGTGAGAGATTTCGAAAATGATGAGAGGGAAAGGGATGGAGAGGAGGATGTTAATGACACTGATCCCTTGTTATCCTCTATGTACTATCGAAATTGCACAAAGTGGCGTGGCGGAAGGGAGCAACGCGAGTGGGCGGGACTTCGAGTCTCGCCGCGATGAGTTGTCGATTTACGGCAGCGGCGCCGCGGCAGCTTTGAAAATGTTCGGTGATTTCCGAAAATTGCGCATTTCTTTCATTTTTATCGGTTTTTTCCCATTTTTTCTGCATTAAAGTTGTAAAAACAAGTGATTGCAACGTTTATTGATGTGTTCCCACCTATTTCTCACTTTATTACCAGCATAATCAAATTTTTCAGGCAAAAAACACGAAAAGGCGGTAAAACGGACAAACAACAGGAACTAACTAATTAAAAAAGGGAAACAAATATGAGTTAAGTTATTAGTAGTTATCGTGTTTAAGCAAAGATTTTCCAGAAAAATCGAACATTCCGTCAGAAATCAGTCGGAGAATCGAGTGGCGAGTGGCGGCGACGCACAAAAATTCGACGAAACGAGCAAATATCTGCGACGCCACTTTGTGCAATTTCGATAGTATCTATTCAACTACGTACTCTGAACAGGACAAGGTCGGAAAAATTTTTCCAATCTTTGAAAAATTATTTTTTTCCGTAATCTGCAACTATTTAGCTACATCTTCGTTTTTGAACTGGGTCATTTTCTCAATTTTGAAATTAGTTATGATTTTTTGAAAACAGGACACTTCCGTTCAATTTTTCTTCTTAATCTGTGCCGCTAGAATTTCCTATGTAACAATCACAGGATGCATACTAATGTGTGGTCAAATGTCTCATCATTATCACCCTTATCATTCTTTATCATACCATATTTCCTCGAGAAGAGTGGCACCCCATACACATTCGGAGAAACATAATATCTCGAGATTGATAAGAGATATCAAAATGTTGTCAACAGCAAACTTATAGTCTTTGTTTTGATCTACAAGTGTGCTATTGACAACTTTTGAATACCTCTTATCAATCTCAAGATAAATTGATTCTCCGGCAGCGTACGTTAGTTTTAATGGTTCCCAAATTTGGGAAAATAGAATGTTATCTTTATGTAAATCTCCAGAATTATGGAAATTTCGAAAATTTGAAAAAACATTTTCAAATTTCGAAAAAAACCCCAAGGATCTCAAAATTATCTTCAAAACTTGATCATCCATTTCTCAAGGTGCAATTTGACACCAAAAACGCTAAAATTTTCAAAAAAAAACCAAAAAAGAAGTTTCCTTCTGAAATTCGAGTTACTGAAAATTGCTCCAGATGCTCCAAATTTGAGTTTCATGAGTTAAGCATTAAATTTTGAATTCTCCAGCCCAGGACGATTAGTTTGACACTCATAATGCTCATGATTCGGAGAATTACAGATTCATTCTAGGGAGCCAAAGGGGCCAAGGTGGATTTCAAAGCTTTCATTTGTAGCTTTTTTTCTCACTTTCTGCGTCAAATGGAGTCATTTGACATCCATATTGCCCAAATCTAGTCAACATTTGATTCCTCAGAAATCCCCCTTGGTTCCCGAAGTCTAAAACTCGAAAAGTGATAATTTCCCGAAACCCACCCATATTTATACTCCATCGGCTCCATTTTCACGTAGATTTCAAAAATCCAACTCATTCCGGCGGATTTCAATCGTTTAATCTATTTCTCCAGGAACCGGTTCCGGCTACTGCGAGTGCCCGTTGCGGGTAACTGTCGGCAAAGCGCCCGCTTCCAGCAAACGATATTAGTGATTATGAGTGCAAAAATTAAGAGTTTTATTGTAAAACAGAGAATAAAGAAGAACAAGGAAAACAACAATAGGCAATCAAAAACAACATGTAGAATCAATTCCGGATACCGGAACATTTCTTCCCGAATTCCTTACGAAGTCCACATTTTTGTTTTCGGACACCTGAAACTCGGTTGTCAAACGTTTTCAGTCAAAATCAACATTATTTTCGAAATTCTCATGAAATTCTGCGTCGAAAAAGTTTGAGAATGTTAACAAACCGTTCAAAATTAGATATCATTTTCAGTTTTCCTCATTTTTCTTAAAATCCATTCGAACACTAGTATATAGGCACAAGGGGAAATACTCAAAATTGGACGGCGGATCAAATGGAAAAACTTTCAGTCAAATTCTAAGGTCAGTTTTTGAGACTTTGAGTTTGACTATTTTCAGAAAAGTGCTCATTTCAGCCAGTTACTGATAAATCGATAGAACAGTTTTTTGTGGATCGTAAGTTAAAGATTATATTATTATTATTATTCGCCCTGGAAGTCGGGGGGAAGCGGTTCTATGCTGCGAGGTGATATGAAAAGTTACCTTTGGCGTCCATAACCTTCTTTCAAATCAAAGTATCCTGGAGAAGAGTCGTCACAGCTAAATTCGTCCTCCTCTTCAGAGATTCATCGCTTTCTTCCTCCTCTTCATCGTAATATTCATCGCCTTCCCCCACTTGGAAGGAAGGGTCTCCGTCTTCTTTGGGAGGTGCAGAACTGTTGTTCCCGGCAGTAGAAGAGCCACCATCTTCCTCTTGGGGAGCAGAGGTCTTTAGCAAAAATAGCAAAAATAAGCTTACCAGTCGGCGCGGGGTCGTGCAAACAGTTTGGAGACACTATCCAGTACTTGATGCCAAAGTTGTAGTTGTTTCGAAGAGCGAACATCCCGAAAGCACGAGGGTCCGATTTGGAGAGCGTCAGCTCCGTGGGAGACGCTAGGAAGGCCATTGGGAATGAGGAGCATCGAAGGTAGTAGTGTGTTTAAGTAGTGATTTCGGAGATAATTTTCGGTCAGTTCTTTTACACTGAGGAAATGAGAACAAAATAATTGTGTGACTGGAATGAACTGTAAGCTTTTACAATTACTACAACTGATAACAACGGAGAAATGTCAGTTGTCAGTAAAAACGTCCATTGAACTATTTCCCTTGACGAATTTCCTGAATTCCTCATTCCCTGGGGCAAACCGATTTGAGTTTCGTTTCAAATCGGTATTCCAGAATTGCTCATTAAAATGTACCAGCCAATTCGAGGCGGCTAACGCCGCCTCTCTGGCTGGGCTCTGCAGTACCAAACCTGCCTCTGGGAAGAAAGGCGAGTCGAGTCGACGCAACCTTCCCAGAGGCGCAATTAAGAGGGAAAATACACAAAAAACAGTCCAGAAGCCGTAAAAGTTGTCGGATCGCTTAAAAAATTCTTGTGCATCATCGGGCCAACTTTTCTGACCCGTCTGTCCAAAAACGGTTCAAATCGGTTCAGTAGGCGCTGAGAAAAGGCTGCGGACACACAGACGGACGGACAGACAGACAGAATTTGTCCTTTAATAATAGTAAAGATACCCTTGCCAAGTAGAAAAAGAACTCTGAAACTTTGGGTAAAATGACCCCCCCTCGTCTTCGATCTTCCCAAACATCATTATCAACAACAAATGTCAATTGTCAAACAATTCTTTAGTCTGAAACTGGTCGATGCACGCGAGTCGATCAGAACTGTTAACATTGAATACGACGGTGTCACCAAGAAGCAAACGGTGCCTTTTCAGATGCCCTTTTGATTCCCGCTATGACATACGCATGCGAGATCTGGAATACGAAAGTAGAAGACGCCAAGAGAATCAACAGGGCTGCAAGTCACATCTGGTCCGCAACCATTGCAGGACCGCCGCCGAATAGTCCACAGCTACAACAGCTAGAAAATGGACTATCCAAGTATCCAAGTAAGTACAGTGAGTCTTTCCGATCTGCTAACATTGAATACGACGGTGTTACCAAGAAGCAAACGGTTCCTTTTCAGATGCCCTTTTGATTCCCGCTATGACATACGCATGCGAGATCTGGAATACGAAAGTAGAAGACGCCAAGAGAATCAACAGGGCTGCAAGTCACATCTGGTCCGCAACCATTGCAGGACCGCCGCCGAATAGTCCACAGCTACAACAGCTAGAAAATGGACTATCCAAGTATCCAAGTAAGTACAGTGAGTCTTTCCGATCTGCTAACATTGAATACGACGGTGTTACCAAGAAGCAAACGGTGCCTTTTCAGATGGATCACTTGACAATTCTTCAGACATTTTCAGACCTGTTTTCTACTATCTCAGAGTGCTCATAAGCAGGTTCTGAAAACCTAAATAACCCCTTTGGAAGGTCCTCATTCACCATTTCAAATTTGTTTTTTATCGTTTTCATCCCAAGAGTTATCAAATTACCCTTAAAGGCACGAATAGGTATTTTCCACGAGAATTCAGAAGAACAGTTTCGTAATAATTGGATTTCACATCGAAACAGAATATACATAGTTCAAAGGCTTGAGAACCTTGTTCAGTTGCATCACAGATTTTCATGAGGTTTATCTTTTTGCAGAATGTACAAGGGTATAAATAGCATTGAAACACAATAAAATATTTGGTTCATTCTCGTCCAGTTTCCGACACCTCCAGAAGCTCAATAACCGTGTAGTTCTTCGGGAGCTGTGTGACGTCACCACCTGCAAATTCCTCATTTTATCTCTATAGACTCGCATCCTTCCCCCTACCATTAACTCTTGTTATCATTCTATCGAACGGACACATGACCACTCGTCTCATCGACTGTCTCAGGATGCTTTCGGCACATGTTTGGCACAATGTGTGTCCGCATTGAAGCATCTGAGATGTCTGTTGATCTGTGTTGTACTCTTGGTAGCAGATTTTGCATTCGAGTGCTCCTGGAGAAGGCGGTGGTTGAATAGAGGTGTAGGCGGTGGTTTGGAGGGTGGAGGGAGCGGAGAAGTAGCTGAAAATGCAAACTCAATCTGGCTTCATTGAAAATGGTGTAACCTCTCAATGCTCTCTTGCTCTTCCTCTTCTCCTTCTTCTCGTTGACTTTCCGAATTGTCCAATCTCTCGAACCACATGGCGAAATCATCATCATCATCCACAAAGTGCACCTTCACCTGGATCGTATAGATGTGTTCCCAGAAGAAGAAGTAGACGATTTGATAGCGGATCCATATCTCGTCCGAGTCTGGAGCATCAACCAAAGCTGGCGCCAAGAAATGAATCTACACTTGCTTTTGGGCGGCAGGTAGAGAACGGCTAAAAAGTGTTGAGTTCGTGGAAAAAGAGAAGAAAGAGCAAACCTCTCGGCGAGGGATCCTTCAGACATCTGGGAGGCACTATCCAGTATTTGATACCAAAGTGTGGTTTTCTCAACAGTGAACACCGCCCGAGAACGACGATTCGTCCTGGAGACGGTTAGTTGGGTGGGTGACACTTGGAAACTCATGGGCGAGGAACTGGGAGTTGTTGTCAATTGAGAACTATCGGGGGGAGGGGCTGAGGAATTGGTACTCTCGATAGCTAATTCTAAAAATTCCTTATCACTGCGACAGGAAAATGACGGGTGTAGTTTTTAGATGCTTCCCAAAATGGTTTTTTCTAGTGTTTTTGGGATCGTTACCATAAACCATTGAAATCACACACACCGCCGAACGACAGAGACGCCGTCACTTCAGAACTTTTGTGTTATTTCGGAATCCGCAACTTCAGTTTTCAAACGGCTTCTGAAACGTCGGGTTGTGAAGAGACGGGGATCTAAACGATTGTTACTACCTTTACCATAATCCTTATTTCAAACATATTACAAACATCATAAATCTTGGAGTCGCCAGCCTCCCGATTGATTGCAGAGGCCAATCAGCGTGGTGGCCTAATTTTCCCCTCCTCTTCCAAACGAACGAAACAATTTTAAGAATAATATTATTATATTAGTTCACCGCGAAAGTATAAGAATTGTCTGCATCCCTCAAAATTACGTGCTGGCCCGCTCTTTCGTTGCGGGACCTTCGCCGACACTCTCGTCTGCTCGTCTGCGCTCTCTTATCTCTAACCGTTCCTTTTGTCATGCCCTCTCTTGGTTTCTTACGTGATAATAACTTTGAAAACAAATGTCAGATTTGACTTCCAAACGACCAGCAGTGTTTTCTTCTTTCGAAACCATTACTTTAGGTACTTTGACATTCCACGGATTCCATTATATAATTGTTATTTGTATTGGATTGAACTGGAAGCGGACACAAAAACATTGAAGTATTACAAAAGCAGTCAGTGCGAGGTATCCAACGACGATTAGAATCGGATTCAGACAGTCGGAACATTGCTGGTGTCGTCGTCGTCGTCGTCACAGAAGAGTTTCAATAGAGCTTTTCCGTTTTCATCGTATTGAACGCTCTTCCAAAAGTCGAAGGCATTCGAATACTCAATCGTCTTGAATTTCGTCTTCTTTTGCACAACAAAAGTAACATCTTCGAGGGAAGGCACGTAGTCAACTGAAAGAATAATTGCGTCGTTTCCTAAAACCTCTCATCGATGACTCACTGTACACGGGCGAGCGTCTAGTGGCCAGATACCCTCCAAACTCCCAATCGGTTTTAGTGCGCAAACGACGCTCCACCTCTTTGTAGGCGCGCTTTGAGTTTCCTTCCCGGTACGAATTGGCGTAGCATGCTGGTTTCATTAGAATTCGGGTGTGCCTGGCCAGTTCACGAAGTGCATCGAGTGCTTCGTATGCCTTGCCTTTAAACAAGCGCTTTATTTCACTCTTCTTCTTGCGGCCCAACCGATAGGCAACCAGCGGACCTGGGTCTCGAATATCTGACTTCCGGTCGAATGGATAGGCTGAAAGAGGACCTCTAGCAAGGTAAATTTCTGATTCCCTTACCGTCATCTTCCTCCAACAAATTAAAGAAAACAGATTGCTGTGCCTTCAGCATGCCTGTTTCGAAACGAATGATCTTCTGCAGCTGCTCGAGCTTCTTCTTGTTCTCATAGACCTTTTCGTCGACATTCGTGTGCTCATGATCCGTGTGAGTTGGCAGACAGAGGTGGCAAGCCAAATCAGGCTCGCTCTTTTGGAGTTCCTCCTGGAAAAGAATTCGAGTATGAGGAGATGCTCAACGCCGTTTCCTACACTGCAAATATAGTTCAAAATCTCGTCCGGATGGGTTGAACACTTGCGAAATTCATAGGGCTTCTCGTCGATTGGCAGTTCCTCGTGCTGTTTCAACGCATCCGACTCGTGCGTTTTTTTGAAGCACCTGGAGCATTATTACAACAGGTGTTCGTGAAGTAGGTGGTGCTCACTCTTTACAAAAATCCGCAGGACATGTCTTACAATAGTATTTTGATGTGTGGCTCGCGTCTTGAAAACATGGGACAGAAGGTAGCCAGAGGTACGGTTTCTTTTCATAACCAAATCTTTTCATATCGTCTAAGAGAGTTTTGTTCTTTTGAAGCAGCGATATGTCTGGAAACACGGGGTGAATGAGGAATGAATGAGTAAGAGAATGTTCGTAAAAGTGCTCACCAGTCACATTCTTCACAATCTTCCTGTCTAACGGACATCTGATCTGTGAACCGTTGCCCTGCTCCAGAAGAGTTCCTAGACACTGCTCGCAGAAAGTGTGTCCACAACTCAACAAGAGAGTCACTGTTGTCGTCCATTTTCTGCAATTCACGAAATATTTGAAGCGGATAATGCTCTCCGAATATTATCAAAAGGCAATGTGGCAAGATGGGCGCTTGCTGGTATTGCCGCGGAGAAATCAGATTACTGATACACTTTATTCTGTTTTTAAGCAATTCGCCGTGTTTTGCACGTTTTACTATCGGATGCCATCGAAATGGCCCCGCAACCAATGAGAGCTCTCCAGGAGAACCATTACATCTCGAAATTGATAAGAGATTTCAAAAAGTTGTCAACAGCAAATTTGTAGATCATAATCAGTACTAAAAGATTGATGTTGACAACTTTTTGATATCTCTTATCAATTTCGAGATGTAATGGTTCTCCTGGAGAGCTCTCCTCGGTTGCGGGGCCATTTCGATGGCGTCCGATAGTACTGTTATTAAGTTAATTTTTTTTTGAATTTTCGATTTCGACATATTCCAAAACTTTTTTGAATTGAAAAAAAAAATTTTTAAATTATATTTTCAAATTTTTCAAAAATTCTTATTTTTGGTTCATGGAAGATGTTTCCAAAATGGCCCTGTCTTTGGAATTAGTTGTTTTTTAAATATCAAAACATTTATTTTACTACCTGAAGCTTTGAGGCATAGTCGAAATCCGACTAGAAATTTTTTTTTTATTTAAAAAAATTCCGGTGTCTTAGTGTGTTTGTTTTTTCGAATTCGTGGATTTTTGAGAATTTTTTGAAAATCTTTCAAAAAATAAAAAAAATACGTCGATTCCCATAAATTTTCGTGAAGATCTTTGAAAAATTTTGAAAATTGATTTAAAAATTCAATTCAATGTCAGTTTTTTTGGAATTTCGAAATTTTTTAAATTGTTTTCTAAATTTCTGAGGTGTTGAGATATAAATTTGATTCCAAATATTTTTTCTTTCAATTTTTGAATTTCCCAAACTTTGAAAACGTTTTTTTTAAATCAAATTTTCAAATTCATAAATTAATTTTTTGTTTAATCCGACATTTTTCCCCGATATATCTCAATTTTCGTGAGTTAAAATTTAAAAAAATGCAGTAATCCATACCTGTATTTATTTTTCTTGGTTTTTGGTGCAATCGGTGTCTCAACTGTTTGGCGGTGGAGCCAGAACGATGATATCCGGAGACTCAGCTGGAAAAAACAACTTCAAAAACATTATCACTATCATAAATTGTCAAAATCTCTTTGGGTATCAATCAATAGGAAATCGCCTCTAGATAATTTTATCAGTTGATGAAATTTTGCTATCACTGGCAGTTTTCAAGATATCAATTGGTGAGTGAAAGTAAGGATTAAAAAAAAGAAGATAATTTTGCATTTTGATAACTTTTTGATATCTCTTATTACTCTAAACACTTTATTCTAACTTGAGTCCTGACAAAGAGGTGGCCGATCGTAATTTAGTCAAGTGGCAGATGGACGGCCGCTCGTTTTTGAATTTCTTACCTATTTTTGAACTTTTTGATTTTCCAATCAACTCTTTTTTACAGGAAAATGTGTCTGTGAGTCTTGAAATATTTCTTATTCTTTTTGAATACATTTTTAATTGAAAGTTAGATTTACCTTTCTACAAATCTGCTTCCAGTGTCACCAGTAATTAGTGGAAATTTAGGGATAATCAGTGAGGGGAGAGCCCAGATCAGGGCTCAAAAAAGGGGAAGGGGGGATTTCAGTGGAAATCGGTTCTCTCTGACGAGAAACATAGTCAACCCGTCTGGGGACTCGGGAGAAAGGGGAATGAGGGAAAGTGTTTACCCCGCCGCCTTTTATACACGAGGACGAGAGTGAGAGACGCAGGGACGCGGGCGGAGCGAATGGAACAGACGCAGACGGTGCGGCGACGGGGCGGCAACCTTTGTATTCCAAAGTGAACGACCTTTTCGAATTAGTTTTGAAAGACATGGGAAAGTACAGATAGAGGTCACTTGATTTGAATGGAATGGAAATTGGAAAGTGAAGAATAGGAAAAGGGACTGGCTTTCTGAACATTGAAATACTTTGACTCTAAATTCTTCAAACAATCTGAAACGAACAAATCGATCGGATTTGCAAGAACGCAGTCGAATCTAAGGAACAATGCAGCAAAATTTTGGACGAACTCGCCAAAATTCCAATGACAGTCGATATCATCAAAGTAAGTTGTTTTTATATTCGTTGAACTTCTTTTCACAAATGTTTCTTTGCACAGTCAAATAAGATGATGTGCTCTCCAAGCGCGCTAAATTGGGAGCTGTCAAGAAAGACGCTGTGAGCTGGGTGCGCAAAGATTGCCTGCCGCAGACGGTTCCCCGGAAGGCGGTGTCCTGTTACGATGACCCGCTAAAAAGTTACCGAAACTTTTATGGGCTTTGGCAGTTGCCGCGCGCACATTGAAAGACATTCTCACTGAATATTGACATCATGTCTTTTACAATATTCCTTTAATCCTGTACGGAAGAGGAGAGGGATGCACAGAGTGTTGTCCACCCATCAGTCTTCCCTTTTCATTAGATGGCAGAAACAACCGGCTTCCACTTATTCCTCCACTTTCGAGTGGCAGTTCCAGCACAATCAGTTTTTGTTTCTCCCATAACTTCAACATACAAAATGGACCTCAGAAATTTGCACTTTCACCCTGATGAAAGTCGAGTTCACAACTATTGAATATTGATTCTAGGGGTTTTATACATAATACATAAGGAAATTGCCTATCTATCAATGGTTTATTTTCAGGTGTCTCAAACTTGAGATTCCCGGAGAACGAATGTCGAATTTCATCCGTGGACTCGGCATTTCCATTTCGGACGATGAACTCGCGGCGATTGTTCAACTGACTGCCCATACCCCTGACAGTATACTGATGGCTACTCCGCAAAATCTGAAACTGTGAGTTGACGGGTTACCCCGCTGGAATGAAAAGTCAATTTGTCTCTCTAGATCTTCCACTTACGACGAACGACACATCTGTCCGAAAAACCATCTCGAAGCGGAAGACGAGCTGTTCCGCCTTCTTGAACTGGTGTCCGACTATGATCCGATGACTCCGTCGCAAAGTCCGGATAGTGTCGATATGGGCCCAGATCAGCTGTGAGTGGACGGATTCCAGTGACGTTGTAATTGAAGAAATCTTCCTAGATCACTTGCTCATGAACAACCTGACATGTGGTCGTCCAACCACCACGAAATTAACAATCAAGACGCGATGTTCCGAATCCTTCAGCAGGTTTCTCGTGCTCCACATTATGCTCTGGTTACCCCATCACAAAGTCCGGACAGTACTGATATGGGCTCAGATCAGCTGTGAGTTGAGGGCTTCCAATGGGTTCCCATTACATATTGAATCACATATACCCACCGGGCTGACGATGTGATTAAAGTCATCTTTCCAGATCTTCTGCTCATGAGCTGTCTAACATGTGGTTGTACAACCACGACGAAATTCATGACGGGATGTTCCGGACCCTTCAGCAGGTTTCTCTTGTCTTAAATTGTTGTCTAGATACTCCACCGGAAATTCCGGAACGCACAGATATGGCCGACGATTAATTGTGAGTCAAGACTTTTTTTTTCTGATCAGATATCATTACTTCATTCCAATTACACATTCAGTTCACTTCTCGACTATAAACCAGTGTAATCTCTATACGGCATGCGAAAAAGACAATTTACAGTCTACCGAGCAATCCGTTAACGGTGCGTTTCTGAATTACAGCTTGAAACTGAAACCAACCGATATGTATTTCAGAGAAATGAGTAAAGCGATCATTGATGAACTTCATGGAAGTTTCATCAAGTGCGGCTCCCAGTTTTTTTTTGTGAATTACCGAAGCGCCACATTTTTATCAGAAACATTCAACTCACAGATATAATATTATCCACGTCAACCCACCACCTTCTTCTCGTACTTTTTGATCACCCATCTGTTATCTTCTTCTTTGTTATCATCTCTATTAATCTTACTTTGTTGTTGAATTCTGTTGTGTCCCTTCGGTTTTCATATTCACAGTTTTCTGTATTTTCAACTAACTGTATTGTAGAATACTTTCATTTTCCGCTCTACTAGAAGAGCCATATCTTCGTTCGAATAACTTCTTCTCGAAAAATGTATCCCTTCTCTATTCAGGCTTCCTATTCTTATCCCAGACTGTCTCATCAACCTAAAAATTTGAGTTAGTTCTGTAAGTTCCAAAATTAACTCTCAACAGAACATGGTTTTTTTAAAACCTTTCTAGAAACCTAAAATATTCCCCTGATTCCACGAATTCCACTCGAGACCCTTCACTGCACAGTAGAGCGGGGGAGACGGCTGCCAGCAACCTCCTCCGTCTCCTCGTTCTGCAGGCGGCACCCTCAGTGTCAACACTACACCTCACGCCGCAGTGCACAGCCCCTCTCGATTTCCGCAGCATTCTCTGTGTTTCCCTTCACGTAGTTCCTCCCTTTATCCAATTTGGGGGAAACTTGGACTCTCCAGTTGTTGGAGTTGAAGGCTGATCCAGATTTCAAACAGTTGTGAGAGAAATAAGATCAGAATAGTTTTCGTAACTTTTTAGCGGGTCATTGTAACACGACACCGCTTTCCGCGGCCCATTTGCGACAGACAGTCCATCTGGCTCAATGCGTCTCTCTTGACAGCTTCAACGGAGTCTAAGCACCATAAAACTTTCGGCAACTTTTCTGAGCGTCATATTGTAGCAGGACGCCGCCTTCCGGGGAACCGTCTGCGGCAGGCAGTCCTTGCGCACTCAGCTCACAGTGTCTTTCTTGATAGCTCCCAAATTAGCGCACACGCTGGAGGGGAGCACATCATCTTATTTGACTGATTATCTTCTTGGGTTGACGACTTCATCATGAAGTTTCTTTGGAAACACTATGTTTTGGTTTCTTGTTGTCGTTGGAAGTACTCAATCTGAAAAATAAATTTAAGATAAATTAAGTATGAGAACTAAACGATGTTATCGAAAACTTTCGTGAATGATTCGTAGACGGCGACATTGAGATTGATGACGATGGACAATTCCGTGCTTCTTTCATTTTGTGTTTTCGTTTTTTGTGCCTTGCTATAGAAGAATCCAGTGACGATGTATAGAGAATCCAATAAAAATCCAAAGAATATGTAGACGCTGTATGCAGATCCATCAGGGTAAGCCAGGAGATCCGTCGTAAATCCAATGAAATCTTGATAATACAGAATAATCAGAAAACAGGAGATCTTCATGTTCAATTTATCATTTATTGTTATAAATAGATTCCAACGCTCAATAGTCAAAATAACAAATTTACAATCAACGGCTCATTCTGAATGTATCATTCTCCAATCCGTAGAGCTGTGAGAGGTACTGCTCGATGGTTGCATACCAGTGAACGAAACTGCAGATCCAACTGAATTGCTTTGGGAACAGATGCCATCTATCCAGAGGGGTTCTTTGAATATGGTCCCACCTCAAAGTTTTGCTTTGTGCCATTTTCCAGAGGAGTCGTTAGGTAACTGATAACAATCAAAATGGAAATTCGAAAATGTTAAAACTGTTGAATAAAGATTTTCCACTGACATCAAACACTTGAATTTTTCGAAAAAAAAACAAGAATTCATATAAAGTTCATGAAGATTGACCAGGGACAAGCCTTGTGAACCTTAAGAATAAATGGCGTTTATTCATTTCGATTGGCGTTTCGAGTGTTTTCCAACTCCGCTGATAAGTCCCTTATCATATACAGTGCGCGTCATAATGATAGCCCACCCCCATTTATGAACGTTTTGAGAAGAAGCAGACATTTTCATGACAATATGTGAATGCCAATCGTTTTCTCATGCAAAATAACCCCCGGGTGCAAATTTTCAGGATACAGGGTCGAGATTGAGTACCCAAACCAGAAAAATGTGCATTTTCCAGCGCGTCATAATGAAAGCCCACCCCCGAAAAAATGGGTTTCGTAGTAATTTCTTGAGCTGATATCGCTTTTTTTCATTTTTTTTTTTCAAACTTCGCAAACCAGAATGGCTCACAAACCAAGGAGGACCTACAAGAGAATCCATATGTCTCGAGATTGGTAACACAAAGCAAAAAAGTGTCAACAGCATTATTATAGTACCAGTTATGCTCTACAAGTTCGTAGTTTGACAACTTTTCATTCCCCGCGCTCGACTCATTCCCCGCGTTCGACTCATTCCCCGCGCTCGACTCATTCCCCGCGCTCGACTCCTCATGAATCCCCCGTCGTCCAAGCGCCGTCCGACCGAATCTGAGGACCCCTCCTTCGTCGCCTATTCTGACTATGTACTGCTACATTCGCAATTCGCCGCTCTCGTGGAATCCGTCCGACTCCTCCACCGTACAATTGTCTCATGCGGTTCGAAACAGCTGACCGACAAGGTCTCGGGTCTAATTGACTCTATTCCGAAAGTTGCTGCCATCGGTCCCGCTGTCTCTGCTCCTTCTCTCGCCGCTAGTCTTCCGTCCTCCATCAATCTCCCTGCTCCACCTGCATCCCTTTTCGCCCCTCCGGTTCCCATCTCTTCAGCCAACATCGCCAAACAGGCGGCCGAATACATCTCCAAGTCGACTTTCGTCGTAATTGAACGCCTTCCCGACGATCGCGACAACGCCCAGCTCAACTCTGCTGATCTTGCTCTCCTGAAATCCTTCGCGAACGACCACTCCCTTTCGCCACCAATTTCCGCCTGCCGACACAACTCTAAGGCTCCGCTCCGACCTCTGACTCTCGAGTTCTCCTCCACCGCCGACCGCAACTCCTTCATCTCCGGATTCAACAGGCACAAATCCAAGTTCTCCTCCTTCTCTTCTCTTGTGCCGAAGCCTCGTGCCCGCCGTGATTTGATCGACTCCGAATTCCTCGCACTCAAAGCCGCCCGCAAATTCATCTACGACGAAAACTCCAAAGCCGGTCGGACCATCTACATTCTCAATGATATCGCTGTTAAGAATAACCCTAATCCGCGGCCCTTTCTCGTCTCTTCAGTCTCTTCCCAACTCGCTCCTTCAACCTAACTCCCCCCCCTCCGACTTTTCTTCTCGAATTTGTCTTGCCAACATTCGATCTACTGCCTCTCTCTTCAAAATCACCACTCTTATCGACATTTTCCGCCATTCCTCCTTTGATCTACTTATTCTCACTGAGACTTTCCTCGATGACTCCTTCCCCTCCTCTCTCTTTTCCGCTCCTGGTATTGATTTTTTCCGTTGTGATCGCGACTCTTCCATTCACCCCAAGTCCTCCGGCGGAGGCATCGCCGTCCTTGTCAAATCCTCTATTTTTTTTCTTCTCCCCTATTGACATTAATTTTACTTTCCATTATCCCCTCCATCACTGTGAAATGCTCTCTTTCTCTTTATCTCCCACTTGTGCCCCTTCCTCCCCTCCCTTATCATTTTTCTGTGTTTACCGGCCTCCAGACACCTCTGCTGTTAAGACTTCCCTCCTCATTTCTCATCTCTCCACCTACATCCCCCTCTCTTCTTGCCTCCTCCTTGGAGATTTCAATCTCCCTGGCGTCAACTGGCACTCTCCCTCCCCCACCCACCAGTTCCAACATTTCCTCCAATCCCACTCTCTCCTTCAACTAGTCAATTTTCCCACCCGCGTCACCCCATCCACCTCCAACATTCTTGACCTTGTAATTGCCTCCCCCAATGTCTCGGTCGCGAACCTCGTTCCCGAATTGCCCCTTCTTGGCTCCGATCACTTATCCCTTTCCTTCTCTCTTCTGTTTCCTCTCCCTGCATCCCGACCTTCCGCGCCTCCCTCTCCATCCTCTTCCCGCCCTTCCCCTCTTAACTATTCCAAAGCTAATTTCTCAGCCATCAATTATCACATTGCCTCCACTGACTGGCCCTCTCTCCTTAACGCGCACCACAGCTCCTGCGACAAATACTCCGCGTTTATTGCCCTCATCTCTAGCATTGTTCGTGCCTTCACCCCCTCCTTCCCTGTCCGCCCTGATTCCCACATCCCCAATCCCCTTCGCCGCCTTCGCAAGCTCCGTCGCTCTCACACCTCCGCCCTCGCCAACCCCAATCCTGACCCCTCTCTTCTTTCCTCCTTCCGCCGTCGCGAGCGCTCCCTCCTCCGACGTTCTCGCCGCTCTATCTTCAGAGCCGAGCGCCTCATCACCTCTATGCCCCATGCCCCCGCTGCCCGACGCCTCATCGCCAAACGTCTCAAACCCTCCTTCTCTCATAAACACCTTGATGCTGTATTTTTCGACTTCCAAAAGGCATTCGACCGTGTCCCCCATTCCCTTCTTCTCACTAAATTGGCCACCATTGGCATCTCCCCTCCCTTTCTGTCCTGGTTTTCTAGCTTCCTCTCTTCCCGCACCTTCTCCGTTAAGGTCGATGATTACATCGACCCTGTCCCCGTCCCCATTCCCTCCGGTGTCCCGCAAGGGTCGGTCTCCGGCCCTCTTCTCTTTATCTTTTTTATCAACGACCTTCTAACTTCCCTTGCTCCGCTCACCCCCTTCAGTGCCTATGCCGATGATTTGAAATGTTTTTCCCCCTCTCCCGCCTCTCTTCAATCCTCCATTGATCTCATCTACCGCTGGTCTGTTGTCAATTGCCTTCCTCTCGCCCTCAACAAAACCCATATTCTCCATCTAGGGTCCAACAACCCCCATCATGTGAACACCATCAACAACGTTCCCATCTCCCCTTCCCCCTCTGTTAAAGACCTTGGCGGTGAACTTTAACAACAGCCCCCCTCCATTTTCATTTCAGCCCCCCTCCATTTTCATTTCAGCCCCCCTACTTTTTAGTACAGCCCCCCACCTTCCCATCCGTTTCGGCCCCCCACTTCTCGCAGGTGGTCCCACCCAGTTGGACCCCCCCCCCACTCGCGCGTGGGGTTAAGATGCTAGTGCAAACACGCATTCGGCATCATACACATTTTTATTTTCGAAAGTTTTCGAGGTTTTTTATTATTTTCTTCGTTTTTTCTCTATTTTTCAATAATTTTTGAATAATTTGCAACTTTTTCCGGTTTATGAGGGCGAAAATACCATTTTTCAGGTATGACTCTATCGACGATCAAATCGCTCGGTGAATTTGATCAGAAATATCACACCGCCCCCACCCCTTTAACATGAGCCCCCCACCCCTTTAACATGGACCCCCCCCCACCCTCCACTCATTTACCAAAAGCCCCCCACCCCTTTAACATGAGCCCCCCACCATGGTGGGGGGTGAAAGTAAAAAGTAGGGGGGCTATTGTTAAATGAGGGGGGGGGGCTTTTATTAAATAGCTCCGGGGCAGGAATTGAGCCCCCACCACCCATTGTGGGGGGCTGTTCTTCAAGGAAATCAACCCCCCACTGCGAAGTTGACTATAAGTAAATTACTCCACCTTGGCCTTCTCACCGACCCCGCCCTCTCATTTGAACCACACATTCGCCAAATCTCTGCGCTCGCCCTTCTCCGTTCCCGTCAACTTCTCAACTGTTTTAAATCTTCTTCCCCCCAATTTTACTCTTACTTATTTAAAACTTACGTTCTTCCCCTCCTTGAGTATTGCTCACCCGCCTTCTCACCTCCCTCCTCTTCACGTCTCGCTGCCCTTCTTGAGAAGCCTCTCCGGGTCTTCTCACGTCTTGCCCTTCAACGCTGTAATTCCACTTACTCCTCTTACTCTGATCGACTCAGCACCCTTAATATCTCTTCCATTCGCACTCGCCGACTCAAATCTCAACTAATATTTCTGTATAACATTCTAACAGGTCTCTCCCACTTCCCCGATCTCAAACTCCATCTCCGCCCCGCCTCTTCTTCCCGACGTCCCATGCTTCTCATTTGCCTCTCCCCTACTACTCGCAACTTCTTCTCGTCCATCATTCCCCGATGAAATCATCTTGTTCGCAACCAACCCTCCTTCTTATCCCCGTCTCAGTTCCGTAACTTCCTTGACGCCACCCTCACTGATTCTTAATGTCCTCTTCCCCCCTCCTATTTATTCCTCCCAGCCTACTTCCCTCTGCCCTCCTCCATTTTATTTATTTTTTTTTCTCTTTTCTTCTCTTTTCTTCTCTCTACTCCCTCCCTCGTTTCGCTTTACCATTTGGTCTCAGCTTCTTGCGGTGCTAGACCATCTTATTAACTTTGTTCACTTGAATAAACGTTTCAATATATAGCACTAGTTATGTTCTACAAGTTCGTAGTTGACAACTTTTTGATATCTCTTATCAATTTCGAGATATTATCATTCTCCTGCAGAACATTCCTTGGTTGCACGGTCATTTCGATGACATCCCATAGTTTCTTCCATTTTTCAAACTTCGCAAACCGAAATGGCTCACGGTCATTTCGATGTCTTTCATTGATTTCCTCGGAGACAAATATTCTGGTGAAAAGAGAATATCGTTATTTCCCGGCAATTTTCCAACAATTCAATAATTAGTAACAACTTTTCTTCAAAAATTTAATTATTATTTTTATTGAAAAAATTGATAACAGACAAGCTTACATTTGATTAGGTACATCACAGATTACAAAGAAAAAAAGTCAATTACATGTCCTCGGTATCTTCCATTCGGATAACAACCTTTTCGTTGTACAGCTCCATCGCGACGACAAATCCCGAATCGTGCAACTTGATGCGGTAGCAGGTCACATCGTCGTCTTCGAAGTCCAGGTGTCTGACGAAGTAGTCGTCGATGTTCTGCCAATTGACGAACAGCGCCCTTTCGACAGTGATCCCGTCGAAGTCCTTCCCATGACGAATTGCACTCTGAATAGATAAATATTGGAATGCACCAACTGGACACTGTCTTTTCTTACCTGGACCATATTTCTCAAATCCTCCAAGGTCACCGCGGAGGTCTGCAGTGTCAGTCCACGGAAGTGGAACAATTCCGTGAATGATGGAGAGATTGCGGCGTCCCAGTTCAAATGTTGGGCCTGCTTCCAGTGCTCTGTCTCCATGATCCTTTGGATGCCTTGCTCCTCATCAGCTACTCGGATCGACAGCTCCTTCAGAAACCCTGGTTGCATAACTCCAAGCAGTCGAAGAGTCTCCTGGGTCGACAACGCGAAGTCGACCTTCAGTCTTCGGACTTTCAGTTGATGCTTGAATCCTGTCACAGACGTACGGATGCTCTCCAGAACAGCCGCTTTCTGAGCGTCTTGCCATCCCGAAGCATCTTCAGCTGTGTCCAATTTGAAGTGAAGAGTGGTCACTTCGGCTTTTGGGCTTCGGATGAGGCTAGTGAAGTCCTTGATCGCCAGGTCGATGTAGTTCTCTCGGCTGATCAGTTTCTCATTTGTTCCTCTTTTCAACAAGCATCCGAGTGAATGGAGGTGGTACTCGATGGAAACGCATTCCTTCCGGTACTCATCAGCCGTCGGATCGTATTCCCATGCGTGGGTTTCCAACTCGATCATTGTTTCGTGGATGGTGATGAAGACCGACGAGAACCGCATTTCCGACATGTCCGCGTACTCACGGAGCTCGCAGGAACTTTTTCTCAGAGCCAACCTGAAACTCGGAGATTCGAATTTCGGACTGAAAAAGGAAAACTTACTTGGTCATGGGTCCCGTATAAGAGACAATCTTCTCCTTGATATGCCACGGCATATCACCTAGGACTGGCAATGGCTTGGAGAAAGACATGGATAGCGAATGGAGTCTTTAGTTGGTTATTCGAAGATTGAATGAATGATTCCTAGGAAGTCGAGCCAGAACGTCGACATCGAGCACGGAAAGTGGGCGTGACGTGTAAGTGGGCCGAGCTGCCTTGGGGCGGAAGGGGGTAGAAGGGAAACATGGTACCAATGGGAATGGGCTCTGGGGAAACTTGGCACAGGGTTGACCTTCGTGCAGGGATAGGGTCATGGGAAAGATGGGAAGGTGTGACAATTTTGTATGGAAACTGGAGCACAATTGGGGACACCTCTATGTATGTAGTTGCTGATAATCGCTGTATCACTTATCCCTGGTTGGTGATCACTTTTTTCCGTGAATAACTACACCCACCCGTTGAAATACGAGAGAGGGGAAAGTACAGAGAGATAGCAAATCTCTAACTGGAAAAAAGAAAAATCAAAGCCTTTTCGAAGAAACATAATCTTATCACTCATTCCAATCACCCGTTATTTCCGATAAATTTAATTGATCATTGAATCCACTCATTCTCAACTGTTAGAAGTCCGAATGTCCATTAGGATTTGTGAGTATGGAAAATACTTACATGTCATAAAACCTGTTGTTAAATGGATTGTATATTGATTCCCACTATTTCCTTTTTTATGCGACACCCATGGTTGTAAATTCATCACAACTCGGTGTCTTTTTGGTGAACCAGTATGGTTTCAAAACAATGGCGGAAATAAGAAAGCGGTGTGAGAGCAGGAAACAAAGAGGGTAGCCGCCAAAAGAAGTGCGAGGATACGGCGGTGAGAAGTAATGCCGCTGTGTTGAGAGCTTTGGAGGATTATGAGCAAGAAATTTGATGGGCTAACCATCTCTTCCTAGTGATCCACCTGAGGACTAGAGCCCCAGAGAATCTTTACATTCTCCAACGAAGTTCTCTAACTGAAAACCGGATATTTTCCGATGAATTAGTGATGTTCGCCGACACTTGTGGCCTCAAAAAACGTCTGTAGCAGTGTGCGAACTTCACGGAGTTTAGATGTTCCAGTATCTCGGCTGCTGGTTCTGGGAAATACCACTTACTCCAGAAACCGTTCTTGCAACGCCGTCGCACCCGGTGTTAGCGTTACCATTAAAATGATCGTCCCGAGAGGAATCGTTGCAATTATTGATTTGTTATTATTTGTATATTTGATGTAAAAAACCATTTTGAAACGTATCAGTTATGTGTGTGAGGGGTGAGAGAAATTTGAGGGGGGGGGGGGGTATTTGAAATATAAAGGAAAATGGGAACTTTCAATCACAGTTTCGAGATTTTTTGACAGGGGTTACTTAGAAAAGTAAAATAATCTGAAAAAGACAGTGCATTTGAGTACAATTTTTAAAAGAAGAGCATCAAAGAGATTGGGAGAGAAATGAAATCAGAATACTAGAAAAAACAAGGGGAGGAATGAGAACGGCTCGACTCTAGACGAAAACCATTCCATCCAGTTTTTGGTTCATGTGGATCTTCTTCTCGTAGTCGACCAGTACCGTCAGTTCTGACATGTCTGGCATCTGTCCCCCTGGCGGTAGAGCGAGCCTGAAAATTTATAATTTTGTGAAAAAAGTTTCACAATTTTAATTTATTATTTGTATATTTGATGTAAAAACCCATTTTGAAACGTATCAATCATCTGTGAGGGGTGACTGTAAATGGATGTAAATGAAGATTTTCCGTTTCCACTTTCCGTTTTGAGAAAAGTGCTTCCGTTTCCGTTTTCTGTTTAGTGAAGAAGACATTTCCGTGCAACCCTGACCAATATCAACAAACACGTCCGCAACGATGTGAGAGATTCCACGAGAGCACCGTCGTCGTCGTCTTTTGAACCAACTCTTCCGCTTTTCAACCAGTTTTTCTAATGTTTCCCTTGTATTTATTAATTATCATTTCCATCATAAATCAATTTGGTTAGTTAATGAATGAAGTTTCAATTGTTTCATGTCAGATTTTAGGGTGCTGCCAGCCATTTGGCATTCTTGGTCATAAGTTATTTCATGAAATTGACACATATAACGAACTCTCCTCCCTATGGCCCCTCCTTCCAATAAACGTCGCATTACTGTCACTGATGCTCCCGACTCCTACGTATCTTTCACGGATTTTCCAACTTCTCCATTCGCAAGTTGGTGCCCTCATTGAGAGCGTCAAATTGCTCCTTCTGACCATATAGTCTGCTCCCTTCGATTCCTACACTGGCACCCACGGCCCGAACCTTCACTCCCAAGCAGATCCTATCCATGCCTCCTACCGACGATTTCGTCCCTCACTGACCTCATTTTTCTTTGCCTACAATTGCAGCATTATTTTTTTTTGCAGTTCTCTAAAGTTTTAGTTTGACAAAGTTTATTTCTTTTTTCATCTTTTTTTGTTGTTCATGTTTATTCTCATAAATAATAGAACGTGTTCTTCGTAAGGATCGAGTATGGTCATAAGGGGGTGTGCCTTACAAGGGAAGTGTTTTCACACAAAGTTTTGGAATTTTCTATAAATTCGCAAGGGTACACTTTTTCATACTGGCAATCGATCCCACGTAGTGACTAACTGCGCAAACTTCTAGTTTTCCAGATATTTTGTCTCACAGTGATCAAAAACGCCCGTTTTCGTGAAATAACGCAATTTTGGACACTTTGAGACAAAATATCTGGAAAACTAGAAGTTTGCGGACTTAGTCACTACGTGGGATCGATTGCCAGTATCAAAAAGTGTACCCTTGCAAATTTATAGAAAATTCCAGAACTTTGTGTAAAAACACTTCCCTTGTTAGGGTGTTACAGGGTGACAAGAAATTATGGAAGCAAAACGCGCGCTGTCGCCATGGCTCTGATGAAAACATTTTTTCAGATGTTTAGTTTTATTTTCATTTTTTCATTGTTTTTAAACAGTTTTATCAAAACATTGTGTTATTTCACCTTATTTCCAAGTAATTATGAAGGCGAGTTCTCTGAGACCCGCAATTCTGCGTTTGAAAGAGTTGGGAGTGAGGAATTGCGAGATCCCCAGAAGACTGAAATGTGGATCCAGCTTGGTTTCGAAAACTCTCAAACGAGGAACGATGTCTGACAAGCCCGGCCGAGGAAGAAAACGCACAGTCAACACCTCGGAACTGAGGAAAAAAATCAAGAAGCGAATCAAACGCAACAACAGAAGATCATTGAGAAAAACGACTGCGGAGATCGGAGTGAATCGAGAAACGGTGAGGACAGTTGTGAAATCGGATCTTCAGATGGTCCCCTACAAAATTGCCAAGACTCACTTCCTTAACGAGAAAGCCAAGATCAGCATGTAGGAAAAATCGAAACTGCTCCTTCAGTGGGCCGCGGCCAACAACCTGTCGACCGTCGTGTTCTCTGACGAGAAAGTTTTCCACTTGGACGGCTGCCCAAACTCTCAAAATGACCGTCAACTGTTGCCAAAGGGTTCCTTGAAGTCTCCACTCGCCATTACCCACAAAAAGTCTCACTTTCCGGCATCAGTGATGGTCTGGGCTGCAGTGACGTCGACTGGCAAGACAGACCTCGTTTTTGTTGAGAAGGGAGTGAAAATCGACGGAAACTACTACCGCGAGAAGATTATCAAGGATGCTCTGATCCCGTGGGCTAATTCTCATTTCAAAGGTCAACACTGGACATTCCAGCAAGACTGGGCGCCAGCCCACGGAGCGAAGGCGACAATCGACCTCTGCAAGGCGCTCATCCCATGCGTCCTCACCAAGGATTTGTGGCCAAGTAACTCTCCAGATCTCAACCCCATGGACTACTCATGTGGTCCGTGTTGGAGAAAAACATCGACAGAAGACATTTGACGTCGGTGGATGCCCTGAAAAGGCAATTGGTCCGCGCATGGGCCAAGATCACGCCGGAGTACCTCGCGGCCTCGATCAACAATTTGCAGAAGCGATTGAAGGCGTGCCGACTTCAGAAGGGATCTCAGTTTGAGCACTTGTTGTGAATTTTCAATGCTTATGATATGATTGTTGTTTAATAAAATTTTTGTGGAAAAATCTCTAGTTTTGAAAATTTTATGAACGGTTATATTTGCTTCCATAATTTCTTGTCACCCTGTATAGATGGCTAGAGTCTTTCATTGAGACATGGCACCCATAACTTCTCAAAAATATGACGTGTTTTGTTATGTTTCCCAATCCCAGACCTGTATTTGTGCGTCTCTTGTTGTTCTTCTCGAAGGATGCGCGGCAAGAACGGTGTCCTCCTCTCTGCGTCTCTCCCCTCAACGCGCTCTATCACCCGCGCTGTTCGCGCTGTCGGCGTCCCTTCCTCTCGCACCCCTTGGACCATTCTTGATCGGTTATTCATTCAGTCATATTTCGTCGCGTTTAGAGACGGTCCTACTATTCACAATGCCCGCTTCCACTCGGAATACCTTAATGGAAGAGTTTTCGCATTGCAGAGCACCGCCAAAGTGAGTTCTTTTAGACAATTCAGGTTATGTAGTCAAGTAAAGTCAGCTCATTGTTTTGCTACCCTGTTGTAAAGCGAGGTTTCAACTATTTTTAGTTCAGACTTTTTGACGAAAAATCGGACAAAATCGATTTTTCCTGGCCAGTTGAAATTTTGAGATTTTTTCACAGTAATCCGCAGTGGCATAGAAACCGCCACTGACCATGAAATTTCACTGCTCTGCCCCATTTCCACGGTCGGGGAAGACTTTAATATCTAATAATGAAAGTCGAGCAATTGGAACTTGCAGGCCACTCAAACGCGTCAAAGCTGAATACTTCACACCTGAAATAAATGAATCATACGGGAAAGACGTCAATGGGAATTTCGCAGCGGCCGACGAGCATGCCAAAACTCAAGAGCCCTTCCTCGCAACCCCACAGGAGATGCACGACCGCGCGGTTGTTCGGGAGCGCCAGGCAACGGAGGACGCGAGATATACGCTCACCACTGGATTTGCCGGTGTCCCAGAGGTGAGACTCAATTGTTTTTGCGACAATTCTAGCAATGCGTATGTACAATGCACAAATTCTTTTGATGATTTTTTCTTGAGGTCAAAGTCAGTATTTATTCGAAAATTTCTTATCGAAACAAATGCTCCCGTTTTTCAGACAAACCAAGACTTCACAGTTGTGAAAAGAGAGGTCTTCGGGGAAGTCAGTGTTACCCCTGAACAATTTCGTCCAAATTTGAATAACGACAGAGTTCCTCCTGGTTACGTCTACGATGAGCCGATGGATGAGTATGCAGAGGAAGTCGGTGAGCATCATGACGAGTACGAGCAAGTCGGGGATGAGCAAGTTGGTCAGGAGCAAGTTGTTGATGAGCATGTCGAGGACGAGCAAGTTGGCGAGAAGCAAGTTGAAGCGGTTCGAAATCGTGTTCAGAAAGATTATGATCGGAGATCGTATGCTGAAAGAATGCTTCTTCGCAAAGCTGCTGCTGAGAGTCGTTTTCGTCGGAGTGTATATGCTCAACGAGCTATTGCCAATCAGAAGGACGAGCAAGTTGTCCAGGAGCAAATTGAAGCGGTTCGAAATCGTGCTCAGAAAGATTATGATCGAAGATCGTATGCTGAAAGAATGCTTCTTCGCAAAGCTGCTGCTGAGAGTCGTTTTCGTCGGAGTGTATATGCTCAACGAGCTATTGCCAATCAGAAGGACGAGCAAGTTGTCCAGGAGCAAATTGAAGTGGTTCGATATCTTGCTCAGAAAGATTATGATCGGAGATCGTATGCTGAAAGAATGCTCCTTCGCAAAGCTGCTGCTGAGAGTCGTTTTCGTCGGAGTGTATATGCTCAACGAGCTATTGCCAATCAGAAGGACGAGCAAGTTGTCCAGGAGCAAATTGAAGCGGTTCGATATCGTGCTCAGAAAGATTATGATCGGAGATCTTATGCTGAAAGAATGCTCCTTCGCAAAGCTGCTGCTGAGAGTCGTTTTCGTCGGAGTGAATATTCTCAACGAGCTATTGCCAATCAGAAGGACGAGGACTGCATTGCTGTGCTGTACGAGTGATTTGTCGATTGTATTCAACCAAAAGTATATTCATTATCTTCACTTTTAACCGATTGATTCAATTTGAATTGTGATCCCCCAACTGTTTTATGAGTTTCTTTCGATTTTTAGGTCTTTGAATTTTCTATTTGATTTCCATAGAGATTTCTTCATAGATTTATTATTGAATTCTTAGTCTAGTAGAGGAGGTCTTATGACAATATTTCATAGACACTTATTGCTTTAATATTGAGCAATTTTATATTGTATTTACTCGCACGTCTTCAACTTATGTTTCATAATCATTGAGACAAATTTGAATTTACACAAACTAGTACGGTTTATTTGTATCCTGTGAATGAAATAAAGCAAGAGACCGAAGTTGTTTGTTAAATTTGAAAAGCTTCTTTAGATGACTCGAGCAAGTTAACCAATGATATTGAAACCGTGACGACATCATACTATTGGGTCTGCTCGAGTCGAAAGTGAACAGAATAGCATCTCATCCTGCTAAGATCGGATTCTAGGAAACTTACTACTACTACTGTCATGTTGTCTGTGCAGCCCAAAGCAAACAAAGAAACAAAGAACGAAATACTGATAAATGTGCTGAACTGCAACCAAAGACTGTATTGAATAGCAACCATACTAGTTGAACAATTCATACAAGAACCTTTCCGATGTGATTTCAATAGTTTTTGCTTTCAATACGGAGTGTTCCAGAAACCTTGCGAGAAACTGTCGCGACTGATTTCGCAATAAGCGCCGAATCAAAAAGCGTTAGCTGAACCATCCTTAACCATTCTATTCCTGAACATTCTCGCTTCGGTTTAGTCTCAAAATGTGGGGTTGATGAATTGTTTTTCGAAAGCAAGTACAATCCTAACGATATCACCGCCGTATCCTCGCACTTCTTTTGGCGGCTACCCTCTTTGTTTCCTGCTCTCATACTGCTTTCTTGTTTCCGCCATTGTTTTGAAACCATACTGGTTCATCAAAAAGACACCGAGTTGTGATGAATTTACAAACATGGATGTCGTATAAAAAACGAGATAGTGGGAAGCAATATGAAATCCATTTAATAACAGGTTTTATGACATGTAAGTATTTTCCAGCCTCAAAAATCCTAATGGCCAATCGGACCTTTAACAATTGAGAACGAGTGGACTCAATGATCAATTAAATTCATCGGAAATAACGGGTGATTGGAATTAGTGATAAGATTATGTTTCTTCGGAAAGGCTTTGATTTTTCTAGTTTGTCCTGTTAGCGATGCCCTACCTCTCTTCACTTTTCCCTCTCTCGTATCTCAACTGGTAAGTGAGATTATTCACAAAAAGTGATCACCAACCAAGGATAAGTGATGCAGCGGTTTTCAGCAACAACATACATAGAGGTAGCTGTTCCCAATTGTGCTCCAGTTTCCATACAAAATTGTCACACCTTCCCATCTTTCCCATGACCCTATCCCTGCACGAAGGTCAACCCTGTGCCAAGTTTTCCCAGAGCCCATTCCCATTGGTACCATGTTTCCCTTCTACCCCCTTCCGCCCCAAGGCAGCTCGGCCCACTTACACGTCACGCCCACTTTCCGTGCTCGATGTCGACGTTCTGGCTCGACTTCCTAGGAATCATTCATTCAATCTTCGAATAACCAACTAAAGACTCCATTCGCTATCCATGTCTTTCTCCAAGCCATTGCCAGTCCTAGGTGATATGCCGTGGCATATCAAGGAGAAGATTGTCTCTTATACGGGACCCATGACCAAGTAAGTTTTCCTTTTTCAGTCCGAAATTCGAATCTCCGAGTTTCAGGTTGGCTCTGAGAAAAAGTTCCTGTGAGCTCCGTGAGTACGCGGACATGTCGGAAATGCGGTTCTCGTCGGTCTTCATCACCATCCACGAAACAATGATCGAGTTGGAAACCCACGCATGGGAATACGATCCGACGGCTGATGAGTACCGGAAGGAATGCGTTTCCATCGAGTACCACCTCCATTCACTCGGATGCTTGTTGAAAAGAGGAACAAATGAGAAACTGATCAGCCGAGTGAACTACATCGACCTGGCGATGAAGGACTTCACTAGCCTCATCCGAAGCCCAAAAGCCGAAGTGACCACTCTCCACTTCAAATTGGACACAGCTGAAGATGCTTCGGGATGGCAAGACGCTCAGAAAGCGGCTGTTCTGGAGAGCATCCGTACGTCTGTGACAGGATTCAAGCATCAACTGAAAGTCCGAAGACTGAAGGTCGACTTCGCGTTGTCGACCCAGGAGACTCTTCGACTGCTTGGAGTTATGCAACCAGGGTTTCTGAAGGAGCTGTCGATCCGAGTAGCTGATGAGGAGCAAGGCATCCAACGGATCATGGAGACAGAGCACTGGAAGCAGGCCCAACATTTGAACTGGGACGCCGCAATCTCTCCATCATTCACGGAATTGTTCCACTTCCGTGGACTGACACTGCAGACCTCCGCGGTGACCTTGGAGGATTTGAGAAATATGGTCCAGGTAAGAAAAGACAGTGTCCAGTTGGTGCATTCCAATATTTATCTATTCAGAGTGCAATTCGTCATGGGAAGGACTTCGACGGGATCACTGTCGAAAGGGCGCTGTTCGTCAATTGGCAGAACATCGACGACTACTTCGTCAGACACCTGGACTTCGAAGACGACGATTTCACCAGCTACCGCATCAAGTTGCACGATTCGGGATTTGTCGTCGCGATGGAGCTGTACAACGAAAAGGTTGTTATCCGAATGGAAGATACCGAGGACATGTAATTGACTTTTTTTCTTTGTAATCTGTGATGTACCTAATCAAATGTAAGCTTGACTGTTATCAATTTTTTCAATAAAAATAATAATTAAATTTTTGAAGAAAAGTTGTTACTAGTTATTGAATTTTTGGAAAATTTGCCGGGAGATTACGATATTCTCTTTTCACCGCAATATTTGTCTCCGAGGAAATCAACGAAAAAGCATGCAGATTGGCGACCTCTGTGCAATGTGACGGCACCACAAGAGACACACTGTCGTGGTTAATTAAGTAGTTTTTATCCTAAGCGGGTCGTCACTGTTGTTCCTTGTTCACAAACTGCATGGCAGCGCGAGGCATACCGGTTGTGTATCGAGAGCCTCATCAAGGGTATTTCGAGGAGAGAGAAGGAACAGAGACTGCCGCGGAGCAGCCATCGGGGCCACCGTCCTATATTACGCTCATCAACTCCGTCGCGGCAAGAATTCCAAAATTTCACTTCGACATTGAAGAGGACCAGACGTTTTCCAATTGGTGGAGCAGATAAAGTTACTATAGAAGAATCCAGTGACGATGTATAGAGAATCCAATAAAAATCCGAAGAATATGTAGACGCTGTATGCAGATCCATCACGGGAAGCCAGGAGATCCGTCGTAAATCCAATGAAATTTCGATAATTCAGAATAATCAAAAAACAGGGGATCTTCATATCGAATTTGTCATTTATTGTTATAAATAGATTCCAACGCTCAATAGTCAAAATAACAAACTTACAATCAACGGCTCATTCTGAATGTATCATTCTCCAATCCGTAGAGCTGTGAGAGGTACTGCTCGATGGTTGCATACCAGTGAACGAAACTGCGCATGAGAACGTTGCCAAATTGATCCTCTTTTCGGCGGTCCAGTAAGTTTTCCATTTTCAGTCGGAAATTCGAATCTCCGAGTTTCAGAATGGCTCTGAGAAAAAGTTCCTGTGAGCTCCGTGAGTACGCGGACATGTCGGAAATGCGGTTCTCGTCGGTCTTCATCACCATTCACGAAACAATGATCGAGTTGGAGACCCACGCATGAGAATACGATCCGACGGCAGATGAATACCAGAAGGAATGCATTTCCATCGAATACCACCTCCATTCACTCGGGTGCGTGTTGAAAAGAGGAACAAATGAGAAACTGATCAGCCGAGAGAACTACATCGACCTGGCGATGAAGGACTTCACTAGCCTCATCCGAAGCCCAAAAGCCGAAGTGACCACTCTCCACTTCAAATTGGACACAGCTGAAGATGCTTCGGGATGGCAAGACGCTCAGAAAGCGGCTGTTCTGGAGAGCATCCGTACGTCTGTGACAGGATTCAAGCATCAACTGAAAGTCCGAAGACTGAAGGTCGACTTCGCGTTGTCGACCCAGGAGACTCTTCGACTGCTTGGAGTTATGCAACCAGGGTTTCTGAAGGAGCTGTCGATCCGAGTAGCTGATGAGGAGCAAGGCATCCAAAGGATCATGGATACAGAGCACTGGAAGCAGGCCAAACAGTTGAACTGGGACGCCGCGATCTCTCCATCATTCACCGTCAACGCACAGTTGCGAGTTGGCGCGGAGCCAGTTATTGAATTGTTGGAAAATTGCCGGGAAATTACGATATTCTCTTTTCACCGCAATGTTTGTCTCAGAGGAAATCAACGAAAGAGCATGCAGTTTGGCGACCTCTGTGCAATGTGACGGCACTACAAGTGACACATTGTCGCGGATAAAAGTCTTTATATTCCATAGCAATTGTTGTTCCTTGTTTACAAACTGAATAGCAGCGCAAGGCACACCAGTTGTAAATCGAGAGCCTCATCAAGGGTAATTCGAGGAAAGAGAAGGAACAGAGACTGCCGCGGAGCAGCCATCGGGGCCACCGTCCGATATTACTCTCATCAACCGTTTCAGACGTCGCTCATCCACAAGAATTCCGAGATTCGACATTGCAGAGTACCAAACGCTTTCCAAATGGTGAAGCAGATAGAGTTGATCGAGAAGGAAACGCGCTTGTCGATTGCGTCGCGGAACGCTATTTTCTCTATTTTCAGTATGAACTGGCCGGCACATGCTCCGAAGCACCGAATCAACGACATTGTCTACGGAATTGTCAAGGTGCCGGCGCCGATCGACAAGATCATCGACACGGAAGAGTTCCAATGGCTCCGAAATCTGAAACAAACGGGTCTCGTGCACTTGGTCTTCCCGAATTGCGAACATTCTCGATTCGCTCACTCCCTAGGGTAAAGCACCTGGGAGTCTCACAGAACAACTGCTTACCTTTCAGTACATTCTCACTGGTCTCGTTGACAAGCTGAAACATGCTCAGCCGTCTCTCGGAATCACCGCCGCCGATCATTTGTGTACTTCCATCGCCGCTCTTCTCCATGATGTCGGACATGGTCCGTTCTCACACCTTTTCGACGGAGAGTTTGCCAAGAGATGTGGAAAATCGTTCAAGCACGAGGAAATGTGGGTGAAAATCATCGACCGAATCATGAGAAAACCGGAGATTTGCGAAGCGTTCGAGCCAATCCTTGCTGATTACGAAGGAAGTATTCAGTTCATTCCTCTACGACATCGTCTCCAACTCATATAACAGACATGACGTCGACAAAATGGACTATCTGCTCAGAGACTCGAAGGCGTCCGGAGTCGCTATTACGCTAAGCGATGTAAGTTTGAGTTGCAAAATCGGCTAAAATTGAATTAGCAAATTGAAATTACAGGCCAGCATCAACCGTCTGTTCGACCACGTCCGTGTAGTGATTGACCCGAACCGCGGTCTTCGTCGCATCGGATACTCGAAAAAGTACGAATGTGACATCAAATCGGTCGGAGACTCACGTCAGGAACTCCATTCGAAAGTTTGCCAGCAGAAGACAATTCATAGAGACTCTGTACGTGTCTCAGCCATCGTTCTCTTTAAGAAATCTTTGTTTCAGAGTGGTGGAAGCACTGTAGAGCGCCGGAGAAATTCTTCAATACAAGGGTTCCAACGGAGAAATGTTCCCGCTGAACAGGGTCATGGAGGACGTCGAGGCGTTCCTCAAAACTACCGATCATGTTGAGCAGGAGGTTTTCGAAAATTCCAATAGCTCTTCATAACTGTTTCCTTACAGATCATGAAGATCATCAGTATGCGGACCCCAGAATGCTTGCCGCTCAAGAATCACTGCGAAAAGTGAAATTGCGTGAAATCGGTTGTAAACTCGGCAACTTTGATTCGAACCCGGCTAGAGCAAACCCGCACGGGACATCAAACAACGAGGCGGGCGGGGACTCTGAGGGAGTCGGTGAAAAAGGTCGAGAGCAAGATGGCTGAGAAACTTGCGGATTGTGAAGACGAGTATCGTGTTATGGTTAGCGAAACTCGTTTAGTCAACAAACACCCCAATCCCGATTTCAGTACTCGGTTCTCGGTCGGGGTCTCGACGTGAAAACGCATCTGATTGAACGTCAAGTGTTCTACGACGGAAAGCCCCGCGAGATTGAGCATGAGCCGATGATGGGATGCTACGTCGACGAGGACTATGTGCGAATTTCGCATTAAAACTGTGCCAAACGAGTTGTGTTATTCCAGATGACCAATAACTGCCCGCAAATGGCCACCAAGTGGGAATTCTTCGGGATGGGACAACGAAGCTTGAGCCAGGATAAAAAGGACAGAAGCTCTTCGCGAAGCCGGGGAAATTCTCCTGTTCTTCACTCCAAGAAAGCGCTCGTCGCCGGATAGTCGGCCAGATGAGGTACTAAACGGTGTTAATAGAACTTGTGCTCACTGTAGAAAAAGATAAAAAATTCAGTTTCATCGAAAATTAGAGAGCATGAAATAAGATTGATTTCATTCAATCCATGACACTTTCAGGCGTCGCCAACTGCTTCCAACGCCAAGAGGGCTCTCTTCATGTTGTGGACATTCACTTCCACCGCTTCGGAAACGCAGAAATATTTTTATTTACCGCTTCCATTCCCCATGTTACTATTCTGCTTCTGCTCCACATTGGAGCCCCGTGCATGTAATTTACATCATCTTCTTCACTGTTTTCTCGAATTACTTGTGTTTTAATAGCTTCTTTTAAAGAAGAGACGGTTAGATTTTCCCGTTATCCTGCCCCTCCCCCCGTCCCCAACCCATTCTTTTTTATGGAGAAGTTTAACAATTTCCTGCCTTTCCTTCCCCCACCATCATCTGTGCCTTTTGCTTCTCGTGTTTATTTTTGCAGAAATTTGTGTAAATTGAAAAAAATGAAGAGAACATTAATCAATACTCGGAAAGAATCATTGGATCGGAAGAAAACATTCAACAACAGGGATGTGGATGGGAACAAATTAATATTTTGGAGGGAATTCGGGCGATTTTTTGTTTTTTAAACGAAGAACTCTTAGATTCCCGTGGTGAGCTTGACTTCTCGATTCTCGAGGTTCTGGATGTCGACGGAACTGCAAAAGGACGTTTAAATCCACTTATAAGTCCATTTCTTACTTTTTGTCGACCTGCGCGAACCTGCTTGGCTTGTCGTCAATCCGCTTCTTTGCCACATAATCGGCGATGCGGCGCATTTCGTAGCAGTCGAGCGACAGCTGAAATTGAGGAATTTCTGATGAAATAGTCAACGATGATACCTTTGGGACATGAGTTGACATGTCGGAGAGCATCTTCTGGTGCTCCTTCAGTCTCTCGTAGATCCGAATCTCGTTGTCGCTGAGCGGAACGTTCTCTTCGACTCGGTGGAACAGAACGTTCATCGTCTTCCGGGTCCATCCGCGCCTTCAACTCGTGCATTTGCAGCTTGAGCCCTTCAATTGACGTCGTTTCCTACAAATATAGTAAATAGTCATTCTCGTTTCTATCGCTTCAATCCAAACCTCGATCAAGCGTTCGTCGAGTGCTTCCTGTTGCTTTTCCAGAATTTCGGCGCCGGCCGCGAGCGTCGTGCATCGATCGACGGCGATCTTCGACAATTCTGAGCGCCTCCTCATGTGCTCCTCGATCGTCTCGATGTATTTGAGCGCCGCATCGATGGCCTCTTCCTCGGTCCATTTGTCGGAAATGACGCACGCGGGAATGAGCTTCAACTCGGCGAATCCTCGAAGCGGTGGGCTGCACTTGCTCTTCCAAGCAATTGCAGTTCGATGCCAAACTGAAGATGAATGAATGAATTTGAATTAAACAGTGTTCGTACCTTTCGTACCAGTGTTGAGGTGGGGAACCAGTGGGGAATCAGAGAAGAGCCCATGTCAGGGCTCTAAAAGAGGGGGAGGTGGGGAATCAGTGGGGAATCGGAGAAGAGCCCATATCAGGGCTCTAAAAAGAGGGGGAGAGGTGGGGAATCAGTGGGGAATCGGAGAAGAGCCCATATCAGGGCTCTAAAAGAGGGGGAGGTGGGGAATCAGTGGGGAATCAGAGAAGAGCCCATATCAGGGCTCTAAAAGAGGGGGAGGTGGGGAATCAGTGGGGAATCAGAGAAGAGCCCATATCAGGGCTCTAAAAAGAGGGGGAGGTGGGGAATCAGTGGGGAATCAGAGAAGAGCCCATATCAGGGCTCTAAGAAGAGGGGGAGGTGGGGAATCAGTGGGGAATCAGAGAAGAGCCCATATCAGGGCTCTAAGAAGAGGGGGAGGTGGGGAATCAGTGGGGAATCAGAGAAGAGCCCATATCAGGGCTCTAAGAAGAGGGGGAGGTGGGGAATCAGTGGGGAATCAGAGAAGAGCCCATATCAGGGCTCTAAAAGAGGGGGAGGTGGGGAATCAGTGGGGAATCGGTTTAGGAGCCCATACCAGGGCGCCTCGCGGGGAGGGAGAATGACTGACGTTTAAGGCCAACTGACGTCTTATATACTGTGTTGGGGGAGGAGGGGCGGGGCGAACTCGATGCAACAGATGTTCAGCTGGTGTTCTAGGAACACCAGGCGCTGGATCTCGAAGAGCTATGTGAACAGAGTGCATTCTTTACTTTGCAGAAAGCTGGAAACGGAAAACCGGGAAGTAGAGATGACACTTCAACAGAAAACTCATTTTAGGTGCATTTGAACAATCGGATTGTTCAGTTTCTCGCATCAGAAAATTAATTTCTCATCTTGAAATGTGTATTGGGGGAACTGGAGCTATTCCATAACAATTTCTATTTCTGAGAAAAAACTGAGAAACATAGTCAACCCGTCTGGGGACTCAAGAAAGAAGAGAATGAGGGGAAGTGTTTACCCCGCCGCCTTTTATACACGAGGACGAGAGTGAGAGACGCAGGGACGCGGGCGGAGGGAATGGAACAGACGCAGACGGTGCGACGACGGGGCGGCGACCTTTGTATTCCAAAGTGAACGACCTTTTCGAATCAGTTTTGAGAAGGACATGGGAAAGTACAGATTGAGGTCACTTGATTTGAACGAAATGGAATTTGAACATTGAAGAATAGGAAAAGGGACTGGCTTTCTGAACATTAAAATACCTTGACTCTAAATGCTTTAAACAATCTGAAACAAACAAATCGATCGGATTTGCGAGAACGGAGTCGAATTCAAGGAACAATGCAGCAAAATTTTGGACGAACTCGCCAAAATTCCAATGACTGTCGATATCATCAAAGTAAGTTGTTTTTATATTCGTCGAACTTCTTTTCACAAATGTTTCTTTCCACAGTCAAATAAGATGATGTGCTCTCCAAGCGCGCTAAATTGGGAGCTGTCAAGAAAGACACTGTGAGCTGGGTGCGCAAAGACTGCCTGCCGCAGACGGTTCCCCGGAAGGCGGCGTCCTGCTACAATGACGCTCAGAAAAGTTGCCGGAAGTTGTATGGCTTGGACTCTGTTGAAGCTGTCAAGAGAGACGCATTGAAACTTTTATGGGCTTTGGCAGTTGCCGCGCGCATATCGAAAGACATTCTCATTGAATATTGACAGCATGTCTTTTATAATATTCCTTTAATCCTGTACAGAAGAGGAGAGAGATGCACAGAGTGTTGTCCACCCATCAGTCTTCCCTTTTCATTAGATGGCAGAAACAACCGGCTTCCACTTATTCCTCCACTTTGGAATGGCAGTTTCAGCACAATCAGACATGTTTTTGTTTCTCCCATAGCTTCAACATACCAAATGGACCTCAGAAATTTGCACTTTCACCCTGATGAAAGTCGAGTTCACAACTATTGAATATTGATTCTAGGGGTTTTATACATAATACATAAGGAAATTGCCTATCTGTCAATGATTTGTTTTCAGGTGTCTCAAACTTGAGATTCACGGAGAACAGATGTCGAATTTCATCCGTGGACTCGGCATTTTCATTTCGGACGATGAACTCGCGGCGATTGTTCAACTGACTGCCCATACCCCTCACAGTGTACTGATGGCTACTCTGCAAAGTCTGAAACTGTGAGTTGACGGGTTACCCGGCTGGAATGAAAGATAAATTTGTCGTTCAAGATCTTCCACTTACGACGAACGACACATCTGTCCGAACAACCATCTCGAAGCGGAAGACGAGCTGTTCCGCCTTCTTGAACTGGTGTCCGACTATGATCCGATGACTCCGTCGCAAAATCCGGATAGTGTCGATATGGGCCCAGATCAGCTGTGAGTGGACGGATTCCAGTGACGTTGTAATTGAAGAAATCTTCCTAGATCACTTGCTCATGAACAACCTGACATGTGGTCATACAACCACCACGAACTTAAAGGACGGCAGCGACGTGAAAAATGAACTTTTTCTTTTTGTGTCTGTCTTTTTCTCCAGTCAGTGCCTCACATGTCTCACTAAATCCCGCTTTTCAATTCCGTCGAACGAAACGCTTAGAAACCAGGATTTCGTCAAAAAATTTCTGCGAATGGAAGAGTTTTTCGAGAAAGAGGTTTGCTAGTCCAGGTCTTCCACGGCAACCACTTTGAACGGTCGCCGCTTTTTTTAAAGACGGAATTGAAAAGCGGGATTTAGTGAGACATGTGAGGCACTGACTGGAGAAAAAGACAGACACAAAAAGAAAAATTTCATTTTTCACGTCGCTGCCGTCCTTTAACAGCCAAGACGCGATGTTCCGTATCCTTCAGCAGGTTTCTCCTGTTCCAAATAATGCTATGGTTACCCCATCGCAAAGTCCGGACAGTATGTATGGGCTCAGATCAGCTGTGAGTTGAGGGATTTTCCACTGGGTTCCCATTTACGGTGAGAATGTGGCGAGAGACAAGTTTTACGACGTGCCATCTTTCTTATATATATTCTCCCAGAGGAGTCGGTTTTTCATTCATTCGTTCATTCCGTCCGTCCGTCCGTCCGCACACGCTATATGGCGGGGTCGTGGGCGCTCATCGCGGACCCTGATGGGTGTCGGCTGCTTAGTTTCCTCTTAATAAGGCGCCCCACCGCCGCCGCCGCCGCAGCCGGTTCAATTACCCAAGTTTGAGGTAACCGCCGCCGCCGCAGTCAGTGGCCGCAATAGTGGCTCTCGGTGGTGTTGTGGTAACGCACGCGTCTCTCGATCCGAGCAGTGCGGGTTCGAAACCGCCACACACCAAACCTTTTTTGCAATGATTTCTTCAAACGAAGAATTCAACGTGTTTTGCCAGCGTACCCGAAAACAGCTTTTTTCGATGAAAATCAGTGAAAAAAAGGAGGAATTTAGAAGAACCGTTGACTTTTCGAAAGAAACTTCAAAGATTTCAAACAAGTGAATGGAACTGAAAGTTTCCATCATTCTTTCGTGTATATAATCTAACAGCTCAATGAATCTCACTCGAAAAATGGTAATTCGGCCACAAACTGGCGCGAAAAGGCAAACTTTAGTGACCAAACCCATCGAAATGACTATATTTTTCCTAAAAGACTACAGCGAACATGTTATCTTCAACGGAAAGTGAACGGAAAGATCCAATCGTTCTACCAGTCCTCCTCGCCATCCCACCGTGCGAGTGATCGCCCAACCAGTTCTCGAACGTGCCTCCACGAGTGTCGGAGCCGCTGAATCCACTATGGAGTCGTTTTCTCACTGTTCTTTTCACCTTCCGAGCTTTCCTCGAATCTCCGAATGAACCAGGATCCAGAGTTCATCAGAGGATGATAATCAATGGAGACGATGGTTCTCCGTTTTGGAAGACCTCATCACACTGCCTGAATCGCAGATGTGTGCGAGTTGCCCTCATTTCGGAAACATTCTCTCTCAGAAAACATCCATTTCGTAAAAAGAGCCCTTTCGAGAAAAAACAGCGTGACAAACAACTCCACAGAGAGTTCAAACAAAAGCCTCCTCTCCAAAACGCGGACAGTCGCCACCCCAACTGTTTCCGTTCGCACGTTTAAATTTGCCGTGCCGCCATGTTTCTATTCAAAACAAGAAAAAACGAGCCTAAAAAGAAGAAGATGCGCCCCAGAAGGCCTTAGATTCCACAGATCGCTTATAAACTATTATCCGTCCTGCAAAAGTTGAAACTTCTGCGCCGACCGCGACGCAACCGCAACGTGGCCGAATTTGCGCTTTCTTGCCACGAAAACGGATTTTTCGACGAAAAGCATGTTATCTTCAACGGAAAGTGAACGGAAATATCCAATCGTTCTGCCAGTCTTCCTCGCCAAACCACCGTGCGAGTGATCGCCCAATCGAGTTTCGGACATGCCTCCACGGGTGTCGGAACCGTTCTTGAATCTGTGAATGGACCAGGATCCAGAGTTCACCAGAGAATGGTTCTCCGTTCCGAGAGACCTCATCACACTGCCTGAATCACAGGTGTGTACCAGTTGCCCTCACTTTAGAAACATTCTCTCTCCAAAAGCATCCGTGTGGGAAAAATATCCTTTTCGTGAAAGAAACGGCATGTCAAACAACTCCAAAGTGCATGAAAAGGAAACAGGAAATGAAGCCTAAAAAGTAGAAGATGCGTTCCAGAAGGCCTCAGATTCCATATATAGCTTAGCAGTGTATCATCGGGCCACCATACCCCTCTTTCAAAAATGAGCCCAATCGGACCAGTAGGCGCTGAAAAAGGCTGCGGACGGGCAAACGAACGAACAAATTGCAACTTTAAAGGAGCACATTCTGAGTACCGTAAAAACTCTATCACAACGGCATTCCGTTGCCCTTTTCAAGCTACCATTTTGGGCGCGGCAGTATTAAAAGTGCCGTTGTGATAATGTTTTTGAGATAACTTAAAATCATACATTTTGAAACACTTTCCAAAAATGAACGAATAAGAAAACCGCGGAGCCCAGTCTGTAGGGGCGGCGGTAGCCGCCACGTACAGGCTGGTATTACTGTTATTGTCTTAGGAGCTGTAGATATACTGCAGAGGTGCTGTGAAAGGTGAGAATGTGTTGGGCGGGAAAGTATCAAAAGGTGACATAGTGTGAAAGTGGTGGTGTTGGGAACAGATGGCAACTATCCAGAGGGGTGAACCCGATGCAACAGATATTCAGCTGAACACCAGGCACTTGGTCTCGAACAGCTATGTGAACAGAGTACATTCTTTACTTTGCAGAAAACTGGAAACGGATAACCGGGAAGTAGAGATGACACCTCAACAGAAAACTTATTTTCGGTGCATTTACTTACTTACTTACTTGGATACTTGGATAGTCCATATCTAGCTGTTGTAGCTGTGTACTAGACACTTCCGGAACTTCTGGATCTTGCTAGGCGTGGTCAGGGGACGTGTTCGGCTATGATTCCTATCCGTCTCCTTCCTGATCTTCCCAGGCCTATTAAATTGCGATTGTGCTGATGTATCTTCACTTCGTTCACCACGTCATCTTCCCATCTCTTCTTTGGTCTGCCTTTGCGTCGCTTGAATTCATCGATTCCTTTCGGAATTTCCCATTCGGTGATTCTCTTGCAGATTCTCGCGGGTGGCATTCTGGCGACGTGTCCGGCCCACTTCAACTTCTTCTTGATGATCACATTCTCGAGATTCGGCGGTGTTCCTGCGTCGGCTGCGTACCAGATGTGATTCGCGGCTCTGTTGATTCTCTTGACGTCTTCAACTTTCGTATTCCAGGTCTCGCATGCGTAAGTCATGGCGGGGATGGACGTGGTCATCAAGTAGTGATGCTTTTCAGCTACTGGAATCTCTTTGATGTAGTCCTTGATGTTGTTGAAGGCGGCCCATCCAGCTCGTATCCTGTTGTCGATCTCGAAGTTCAGGTTGCCGTCTTTCTGGAGAGTTCTTCCCAGGTACTTCATCTTGTCGACGTCTTCGAGCGGCTCGTTGTTCACTTTGATCTGATCTGTGTCTGCTGCCCGATTTCTCAGCACTTTTGACTTCGAAGTGTTGAACAGGAGACCCGCAGGAAGGCACGTAGAGGCGATCGTTGAGGCTCTTCTGGAAGCGTCGGCGGGTGACTTGTCGATGAGAACCAGGTCATCTGCGAAGAGTAGTCGAGATATTCGTACTCCATTGACTTTGATTCCCCAGTCTTCGTCGTCTTCTTCTGGTAACGGATCTGCTTCGTTGAGTAGCGACTGCAGCGCGATTGCGAAGAGTGCCGGCGAGGAGGAGTCTCCTTGTCGTACTCCTCTTTCCACGGGGATCTTCAGTTGCTTTCCTAGCATTTCCATCCTGCCAGTCCCGTTTTCGTTTGATCTTCTGATTGCTTCGGCATACTGAGGTGGGAATCCAGCTTTGATGAGTGCCGATTGAACCGTGTGCCAGTGTACTGAGTCGAACGCGGCTTTGAAGTCGATGAAAGTGAGTATGAGCGGTTGCTCGTACTCATCACACTTCTCCCAAAGTCCGGCCAGCGACTGGAGGTTTTCGGCGCAGCTTCGGCCTGATCTGAAGCCGTTTTGGGATTCATCCAGGTATTCTTCAGCAGTGGAGTTGAGTCTCCGAGTGAGGACTTTTGTGAAGATTTTGCCGGGGAGCGAGAGGATAGAAATCGGTCTGACGTCTTTCATCTGCTCCGGTTTTGACTTCTTTTCGATCAGTTTAAACTTGATTTCGTTCCATGCTGCAGGAGTAGTCTCCGTGGCAATGGATTCGTTGAAGCATCTCGTCAGATTCCTCGTGAGAGCGGGACCTCCGTATTTCAGGAGAGTCGCTGTTACCTCGTCGATTCCTGGAGCTGCGCCGGCTTTCGTCGTGGAGACTGCTGCGACGACTTCAGCTTCGAGTATCGGGAGAGGGTTCTTCTGTGAGAACTGAAGATCCGTTGGCCTGATCGAAGGTTCTTTGAATTGTTCGGAGAAGTGGTCTTTGGCCGCTGCTCGAATTGCTTCTCGATTGGTAGTTGTAGCACCATTGGAGAGTTTGAGTTTCGTGAACAGCTCACTTCTTTCGTTGATTCTCCGGACGGTCCTTTTGAGACTTTTTCTGGATTCGATAGCATGTCTTGCCGTGTCTCCTTTCCAGTTGGCGAAGTCCGTTTTCACTGCTTCCCTGGTCCTTTTGGCGATGTCTCTCCTTTCCTCGTGAGAAGAATTTGGATTAAGAAATACTGCGGCTCGTTTGGAGAGGAGTTTCTCTGTGTCCGGAGTGGTCTTCTTGCGTTTGGGGACAGGAGATTGACTATGATCAAGACAGCTCTTGGCTATGTCAATGAGTTCGTCGTAGGAGGCAGTGTCGAGCTCCGGAGATCTTGCGGCGATTTCAGCTTGGAGAGCCACCTTGTCAGTTGTCACGTCGACTTTCTTCGGGTCTTTCGGTCTTCTGGATCTCCGGTCTAGGACTCGATTGGCGATCCGGATAGTGGCGCGGAGGAGCCTGTGGTCCGAGAGATTGTTCCTCGAGTCGAGTGTCTTCACATCAGTGCAAAGGTATCGGAGAGAGGTCTTCGACAGAATGAAGTCGATCGTGGTCGAAGATTCATTGTTGTCGCTCCGCCACGTCCAGTACTTCTCCTTTCCCTTTTTGAAGAATGTGTTCAGTACAGACAGACGGAGAGAGTGAACGAGGTTTACGACTCTGTCACCGTTGTCGTTCCGAGCGGAGGTCTTGTTTCCGTATCTACCGATGTGAGGGTGATCTTCGAGGGTGGTTCGTCCGAGGGAGCCGTTGAAGTCTCCGCAGAGGAAAACTTTCCATTGTTTGGGGATTGTTTGGTAGAATCTCTCGATTTCTCGGTAGAACTTGTCGAGTAGATCTGGTTTCGCAGAGTTCGTGGGTGAGTAGACGTTGAATATCGCTAGTTTCATTTTACCGATTTTTAGCTTCAGCAACGCTATTCTCTCCGTGTAACTTGTAGTTTCGACGATCATCTTCCGGTATTCCTCGGCGACAGCTAACGCCCACCAGAACGTTTATGCGCTGAACATGCAAAGTGTGAGAGGAACGCGTCAGCAGAACTCGCTTGCGCGTAACGCGACGAGTGCGGATTTGTTGACCCAAGAGAGCTTGCAGTGATTGCAAATACAAAGTCGAAGCGAGAAAAATATCCGAAAGAAGGATAGAGAGAGAGCGAGAGAGAGACGTTTACTCTCTTCGTCTATCCGTACTGAAAACATTCTTCAAAAAGTAAAAGGAGAAGTACTGGACGTGGCGGAGCGACAACAACGAATCTTCGACCACGATCGACTTCATTCTGTCGAAGACCTCTCTCCGATTCCTTTGCACTGATGTGAAGACACTCGACTCGAGGAACAATCTCTCGGACCACAGGCTCCTCCGAGTCACTATTCGGAAATCGAGTCCTAGACCGGAGATCCGAAAGACCGAAAGATCCGAAGAAAGTCGACGTGACAACTGACAAGGTGGTTCTCCAAGCAGAAATCGCCGAAAGATCATCGGAACTCGACACTGCCTCATACGACGAACTCATTGACATAGCCAAGAGCTGTCTTGACCATAGTCAATCTCTCGTCCCCAAGCGCAAGAAGATCACTCCGGATACAGAGAAACTCCTCTCCAAGCGAGCTTCAGTATTTCTCGATCCAAATTCTTCTCACGAGGAAAGGAGAGACATTGCCAAAAAGACCAGGGAAGCAGTGAAGACGGATTTCGCCAACTGGAAAGGAAACACGGCAAGACATGCTATCGAATCCAGAAAAAGTCTCAAAAGGACCATCCGGAGAATCAACGAAAAGAGTGAGCTGTTCCTCGTCCGATACTCGAAGCTGAAGTCGTCGCAGCAGTCTCCACGACGAAAGCCGGCGCAGCTCCAGGAATCGACGAGGTAACAGCGACTCTCCTGAAATACGGAGGTCCCGCTCTCACTAGGAATCTGACGAGATGCTTCAATGAATCCATCGCCAAGGAGACTACTCCTGCAGCTTGGAACGAAATCAAGTTCAAGCTGATCGAAAAGAAGTCAAAACCGGAGCAGATGAATGACGTCAGACCGATTTCTATCCTCTCGCTCCCCGGCAAAATCCTCACAAAAGTCCTCACTCGGAGACTCAACTCCACTGCTGAAGAATACCTGGATGAATCCCAAAACGGCTTCAGATCAGGCCGAAGCTGCGCCGAAAACCTCCAGTCGCTGGCCGGACTTTGGGAGAAGTGTGATGAGTACGAGCAACCGCTCATACTCACTTTCATCGACTTCAAAGCCGCGTTCGACTCAGTACACTGGCACACGGTTCAATCGGCACTCGTCAAAGCTGGATTCCCACCTCAGTATGCCGAAGCAATCAGAAGATCAAACGAAAACGGGACTGGCAGGATGGAAATGCTAGGAAAGCAACTGAAGATTCCCGTGGAAAGAGGAGTACGACAAGGAGACTCCTCCTCGCCGGCACTCTTCGCAATCGCGCTGCAGTCGCTACTCAACGAAGCAGATCCGTTACCAGAAGAAGACGACGAAGACTGGGGAATCAAAGTCAATGGAGTACGAATATCTCGACTACTCTTCGCAGATGACCTGGTTCTCATCGACAAGTCACCCGCCGACGCTTCCAGAAGAGCCTCAACGATCGCCTCTACGTGCCTTCCTGCGGGTCTCCTGTTCAACACTTCGAAGTCAAAAGTGCTGAGAAATCGGGCAGCAGACACAGATCAGATCAAAGTGAACAACGAGCCGCTCGAAGACGTCGACAAGATGAAGTACCTGGGAAGAACTCTCCAGAAAGACGGCAACCTGAACTTCGAGATCGACAACAGGATACGAGCTGGATGGGCCGCCTTCAACAACATCAAGGACTACATCAAAGAGATCCCAGTAGCCGAAAAGCACCACTACTTGATGACCACGTCTATCCCCGCCATGACGTACGCATGCGAGACCTGGAATACGAAAGTAGAAGACGTCAAGAGAATCAACAGAGCTGCGAGTCACATCTGGTACGCAGTCGACGCAGAAACACCGCCGAATCTCGAGAATGTGATCATCAAGAAGAAGTTGAAGTGGGCCGGACACGTCGCCAGAATGCCACCCGCCAGAATTCGTAAAGAATCACCGAATGGGAAATTCCGGAAAGGAATCGATGAATTCAAGCGACGCAAAGGCAGACCAAAGAAGAGATGGGAAGATGATGTGGTGAACGAAGTGAAGATACATCAGCACAATCGCAATTTAATAGGCCTGGGAAGATCAGGAAGGAGACGGATAGGAATCATCGCCGAACACGTCCCCTGGCCACGCCTAACAAGATCCAGAAGTTCCTGGAAGTGTCTAGTCCACAGCTACAACAGCTAGATATGGACTGTCCAAGTATCCAAGTAAGTAGAAAAATATCCGAAAGAAGGATAGAGAGAGAGAGAGCGAGAGAGAGAGAGAGAGAGAGAGAGAGAGAGAGAGAGAGAGAGAGAGAGAGAGAGAGAGCGAGAGAGAGACAATCACTGGAAATAGAGTGCCATCTCTTCTTGCCAAGGTTTTCTGTTTCCAGTTTTCTGCAAAGTAAAGAATGCACTCTGTTCACATAGCTGTTCGAGATCGAGCGCCTGGTGTTCAGCTGAACATCTGTTGCATCGGGTTCGCTCCTCTGGATAGTCGCCATCTGTTCCCAACACCACCACTTTCACACTATGTCACCTTTTGATACTTTCCCGTCCAACACATTCTCACCTTCCACAGCACCTCTACAGTATACTCTACAGCTCCTAAGACAATGACAGTAATATGGCACGTCGTAAAACTTGTCTCTCGCCACATTCTCACCGTAAACCCCGCCCCTCCTCCCCTCAAAGTGCTACACCTCCTCACGGAGCAGTATATAAGGAGCCCGTTGGACCTCATTCTCACAGTCAGTCTTCACTCTCGAGTCGTCTCTCTTCAGTGATTCTTCGGAATCTCGAGACTCTTGGGAGAGGCATTCTGATGTTCTGTCCTGTTCCCCCACCCATCCCCTTCCCCCCTCTGAGAGCCCTGACATGGGCTCTACTCCGATTCCCCATCGAATCTCCACTATCCCCTCTTTTTAGAGCCCTGACATGGGCTCTACCCTTATTCACACTGATTTCATTAAATTCCCTTCTCGATTTCTGGCAACACTGGAAACGATATTTGGAAAGGTGAGAATACTGCTTAACTCGAATACATTCATTCATCTTTCAGTTTTGCATCGATCTGCAATTCCAAGGTAGAGCAAGTGCAGCACACCGCTTCGAGGCAATCACAAAATCTCATGCGGCTGACGATCAACATTCAATCTGCGAACCGACGAATGGCTCTAACGGACAACGGACGAGAGATGGTTGATGGTCCGTTCTGCAAGAAAACGTCATTGCTGACCGGTCTCTGATCCTTGAACGTTTTCGGAAGGATCAAGCTATGGCGGAGGCGATGAAGACAAAGGATCAAGAAATGACGCAGTTGGTGGAATTTCCAGTTCCCCGGACAGCCGTCGCCGGGACAAGTGAGTTCCGTCCAGATGGCCGCCGATGCTCCAGGGCAACTCCCTCCCGGACCTCGACCAGCACAACTTCTAGCTGATCATCAGGAGCTTCTGTCTCCCGCTCAGGTATAGGCTTCAGAGTTCGAGAGCACTTCTCAATATCACAATGTTTCCAGGCTCCGGTTCCGATTTCCGCCGGTCTAATGCTATCCGGACAACCACACGGACCACCTCGACAGATGGTAAATTGAATTGCTCACGAGATCTTCTCGAGTTGGCAACTCTTGCAGATCCCGCCTCAGTTCTTCGCTCCACCAGGATCGTTCCCCGGACACCCACGACCAGGCCAACACCCGCAGCAGTTCGGACAGGTAGGCGAACCCCGATGCGTTGGGTCCTTGTTCTGCTGGGTCTCAATTCGGATCACTCAGGAATACCGTTGCAGATCCCCAGCATCCGATGCTCGCCGCCGCAGCAGCAACGTCCAGGATCGCGCCCACAGAACAGGGTAGACTTGATAGGAGTAGCCACACTGAAACTGATCGGTTCATTTTTACAGCAGCCACGCGATTATCAAGTTCAGCAAATGCAGATGCAGTGGATGCAGGGACAAGGACCCATGATGCGGCCGATGGATGGAGTGCAGCCACCACGGCAGCACAGAGTTCCGGACGCGGTTAGTTGACGCTTAGATGGATTTGGGGAGAATCTTCAATTCCAGATGCAGCAGAACGGCGAGCAGGGACCCATCCGTCGGGAGTCACACGGTGCCGCGCCGAAACGCAAACCGTACCAAAACCCCCGTCAGAATCGGAGATAGTAATGACCAAGACGGGCGAGAATCGGGGTTTCTAGGTCGGATTTCCCATTTTCATCCATTATAATAATTTGTCTTCTAATGATGCTCTATCATTTCTATGTGTCTACCGCTGCTTTCTTCTCAATTCACAGCCTCTATTTGTTGGTTATTATGCAGTATTCGACCTGCTCGTTATTGTCGCTTATTGTCGATCTCCAATATTTCTCTGAGTATTATCTGCAATAAAACCATCCAAAATCACTACTACTTCCATGATCTTTTATCTTGTCGACTTCAATGGTTCACCACCGTGTAGAAGACACCATGCATTTTCGCACAGTAATCGTCGGAGGGCAATTTTGAGAACAATAGAAACTTGAAACATCGCAGCACCGCGTGCGATTGACAATTGACGTGAATTTCAAAGAGAGCGCGTCAGATACAGCCGCCTTTTGCCACGTATTGGTTATGAGTCGCAATCGAAGAACATCAGCTTGAACCACCCGCATCACCGTTATGGTTCCGAATGGCCGCAGTTAACCCAATGCCGGCTACAGTCCCCTTGCGCCCCCATGTTCTTCACACTTGACGATTCATGATTCCCCTCTTGCTATATTCCGAAGATACATATGTCGAAGGCTGCTTTCCGTCGTAAAGAGGGTAACTTCTGAATGGACTGGCACAATTCTGAATGGACTGGCACAATTGTGGCTCTTGTACGTGTTATTCTAGGATCTTCAATAGCGATGACAGCCCGAGCGCGCGACTGCAATTTTTTTTCAGAACTGCGCACCATGCTCACGGGCTCCAATGTGTCCCCCACCGTCCCCAACACGTCTCATGAGCCGTGCTTGAGTGAAACCGTTCGACCAGCGGGAGCCCGGAATCCGCGGTCCCCCTTCCTCCAAGACTGGTAGTCCCGGTCAACACTGTGCACCGCACTGACAGAGACGGTTCTCCTCTCACTCTCTATACTACCTACCAAACTACCATTACTTAGTACTACGATCACTACCAAAACACTAGAATACCTTTTAAAACTGATTAGCGATTCAACTACACCCCGGTTATCAGACGTTGCCTAAACTAAACCCGTTGCACTAATTGTCAATTTACTTGTGGGTGAGTTCAATTGGGTTCGCTTCGGCTTTGGCGCCTCGTCGTCCACCGGATCTGTCACATCCGTGACTCCTCTCCCCCTCCGGCGGGTGTCGTAGCAGCATCTCCGACAGTCTCGTTGGTCCACTTTGTCTTCATTCGAACTTTCCACCTAGTGTGCCACAATCCGATCTGAATCTGCGGTCTTACCTCGTTTATGGCGCGATCCGTTTCGCACCGCACAATCACTCTTACCATTGATCCGCTCCGCTAGGCTTACCCACCGAGTTTCGCACAATCACTCTTACCATTGATCCGCTCCGCTAGGCTTACCCACCGAGCTATGCGCTCATCCTCGTTCCGACCTGATCCCCGACGCTTTGCTCCCGAAGACAGCTCGGCTTTGTCCGGCGGTACTCTCCCGCGACTTCTCTCTCGCCATGACCATCTCTCCGAAATCCTATCGTCAACCAGCTGCGGCCACTGCGGCGTACGTCTCCGTTCGTCACGATCCTCGTTCCTCGGCGTCAGCTCCCGTACCTTGTCCGGTGGGACCTTCGCCTGCAGTCGTTCCTCCAGTGCACACCACCCGTTGGCTCGTGCCGCGTCGCCTTCTCCATCGCTTTCCATGACTGTCTCTGCACCAATCTGCGGTTCCAGAAGCTTGTCAATGTCCGTACTCTTGACGTCCATGACCGTCCGAGGCTCGTCAACTGCCTCCATTGCCAGCAGTGAGCGTCCTCATTGGTTGCGAAAGACCCCAACTTCCACCTCCGCAGGAAGGTTAGGTCGTCGTCACCGCCCAACCAATTGCTAAATGTCACTGGACGATTCGAACATCCGAAGCGAAACATCCGAAGCGAAGCAAGTCTTTTCCAGTAAACCTCTTTCCGAGTTCCGTAAACAGCTCGTCCAAGGATAGCTCGTCTCGCGGCAACATCTAGTAGATTGTATTTGCGATACCCTTCAGGAACCTCCTCCCCAACAGCCATTTTGCGTATCTTTCTTTCACCACTGCGAACTTCAGGAGGAACGACTTTCTGAAATTTTCGAACGGCCCGTACCCATCGAACGGATCTGGTGCCGGTTGCCTCATCGTTCGGAGCCAATTTGAGACACATACGTCGTCAAAGTCCAGTAGCCCGTTCTCCCCATCCTTCGTGCTCACCTTCCATCCTCGTTCGAAGTTGGGTCGGTAACACATGATCAGATAACTATTGAAGAACTGCTGCCGACTTTGTTTCTTCGTTGACCAATCAACTTCTCCCGTCACCCACTCCGCTCTTCGTCTAGCGTTCTCTTCCCACTGTTGCTCCTTCAGCCACATATTCGCGACGTCTTCGCCTTCGTCTTCCCAGACGACTTCTTCGTCTTCGTCTTCCCAGACGGTTTCCTCCGGTAACAGGAAAACTGTTCCACCGGCTTGAGTCATGCCCACGAGGCGATAGCGCTCCGAACTGCGGCGTCGTGGCTCCTCGCAATTCACCGCATCTTGAGGGGTGTAGTCGGAAACGTTCCCGTACGTCCGAACCCCTCTTAGCGTCTCCTCCGTCCAATCGAATTCATCACTCTTCGGGAGATCATAGTCGCGCTCGGTCCCGTCCGGGCGACTCCCTCCATTCACAAAACTAGTCATTTCGGTTATATTTGTTCTTGTCCTGTTTTTCTGTTCGCACCAGTTCGGCCCCCAAGTAGGATAATCCTTTCGGAATCCCGTGGTGTGGTGCTACGAACAGCCGGATAAGGTGCACAGAAAGCATTTATTTCCAATGCAACAAACCAGACACTCGAGAATCCTAGATGCGATGACGAGCGTAGAACGTAGAACAACTAGAAACTAATTATTAGAGGTATGAGGAAGCCCCGAAGGGAGAGGTTAGTAGGGTACCACGTGAGCTGTGGTTAAACAAGAACTTCGAAAGAGACAAATTCATCGTGACCAATCCAGGAATCGGGAAAGTGAGCATGCAGGGATCATCAATCACATCATGGGGTTCTGGGTTTGGACTGGTCAGTTACACTATCGTCAGCGAACGATCGTGCTGAATTCATTTTTCAGATTGAGTACTTCCAACGGCAACAAGAAACCAAAACATAGTGTTTCCAAAGAAACTTCATGATGAAGTCGTCAACCCAAGAAGATAATCTGTCAAACAAGATGATGTGCTCCCCAATGCGTGTGCGCTAAATTGGGAGCTGTCACGAAAGACACTGTGAGCTGAGTGCGCAAAGACTGCCTGCCGCAGACAGTTCCCCGGAAGGCGGCGTCCTGCTACAATATGACGCTCAGAAAAGTTGCCGAAAGTTTTATGGTGCTTAGACTCCGTTGAAGCTGTCAAGAGAGACACATTGAGCCAGATGGACTGTCTGTCGCAAATGGGCCGCGGAAAGCGGTGTCGTGTTACAATGACCCGCTAAAAAGTTACGAAAACTATTCTGATCTTATTTCTCTCACAACTGTTTGAAATCTGGATCAGCCTTCAACTCCAACAACTGGAGAGTCCAAGTTTCCCCCAAATTGGATAAAGGGAGGAACTACGAGAAGGGAAACACAGAGAATGCTGCGGAAATCGAGAGGAGGGCTGTGCACTGCGGCGTGAGGTGTAGTGTTGACACTGAGGGTGCCGCCTGCAGAACGAGGAGACGGAGGGGTTGCTGGCAGCCGTCTCCCCCGCTCTACTGTGCAGTGAAGGGTCTCGAGTGGAATTCGTGGAATCAGGGGAATATTTTGAGTTTCTAGAAAGGTTTTTTTAACCATGTTCTGTTGAGAGTTTATTTTGGAACTTACAGAACTAGTTCAAATTTTAAGATTGAGGAGACAGTCTGGGAAAAGAATAGGAAGCCTGAATAGAGAAGGGATACATTTTTCGAGAAGAAGTTATTCGAACGAAGATATGGCTCTTCTAGTAGAGCGGAAAATGAAAGTATTCTACAATACAAAAAGTTGAAAATACAGAAAACGGTGAACATGAAAACAACAAAGTAAGATTGATAGAGATGATAACAAAGGAGAAGATAACAGATGTGTGATCAAAATTACGAGAAGAAGGTGGTGAGTTGACGCGGATAATTATATCTGTGAATTGAATGTTTCTGATATGAATGTGGCACTTCTATAATTCGCATTTTGCCTCTACAAAAACTGGGAGCCGCACTTGATGAAACTGCCATGAAGTTCATCAATGATCGCTTTACTCATTTCTCTGAAATACATGTCGGTTGGTTTCAGTTTAAAACTGTAATTCAGATACGCACCGGTAACGGATTGATCGGCAGACTTGTGAATTGTCTATTTTGCACGTCGTATATTTAGAAGGTTATGGCATGTTCTAGTCACTTTCTCATGGATAGGGAGAACACTGGCTTAGAGTCGAGAAGTGAACTGAATGTGTAATTGGAATGAGGTAAAGATATCTGATCACAGTAAATAGTTTTGACTCACGTTTGTTTGTTGGCCATATCTGTGCGTTCTGGATTTTCCGATGGGGTTTCTAGACAACAATTTAAGACAAGAGAAACCTTTTTTAGACAGCTCATGAGCAGAATTTTAGACAGCTCATGAGCAGAAGATCTGGAGAGATGACTTTAATCACATCGTCAGCCCGGTGGGTAGCTCCTTCAATATGTCATGGGAACCCATTGGAATTTCTCAACTCACAGCTAATCTGAGCCCATATCAGTACTGTCCGGACTTTGCGATGGGGTAACCATAGCATAATGTGGAGCACGAGAAACCTGCTGAAGGATTCGGAACATCGCGTCTTGATTGTTAATTTCGTGGTGGTTGTCCGACCACATGTCAGGTTGTTCATGAGCAAGTGATCTAGGAAGATTTCTTCAATTACAAAGTCACTGGAATCCGTCCACTCACAGCTGATCTGGGCCCATATCGACACTATCCGGACTTTGCGACGGAGTCATCGGATCATAGTCGGACACCAGTTCAAGAAGGCGGAACAGCTCGTCTTCCGCTTCGAGATGGTTGTTCGGACAGATGTGTCGTTCGTCGTAAGTGGAAGATCTAGAGAGACAAATTGACTTTTCATTCCAGCCGGGTAACCCGTCAACTCACAGTTTCAGATTTTGCGGAGTAGCCATCAGTACACTGTCAGGGGTATGGGCATTCAGTTGAACAATCGCCGCGAGTTCATCGTCCGAAATGGAAATGCCGAGTCCACGGATGAAATTCGACATTCGTTCTCCGGGAATCTCAAGTTTGAGACACCTGAAAATAAACCATTGATAGATAGGCAATTTCCTTATGTATTATGTATAAAACCCCTAGAATCAATATTCAATAGTTGTGAACTCGACTTTCATCAGGGTGAAAGTGCAAATTTCTGAGGTCCATTTGGTATGTTGAAGCTATGGGAGAAACAAAAACATGTCTGATTGTGCTGGAACTGCCACTCGAAAGTGGAGGAATAAGTGGAAGCCGGTTGTTTCTGCCATCTAATGAAAAGGGAAGACTGATGGGTGGACAACACTCTGTGCATCTCTCTCCTCTTCTGTACAGGATTAAAGGAATATTGTTAAAGACATGCTGTCCATATTCAGTGAGAATGTCTTTCAATGTGCGCGCGGCAACTGCCAAAGCCCATAAAAGTTTTGGTAACTTTTTAGCTGGTCATTGTAACATGACACCGCTTTCCGCGGCCCATCTGCGACAGAGAGCCCATCTGGCTCAATGTGTCTCTCTTGACAGCTTCAACGGAGTCTGAGCACCATAAAAGTTTCGGTAACTTTTTAGCGGGTCATCGTAACAGGACACCGCCTTCCGGGGAACCATCTGCGGCAGGCAATCTTTGCGCACCCAGCTCACAGTGTCTTTCTTGATAGCTCCCAATTTAGCGCGCTTGGAGAGCACATCATCTTATTTGACTGTGCAAAGAAACATTTGTGGAAAGAAGTTCAACGAATATAAAAACAACTTACTTTGATGATATCGACTGTCATTGGAATTTTGGCGAGTTCGTCCAAAATTTTGCTGCATTGTTCCTTGGATTCGACTCCGTTCTCGCAAATCCGATCGATTTGTTCGTTTCAGATTGTTTGAAGCATTTAGAGTCAAGGTATTTTAATGTTCAGAAAGCCAGTCCCTTTTCCTATTCTTCACTTTCCAATTTCCATTCCATTCAAATCAAGTGACCTCTCTCTGTACTTTCCATTCCTTCAAGACTAATTCGAAAAGAAAGGTCGCCGCCTCGAATACAAAGGTCGCCGCCTGTTTCATTCGCTCCGCCCGCTTCCCTGCGTCTCTCACTCTCTTCCTCGTGTATAAAAGGCGCCGGGGTAAACACTTCCGCACATTCCCCTTTTCCCCAAGTCCCCAGACGGGTTGACTATGTTTCTCGTCGGAGAGAACCGATTTCCACTGAAATCCCCCCTTTCCTCTTTTTAGAACCCTGATCTGGGCTCTCCCCTCACTGATTATCCCTAAATTTCCACTAATTACTGGTGACACTGGAAGCAGATTTGTAGAAAGGTAAATCTAACTTTCAATTAAAAATGTATTCAAAAAGAATAGGAATACTTCAAGACTCACAACCACATTCTCCTGTAAAAAGAGTTGATTCGGAAAATAAAAAAGTTCAAAAATAGTTAAGAAATTCAAAAACGAGCGGCCGTCCATCTGCCACTTGACTAAATTACGATCGGCCACCTCTTTGTCAGGACTGAAGTTAGAATAAAGTGCTTAGAGTGATAAGAGATATCAAACAGTTAGCAAATTACAAAATTATCTTTTTTTTTAATCCTTAATTTTACTAATCAATTGATATCTTGAAAACTGTCAGTGATAGCAAAATTTCATCAACTGATAAAATGATCTAGAGGCGATTTCCTAGTGATTGATACCCTCAACAAAGAGATTTTGACAATTTCTGAGAGTGATAATGTTTTTGAAGTTGATTTTTCCAGCTGAGTCTCCGGATATCATCGTTCTGGCTCCACCGCCAAACAGTTGAGACACCGATTGCAGGAAAAACCAAAAAAAATACAGGTATGGATTACTGCATTTTTTCATTTTAAATCACGAAAATTCAGATTTATCGGGAAAAAATGTCGGATTAAACAAAAAAATTAATTTAAAAATTTGAAAATTTGATTTTAAAAAAATGTTTTCAAAATTTGGGAAATTCAAAAAATTGAAAGAAAAAATATTTGGAATCAAATTTATTTCTCAACACCTCAGAAATTTAAAAAAAAATTAAAAAATTTTCGAAATTCCAAAAAACTGACATTGAATTGAATTTTTAAAATAATTTTCAAAATTTTTCAAAGATCTTCACGAAAATTCATGGGAATCGACGTATTTTTTTTATTTTTTGGAAGATCTTCGAAAATTCTCAAAAATCTACGAATTCGAAAAAACAAACACTAGGAGACCTGAATTTTTTTTAACAAAAAAAATTTTTCTAGTGTCGGACATGGTCCGTTCTCACACCTTTTCGACGGAGAGTTTGCCAAGAGATGTGGAAAATCGTTCAAGCACGAGGAAATGTGGGTGAAAATCATCGACCGAATCATGAGAAAACCGGAGATTTGCGAAGCGTTCGAGCCAATCCTTGCTGATTACGAAGGAAGTATTCAGTTCATTCAGGAGCTTATCAGTCCTTTCGTATGTTTGCTGAGCACTTTTCTGTTAACGAGACGAGTTTTTTCAGGGCTTCCAAGACTGCAAAACGTTCAAAGGCTTGAGCAAAAACGAGAGAAAGCAGGTATGTTGCAAATTCCTTTTTCAATAACGTATCTAACGTTCAGGCAGTACAAGAAGAGTGGAAAGCAGTCGTCTCTGGTCGTGGAACTGAAAAGTCGTTCCTCTACGACATCGTCTCCAACTCATATAACCGACATGACATCGACAAAATGGACTATCTGCTCAGAGACTCGAAGGCGTCCGAAGTCGCGATTACGCTGAGCGATGTGAGTCTGAGTTGCAAAATCGGCTAAAATTGAATTAGCAAATCGAAATTACAGGCCAGCATCAACCGTCTGTTCGACCACGTCCGCGTAGTGATCCTTTCCCTCCCCCCACCACCATCTGTGCCTTTTGTTTCTCGTGTTTATTTTTACAGAAAATTGTGTAATTTGGAAAAAAATGAAGAGAACATTAATGAACCAGCCTGTACGTGGCGGCTACCGCCGCCCCTACAGACTGGGCTCCGCGGTTTTCTTATTCGTTCATTTTTGGAAAGTGTTTCAAAATGTATGATTTTAAGTTATCTCAAAAACATTATCACAACGGCACTTTTAATACTGCCGCGCCCAAAATGGTAGCTTGAAAAGGGCAACGGAATGCCGTTGTGATAGAGTTTTTACGGTACTCAGAATGTGCTCCTTTAAAGTTGCAATTTGTTCGTTCGTTTGCCCGTCCGCAGCCTTTTTCAGCGCCTACTGGTCCGATTGGGCTCATTTTTGAAAGAGGGGTATGGTGGCCCGATGATACACTGCTAAGCTATATATGGAATCTGAGGCCTTCTGGAACGCATCTTCTACTTTTTAGGCTTCATTTCCTGTTTCCTTTTCATGCACTTTGGAGTTGTTTGACATGCCGTTTCTTTCACGAAAAGGATATTTTTCCCACACGGATGCTTTTGGAGAGAGAATGTTTCTAAAGTGAGGGCAACTGGTACACACCTGTGATTCAGGCAGTGTGATGAGGTCTCTCGGAACGGAGAACCATTCTCTGGTGAACTCTGGATCCTGGTCCATTCACAGATTCAAGAACGGTTCCGACACCCGTGGAGGCATGTCCGAAACTCGATTGGGCGATCACTCGCACGGTGGTTTGGCGAGGAAGACTGGCAGAACGATTGGATATTTCCGTTCACTTTCCGTTGAAGATAACATGCTTTTCGTCGAAAAATCCGTTTTCGTGGCAAGAAAGCGCAAATTCGGCCACGTTGCGGTTGCGTCGCGGTCGGCGCAGAAGTTTCAACTTTTGCAGGACGGATAATAGTTTATAAGCGATCTGTGGAATCTAAGGCCTTCTGGGGCGCATCTTCTTCTTTTTAGGCTCGTTTTTTCTTGTTTTGAATAGAAACATGGCGGCACGGCAAATTTAAACGTGCGAACGGAAACAGTTGGGGTGGCGACTGTCCGCGTTTTGGAGAGGAGGCTTTTGTTTGAACTCTCTGTGGAGTTGTTTGTCACGCTGTTTTTTCTCGAAAGGGCTCTTTTTACGAAATGGATGTTTTCTGAGAGAGAATGTTTCCGAAATGAGGGCAACTCGCACACATCTGCGATTCAGGCAGTGTGATGAGGTCTTCCAAAACGGAGAACCATCGTCTCCATTGATTATCATCCTCTGATGAACTCTGGATCCTGGTTCATTCGGAGATTCGAGGAAAGCTCGGAAGGTGAAAAGAACAGTGAGAAAACGACTCCATAGTGGATTCAGCGGCTCCGACACTCGTGGAGGCACGTTCGAGAACTGGTTGGGCGATCACTCGCACGGTGGGATGGCGAGGAGGACTGGTAGAACGATTGGATCTTTCCGTTCACTTTCCGTTGAAGATAACATGTTCGCTGTAGTCTTTTAGGAAAAATATAGTCATTTCGATGGGTTTGGTCACTAAAGTTTGCCTTTTCGCGCCAGTTTGTGGCCGAATTACCATTTTTCGAGTGAGATTCATTGAGCTGTTAGATTATATACACGAAAGAATGATGGAAACTTTCAGTTCCATTCACTTGTTTGAAATCTTTGAAGTTTCTTTCGAAAAGTCAACGGTTCTTCTAAATTCCTCCTTTTTTTCACTGATTTTCATCGAAAAAAGCTGTTTTCGGGTACGCTGGCAAAACACGTTGAATTCTTCGTTTGAAGAAATCATTGCAAAAAAGGTTTGGTGTGTGGCGGTTTCGAACCCGCACTGCTCGGATCGAGAGACGCGTGCGTTACCACAACACCACCGAGAGCCACTATTGCGGCCACTGACTGCGGCGGCGGGGGCGAGCCTGGTACAGCAGCAGTTTGTCACCCTTGCGGGTGGACTGCCAGCTGCGACGTAGGGATTATTGTAAGGACGCCTTGCGGCGTGGGGTCATCATCACTTCTGGTTAGTGCTGATGGGTCGCGATCGGGGAACACCAGCAAAGGGTTTGATCCACCCGCATCACCATTGTGTTTTTGAATGGCTGCCGCAGTGGACCCAATGCCGGCTATGGCCTTCACGCGCCCCTTGTTCCTTTTAACTCATCAGGATTCCTCCATATGTCAGCACCGTCGGGCTAGGCAGCCACTAGTACTGACGGAGTTACCCGCCCAATGCCTCACGGCCTTCGCCCCTCGACCGCAGTCTTTTGACTTTGGCTTCAGGGCGGCATCCAACCCGCGTCACGAGTGGCTTTTCTGGAACACCAGACTCTAGCTGGTTGCTCCTTCCCGGCCACTTTGCCTGGGTGTTAATCTGCGAGTTGTGCATCCGTACTTGCGGGACGTGTGCCCGACACCTCCCAACCACCCTCCCAAACGAGGTGTCTAGCCGAACTTCACGGCATGCGTGGCCGTTTTCTTGAAGTTGCGACTAGTGGGCCGATCTTGTTGTGCCCGTGTCTTGCTTTTGGAGTTGCTTCGTTCGCGTTTTGCCGACTCCCGCTCCTCTCTGATGGAGCTCCACGCGCTTCTTCTCGCGAGCTCCTTTTCCTTCCTGGTTCTTTCCGGACGCCAGCATTCGTCCTTCTCGGGTCTGTTCGCCCTTCCAGGTCTCCACGACTCCCCGTACTCGTGCTTGAATCTCTTGGAGACTGTTCTGAATTGGGTGTCATCGGATTGGATCCTGTCGTCGCTTTCTGCGTCTTTTCTGCAGTACAGGCTTGGTGCGAATTTATAATTCTCACCGAAGATGTGGGTCCAGTAGATGTTTTTCGAGATTTCGAGTGTGATTCTCGAGAGCTCAGGAATCAGATTCCTGATCTGCCCATCACCGAGACCCATTTCCTTGAGCGACTTTGATGTTTCTGGCCAGTACGTTCCAAGGCTTCCGACCATCAGTGGGAGGATCTTCGCCTTTTTCCCCTGCTTTCTGTAGTGCTCGATAAAGTGGTCGTATTTATCCAGCTTTCTTTTCCATGCATTTTCCATCGCCTCGACGCCGTACTCCATTGGTACAGTGACATCGGCGAGAAGCACTTCTGGACCGTCGCGCTGTTCCATCACGATGTCCGGTCGTTCTCTGGACGGGCCGATCTCCATGTCAACCCTGAGCAAGTAGTCTTTCTTCTTTCCTTTTATGGTCTCTTCGAGTATTCGGTTCAGAACCATATCATGTCTTTCGGTAATTCCTCGATTCAGATGATATCTGCAGTTCTGAAGTATGTGAATCTGTGATTCAAAATCGTTGTCACAGCGTCTGCATCCTTTTGGTGCATCCTTCATGTAGCTGTTGGCGTTGCAGACGAGAAGGTTGAGACGGGCTCGATGAACGAACCTCTGCGAGGCGATGCTCGTGTCCTTACCGTCGCGGACGAAGCGGTTGGACGGGGGGTGAAGCTGCAGGACTTGTACCACTTTGCTCTTGACGTTCTTCACTGAGAGGAACGTCTTGAGCATCGTGTCACGTACAAGATCTGTCAACTTCGGGAGCATTCGCTTTGCGTCGTCTCTCGAGAAGATTCTCGGCGTTGAGTCCTTCGTCGCTTGCACTTCGAGTGCGATTTGTCCGTCCATTGGGATGAACTCCATTGCATGGAGTGGTGCTCCTTTGTGTCGCGCCAGCGTCTTTATCGATTCGTTCATGCGGACAAATGCGTTGTATCCGTTCTTGGAGAGGGTCTTGGTTGAATTCAACCATTCGCATTGTTCTGCAATTGTGGCTGCCTGTTTGAGGCCTAGGGCCTTCGCGGCTATCCGGCTGAGCGCGTTCTTGTAGAGGGCTGATATGTAGCTGTCATCCGTCCACAGTTTTCCGAGTATGGTGCATAGGAAGCTCATGACGCACGTGTAGCGTGGCGACATGAGTCCTAGCCCTCCTTTCTTCACCGGAATCATCACGTATTCTCTTGGAGATCCTTTGATTGGAATGTGATGGTAGAGTTTCACTGCTTTCATCACTACATTTTCGAACTCCCTCATCTCCGAAAGCTTTGGGGTTGCATTTCGGTACATGTGCGTGAGTTTGGGCAGGACGAAGGCCTTGAGGCAGTCGAGCTTCTGGTGCGGTGCCAGATCCGCTTCGTGTATGAGCTGCAGCTCCTTCGACACTTCCTTGAGCCGCTCGATTTCTGTCACTCTTCCGTTTGAGCCAGTCTTCACTCCAAGGTATCTGTATGTATCCTTTGTGTCGAGCGTTCTGATTTTGTTCGTCTGGATTGTGATCGAGCTGAACTTGTCTACGGTGCCCTTTTCAATTATCAGCGACGCGCATTTTCTTGGCTTGAACACGAGGCCGACGCTTCTGCAGTCACTGTCCAGCTTGGAGATCAATGACTGCAGGTCTTCCTTGTTGTTCGCGAGGATGGCGAGGTCGTCTGCGAATGCCAGACATCTGACATTCGTTCCGACACACGCGTGTCCGACTTTCCGCGCCAAGTGTCTCCTGATGATGCCTTCTAGACATATATTGAACAGGGTTGGGGATATTGGATCACCTTGTTTCACCCCGGCTTCGATACGTATCGCGTTTGTTTTCTCTTTTCCAGTCTTCACTCTCATTGTCGCTCCGCTGTATAGGTCCTTGATCGTCTCTATGACTGATTCTGGATATCCGAAGGCTTCCAGCGACTTCTCTATCAGCCGGTGCGGGACACTTCCAAAGGCATTGGTGAGGTCCAGCCAGCTGACAGCCAGATTCCGATTGAGTGTCGTTGCTGTGTCGATGCACGTTCGGAGGATTCCGATGCTGTCGTTGCAGCCGTCCATCGTTTGGAATCCACGTTGACATGGACTGATCACATTGGGAACTGCACTGATTCGGTTGTTCCAGATTCCAGTGTACAGTTTGTAGATGGTCGCCATCAAACTGATTGGTCTCCAGTTTTCCGGCTTCTTCCTTTCCTCATCCGAACAGTCCTTTGGAAGCAGCACTGTCTCTGCTTCCTTCCAGTGATTTGGAACTTTCCGGTGCTTGCGGCATTCATCGAACAGTCTGGCAAGTCTTGATCCGTCGGGGTCGAACCACCGTAACCCACTGTAGGCTAAGCCATCAGTTCCGGGCGCCGTGTCCTTGATTCTGGCTAGAATCTTCTGGACTTCGCTGGCGGTGATTTCGTCCTCGATGCACGGATTGACGTGGACTTTCGGAATTCCAGTGCAGATCTCTGCTATCGATTCTTCAGCAATCTTCTGTGGCTTCATCGTAGCTCTGAAGTGCGCCTCTACTTCTCCGATTTTGATGTTACATCTTGGTTCTTCCTTGGCGACAATCATGTTGTATGTCTTTGACCGATTTTTGGCGTACGCGATCCTTAGAGGCTCGTTGACCACCTGTTTCGGTCTCTCATGACACTTGATTGGCTCTTGGATTCTTGAAGTTTGGGTAGAGCGTTCTCCTTGTTCTGGAAGTGGCGGCGGAAAACGGGCGGTTATCAGATCGACGATCTTGACGTTACCGTCCTTTCCTTTCAGTAGAGCTGCTGTGAGGCAGTCTGCTACCCACTCCAGTCGCTGGAAGGCCCTCCCTTCTTCTTCGTAGTGATCCATTCGCTTATCAAACCACTTGCGGATCTTCTCAAGTAGTTGCCTTGGGACCCCACCGTTTGGCTCTGCCGGACTCGGTGTCTTTTTTGTTGGTCCTTTCACTGGTCTCTCCGTTTTCTTTAGTTTATCCACAGCCTTTTTGGAAGGCGGTGCTGGTTTTGTAGCCTGTGGCTTCTGGGTTTCGAGTGTTAGGAGACTCGGGAGTCTTGGCGGCTCCTTTCTTGTCGCCTGGCTCGTTGTTGGTGTCTCTGGCTCGGTATCCGGCCTTTTCGTGACTGGCGACACCTTTGGATCATATCCTCGCTTTCGCTTCGCTTTCACCACTTTCCAGCCCGTTTCGTTGCGTGTCTCCACGTCTTCTCCGGCCGTGCTCGATGGCTCCATTGTGTCTGTGCGGTCGCTGGGCACACATTGACCACACGTTTTACACTTTGGCGTCATCGTCGCTGGCCGGAGGCTGCTTCTCGGCTTCGGGATGGGTGGCACTTCTGGAGTGCTTCTTGGAGTTTGGAACTCGGCGACTTCCATCTTCTCGTCCGTCTGCTCCCGTGGCGGTTCTCTCTTGGGAGTGTGCTGAGTCGTGCTCGAAGTCGCGTAGACCTCGTACTCGTGCTCGAGCTCGGTCCGTAGCCGATTTCTGAACAGAGCCACGTCCTTGGCCGCCGTCTCCGGGTCCCATGTTTTCTTCTGAATGAAGGCCTCCGCCATCTTCATCACAAACACTCCACAATTGTTATTGTCCTCTTGTTTCGGGACCTTCTCTTTCAGTTGCTTCACTGGTAGGGCCAGCGCGTCCGTTAGCGATTTCACGCTTCGCGTCATGTCCTTGAGCATCGGATCGTAGAAGACGATTCCCTCTCTCTTGATGACTAGCAGAGTCCAGTGCTCGTTGGAGCATATTGGAAAGATGAGCGCTTTCAGCGCTTTTTCCTCGAACCTCTTCTTGATCATCTCCGCCAGTTTCTCCTTGTTCGGATTGCCGAAGTTGAGTGCGTCTACTTCTCCGTAACTTCGATTCCAGCTTATTCTCTTCTTGAGGAATGCTGTCATGACATCGCTGTCTATCCACGAATCTCTTCCAGAGTCGTTGACGAGACACCAGATATTCAGTCTGGGTCTCCCTTTTCGAACGTCCTCTTCGTCGTCTATGGTGACGCATTCCGGCGATTTCGCTGCCTCGGCGTAGGACTTCTTCGCGGGTGGGGAGCTGGACGGAGTCTTGTTCTCCTTGTCCTTCGCCTCCCCCACCGGCGCCGATCGCTTCTTCTTCTGGTGCGCCGCTTCGCCCTTCACCAGGAACTTGTCCATTGGCTTTTCTGTCTTCGGTTTTGCAGCTGCGACGGTTCCGGACTTGCGAAGCGTCACGAACGGCGCGGCTTCGGTCAGTGCTTTCGCACATTCCTCGCGTACTGTTCCTTTCGCTCCACTCTTCCGTTTTTTCGGCGGCTGTGCTATTCCGTGCTCCGATTTCAAGTGGGACGCGATCCACTTGCACCCGCACTTGTTGTCCGGCTCTTCCTCTTTGCAGACGGCGCATCGGTATCGATACGTCGCGTGGATTCCGTGGACTTTCTGGATGTGCTTCTTCATGTACTTGAGTGCATGAGCACCCTTTGTACGTTCGCATACACAGTCGGAGCAGAACGGGCAAGCGATGAGAGTAGTTTTTGGGAAATCAAGAATGAGCGACGCCGTGAGTGGCGTCTTGTCGCGCACTTCCGGCTTTTCTGCGATCGCAACGTGGCTCAGTCGCGCCCCACCGCAGACTGGCCCGTGCGCCTCACTATCGCTGTCCTCTTCTTTCTTATTTTTGCTCTCTTGACGATCTTTTTTGATTAACTGTTCGTTTTGGATGGCGCTTCTTGGCTCATCTTTCACTCTTCGTGGTGCCTTGACGACGGCAGTCTTCTGCACGGCGGCGGCGACGAGGGCCTTCTGGAGGGCACTCTTTGGCACCTCCTTCAGGTTTGCTTTGACAGCGGTGTGACCGACAGCAGTTTTGATGGCACTCTTTGGCTCATCTTTCACTCTTCGTGGTGCCTTGACGACGGCCTTCTGGAGGGCACTCTTTGGCACCTCCTTCAGGTTTTCTTTGACAGCGGTGTGACCGACAGCAGTTTTGGTGGCACTCTCTGGCTCATCTCTGGTCATCCATCTGACAGTCTCGACTTCGAGTTTGCAGGGGGCTCTTTTTGGCCGTACTGCATTTATCCATAGGACAGGGAGCTTCATTTTACTCATTTCACAGTGAGGTTTACTCCATTTGACAGCATGGTCATTATTGATTTCTCCATTTACATGGTTGACCTTTCGATCATTAGATACTTTATATTTGACATTTATTTGACAGCTTTGGTCGGTTCCTGGGGTCGTAGCCTCCATTTTTATGTCAGTTTTTTTAGTGGGGTGAGTGAGTGAGTGTAAAAAAGGTGATACCTTTATTACACTCAATCGAGTGTATACCGTAGGTTAATACGATAAGGCCTCAAACTTGGGTAATTGAACCGGCTGCGGCGGCGGCGGCGGTGGGGCGCCTTATTAAGAGGAAACTAAGCAGCCGACACCCATCAGGGTCCGCGATGAGCGCCCACGACCCCGCCATATAGCGTGTGCGGACGGACGGACGGACGGAATGAACGAATGAATGAAAAACCGACTCCTCTGGGAGAATATATATAAGAAAGATACTCGGAAAGAATCATTGGATCGGAAGAAAACATTCAACAACAGGGATGTGGATGGGAACAAATTGATGTTTTGGAGGGAATTCGGGCGATTTTTAAAATTGTTTTTTAAACGAAGAACTCTCAGATTCCCGTGGTGAGCTTGACTTCTCGATTCTCGAGGTTCTGGATGTCGACGGAACTGAAAAAGAACGTTTAAATCCACTTATAAGTCCATTTCTTACTTTTTGTCGACCTGCGCGAACCTGCTTGGCTTGTCGTCAATCCGCTTTTTGGCCACATAATCGGCGATGCGGCTTTCGACCCCGCATATTGGCTGCCTGCGCAAACTTCTAGCTTTCCAGATGTTTCGTGTCAAAGTTTCACATGCCAAACCCCCCGATTTCCAATATTCCAAAAATGGCAGCGGCAAGCGACAATGCAGGTCGACTGGGACTGGTGTTATTGTCAGTGGATGCCTGGAGGTCCATCTAGTTCAAACAGCCAAAGCATAACGGCGTCGGATGAAAAACTAACTTCATATTGACTAACAGGATCACTATTTTCAAAAAAATTCAAAAAAAATAGAAATTGTTATCGAATAGCTACAGTTTCCCCAATACACATTTCAAGATGAGAAATTGATTTTCTGATGCGAGAAACTGAATTGTTCAAATGCACCGAAAATAAGTTTTCTGTTAAAGTTTCATCTCTACTTCCCGGTTTTCCGTTTCCAGTTTTCTGCAAAGTAAAGAATGCACTCTGTTCACATAGCTCTTCGAGATCCAGTGCCTGGTGTTCAGCTGAACATCTGTTGCATCGGGTTCGCCCTTCTGGACAGGTGCTATCTGTTCCCAACACCACCACTTTCCCACTATGTCACCTTTTGATACTTTCCCGCCCAACACATTCTCACTTTTCACAGCACCTCTACAGTATACTCTACAGCTCCTAAGACAATGACAGTAATATGGCACGTCGTAAAACTCGTCTCTCGCCACATTCTCACCGTAAACCCCGCCCCTCCTCCCCCTCAAAGTGCTACACCTCCTCACGGAGCAGTATATAAGGAGCCCGTTGGACCTCATTCTCACAGTCAGTCTTCACTCTCGAGTCGTCTCTCTTCAGTGATTCTTCGGAATCTCGAGACTCTTGGGAGAGGCATTCTGATGTTCTGTCCTGTTCCCCCACCCATCCCCTTCCCCCCTCTGAGAGCCCTGACATGGGCTCTTTTTTTATGTCCCACCGAATCGCCCCCTTTCCCTCCTTTTAGAGCCCTGACATGGGCTCTACCCTTATTCACACTGATTTTATTGAATTCCCTTCTTGATTTCTGGCAACACTGGAAACGATATTTGGAAAGGTGAGAATACTGCTTAACTCGAATACATTCATTCATCTTTCAGTTTTGCATCGATCTGCAATTCCAAGGTAGAGCAAGTGCAGCACACCGCTTCGAGGCAATCTCAAAATCTCATGCGACTGACGATCAACATTCAATCTGCGAACCGACGAATGGCTCCAACGGACAACGGACGAGAGATGGTTGATGGTCCGTTCTGCAAGAAGAACTGGCGCCGTTGGTGGAGCAACTGAATAATCAGATTGTTGTGAACAAAGATGCAAGCGTAATGATCGACAATAAAAAGATTGAAAGACAAAGGTGAGCCCTTCGTTTCTGTTTCACTTTATTACCATGCCTTCCAGAGTCGACGACGCCCATTTCTCTACCAGAACCGTCGCCAACTGAGACGATGGCAAACCTCCTCCCTCTGACGCTGGTCCCAGCCACGATGGACTTTCCACCGTTCTTCCAGGTATGATATAAAGCACTTCCAAAGCTGAAATTCGCTTTCAGATGCCGCCCAACTTTCGGTTCCAGTTCCTCGGACAGCCGTCGCCGGGACAAGTGAGTTCCGTCCAGATGGCCGCCGATGCTCTAGGGCAACTCCCTCTCGGATCTCGACAACTTCTAGCTGATCATCAGGAGCTTCTGTCTCCCGCTCAGGTATAGGCTTCAGAATACCAGAGCACTTCTCAATATCACAATGTTTCCAGGCTCCGGTTCAGATCCCCGCCGCCTTTCCTCCACATTTCTATGGCCCGCCGGGTCCACAGCATCCGATGCTCGCCGCCGCAGCAGCAACGTCCAGGATCGCGCCCACAGAGCAAGGTAGACTTGAAAGGAGTAGCCACACTGAAACTGATCGGTTCATTTTTACAGCAGCCATGCGATTATCAAGTTCAGCAAATGCAGATGCAGTGGATGCAGGGACAAGGACCCATGATGCGGCCAAATGGACGGAGTTTCTTCTCAATTGACTGCCTCTATTTGTTGGTTATTATGCAGTATTCGACCTGGTCGTTATTGTCGCTTATTGTCGATCTCCAATATTTCTCTGAGTATTATCTGCAATAAAACCATCCAAAATCACTACTACTCCCATGATCTTTTATCTTGTCGACTTCAATGGTTCACCACCGTGTAGAAGACACCATGCATTTTCGCACAGTAATCGTCGGAGGGCAATTTTGAGAACAATAGAAACTTGAAACATCGCAGCACCGCGTGCGATTGACAATTGACGTGAATTTCAAAGAGAGCGCGTCAGATACAGCCGCCTTTTGCCACGTATTGGTTATGAGTCGCAATCGAAGAACATCAGCTTGAACCACCCGCATCACCGTTATGATTCCGAATGGCCGCAGTTAACCCAATGCCAGCTACAGTCCCCTTGCGCCCCCATGTTCTTCACACTTGACGATTCATGATTCCCCTCTTGCTCTACTCCGAAGATACATATGTCGAAGGCTGCTTTGCTGCTTTCCACTATAACAAACGTAATCTGACGTTAAACTTTGGTTCGATTGGTCCAAGCCCCGCCGAAAACGGTTCAGTTTGAGAAACATGGTTCTGAAACCTTTCGGAGCGCTTTGACGCCTATTTGAGCATATGAAATGAGGTCACATGAACAGAACTAAGCAACCAAGTGATGAGTGACATGAGAATTCGAATATGCGTGTTCATTTCTGCGCACCCACCAGAACGTGAAGTGGATATATGCGGGAGTCTCCCGGGGCGCGGCGCTTTTCTAGAAATCGAAAAATCAGCGAGGTCATGAAGCAGCCGAAACAATAAGTGACGCCAGAATTAATGAACGGAAAGTTGATGTTATCAGTCTCTCAAATCGTGGAACATCCATTTTCCACGTGAATTGGTGAACTTGCTGGTCTCGTCGTGAATAAAAATCAGTTCAAGCGAAAAAGTTCTAAGATTTGAGAAGAGATTGATAGTATCTTCATTTTACGAGAGAGTTGGATATATTTTTTCAAACTAATCGAACTAACCGAAGTCGGCGACATCCCGTTTGAAAGTCTCATCTGTTGTTCGTCAGGATCCTCTTCACGTCACACCACGAGGATCTTCGTCTTTTCCAGGATTCCCTTCCCATCCTATCCTTTTCAGGCTCACAAGGGGAATGCTTTTGTAGCGTATTTCAACTTGTTGTTGTTCATAATTGGCCGTCGTAAAGAGGGCAACATTCTGAATGGACTAGCACAATTCTGGCTCTTGTAATTACTAAAATTCTGACATTTCACTTATCAATTGATATCTCGAAAACTACTAGTGATATCGAAAACTGGTCAACTGTCAAAATGTTTTGTAGATGAATTCCTATTGATTAATACTCCTACTTGTGTAATTGTAACCATTTAAACAGGATTTGGAGATGTTTGAAGCTTACCATCTTCAGCGTTTCAACAAGCCGAGAATGAAAAGAAGAAAGCGATAGACCAACTCGAGTACAGAAGACCGGAAAGATGGACGACCAGACAAAGATGTTCCGCCGCCTCTACCATCTCTTCCACTTGTTCCTCCGTATCCTCCAACCAACCGTCCATTTTTTTTGCCCTCCCATTTCTTCCCTGTGCTCCCCTTTAACACTGGTATATTGAACTTCCCTTCGTTCCCTATCTGTTTTTTTTGAATGACTATTCATCACATCTGCATATTCCTCAGTCTCTTGATATTATTCGTTTCATGAAGAAGTGATAATTGGCTCAGTGTCAAAAGTTGGTCGATCTGTTGGTCTCGCCGCGCCTCTATGTTGATTTCCGCTTTTAATTTATTTATTCATTAACACCGAGAAGAGTATATAACACATAAAAAGGAAGAACGAAATAGGGGATGAATAAAAGAATTTAAAATGACCTAATAAGCCTGCAAAAGCTATGGGCCAAGTGGGGGGGGGGGATTATAGATGGTAGACTAAATCAAGAGCGAGAACAGAAATGCGAGCAGAGAACGTAGCGGGAGAGACTAGTTTTGGGAAATGCTTGCATACGGCGTTCCACAAGGGAAGATTTGCGTGGAGGAAACTACTATTATTGGGACCCACGCGAGTCAAAAGATACGGGTAACGCGGGGAACGCGCGGGTTTAACATAAGAGTCAAGATCAGGAAAGTGGTAGCGTTTGGTTATAATGTTATGAAACGTACTTAAAATCAAGATTAGGCGCCTGCGCTTGAGAGAAGTAAGATTGGACTGGTTTATTCTATCATTATAGTCAAGGAAAGGCAGGTTGCATCTCTGGTAGACTCTGCGCGAGAAGGTTCTAAGCACGGACTCTAACTTATTACTGAGAGCAGGAGAAGACGGATGGAAGATTTCGCAGCCAAACTCGAGAATGGGGCGGATATAGGTGTTAAACATTTTAAAATAGAAGGCGGCATTGGTAGAGCGGAAAGAACGCAGAATCTGATGAGATTTGAGCATCGCAGCGGCGGCAATCTTATGAATGTGTTTATCGTAGCGCAGTTTGTTGTCCACAAGAATCCCCAAGTCACGCGCGTGATCTACGGTAGATATAATTCTGTTATTGATACGATATTCTGTGTTGGGGTTGTTTTTCCCTAAATGCATAGCTACGGTTTTGCCTTCGGCAAGGCTAAGCTTCCAAACGCTACACCAATTTTCAATGATTTTAAGACTAGCTGACAGAGATTCCGGATTCGAGCTGATAAGTTTCAAATCGTCTGCGTAGGCAACAGGAAAGACATCAGAGGGGAAAGAGTTCAAAAGATCATTTATGAACAGAAGGAACAAGAATGGGCCAGTAACTGTACCTTGAAGGACTCCAGAAGTATTAGAGAAAGAATTAGAAGAGATAAAATTACCTATTTTGACTTTAGAGCTTCTACTGGAAAGAAAAGAATTGAAGAACTTGACAAGATTAGGATCAAGACCGAAGCTTAGTAGTTTTTCTAGGAGCAGAGAATGCTGGACTGAATCAAAGGCGCGTTTAAAGTCAATCAGAATTATGTCTACAAACTTAGAACTGTCAGAGAGAATATTGTGGCAACGCGAGATGGAATGGAGGAGAGCGAGCGTGCAAGAGCGTGAATTAAGGAAACCATATTGACAAGAAGAAAGTTTAGGAAGGAGAACTTGTTTTAAAGGTGAGAGGATTACTTTTTCAAAAACGCGAGCGAGAGGCGGAGTGAGAGCAACTGGACGGTAATTATAAGGATCAGCGGTGCTGCCTTTCTTATGTACAGGTGATACTATAGAGCTTTTAAGGACTTCGGGAAAGGTGCAACTAGAAAGACACTCAGAAAAAATAAGGGAGAGAGGGATAGAAAGAGAGTCCACACATTTTTTGATGACGAGAAAATTGGTGGAATCAAGCGAAAATCCAGTTTTAGGGGAAATTTTGCTAATAATCCTGGAGATGTTAAAGGGGGAAAAGTCGAAAGGAATTGCAAGTGGCTTAGGGGGAGGGCGAAGTGGAAAAGCTGGCAAAGCTGGAACAAAGTTCTGGGAAAACACCTTGATAAACTCATTTGCAATAGCAGTATTGTCGGTAATAACCGAACCACCGACAGAAATGTGAGAGAGTGTGGTACGAGTAGAGATTCGGGACCTAATAAATTTGAACAACTGGCGGGAAGAGGCGCTAGTTGCCAGGAAGTTTTCTTGAAAGCTGAGTTTGGCGCGAATGTGCTTAAGGCGGGATCTAACGCGTTTTTTAAGAGATTGGTGACTGATTGAAGGGAAGCGCTTACAGAGTGTCTTTAAAAGTTTACGCCCAGAAATAGGAGATCGTTTAGGAATGAAGGCAGAGCGCGGAGTATACAGTTCAATAAGTTCGTTGAAGATCTTTAGGAAGTGGGTAAGTTTGGAGTTCGCATTGGAGAAAAAAGACAATTGCTTAGGCCAATTATAAGACAGAAGATGAGCATTGAGCCGAATGAAATCGCATTTAGCGTAGTTTAATCTATTCACAGGAGCGGGCGCAATTTGGGAGTTAAGGTTATGTAAGGAAACTGAAAAATATACTGAGTCGTGATCCGAGAGAAGAAGTGGAGGGTTTTTAAAAAGGTTATTTACGGTGCACTCCTCGACATTTGTTTTTCATACGATCAACTTTATTTAAGAGAATAATTTAACATGAAAAGAGCGTGAACACACATAAGTAAAGGGGAGAGCAGAGTAGGATAAAATGATAACAGAGGAAAAAGAAAAATGACTGTCGGCACCATCACTAGTGTCGTGTGTCAAGTGGGGGGGGGGGGGGTGGGGGAAAGGGATGCGCGGGGAAGGAGGCGCAGGCGCAACGCAAAGGTGTGACAAGAAACTCGCTGTTTCGCAACATTAGGAACAATTGACGTGCATCGTGCGGTCACCCTTTCTGAGCCCTGTGCCAAAAATGGGCAAAATCGTTTCAGTAGGAATTGAGATTATCGCTCTCACATACAAACTTCTTTTTTTTTTTACATGCCACGCCCACAAAACGCGCACCTCGGGTCTTACGCGATATAATAGAGGAAACAGATGCCTCAAGAGACAAAAGTGAGGATTTCCGGAAAATTTACTTAAAATTAAAAAATTTTCCCTAACTTGTGGTTAGTAATCAACGGATATCTCGAAAATCATAAGAAATATCAAAAAGTTGCTAACTGCAAAAATGATCTAGAGTCAGTTTCCTATCGATTGATCCCTTAACGATGCATTTTTATCGGAAAATCACAAAGATATAAGCTTTTGATAATCTTTAAATTCAAAAAATTTTACTTACTTACTTTGGATACTTTGGAGGTCTGTATTCATGATGTAGCATCATGCAGACCACAGCTCAAAGGCTGCCAAGTCTTCCGATCTTTCGCGATTGTCGACCAATGCACGGTTGTTTCGCCGAAGGTGTTCTTGATGTTGAGGAATTTCGAAAACGGATCCATCCATCGCCTCGGGGGTCGCCCTCTTGGTCTTTTCTTCCATCTTGGGTACCAATTGAGCGTCTCCGTTGACCACCTTCCATCCCTTCGTCGTGCCACGTGTCCTGCCCAACCATGCTTCTGCTTCGCGATGTATTCCAGTGGGTCTCGCACCTTTGAAAGTCGACGTATGTCCTCTCGATGGAGGTTCTTCTCTCGTTGTTCTTTCAGTGTTTTCCCGACGACTGCTCTTTCCATTGCAGCATGTGCGACTCTCAGTTGTTCGGCCGACTTTTTAGTGAACGCCCACGTCTGTGTTCCGTATGTGATCGCGGGGAGAACAGTTGAATCGAAGAGTTTCGCCTTGATCTCAACCTTGTCGCATTCATCGAAGATGACCTTCAACTGCCGAAACGCTGCCCAACCGGCGCTCTTTCTTCTTGTGATTTCCGGAGCAATCTCGTTTTCGGCGTTCAGAAGTCTTCCCAGATAGATGTACTTAACTGTGTCGTCAAGTGGGCGGGTTCCGATCTTCACTTGGTTCGAGTCGGAGAATCGGTTTCTGAGCGTCATTGTCTTCGTCTCGTTGATTTTCAAGCCGGCTATGGCACTGGCTGTCACGAGGTCTTCTAGCATCCTGCTTGATTCGGCGGAGTCGTGGGAGATGAGGACGATGTCATCGGCGAAGCGCAAGTGATTCAGTGGCCTTCCGTCGATCGAAACTCCGTAGCTGTCTCAATCGCACGATCTGATGATCGATTCGAGGCACGCGGAGAACAGATTTGGGGAGATTGGGTCTCCCTGACGCACGCCTTTTCCGATCGGAATTAGAACCTCCGAGTTGAACGGTTTTATGGATGTTGTGCATCCGCTGTAGCAAGCCTTGATGGTTTCCACGTAGCATTCGTCGACTCCCTGGTCGTTGAGCGAGTTCCAGATGTAGTCGTGCTCGACGCTGTCAAATGCTTTCTCGTAGTCGATGAACGTAAGGATCAGAGGGAGTTGGTGTTCTCTGTGAACTTCCAGTAGCTTGTTGAGCGTCTGGATGTGGTCCATCGTGCTGTAAGACCTCCTGAAACCAGCTTGTTCGACTGGTTGGTTCTCTTCGAGTCGCTTCCGTATTCTTGCGAGAACGCATCTCGTGAAGACCTTGTAGAGAACGAGTAGCAAGCTGATCGGTCGGTAGTTGGCAAGTTTTTCGCGGTCTCCTTTTTTGTAGAGCAGCGTCGTTTTCGACGTTTTCCAAGAGTCGGGGATCTCGCCGGTCTGCAGGTAGTGGGTGAAGCGTGACGCGATTGCGCTGTACAGTGGATCGCCGCAGGCCCGCAGCAGCTCGGCTGTGAATCCGTCTTTTCCAGGAGCTTTCCTTGGTGGAATTGACTCGATGGCTGCTCGAATCTCACTTGGTAGGAAGGCCGGGGCAGAAGGGAAGTTTTTGTGGCTGAAGGGGGGCATATTTGTGTGGCCGGTGCGAAAGAGATCAGTGTAGAACTCCTTGATCTCCTCTTCAATCCGGGCTTTTGATGTTACCCTTTCTCCTGACGCCGTCGCCAGGCTCGGAATTACTTCTTTGAATACTTCTAGCGACCTTGTGGCAACTTTGATGCTCTTCCTGTTGGCGGCGGCTTCGATTCTTTGATGGTTGTTCACCTCCACGATATGTGCGCGAGCACATTACTGAGTCCTCATCTCAGTGGTCAAAGACGGGAAACGCAGAGTCCGGGGCCCACAGGCTGCCTACCCTCACTCGAACTCTGTAGGCTAAGAACACCAATTCGCTCTCCAAGAACGCAGAAGGGCTAGGCTCCGGAAGTTTTCAAGGAAACCCAGCGCAGAGCACTGGAATGCTGAGGCCCCAAAAAGCCTCACCCCATCAGGCCCAGCAAGTCGAAGTGGGTGCATAAAATTTATGCTACAAACAGCACAAATATCTGCCCAAGTTCCCCGCAGGCCGTCACTGCCCGCCCGTCCGGTGACGCGAGCGGAGCACACGGTCATGGGCGATCAAATCACGGGAGCCAAGGTCACATGATGGAATTGGATACGGAAACTAATTCAACCACCACCCCAAACCCCCTACTAACACCAACTACCGATCGTCAACAACAACGACGGCACCCACGAACACGACGCGTAGATCTTCGCATTTGCACTTACAACGCGAGATCCATCTGCTCGGACGCCCAACTTGACTGCCTGATAGAAGAAGCCTCGAAGATCAAGTACGACATCATCGGTGTGTGCGAGACGAAGCGAAAAAACGCGAGGAAGGCAATCCACGAGAGCGGTGCCGGAATATTCATGGGACGAAGACAAGAAGGCTCGACATCTGGAGGAGTCAGTTTTGTAGTGGCCCCGCAGATGATGAACAGAATAACTGACTATCGCCAAATCTCTCATTGAATTGGATTGATCAAGTTGAGAGTAAACAAGAGGTCGTCTCTCTCATTCTTCCAAATATACGCTCCAACTGCTGATGCCGACGATTCACAGAAAGAAGAGTTCTTCGAAAATCTCCGAGACGCAGTGAGAAGACATCGATCGCACTACATCGTCATCGGCGGGGACTTCAACGCCACCATCGGCCACGGAGCACCCAATGAGACTTTCATCGGTCCTCACACGACAGATTGTCGAAACGAAGCCGGCGAGGAGCTGGCAGTCTTCTGCGAGTCAAATCGGCTATTCTGCTACAACTCATTCTTCGAGAAGCCCGTAAACAAACGGTGGACTCACGCGAATCCGGCTGACACCTCTCGACGCGAAATCGACTATTTCCTCGGGAATAGGAGGAGCTGTACCGACGTCCAAGTTTTGACAAGTTTTGACACCGGAAGCGACCATCGGATCGTCCGAGCAATCTTCCACTTCTCCGAGAAGTTGGAAATAATACAGCGGAAGAGCCACATAAGAAGACGATACGCGATACTCGTTCCAGAAGTCGCCGCAGCACAATGCCGGAGCAACCCGCCACCTGAATTAAATCCTACCGAAACGTCGCGAGACTACGAAGTACTATCCGAATACGTGAGTAAGATTAAAACAGAAGCGTCAAAAGAGCCGTCGACACATGCCGAAAGACGTAGGTCGGAGCCAACAAGGAAAATGATCGAGGAAAGGAAGAGCATGGACCGCTCCCTGAAAGGAAGAGCATGGACCTGCTCCCCTCCTTCGCCTCCTTCTCGAAATGGTGCCGAGCCCTTGTCGAACGAGATCACTACGAATACACCAAGGACACACTCCTCGAAGCCGCCGCCAACAGGAAGAGCATCAAAGTTGCCACGAGGTCGCTAGAAGTATTCAAAGAAGTAATTCCGAGCCTGACGACGGCGTCGGGAAAACGGGTAACATCAAAAGCCCGGATTGAAGAGGAGATCAAGGAGTTCTACACTGATCTCTTTCGCACCGGTCACACAAATATGCCCCCCTTCAGCCACAAAAACTTCCCTTCTGCCCCGGCCTTCCTACCAAGTGAGATTCGAGCAGCCATCGAGTCAATCCCACCAAGGAAAGCTCCTGGAAAAGACGGATTCACAGCCGAGCTGCTGCGGGCCTGTGGCGATCCACTGTACAGCGCAATCGCGTCACGCTTCACCCACTACCTGCAGACCGGCGAGATCCCCGACTCTTGGAAAACGTCGAAAACGACGCTGCTCTACAAAAAAGGAGGCCGCGAAAAACTTGCCAACTACCGACCGATCAGCTTGCTACTCGTTCTCTACAAGGTCTTCACGAGATGCGTTCTCGCAAGAATACGGAAGCGACTCGAAGAGAACCAACCAGTCGAACAAGCTGGTTTCAGGAGGTCATACAGCACGATGGACCACATCCAGACGCTCAACAAGCTACTGGAAGTTCACAGAGAACACCAACTCCCTCTGATCCTTACGTTCATCGACTACAAGAAAGCATTTGACAGCGTCGAGCACGACTACATCTGGAACTCGCTCAACGACCAGGGAGTCGACGAATGCTACGTGGAAACCATCAAGGCTTGCTACAGCGGATGCACAACATCCATAAAACCGTTCAACTCGGAGGTTCTAATTCCGATCGGAAAAGGCGTGCGTCAGGGAGACCCAATCTCCCCAAATCTGTTCTCCGCGTGCCTCGAATCGATCATCAGATCGTGCGATTGAGACAGCTACGGAGTTTCGATCGACGGAAGGCCACTGAATCACTTGCGCTTCGCCGATGACATCGTCCTCATCTCCCACGACTCCGCCGAATCAAGCAGGATGCTAGAAGACCTCGTGACAGCCAGTGCCATAGCCGGCTTGAAAATCAACGAGACGAAGACAATGACGCTCAGAAACCGATTCTCCGACTCGAACCAAGTGAAGATCGGAACCCGCCCACTTGACGACACAGATGAGTACATCTATCTGGGAAGACTTCTGAACGCCGAAAACGAGATTGCTCCGGAAATCACAAGAAGAAAGAGCGCCGGTTGGGCAGCGTTTCGGCAGTTGAAGGTCATCTTCGATGAATGCGACAACGTTGAGATCAAGGCGAAACTCTTCGATTCAACCGTTCTCCCCGCAATCACATACGGAACACAGACGTGGGCGTTCACTAAAAAGTCGGCCGAACAACTGAGAGTCGCACATGCTGCAATGGAAAGAGCACTCGTCGGGATAACACTGAAAGAACAACGAGAAAAGAACCTCCATCGAGAGGACATACGTCGACTTTCAAAGGTGCGAGACCCACTGGAATACATCGCCAAGCAGAATCATGGTTGGGCAGGACACGTGGCACGACGAAGGGACAATTCTCGCTTGTACAGTGTTCGGAAAGGGTCTTTTAGTCTGGGACTCGTTGAAAAGCCACATAAGTGCTACTAGAGCCACTCTGAACAACTCGCTGCCATTCCAAGATGTACAACATAAGTTTTATTACATGTTCGTTAATTTGTTAAAGATATTATATAAAACAAAGCACTGGTCTACTGGACGTTATTGGTACAAACAGCGGCAGTGGCTGAATATTAGGAACGGAAAAAAACACGAATTATTATTTTTTTTAATTTTATTGTTTTTTTGCAAAAAGTAAAGATAACAAGAAAAGAAAAAGAGAGAAAGAACAAAAAGGAGAGTTAATACAAGAACACAATGGAAGACCAGAAACAAAACTTATGAGAAATAGATCAGAACACAAGAAATCCAGGAATCAGAAAAAAAAGTGACCGATTCGAAAGAAGTGATTGGGAGGTGTGAAATGAACAAGAGGGAGAAAACGAGAAATGAGGAAACGATAACTTATCTGTACTGTCGCCAGTAGTTGTCCTTGACGGTCCTCTTCTTCTTCTTCTTCGTTGCTTCTTCCGGCCTGTTCATCTTCGCATTGTCCGCCTCCTGGAGGTTTCGAGCCCGACGATCTTGAAGAAGACGCATTGTTGGCAGGAGACTTGGGAGAAACAGCAAACAACAAACCTTTCACATTCGTATCCGATTTCCTTTTCCCAGCATAAACTTGGGGCTGTGTCCTTTTGGAGGCGAGGAATGGCGTGATGTCATCGAATGGGGTGGACAGTTTGGCCTTCTTTACTGCTGGAGAAGCAGTAGATTGAGAGACTCTCTTCCGGCAGTGACCCTCTGGCATCTCGAGATCCTTCGATGAGAGCGAAATCGGCCTGGTTGTTGGGGTCGGAACGACAGACGACATGTTTCGAATATAATATCTGGAATAAGGGAACTGTTAGAAGGGCAAAGAAAGAGAGGAAGAGAGAGGAAAGGCGACCAGAAGAGGAACATTCAGAGAGAATGAATGATTCTCCACGTGTCCCTCTCCCTTTATATACTGTTACTCTGACTCCGGTATCCGGAATTGATTCTACATGTTATTTTTGATTCTGATGAATCCAAAGAAGAGGACCATCATGATCTACTGGCCGGACGACGAGAGAAAGGAAAAGCAAAAGGCAGTCGAGGATGCCAGCGAGTTGAAGATGCAGTTGAAGGCAGAAGAGAAAGAGGCTGAATAAGAGGATCCGGAAGTTCGAGGACGCGTACAAGTGAGTGATCTTCAGTCGTCTCTGGTATAACTTATCTTTTACAGTGGTCTTCCGAAACGTCGGAAGGAGATGCTTGGCACCCCATCAAAGGGCGATGGTGCAAAAGGAGATGAGGAGAATAGTGAATCGTACGCTAATTATACTGTATAACGTTCTAACCGGCCTCTCCCACTTCCCCGATTTTCATCCCCGTCTCAGTTCCGCAACATTATTCATGCCACCCTCACCGATTCTTAATGTCCTTTTGGCCCCCTACTTTTCTTTATATCATACTTCTCTTCTCCACTTATTTTTCTTTCTTCTACTCTCTTTTATTCTTTCACATCTTATTCACTTTGTTCTCTCGAATAAACGTTTCCATATCAAACGATTCTACGAAATCCATAGCCAATCGACTCGTTCTCCGATCCAGATCTACATACTTCCTCATTTGCATTTTTTCGCATTTTCTTACTCTCCTCTTCCTTCTGATGATGCATGATGATGGAGACATCTGACGTTTCACGTAGATCATCAACTTCGAAAGAAAGATGACAAAGAGTATTTACAATTGATCGATTTTCTCCGACTCTTTTGGTCAGTAGAATGTGTGATCGCCACACTTCATACCTCACCAGAGAAGCGCGGAATTCCGTCTTCCGGTTTCCCTGTTGCGCACAGCACACGTTTATTTACGCGCACCGCTGGCTGACACATAGTATCATGGTCAGAAGTTTTCAACGGGCCGCCGCCCTGTCGGCTCCCCTTTCATGCCTTCTCATGCATCCCTGCGTCTCTCACTCTTGCCCTCATGTATGAAAGGCGCCGGGGTAAACACTTTCGAGCAGTGTTAACAGGCGGAAGAGCGAGTAAAGTGATAAACGTGAGTTAGAGAAGTAAATTGATTTGAGAGGATTCGTGTACATTTTCAGAGCTTCACTCGGAATTCAAAATGGAAAAAGACAACGATCATTCATCAAAGCGATTATCAGCAGCAAATTGAGAAATATTTCAAGACCTTCGAGGCTGTGGAAGACGATAACAATGAGCAGAAAACCAGTGGCGAATTGATGTCAATGGTGCTGAAAGTGATCGTGTCTTGTCGACTTTCGAAGATTCCGAAATTACGCTCGGGAAAGAGAGTTTCCAGACTCGAAATTTCGGGAAGACAGACAGATTAGTGTTCTTGATATTTCAGAATTTTTTCGGATTCTTTGGAGCAGAAACAAAATAGTCGGTTTTGTGCTCTTTGAGCACCTACCGTACTCCTCCAGGTAGAGCTCGGAGCCTAAGTCGGTGCAGATGTAGTACTAGTCCCTATGAACATAGTCACTTAAAAATTAACCCCTAAGGCACACCAGAATCTTCCCTTACAGAGAACACGTTGTATATCACATGAGTGGAACTATTGCCATTTGTTCATTGTTAACTTTGTGTAGATTCATTATCTGACCGGAGATGAGTCAAATAGTTTCTGAGCTCATGTATTGTGAGAGGTCACAAACCGGCATAGTATAAAATAGAACTTTTGTGCACTCAGCAAACCCAAGGCACTCTCCGAAAGCGACATCGCTATCAGTTCTTCTCGAATCAGAAGAACAGGTGATTCCTTTTCACAAGTTACCTCGTACCGTCTTGTGTCGCTTTGGTCCTTCTCCAAATCAAGAAAACAGATGTTCAGTTTTCTCACGGTTCTCACATCTCCACGTACCTTCGTATTGAAGATAGTCACCTTCCCTCCCCCCTCTCCACTCTTTCAGATGTTCCATTTTCCCATCGCCACGTGTCCTCGTGTGAGATAGTGTCCCCTGTGAGAAAAGGGGGGGGGGGTCCATCGCGTGAGACACTTCCGGTTACTTTCACGTGTGCAGGTGTTCGGGCCATTTTCGGCTAGGTGTAGGGGTTGAGATGGAACAGGGGCGGAGTCAGAGTAACAGTATATAAAGGGAGAGGGACACGTGGAGAATCATTCATTCTCTCCGAATATTCCTCTTCTGGTCGCCTTTCCTCTCTCTTCCTCTCTTTCTTTGCCCTTCTAACAGTTCCCTTATTCCAGATATTATATTCGAAACATGTCGTCTGTCGTTCCGACCCCAACAACCAGGCCGATTTCGCTCTCATCGAAGGATCTCGAGATGCCAGAGGGTCACTGCCGGAAGAGAGTCTCTCAATCTACTGCTTCTCCAGCAGTAAAGAAGGCCAAACTGTCCACCCCATTCGATGACATCACGCCATTCCTCGCCTCCAAAAGGACACAGCCCCAAGTTTATGCTGGGAAAAGGAAATCGGATACGAATGTGAAAGGTTTGTTGTTTGCTGTTTCTCAATTGATTTATCTTCCGTTTTTTAGTCTTCCCATCTTTGGACGAAAAGGAAAACAATGTTGGACCGAAAAAAGTTACGAAAACTGTGGCTCAGAAGAAGGCTGAAGATGAGAAGTTGGCCTCGATTCTGGAAAGAGCAAGAGGCCTCCCAACACCCTCAAGCCGATCCCCACCAAGTCTCCTGCCAACAATGCGTCTTCTTCAAGATCGTCGGGCTCGAAACCTCCAGGAGGCGGACAATGCGAAGATGAACAGGCCGGAAGAAGCAACGAAGAAGAAGAAGAAGAGGACCGTCAAGGACAACTACTGGCGACAGTACAGATAAATTATCGTTTCCTCATTTCTCGTTTTCTCCCTCTTGTTCATTTCACACCTCCCAATCACTTCTTTCGAATCGGTCACTTTTTTTTCTGATTCCTGGATTTCTTGTGTGCTGATCTCTTTCTCATAAGTTTTGTTTCTGATCTTCCATTGTGTTCTTGTATTAACTCTCCTTTTTGTTCTTTCTCTCTTTTTCTTTTCTTGTTATCTTTACTTTTTGCAAAAAAACAATAAAATTAAAAAAAATAATAATTCGTGTTTTTTTCCGTTCCTAATATTCAGCCACTGCCGCTGTTTGTACCAATAACGTCCAGTAGACCAGTGCTTTGTTTTACATAATATCTTTAACAAATTAACGAACATGTAATAAAACTTATGTTGTACATCTTGGAATGGCAGCGAGTTGTTCAGAGTGGCTCTAGTAGCACTTATGTGGCTTTTCAACGAGTCCCAGACTAAAAGACCCTTTCCGAACACTGTACAAGCGAGAATTGACTTGAGGAATATTTTCGTGATCTAGTCATTGAACAACAGAGCTCCAATTTAGTTTTCAACTTGTTCACAACTGCAACAAATGGTCGCATATTTGGTAGATCAACAAATGGGCGACATTTGAAACCGTCGCTTCGTGTGGTGTCGCTGTTGGTGCGCAATCATGCTTCTGGCACGTTTCCTCAATCGCGCTCTTCTCCTCGTAGAGGTACCGTTGGAAATCGCCCTCTAAAATTCCGTCGCGATAGACGACGTTATGGGCCGGCTTCGTCTTTGTGTTCAAAATGAAACCCCGAGCCGAGCCTCAATTTGATTCGTCATGTCAATGATCTGCTCCTGCCCAATGTCATGAATGCGCGACGAGGCGCGGAACTGTGTCACGTCCGTGTCAATGGCTCCGACAATACTGGCGACCGAATACGACTCCGGTCTCATCTTGTTGTCATGGTCCTCAGCCTTCGGATGAGAGACGTCGATGTCGAGGACGAACGTCGGAATCTCGCGGATCAACGTATCACACAAATTCGTCGGTGCGTAGCCTTGGAAGCGTGTCGGGTTGACAATATACGAGCACAACTCCATCGGGTCAAAAAAACACCCAACAAAAAAACCGCGGCCGAATGACCCGTGCGACCGCGATGCCGGTGCACCCTCAGCAGGAATCAACCAATTTCGCGTTCGCACCTTGTTTTAAAATTGTTTTTTTTCTTTTTAAAAATGAATGAATGAGGTGTAATTTTTGAATTGAAACAGGCTTTCACCAATTTTTTCTGCTATTTTTCAAAGAAAATATTGGCTTTTTTCAATTCTTCAGTCGTCATCGTTGCTATTAATAACCGATATTGGTAAAATTGAGAGTCATTCCAATATAGTCCTATTTTGAGAAGTTTTAGAACAAGATGACGGAGTCCCACCGGCGGTCTGAGAAGAGGAGGTGATCCCAAACTGCGGTAAGTTCGGAACATCCAACTTTTCCGCTTTTTCAGTCAGTTGTTCTAATGTTTTCCTTGTATTTTTTAATTCTCAATTCCACCCCAATTCAATATTGCTAGGTGAGAGATGAAGTTTCAATTGTTTCATGTCGGATTTCGTCAGATTTTAGGGTGCGAAATCAGCAGATATAACGAAGGAGGGGATACATTGGCTCTGGAATACGTAAAGTTCAGAAGACGTGTCATGTTTTGTTCATCATTGTGTTTTGTTTCATTCTGATTAATCAACAAAGACTTAATGAGCATTACAGTAACCGAAGGACTAACAAAGGGGGAAGATTGTAGATGTAATGGGGCTTTGGAGGAAACGTGTTACCAAAAAGATTTCCGCACGGTAAGCAAAGTTATCTCTTCCAACGGAATAAAAAAAGATCTCGCTTTGAACGTCTCGAAATCAACCGTTCTGTGAAAGTTGAGGCGTTCTTCAAGAAGGAGCCACTTGTACTTCAGTTCAACTCTTACAACATGAACAGCGGAAGTGAAAAACGGAAACGGAAACGGAATGAAAATTTTTTCTAACGGAAAACGGAAACGGAAACGGAAGTGCCAAAATGTGCGGAAGACGGAAGACGAAAAACGGAAACGGAATTCCGTGCATCCCTGATGAACAGCTTCGACTGCTTGATCTTTCTAGAATTTTCTGGCGAGAATTGTTTGCGCTTGCAACAAACGTTATCAGGCTGTTGCCGATCTGAATGTCCAAACTGAGAAGAAGAAGTCTACCGTATGTTTCGAAGCTAACTATCCCCTTCTCCGTTTCTCGAAAACTCTTGTATAAATGCGACAAAAATCGATAGAAATCATAGCTGGACAATGTGTCGGTCGACAAAGATGGTGCAGACGAAAGCTCGGTCTGTGTGGATGAACGCACTTTCTAATTTCTGTTAACGAGTGGGCTTTCGGAATAGAAAGTCACGCGAGAATGCCAAAAACTAATTTAAATTCCTCACAATGGAGAGCACAAGCTCGACGTTTGGTAGTAACATTAACTTGGTAAGTAACTAAGTAAGTAAGTAGGTTTAGGAAACACCATTTTCCTCCAGTAAAAATTGTTGGCGGAACGGTGTAGAGCCGGAACACAAAGACTCGAAAAAAGTACGAAGTGTTGATCATCCTGTTGTTAATTTCAGGTTAACAACCTTGACTTCACATAGTCCGTACCAGAGCTGGGCGGAATTCCGACATCCGTCTTCCGCGATTATTTGCGCTTCCGACATCCGGCTTCCGTCTTCTGCCTCCTCTATTATATCGCGACTGCCCGAGCGTGCGCGTTTGGGGGCGTGTCAAAAAACGTGTGTATGTGACAGCAATTATCTCAATTCCTACTGCACCGATTTTGCATGGAGTTTCAAAGTTTCCAAATTAGATGTCGGTCAGAGAACGAACTCCACGAGTCGTTGAGGCGCTTTTTCTCGACTCTCGGGGCTCCTCAGCAACTTTTGAAAACTGATTCCGAGAGCTGAAACCGGTCTCTTTCCATGCGTCAAGGTTTTATTTCAAACCGCTCTGGGCAGTTAGAACACTTCTCTTATATATATATATATTAGGTTGGTGCATAAGTTTCGATCACTTCTGGAGTCTCATCTTTAGGAGTTTTTTTCTGGCCGCAGGATTGTTTTGCCAATGCTGTTACTTTTGCAAGTAACACACCATATTCAGTACTGCTAGGCCACTTTTTCTTTCATTGCCAGCGTCCACAGTCGTCGAGAACCATTCCTGTCTTTTCACCTATCAAACGTCGCGTTCGGAACATACTTTTATTTTAGACTATTTTAGACTTTTTAGTTACTGACATTTACAAGATAATTATCAATATCTATCACGGATATAGTCCCTCAAACAGCACCGTAATGTTCTGGGTGAAACTATTCGAGCCCGAGGGATGCAGCCTCAAAGATAAGCAGCAGTACTATTTTCATCTCGACATTTTCTGGACGTTGGTGGAGTTAGATCCATTCAAGACTAAGGGTGTGATGGTGACCACTCTCGAGGTTAACCAACCCACTATTAGCCACGAACTTAAATCTATTGAAAAAGTTTGAAAATTAGGGCGATAGTTGCTGAACGCTCTCAACGACATTGACAGTAATAGTTTTGTGGAAACAAATTCGGCGCTTCTAATTTCTCACAGGACTCATGCTTAACTGAATGATATGATTACGGGCAATAAGTATTGGGTCTACTATTCTAACTATGCGCCAGAGGAATAGTGGATTGGTAATGTTCAGAAGCCCAAAATATGAACTTTATGCAAGACAGGTGATATTCGGCATTTGGTGGTCCGCGCTGAAAACTGAATAATCGAAGCTGCTTGCTGGCTGCGAAACAGTAAATGGGGGTGCATGTACTACATAACTGCAAAAACTGAAGGATGCCGTCCAACCTAGTCGTCGAGAAAAACCCCGTATTCATAACCGGCGTGGTAGTATGCCAACTCACGTGACAAAACCAACAAATACTGAAGGGGCTAAATTTGACTGAATCTCACTCTTGCGCCCACAGTACTTATCGGACCTTCCCTCATTAAAATACCACTTCTATAGTCATCTTCAACGACGTCTTAAAGGAGAAAAGTTCGAGGCAAAGTAGGATAGCAAAACAGCATTGATGTCAATTTTCGATTAGGGGCCGCCGTTCTTCAGAGATACAGAAATTGGGCAACTGCCTGCGTGTTGGCAGGGGACTAGTGATACATATAAGAAAGATTTTCAATTTGTGAAGCGTCTTTATTTTTTAAGAAATTGGCATGAAATTTCATTGAAAAATGATCGAAACTTATGCACCAACCTAATAGTTTCGGATGTCTTGGATTCCAATATGACGGTATACAGAGTAAACTGCATCTGGCACGAAGATGATGGCCATGAAACGGAGACACTTTTTGCAGCCAATCGGATACCCGCATGTAATGAAAAATGAAATTCCGAAAAATGATGTCATGGATCCCACTGGAGACTGACTACGGTTAATGGCTTTCGAAGCCACTCTTCTTCAGATTTTATCGATTTTTCATGATCATTTATGCTTTTCATGATCATTTATTTCGCCCGTTCCGTCCCCAAACCCTCCAATGACCCATAACAAGGAGGATGAAGTCAAAGAGCAGGAGGACGACGTCGAGCCAGAAGTCAGCGTCGACTGAGCCGACTGTTAGCACAATTCCCTATTCAAATCCCTTCCCTTCCTTGCTGATTCCGGTTTTTTGAATAATTTATTCAGAAGAATAATGCATTTTATTGTAATAATCCCGCAAAAACTGAAACCAAAATAAAAAAAATTAGACAGGAGAAATAGGAAGTAGGAGTAGTGGTGGGAGAGAGAAGTGGGAAAAAAATAAAAAGGACAGTGGGGATAAGAGGGAGGGGATACGAAGGTGTGTGGAAACACATGAAAATCAAAGAGCTTGTGGAATCGGTAAGGGGTGAGAAAGAAATGTTGGTTATGCACAAAAGCGTTCCAAATGGGGATGGTTGAAGAGAATAAATCGTTAGTTAAAGGGGAAATACAGACAAGGAGCATAGGGCGACGAGCAGAAGAGGCAGAACGGAGATGAAGGCGGAGATTAGGGAGATGGGCTAAGCCAGTGAACATCTTTTATAATTTCCAGTTCATGCTATTCTATTGCCAAACCAGCCGTATGACAGAGCAACTCAAGTATAAAAGGAACGGCAAGTGGACTTCAAAGAATTCGACGTCAATCAGATGAGAGTGGACCTGCCAATAAAGTTGTTTCCTTGCAAAGCATTCAAAGTGTGTTGATTTCAATTCTCTCGGTATCGCCTCCGAGAAAAAAATATTTGATTTCTGATGATGTCAACATTGTACGACAACCATTATCTTGCCATGCAGAGTCCTCATGAAATCGAGAGCCACGGAAAAGTGTGAAGATTCTCGAGAGTCACTGTTTTCCATTTTAGACGAGACCATCAAAGGAATGGTACCGCTTTGGCAAAATGATCTCTCAAATTATCAAAAACATCAGTACATAGTTCCCAGGGACCGGGAAACACGGATCCCAGGACTAAATACACATTCAGTTCATTGCTCGACTGTTAGTGTTCTCTCTATTCATGAGAAAGTGAATAGAACATGCAATGACCTTTTTGGTCTACAGCATGTAAAACAGACAATTTACAATCTACCGACCAATCCGTTGCCGGTGCGTAATTGAATAACAGTTCGAAACTGAAACCGACCGATATGTATTTCAGAAATGTGAGCCTCCATGGCAATTTTATCAAGTGCGGCTGCCAATTTTCGTAGATGCGAGATGCAGAAGCGCCACTTTCTTATCAGAACCATTAAATTCACATTATAGATACCGTTGACAATTCACGAACATCTCAACGATGAATATTCTTATTCGCTGAAGGGATTCGACAACAGCGGGCAAGAGTGGAAGATAAACTCGATATACATATCCCCAGAGGAGACCGAAGGGACAGCTACGACCAACTGAAGAGCTGTTCAGAATCACTGATGTGCGAATTTATAGCCAAGTTTTAAAAAAAGACAACGCCCAGTTCAGGGTCCTCAGAATGCGACTAAATCAGGTCGCTGAAATAGACGATCGGTGCCAATTATTCTTCTCCACTTCGACCGAATATTCTTTTTCACCTTCTTGATCACTTTCCCGATTGATGGAACCAGTGGAGGGAACCGGGGAATAAGCAAAGTTGGAGGGCATTTCGGATTGAGAAGGTTGTTGAGTAACAGACGAATCGAATGGTGAGTAGATGAAGGAAACAAGAATGCAATGCATGATTTAACAGATACGCCCATGTTTTCGCTACCAACGAGAAGCAAAGATTACAAGAGACGGACCCTGGATACGCCTTTTCCGATTGATACCGTATACTATCAGTTTACAACTTCATAGTGCCACTTGCGGTATAGAGAGTAAACTAAGTTTCGATCACTTCTGGAGTCTTATCTTCGGGAGTTTTTTCTCTCCGCGGGATTGTTTTCAAAGGCTGTTATTTTGGCAAGTAATAGACAAAAATCAGTACCGAAAGACCTCTTTTCGTTTCATTGCCAGCTTCCAAGGTCACCGAGAATCATTCCTGTCTTTGCATCTAACAAACTTATGCAAGACCTTCCACATTGTAATACTACTTCTCTAGTCATCTTTAACGACGTTTTGACGGAGCACATTTGGAAGCAAAATAGGAAAACAGCATTGATGTCATTCATGCACGTGCACCTGTCGACAACATGAAAAACCGTTTGTTCAAGACGAGTGGGAAGTTGCTGCAATAGCCTTATCCCACCGTCTATCACTACCATTCTGCCCTTCCTATTATGATTTCGTTCTACGTCTTCTCCGCTGTTAACGGCAATCAGTTCGATCAGTGGGGATACTATGCAGAGGCACGACAACACCACAATCAACAGAACTTCACGCCAAGGTGGAACAGAAATCTTTCCGATGGCACCAACTGTGAATACACCACCCAACTCATCTTCCACTCTATTGTTCCGTATTTCTGTTCGTGTTTGCTTATAAACTTTCATTTCATTCAAAATTAGCACGAAGGGCTTTCATCGAACTGCTCCTGACTACAAGAGGCTCAGTTTGTCATGTTTTCATCGGTTTTTCATGATCATTTATGCTAGTTTTCACTCCGAAAGTGTCCTCGTGAGTCGTCGTATGCACGTCCAAAATGAATAGGAAATCAATAACTGAACAGGCAGGTGTGACCCTCGCAGGTGTCCTCGCTGGCTGCGTCTCTCACTCTCTCTCCCACCCTCCCCATTCGAGTCACATCTCAGTCATTCTCGACTACATCTCGCCGTTGATTTGGTGACTTTAGTATTCTCTTCTTATTCGCCAACCGTTGCGTCCGCGTCTTTAACAATGCAGTGAGTTTCAATACTTTCCGTGTGCAAATTCTAGACAGAATGACAGGAATCTTCGAGCATACGCACATGATATTGAAAACGTAATCGTCTCTGATTATTGGTTTCTTTTTCAGTCTTCCACCGATTGCGAAGGTTGAGGAGTTCTCGTGGGAAGACAAGATGTTCAGAACGCAAACGATGCACAGGGAAACGTACGAGTGTACTTTCGTCGACTCGTCGCGGTTAGTCTTTCAGGGAAACTGCAGATATCAGTAATTGAATTTTCAGCAAACCAGAGAGACACAATGTTCTCGATATCCCTCATAGACATATCGTCAATTACTGGGAGCGTGTCATGATGTCGATCGAGGAGGAAAGACACAGAGTGGAATGCACCGACGTCGGGTGTGAGTGGCCGGGCAGTATCGAATCTACCGAGGCAGCCCGTCGTCGCGAGAGCTACGAGAGTCTCCAGGCGATGGAAAAAGCTGGGTATATGTTGGAGCGAGGCTGCGATTGTCAGGAAGAAATCGTGAGTTTTTATTCGAGACTAGAAATACGTGTGGAAATAATAAGTGAGGAAATGAAAACAATTTCTCATTATGAGTAATTTTAATTCGATTTCGATCGTTCCCATGGATACGCAGATAGTTTCAGAGGGCAGTTTTAAAACTATACTCATTTGTTTCTTTAAAATCGAAATTCGAACCTAATTTTCAGGACGAAATGAACAAACGCCTCGATGCCCAACAAGCTGCTGCCGATAAAGCCAGAAAGATCAAGGAGAGAAAACAGCGCAATGGTGGTGCTGCTCGCTCGAAGGCCGCTGCCTATCGTCGTGCCGCTCTCGCAAAGTTTCTTGCCACCAGTCGTGCTGCTGGCTTGAAGATCGATGATTCTAATGATTCTGCTCGCTCGGAGACCGCTTCATCCAGTGGTGCTGCTCGCTCAGAGATCGTTTCATCCAGTGGCACTGCTCGCTCGACGACAGTTGGAACCAGTGGTGCTGCTCGCTCGGAGACCGCTGCCTCTCGTCGTGCTGCTATCGCGAAGACTGTTGACTCCACTGGTGCTCGGAGACCGCTTGACGGTCTGCGCTCTCATGCGAATACCACCCAATAATCTCGATTTCTGTTGACGTGTCGAATTTTATGACTTTATTGAATAATCAACTTATTTCATATTCAAATGTATTTTAATTATTTATTGATTGTAAATGAATGATATCAGCCCTGGTATTTGGACATTTTTTAATCCGAAAATAAAAAAGACAGATATTGCTGCGGAACTAAAACTATTTGGCCATAAGCAGTCATCCATCAACGTAGTCATTCGCCATGTGATTCGGGCGATCCAATCCTGCTCTCTTGTGTTCAACGTGTTTATTATAGATCCACTTATCATATTCATCGATGTCAACTTCCAGTCATTTGTGATTCGGTGTAAAGTCAAAAAGACAAACTCATGTCCATTCTGTGACCATTGTCGAAGTACTTCAAAATATGAATTATGAACAGAGCCAGTTTTTTCCTCTTTGTAAATTGCTCTCTATTCATCAAGGATTGTCGGGTGAGACACCCCAACACTGCAATTCGTTCTGATCTGAGTTCGCAGAGCGTTCAAATCTAGATCCATCGGGCGGACGGAACGAGATCCATCATCCGAACAGATATCGCCTGCTTGGAAATGTTGGATCCCAACTCGCTCGGTATGTGATTAGAAAACCTTCTTTTAAACTTTTTCTGAATAACGGAAATCTGCATTCCGAAAATAACAATAAACAGAAAATTGCTTGAAACGCGGAGTTGGTTGGGTCTCAAAACATGCGACATTCCTTTGAAGAGAGAAGGCTCAGAATGAATTGAAAAAAGCTTGACTTTGTACTACCTCCGGAAGCAAAACTAGCACTTCCAAAATTAATATAAATGCTAAGAAAACGATAGAATTCATCGACCCTCGAAAAAAAGCAATTAAAAAAGCAACAAAAATAAGAGTTCTTTTATTAACCATCATGATGACAAATCATCGTTGTAAACAGTGGTATGCGGCTTCACGGAGACTTCTGCACCAAGGGACTGGTGTACAGGATGATAATAGTTTCTAGACGTGTTTTCAGAGATTTTCGGGAAAAACTGTTCTCGGTCAACTTCACAAAAGTTCACAAATCTACATATGGAAAATCACAAAGTTTTGTTCAAACGGATTATCTTTCAAATCGCCGAAATTATCTCATATTTTCATATTTTGGTTATTTTTATCACGTATCACGTCTTAAGAATAAGAAGCGTATTATCAAAATTAGCGGAAATGACAGAGAGACTTTTTTCCGATTATCGACATGCGCCTTTGAAAAAAACTACGGTAGAAAGTAACTCAAAAACTACGGTAGAAAGTAAAAAAATATGAAATCTACAGTAGTTCGTTCAAAGGCGCATGTCGATTTTCCAAAAATGTTCAATGTTCAGTTGTCGAGACCCGCCAATGCTGTTAACTGCAGATTCCATCACATCCGCTGATTTTGATAATACGAATACATGTTTTGTCATCATGGTTGTAAATGGCACCTGGGTATCAGGGTGATCATGAAGATGGGGATCTGCGCACATAAGAATGTGTTGGATACGAAATACGAAGTATACTTGGGAAAGTGTATACGAATGGCACCCTGATGAAGTATACGCGCCATTAGACAAAGGGGCGGAGCGGACGCCGATGGACGGACCGGGCAAAATAAGAACGGTAGAGGTATTTAAGACATCCCATTCATCCAATTCTCATTCGTTCATTTCCTGATCGTCCACGTGACGTGCAGAGCTCTTGAAATGCTGATCACCTGAGCGAGGGAATGTCCTTCCTTTGTGAGCACTTCAATTTTCTTAGTTTCATGGATCCGAATACTTCTCCTTATCTTCTCCTGCAATAATCTTCTCCTTTTTACACATCGAATTTACAGGTCATCGACAACTCATCTAAACTTTCCATTTGTTATCGAAATGCCAAGAACCACGAGGAAACGACACAATGATTGCGAACTCGCGGACTCGACGTAAGTTACAATACGAAGTTGATCGAAGAACGAAGAAAGCCACAATGTTCGTCTTGAAGATCAACAGGTCCCAGTACAGAGGATAGAAGGTCAAGAAGCAGCACCTGAGAAGTATAATCATGAAGAAACTGATGACAAGGAGAACGAAATCAGCAATCCTTCGAAAGCCGAGCCGCAGAAAGAATCCGCTGAGCAACACGATCGACGGCGTCAAGATATTGCTCTCAAGTTCAAGAAAGCCCTTCTGGAGGGAAAAATCCAGGAGAATCGTTTTCCGGAATGTAAGTCGCAATTCAGAGTTGCAGATTCGTTTGTAAATTCACAAATTTGCAGCTGTCGTGAGTCAGAAGTCGCGGACCGATATTCGATCGACTGGACCAGCCGATGCCAAGCCGAGAAGCATGGAACTCGCCGTGGAAAACAAATGTTTCATTTGTTCGAAAAAGATAAGAGGCAGCAAGAGTGGAAAAGGACAGTGCGAAGGAGTCATTGGAACCAATGAAGCTGGCGACGAGATCAGATGCAATAAGCTGATGCACGCAGCGTGTGCACTGGTGAGTTCCAAAAAAACAAATAACAAATTGTAACTTTGAACCATTTCCAGGAGTACAATGCGTCCGGATTTCTCGTCCAATACGCCGCCAGACCCGAGTGCCAAGACAAACTTCTCTGTCCAGACCACCTCTGCAGAGCATGTGATAGGGATCACATGAAGCAACGGGCCTACATCGGAGACATCATTCGATGTGTAAGATGCATGTCAGGCTATCACAAAGAGTGCGTCCCAGCTGGATCAAAAGTGTTCGTTGTGGAAGTCGAACATCCAGAGCACGGCCGACTCAGCATGAAAATGACACAATGCCCAGATCATTTGACAGCTGCTCCTGTCACAGACCATATGCCAATATGCAGATGTGGAGGATCGGAAGGGCTTCAGACATGCAAAAACTGTCCGGAAGCATTCCATCCAGCATGCCGAACTGTCAAAGAAGTGGACGGAAGCCCGATTCAGGATGATACCTGCGATCACTGTGCCAAGAGAGAAACCTTCAGAAGCAACTCTTTGGTTGTTCTCTTCGTGAATGGAAGGTAGGATTTTCTGATACAAAATATAATAAAACACAACTGTTCCAGGATCGAATTGGGACAGATCAAAACGGACGACAGAACAGAAGAAGGACTTGCAAAAGTGAAGCTGAGTACACGCCGGAGAGCAGTCAAAGTTCCAATCAACAGACTTGTTTCAATGCAAGAGGAATACATGGGATTGGTCAGCGAGAAAAAGAAGCAAATATGGATGCAAAAAGTGAAAAAAGACAAGAGGCAGCAAAGGTTTGGGCCTACTTACAAGCTTGTTCGAGAGGAAATTACGGTCAGTGAATTTCAGATTTTGGAGTCAAAAAAAGAAATAATTTCAGAGTCTTTTCAATCCAAATAATCTGGGTCTGAAGAAGTCGCCGCACGAGGACCACGACTGCTTGTGCAAAGAAGAGGGAAAACGATGTATAGATCACACATGCCACAATTACTCGCAAAAAATGGAATGCCCAATCGAGTGCACAATGGGCATCGGAGGAAAGAAACTGGATTGCGGGAACCGACAATGTTCCGAAGGCACTGTCAATGGAAAGTTGGCTTTGAAGAAGTACGAAGACAAAGGATGGGGCGTCGTTGCCAATGAGGATATCGAGAGAGGCGAATTCCTAGTGGAATACATCGGAGAAGTCATATCGGATGTCGAACACAAGAAGAGGGACGAGTACAGAAAACTCTCGAAGGATGTACAGGTGAGTTACTAAAGTGAAAATGACAAATGTAATCAAACGAATTTCAGGCAATGTACTACTTCATGGCAATAGGCGACAGAGTGATAGTGGATGCAGCGACAATGGGGAACATCGCTCGCTACTTCAACCACTCCTGTGACTCCAACGGACGCACTGACAGAAGGACCATCATCAAGGATCAAGGGAGGAAACGGTTTATGCAACTGACAACTTGCATTGTGGCCCAAAAAAAGATAAAGAAAGGCGAAGAAATTACCATTGATTATGGGTGGGACAAGGACTTCTTCAAGACATGCAACTGTGGCACAACTGGTTGCAGATACACGAAAGCGTAAAAAGGTAAGATTCTGAATACACAGTTCAATTACTGATAATTTCATTTCAGATCTACAAAATGGCCTTCGATTGCCCACTGGAATCACTCACCATCTCCCTCACTTCCACGTGTCGCCAGATCTCCGCGTTTCGTCTCTGCTTCCGGCTGATCCTCTTCTCTCAAACCTCCAATGTGTTCTGTCCCTTCATCATTTTTTTTTGTTCTGTAATTCTCTTTATTTATTTTTTCAAATAAACTTATATCAATTATCAAAGAGTTCTTTCCAATGATCTCTTCATCAGACGGCAGCTTCTGCAACGGTTTTTCGCTACAGATTTGTTTTTCTGAAAAAAAAACAGTTGCTGACAAAGAGTCTTCAGTCAGCCTTCTCTCGAGTAGTTTCGAAACGTTTTCTGACTGAGTACCTCTCGAGTGTCACTTAGAATTTCTGCAGAAGTCTGCAGAAACCTTATGGTGTCAATAGCGGTACAGTTCTATAGATCTATATTTATGAGTAGTCATCGGCTTAAAATTGCCAGTTGTTTCCTCGAAATCGACTGTTTGCTTCCTCTCAAGTCCTTTCTCCTCACTGCCTTCTTCAAGGGCACGTTTCTGTCCGTTCTCTGTTTTTGGCGTTCCGGTATCCTGAAATGTGTTGCAGGTTGAATGTCAATGCAAGTTCATTCAAACGTTCCGTCTTCTATTATCATATTTTCCGTTTTGAAAGTGTCCACCATTTCCATAACACCAGCTCAACCATCGTATCTCACCTCAAATGCCAACACCCCTGTCATTTACGAAGTCATACTCCTCTATCTTTACAACAGTCGTAAATGCAGTCATCGTCAAACACCTCTTCGATACATCAGCAATCACTTGCTTTTAAAGCAACAATCCCTCGAGATTGTTGCTTTATTCTTGACAATTTCCTCGGCCATTTACATGACGAAGATCTGGCTAATTGGAATCAATTTGAATTGATTTGGATGAGATCAGGAGATGATGTCAGAATTTCGTTTCCCGAGTTTCTTCAACATCAAGGTTATATGAAAAACCATGCGTGCTTGCCGAACTTGCTCAAAAATTCTTAATAGACAATCACAAAACACGCGATGATGTTGAGGAGCCAAGTAGTTTCCTCTCAGCCGGTAAATAACTTCCCGACGGCTGATCCAGGAATTAGGTGCTGGTTCCCGCGGCGGCAAGGGTTCTTCTGGAAAATGTATTCGCTTTTTTGTTTATTGGAGAATTCTAAAATGTATGGAGAATATTTCTAAACCACATGACTATGAGCAGGGTTCGAAATGGAGCATTTCGAAGAAAGTTATGATGTTTTGAAAAAATGACCAGATGGCTCGGGGTATCTAACAAATATATGAAGTTAATTTTGAATTTTAATTAATGATTGATAATTCGCTCGAAATTTTCTCATTTTCCTCCTATCCTATCAATTTTTGAAAGCACGGAAACCATATGTGCAACATAAGCGAACTCACTCATTGGCATCCACCAACTGTGCAATGTTGCGAAGAACACTCGACATCCCGATTTGAAGTTGGGCGTAGTGTTGTATTCCATCTTATTGACAACGATGCGGATTCCACCGGAATTCGGTGGCCGACACGTGCACATCCACCTTGACGACTCTGAATCTCTGCATGTTTACGACAATCATCCAATTGTTGGCGAGTGCTGAGGTTGCGTGTTTGTCGAGTTCCGGAGAAAGATCGTCCAACGTCTCGGACACTGTTTCGGTGATATCATGGTCTTCGAGCACTTCCAACGTCTTCATCGCCAGCACGTACACATTTCCGGTCGGTGCGACCAGCATTCCGATACCGAAAAGGGCAATGGCACCGGCCAACACAAAAGTGAACTGAAATGGAATCCCTCATTGAACGTGTTTTGCTTCTCAGAACTATCGGATGCATATTCTCGAAACTTTTTTTTTGAAATTTTCAGCCAGTCAGGAAAAATCAATCTGTTGATAATCTTCTGAATGTTCAGCTAACTGCAACACTCCGAAGTTACTGGTTTGCCGTTTACTTCATCGGGCTCTGAACTCATTCCGAGGCTCTAATTTGGCGTAAATTATCTTTTCTAGACTGATTCCATCATTTTGCATCAAATTTAACAACAGAAAATCAAATTACTAAAAGCCAATTTTGAGGTGGCTTCTCAAGTCAATAGAAGCATCCGTTAAATAATTATTTTCGGAAAACCAATGCGAAACTCCAAATTGAGTGGCATCCAATATCAATGGCATTCCAAAACTGATTGACAGATAATATAAGCTGGATAACGATGCATTTCTTGAGAATTTTTTCGAAATAGTTTGTTGCAAAACTCTAATACTGTTGAAAGCTCTATAGTCACTTATCAAGGGTCTCCGGGTGTCCCGTGAACACCATCTTGAAGAGCTCGTGGATGGTGGGCACTGGCTTGACGCTTTGCTTGAATGGCAGCAGTGAGTCACTTGTACTGTGAAATGAATATTTTTAAGTGTTAATTTCTAGAAATTCAACTCACCGTCATCCGTACAAAAAGACCTTTTGTGAAACAACAGCTGAACAGAAAGGATTTGTTTAATCTTACCTGTGACACGAAGTTTGCTGAAGAGTGGACTATTGCCGCAATGCCTTCTCGGCTGAGACGGAACTCTTGGCATTGGTGGTGAAAACGGCGAAAAAAACGACTTTGTCTGCAAAATGTTGCTGGTTGGTCACTTCATATATGCTCAGAAATAGATTCCAACCTCGAACAACCAACCAACAGCAATGGCACAATACGTGCCCCCAGGAGACATCCAGACGCAGCCGAACGGCAAGATTATAAGACGACAAGAACGCCTGCCACATTATGTCGGCCCGTACAGACCACCAACATGAAACGTCTCGGAGTCGACCCGCCGTGTGGATTACTCGCCCCGAAGAGGCCGCCGCTGAAGAGGTCGCTCTTCTCGTCATCTCGAGCGACGCGTTCGCTTATGGACAGATGGAAACCAACAACGCCTGTATCACTATTGCGTGGACCAACACCCCTGATGGGGCCGCCAATTAGTTGCGCCGCATATGACTTCACGGCGAAGTAAATACAGTCAGTCTTTCTGCTCTCCTGTCACCCAGAATACGAATTCACAATTATTGCATATGTTGCAGAGGTCGGCAGGAACCACTTGGTATTCAGATTCTAACAATTATGAGCTATTTATGTAGCCTGAAGCCATCTGGAGAGATTCTCCCTGGTCCAGTATCATTTTCAGTGCGGATGGTATTCATTAATTCAGAACAGAGTTGAAACGTCACAGAAACTTGTCAGAATAAGTTTTCGACAATTTATGACAACGAACAACAGACTCGCCTTGCCTCAAGTTGACAAGTTGAGGATGCGGCTATGGGTGACATTGATGACCAATAGAGCATTAAGCGCTCTGGATGCGCTTCTTTGTTCTATTCTGTTCAATGGACAAGAATTAGAGCTTCATAGTAATCGAAGTATTTCACAAGCAATCAATCATGTTATATTAGGATTCCACTACATGTATGATTGAGAAGGACGTCAATTCAAAGTCGAAGACCTCCTGCTCCCCGAAAAACCAGCTCTTCACCTTCCTCTTGAACACAGTCCACTGATGATTCAGCCACTTGTTCTCCACCTACTGCGTACACATTTCTCGCCGCCTGAGTTCATCTGAATACCTAAATACAACACCACTGGCTTCAGTTCCCTTACAACTCGTTCCCCCTCCACTCCACCATCTTCTTATTGACAGTTGCGAGTTGGTCCAGTTGAAACAGCAGCTTTTCGGGTTTCGTGTTCGAGTTCAATGTCGATGAGCACCGCAAACTTAACCTTATTTTCCTTGCTTATCCCGGGCTCTTATGACAGCTTCCCGCGCTGTTGAACTTGAAAGAAGGTAGCTAATCTTCTGTAGTCTACAGTGTAAACAAACCAGAATCATTTAGCAGAAATTTAAGTGAATCAGTCATTATCACAAGCAGGAAACTAAGAAAAGAAATGATCAAAGAGAATTGAGAATTCAGTCACCCGACTGGGGACTTTCAGGAGGGGGAGTTAAAGAATGACGACTGAGCGCCAATGTCAAGCGAACGAGACGCAGAGAACGTTTGCTGTTCAAACAAACTGGAACATAGTGGAATCGTCCAGAATGAGCTGCAGTTCCTCTTGTTTCTGAGCCTTCGGATGATGTGATAGGCGCTTTGGATTGTAGTGTAAAAGCTTCAGATATGCCGGCGACATTTGGAATCGCCCACTGGATTGAGGGAAGTGTTGCTCCATCAGATCCCTCGAGATCTCTCTGTTCTCCAGCACCATCTCCGTTCTCGCCAATTTCTTCGTCGTGTACAGAATCGTCGCTCCGTAGTACGCCATCCCATCCAAATCCTGTCCGAGCCTCTCGAAAGCGACGCGGAAGATCCTAGCGCAATCAGCCAACTTCTTACGGTTTCCAAAAGCCAACAGCATCTCGTGTCATCAGTTCCATGATAATGGAATCGTCCAGAATGAGCTGCAGTTCCTCTTGTTTCTGAGCCTTCGGATGATGTGATAAGAGCTTTGGATTGTAGTGTAAAAGTTTCAGATAATGTTCTCGGAAGACTATATCCATCGGCGAACAGACTTTCTCGCTTCTCTTCTTCCCCAGTTGCTCACTTCTTCGACGTCAACAACCTCGCCAACCAACTTGATAACCTGACCCTCCCCCATTGTCGTCTAGAGCAAAATTATTACTTCCTCGTGCCATTCCTCCGAGTCATCCTAGACACCCCATGGGCCCGTTGATTACACTCAAATGCCACGGAGCACATATTCATCTAAAAATGAGTGAGCAATTAGGCTTTCAGTAAATTCCTAGACGTGCCCTAGACACCTCGCGCCATTTACCCGAGTCATGACGCAGCTCTTCGAGGGGGCGGGCTCTTATTAATTATTGGAGGTAGACGGCTATAAAAGCCCTCCCTTGTTGCTCATTACTCTATATTCGCTATTCTTCTGGCTCCCCTCCCGCTTTTCTTCCCACAATGAACATCTTCACCATTTTCAACTTCGTCATAAGCATCCCCCTCGTGCTCTTCTCTCTCGGTTGCTTCTTCAATTTCCTTTGCATTAAACAGTTTCGAACGCCACTTTATCGACTTTCCCTGGCCAACATTGTAATTGTAAGTCGAGACCATGTCCTTATGCTGTACACCCCTATCTGTTTCAGGACCTCCTGTGCTGGTTGAACGTTTGGGTGGACAAGATTCTGCTCGACTCGGACCTCACCGAAACCATCCTCGTCCCCGTCAGAAACATGCGGATATTCTTTGTCGTGCATACGTTTTTGGGACACTTCTTCTTCCATCTACAATGTCTCAGTTGTGTGCTGATGTGCTCCTTCCGCAATAGAATCATTCGGACTGCGCTGAATAAGGTGTTGTTTGAGATCACTTCCCACTCATTCCATGCCAGTCTTGAAGTCGCGCTTCAGGAGTTTCTTACGCTGCGATTATAACAATAAAGCAAACTTTTTTTTGAACATTCCCGGGGCCCCCAGGGAGGTGCCGCATGAGCAATATGTCTAACCTTATGCGCAGTTATGTGTAGGCGTTCCATTCATCTCTTGGAAACTTTCCGCCGACGTCAAGGGTCTAGAGCCTAGACACCGGGGTGTCTTAGAAGTACTGATGAGTCGCTGGGAAATGGGCAATCCGTTCAAAGCATTCTCTGATGTTCGCGACAGAGCGCAGTTCACTCACTTCCAAAATGACGAGACGACAGACTCATTAGAGTTTTTCCAAAACACCAACGCGACTGTCTAGGCTCCACACTCTTGACGTCAGCGGGGAGCTCCCTAGAGCTCTGCTCATGTGTCACTTCCCTGGAGACCCCGATGAAGTTCTTGGAAGTGAGTTTTAGTGTTGTAACCACATTGTTATGAACATGCGCAACTTTGTTCTGACATTGTGAGAATTATTTTCACTATAAATCATTTCACTCCGCTCGGCCAGATCCGCTCAGTGCCTTCTTTCTTCAGACGTGGTCCAGCTGTCGCATCTGTGCCTACTTCCTCCTCATCGCCACCGCCTCCGCCATCTTCACCATCCCATTCGCCCTCATCAACGGTCTCGACGTCATCTCCTTTAACCAAACCACGGAACAATTTGTTCGCGATCATGAAGCATGGCAGAAATTCAAGTGGATCATGCTCTTTGAGTCAGGTGCCTATTTCATTCTCATCATTGGACTATCGATGTGGATGCAGAACGGAGTGAAAAAGTTGGGAGAACTTCCAGTGATAGCGATGTTGAAGCGAATGACCCGAATTACCCTCATCTGCGAGACTCTCACCCTACTAACGGTGATTGGCTGGGAGTGGCTCCCCCAGTTATCTATCCTCACACCTTACACTCGGATGATCATACTGTTCTTGGCCTCAGATATTGTAAGAGCCGAGGGCAACGGAGAGTGAGCAGAATAGCATATTGATTGCAGATGTCGCTGACAAGGCCACTGGTCGTCATGACTCTGGACAAGAAGCTGAAAAAGGCGATGGCGAGGCTTCTGTGTTGCGTGGCGTTTCGCAATAAAGTGGAACCCGGTCCATTTATCATCAGCCCGGATGTATTTATCAATTGATCGATTTCATTGGTTAACCGTGACTAACTTCATCAGATATGTACTTCTTTTTCACTATTCATCTCATCTGATCAACTTGATCAACTGATAACCATCTTGAAATGTTGCTAAGCTTCATAATTGCGGAAGAACTGTACTGTAGTTTTGCTGAAGGAGCGGAACCGATGAGTACGGACGTAGGCACAGATGCATCTCAGCCTCCGGGGTTCCGTAATCGCAGCCACGGATACTTACTTACTTAGATACTTGGATAGTCCATATCTAGCTGTTGTAGCTGTGGACTAGACACTTCCAGGAACTTCTGGATCTTGCTAGGCGTGGCCAGGGGACGTGTTCGGCGATGATTCCTATCCGTCTCCTTCCTGATCTTCCCAGGCCTATATAATTGCGATTGTGCTGATGTATCTTCACTTCGTTCACCACGTCATCTTCCCATCTCTTCTTCGGTCTGCCTTTGCGTCGCTTGAATTCATCGATTCCTTTCGGAATTTCCCATTCGGTGATTCTCTTGCAAATTCTCAGCCATGTAATGTGTTCTCATTTTCTGGTAATAATTAAGTATGGAAAAAATGCATACGCTTTCTGTGAAATCATTGTTGTTAACCTGAATTTATATTTTTTGTCCGCCTTACTATGTATAGCAGTGCGTCGCGATGCAATTTTCCCTACAGAACGATGCTGACTTGGCCTTTTTCGCAGCGGGTAATGAAAGCGGTCGTGTTTGTTGCACAACACATACGCAAAACACCACGCTCTAGTTTGCATCGTTCTCGTCGGACGATATCGTCACCGATGATTTCTGTCAATTGAACGTGTTAAGAACGAGGGACATCCGAAAAAAAAGAAAAAAACAAGTGCTTTTTCATCGCAACGAGAATGGAAAAAAGGATCATTTAGTATTTTCGAATGGCTATTGTAGAAGACAATCTCCATGCCACCTGAGGGCTCATGATGCTCCAACTTGGCAACTCCTCAATTTTTCGGGACGTGGAGTGACCCGTTCGACTGATTTCCAGTTACATACGGAGCTGTCCTGGTTTCTCATTTCAGTCAGACACAGCTGATAGTTGCTCACGTAACCGGAAAACAGAAAGCAAATAGTCTCGAAACATGGGATCTCATGTCAGTAACAGACAGCTCCCAGTCCTGTCTATTATTTGAGGCAGTGACTGCGAAGTATTCGGAAAGAGAACAGGAAACGAATTACGTTTTTTTTTTTTTTCGGTTTTTATTATTTTTTTAAAAATAGACAGGTTAACAAAAAAGAAAAAAAGAAGGAGAGAGATGAATGATGGAAAAGAATTAATACAAGAACATGAATGGAAATCAGAGAGAAAATTCACGAGACAGAGAGCAGAACGAGAGAAAAACACAAATTGAAGGGAATATTAGGAGAAAGTGATTGGGAGGTGTTAAATGGGAAAGAGAAACATGAAAAATAAGGTAACGAGCATTTATCTGAACTGGCGCCAGTAGTTGTCCTTGACGGTCCTCTTCTTCTTCTTCTTCGTTGCTTCTTCCGGGCCGTTCATCTTCGCATTGTCCGCCTCCTGGAGGTTTCGAGCCCGACGATCTTGAAGAAGACGCATTGTTGGCAGGAGGCTGGGTGGGGATCGGCTTGAGGAAGTTGGGCGACTTCTCGATCTTTCCAAAATCGAGGCCAACTTCTTATCTTCAGCCTTCTTCTGAGCCACTGTTTTCGTCACTTTTCTCGGTCCAACATTGTTTTCCTTGTCGTCCAAAGATGGGAAGACTAAAAAAAGGAAGATAAATCAATTGAGAAACAGCAAACAACAAACCTTTCACATTCGTATCCGATTTCCTTTTCCCAGCATAAACTCGGGGCTGTGTTCTTTTGCAGGCGAGGAATGGCGTGATGTCCTCGATCGGGGTGGTCAGTTTGGCCTTCTTTGTTGCCAGAAAAGCAGTAGATTGAGAGGCTCGCTTGCGACAGTATCTCTTCTCGAGATCCTGGGATGTGAGCCGAATTGAAGTAGAAGCAGCGAATGACATGTTTCGAATATAATATCTGGAATACGGGAACTGTTAGAAGGGCAAAGAAAGAGAGGAAGAGAGAGGAAAGGCGACCAGAAGAGGAACATTCAGAGAGAATGAATGATTCTCCACGTGTCCCTCTCCCTTTATATACTGTTACTCTGACTCCGCCCCTGTTCCATCTCAACCCCTACACCTAGCCGAAAATGGCCCGAACACCTGGACACGTGAAAGTAACCGGAAGTGTCTCACGCGATGGATCCCCCTTTTCTCACAGGGGACACTATCTCACACAAGGACACGTGGCGATGGGAAAATGGAACATCTGAAAGAGTGGAGAGGGGGGAGGGAAGGTGACTATCTTCAATACGAAGGTACGTGGAGATGTGAGAACCGTGAGAAAACTGAACATCTGTTTTCTTGAATAGGAAAGAAACCGAGAAGATTTCAGGGCTGACGGAGGAATCGCGTGGGATGCCAAGATATGGAAGATTTGGGTAAGAAACTGAAATCATTGTTTTTGCGACATCGTGTCCAGCAACCTCTCTGGTATTTTTGAGAGTAGAATTCATTCGTAAACTTGGGATGTCTATGATAAAACAACAACACTTGAAGAATGTTCTATTCAGAACACAAATCTCTGTAACCATTCATTGTTTTCCCCCGTCAGAACACAATGATAATTCACAACAATCAAAACATAGTCATCTCTGTTCTGACTCTCAAATCTTTGAATCTTTGAGACTTGACAGTCTTTGAGCTGTGGTCTGCATCAGAACGGATATCGATTTTTCAGTTTGTTTTTTGCCATTTTTGGTTCGTTTTTTATTGTTTTCTCGTGATTTACGCCAAATATTCTGACTATTTTTGTAGGCATCATGACAGTTTTCCGCCGGAAACGAAAATTAGCAGAAAATACAATACATTTGGCGTCGTTGCGTATCCGTAAGTCAAGAATAAGATTTGTATTGTAGGAAACTGTATTTCAGACCAAAAAAGATGAAGAGTGCAAACTTTGAAGAGCTAACTACTGACAAAGTTATTGACAAAGTGATAGGTTCGAAAAATTATGTTCACTTCCAAATACTAATATAACTTTTCAGATACTAACAACGTGCTCTGTACAACGTCAACTACGGACATGCAAAAAAACTTACCGTTGTAAATTCTTCGAAATAAATATTTATAAATATGTATTATTGATTTTTGAGATTTCGTTTCGACCCCTAAAGGGACCCCTATATTCACGTTTATAAGGGATCCCTATAGGGGTTTGAGAAGGGACCCCATTAGGAATCCATGATTTGGGGATCCCGTTAGGGAAATTCTAGGGTTCTACCCATCAGGTCACCCTAAGGGGCTCCCTAAATACGCCCCTAACGGGAACCCCAACCATACACCTGAGGAGTACTCAAAACGGAACAATTTGACACTAACCTTTCCCTCCGCACCCGCACATGAGTGGAACTATTGTCATTTGTTCATTGTTAACTTTATGTAGATTCATTATCTGACCGGAGATGAGCCAAATATTTTCTGAGCTCATGTATTGTGAGAGGTCACAAACCGGCATAGTACAAAATAGAACTTTTGTGCACTCAGCAAACCCAAGGCACTCTCCGAAAGCGACATCGGTATCAGTTCTTCTCGAATCAGAAGAACAGGTGATTCCTTTTCACAAGTTACCTCGTACCGTCTTGTGTCGCTTTGGTCCTTCTCCAAATCAAGAAAACAGATGTTCAGTTTTCTCACGGTTCTCACATCTCCACGTACCTTCGTATTGAAGATAGTCACCTTCCCTCCCCCCTCTCCACTCTTTCAGATGTTCCATTTTCCCATCGCCACGTGTCCTTGTGTGAGATAGTGTCCCCTGTGAGAAAAGGGGGGGGGGGTCCATCGCGTGAGACACTTCCGGTTACTTTCACGTGTCCAGGTGTTTGGGTCACTTTCGGCTGGGTGTAGGGGTTGAGATGGAACAGGGGCGGAGTCAGAGTAACAGTATATAAAGGGAGAGGGACACGTGGAGAATCATTCATTCTCTCCGAATATTCCTCTTCTGGTCGCCTTTCCTCTCTCTTCCTCTCTTTCTTTGCCCTTCTAACAGTTCCCTTATTCCAGATATTATATTCGAAACATGTCGTCTGTCGTTCCGACCCCAACAACCAGGCCGATTTCGCTCTCATCGAAGGATCTCGAGATGCCAGAGGGTCACTGCCGGAAGAGAGTCTCTCAATCTACTGCTTCTTCAGCAGCAAAGAAGGCCAAACTGTCCACCCCATTCGAGGACATCACACCATTCCTCGCCTCCAAAAGGACACAGCCCCAATTTTATGCTGGGAAAAGGAAATCGGATACGAATGTGAAAGGTTTGTTGTTTGCTGTTTCTCAATTGATTTATCTTCCTTTTTTTAGTCTTCCCATCTTTGGACGACAAGGAAAACAATGTTGGACCGAGAAAAGTGACGAAAACAGTGGCTCAGAAGAAGGCTGAAGATAAGAAGTTGGCCTCGATTTTGGAAAGATCGAGAAGTCGCCCAACTTCCTCAAGCCGATCCCCACCAAGTCTCCTGCCAACAATGCGTCTTCTTCAAGATCGTCGGGCTCGAAACCTCCAGGAGGCGGACAATGCGAAGATGAACGGCCCGGAAGAAGCAACGAAGAAGAAGAAGAAGAGGACCGTCAAGGACAACTACTGGCGACAGTACAGATAAGTTATCGTTTTCTCCCTCTTGTTCATTTCACACCTCCCAATCACTTCTTTCGAATCGGTCACTTTTATTCTGATTCCTGGATTTCTTGTGTTCTGATCTCTTTCACATGAGTTTTGTTTCTAGTCTTCCATTGTGTTCTTGTATTAACTCTCCTTTTTGTTCTTTCTCTCTTTTTCTTTCTTTGTTATCTTTACTTTTTGCAAAAAAACAATAAAAAAAAAAATAATAATTCGTGTCTTTCTTCCGTTCCGAATATTCAGCCACTGCCGCTGTTTGTATAATACCAATAACGTTCAGTAGACCAGTGCTTTGTTTTACATAATATCTTTAACAAATTAACGAACATGTAATAAAACTTATGTTGTACATCTTGGAATGGCAGCGATGTCAAGATGCAAGTTGTTCAGAGTGGCTCTAGTAGCACTTATGTGGCTTTTCCACGAGTCCCAGACTATCAGACCCTTTCCGAACACTGTACAAGCGAGAATTGACTTGAGGAATATTTTTGTGACCTAATCATTGAAAACTGTCCGACCAGCCCAACAGAGCTCCAGTTTAGTTTTGAACTTGTTCACAACTGCAACAAATGGTCGCATATTTGGTATATCAAGAAATGGGCGACTTTTGAAACCGTCACATCTTGCACAGAGAATTACGATTACTTTCGTGCCCTGTCGGTCGGACGGAAACCTAGATAAGTTTCGTCACGAGCGTAAGTGTAACTTTTCACGCTTTTTTTTCAGAAAAAACATCGGGAAGTCCGCAAGCTCTTTCAGATATTCGTCGCTACCAAGCGGACTCGAACTCAGGGAGAGTATCCAAGCGGAAACTACGGTTTATGTGTCACCGCAAACACAACACAGATACTTCATAGATTTATAGGAAGAAACGGTCGATGAAGGGAAAAATGAAAAAAAGGGACAGTGGTAAAATAATGTGGTACGGAAAAAGAAGAAATTCAGGAGCGAAAGAAACCGAGCTCCTATGAGAGGAGGGGGGTTACAAAGTTATGAGTGAAAAATTTAGTTCAGGAAAAACGGGGAGACATCAGTGAAAATGAGGTGAGAGGGGAGACATCTAACGGTACATAAAACAGCAATGCGATGCACTTTTTCGTCGGAGGGAGGGTGCATAGGCCAAGAAAAACGAGTGAGAAGTAGATGTTCACTTGTTTTCCTCGGATCTCCCTTCCTCCGGCGAAAAATGCACTGCACTTCTTCTCGGTCTAGCGCAGTCGGTTCACCTTGCCTTCTGTTGCCTTTCTGTTGTGGCACACTCGACCATCCTTGTTGCATTCTGGCGGGCATTCGCAGTTGTTCCTCCAGTACACACAGGCATTCGTCGTGCATCGGTTGTTGCGCTCGCAAAGCCCCTCGCAGTCCTCCACCAGCTTAACCTTTGTTTTCAGGAGCTTCCTCGAGCGCTGAAAATTGAGCGTTATCAGGGTGATTTCAGTGTATTTTACGAGCAATATTCTTACCTTCACGGTCAGTTTCGTCAGCTCATTGACCGGAGCAATGACGAACTTCTTTTCCAGAACCAACTCGACGGCGGCCATCCCGATCTTCCCGAATTCCTCGTTGCTCTTCAACTCTCTCGGACAGTCAGTCCACGCGCGAGTGTATCCGAGCACTGGCCTAAAAGATCATCAGTTTATCAGTGACTTCACCCAAATTTTCCACTCACTTTCTCTGGTTGAGGCCGATGACGGGGACATCGGAACGGAGCGTCTTCTGGAGAAGGCAATGGTCGCACGCCTTCTCCTCCGCCACTCTGCCCGAGACCTTCTTCACTGTGCGGCATCCTTTGTGAAACGATCGAAGGCAAGTTTCACAATTAACGAGTCCTTTTCCCGTTTCCTTGTTGCAGCCGCAGCGGCACTTCATCTGTTCCGTCGGCCTGTCCATTTCTGCGTGGCTCGGGCCATCCAGCATCTCGATCGTCTCCATTCTTCCTCCGATCGTCTCCATCCTTCCTCCGATCGTCTCCATTCTTCCTCCGATCTCCATCCTGACAGTGATCAACTCCTCGCCCATCGGGAGGCACGTCTCCGTGTGGGAGGCACAGAGACACTCGGTGCACTCCGTCAGTGGCCTCTCGTACGCCGACTGCCGCATGAGGTCCCCGTTGCACGCTACGCAGCAGTGCAGGGGACACAACAGGCCGTTCTGCCACTCGGGGCGCACCGTCCCATTGCTGTACTTCTTTTCTGCAAGTTTGCATTTCGTTTCAGACATCTACATCGACATCCTTTTACCTTGGGGGCAATTGTTCCCAGTGAGTTCATCATCTTCGATCTTGGCTGGAATATCGGCTTGGAGGGAGGTGTTGAATTGTCCCATCGTCGGTGTCTGCACTGAAAGAGGAACGATTTTAGCAAAGGAGTGGAGGGGAAGAGCGAAGGTATGAGAAATGACGGGAGTAAGCAACGACAGAGACTAACAGTACACATTACGCAGCAGCTAGACAATATCCGCGCGAAGCAAACAATTTTGCAAGCGTCTAACTTTTCTCCTGAGCTCATTCTGCAAAATTGGACAACAGACTCGCCATATCGAACTCCATCGAGTGGACTAGGTCTCGTTTCGAAATCCCACGGGGACTTCACACATTTTCCTTGTGAGATGAACAGCCCGAGAGCGAAAGAATGGCTCAGTCAATGGACGAGAGTAGGGGAGTGAAAGGTGTGGTGAAGCAAGGCCATGAAGCGCGATTGCGCAAGTAAGATTAGACAACAGGTGTGTATCGCTGCGCGGGGTCAACCACGTCACTCTCATTACCGAGGGCTATGTGAGCGGCCCCGAGAAATCAATACATTGAGATCTGGTCGTTCGTAAGACATTGACTTTCGAAAATGGAATGGAACGAAGCAAAATAATACACTCTGCTGACTGTATGCTCACAATAGACCACTACTTCTATAAATAACGACAAATAGGTTTCGAAAACGTTTGAAAATGATATCTGCATCGCTGCATTATAAATTCAGCTGCTTGAACACTTGGTGTGGCACTAGATCTATTTCACCCGAGTGATGGAACTCAGAAAAAAAGGTGAACAGCGCAATCGAAAAACAGAAGAAAAAAGGAAAGAAAAAATAATGGAACACGGCTACTAGTGAATGCAATGAATGAACGAGCGGGTGCGAGGATGAGATAGTGAGAATGGTGCGCAACAAACCAGACAACAGCAGGTGGGGGGTACAGGTGTTGTGCGACCCCATCCCTCAAGATGGCTATGTGCACAAACCCCCAAGATCGATAAGTAATCCTGCTCTCACATCGCTTTCTTGTTATTTTGTACTCTGCGCGTTCAGATCGTCAACATCCTGATAATGCTTGTCGCGAGTGGAAATAATTCTCGGCCGTGAAATTTCTCATTGGGGTCTGTTACTTGTGTTTTCTCACAGCTCGCAAAGGTGTCTGAAAACAAGAGAAAGAAGATGCTACGTTCTCGTAGTCATGGATGTCTTCAGCCGGTACTTGTTCGCCAGAAAGTTGGAAAAGGGGGACAGTTCCGGAAGTTCTTTTAGGAGGGAGTGTCAATGCCAGTGGGAAGTATTTTCATGCAGAATGTATTCATCTAATCTACAAATCGGACAAATTTCAGATTTTCCAACCCCGAGCTAAAACTCTGAGGAATGATTACTATTGCTTTTTTCTATACCGTGTGAGATTTTCAGGTTGTTTGGAGCATTTAGAGTCAAGGTATTCAAATATTCCAAAAGCCAGTCCCTTTTTCTATTCTTCACTGTTCAAACTCCATTCCATTCAAATCAAGTGGCCTCTATCTGTACTCTCCCATGTCCTTCAAAACTGATTCGAAAAGGTCGTTCACTTTCGACTACAAAGGTTGCCGCCCCGTCGGCGCGCTGTCTGCGCCCTTTTCATGCCTTCTCATGCGTCCCTGCGTCTCTCACTCTCGTCCTCGTGTGTAAAAGGCGCCGGGGTCAACACTTCCGCACATTCTCCCTTTCCTCGAGTCCCCAGACGGGTTGACTATGTTTTTCGTCAGAGAGAGCCGATTTCCACTGAAATCCCCCCTTCCCCTTTTTAGAGCCCTGATCTGGGTTCTCCCCCACCCCCGATTACCCCCTAAATTCCCCTTCAGAGGATTCACCGATTTCTTTGAATTCCCTCTAATTACTGGTACCACTAGGAGCAGATTTGTAAAAAAAAAAAGGTAAATTTAATTTTAAATTAAACTTCCGTCGGAAATTTCGGAATTTCCGGTAGTTCAGTTTCCGGTTCCGATCAAACCTGACCGGGAATCCATCCAAGACAATGAGATGGACCTTTTCTTCAATAGTAAAAATCTTTTAGCCAGTCTGTTTGCACCGGCTAACTCCGCCACTTTGGCTGTATGCCAGGGATGCACGGAAATGAAAATTAACGTTATTTCCGTTACATTCTCTTGGAGAAAAACATAACTGCGTCAGTTAGTTCCGTTATCCGTTTCCGTTTATTTCCGTGCATTCCTGCTGGATGCGCTCTGAGAAGGTGACAGATAGGGTTTTCCTCTGTGAAACGTGCGGATAGAATGAACGAATGGAAAACCAACTCTAGGAGAATATATATAGTCTGCGAATGACCAACCTATCAAGAGATTTTCCAGTTCACCGCAACCATCCAAGAGCATCGGAACGATCGTCTTCAAGAAGAACTGGGATGTGGATCAGGAGAAAGCGACGGAGACGACCATCGTCTACAAGCCGACAGTGCACAAACTCAGCCAAAAAGTATAGAAAAGCTCGAAGGTCATCGTTATCAGCCGCATTCAGGAGCTCGCGAATCTTGCCAACCACCCGGCGATTGCAGCCACGGTCCGCTCGTTCATCAACTCAAAAGCGGAGGTCGAGTACGGAGTGCCCATGGCAACTGTGAGTATTTCCTTATGAATTTCCTGATGATCCGGTGAGAGATTTCAGCTGGAAGAACCCGGATTGACCGTCACAATGGAGACTCCGGATGGAGAAAATATCGATTATGATGTGAGATTTTTAAAACATCTCTTGAAATCATAAAAAGATTTTCAGATCACGAAGGTCGATCTGATGAATCCAAAGAAGAGGACCATCATGATCTACTGGCCGGACGACGAGAGAAAGGAAAAGCCACAGGCAGTCGAGGATGCCAGCGAGTTGAAGATGCAGTTGAAGGCAGAAGAGAAAGAGGCTGAATAAGAGGATCCGGAAGTTCGAGGACGCGTACGAGTGAGTGATCTTCAGTCGTCTCTGGTATAACTTATCTTTTACAGTGGTCTTCCGAAACGTCTGAAAGAGATGCTTGGCACCCCACCAAAGAGCGATGTTGCGAAAGGAAATGAGGAGAATAGTGGATCGTATATATTGTAACTCTTTTTTTCTATGTGATTCCCATGTTGCTTTAGTTGAATGAACTTGATTGGTTCGTTTGAATGATTTCTTCAAAAATCGGAACACCGCTAAAACCTATATGATTGCAACAACGATGGGGACATTTGATGCTTCATGTAGATCATTAACTTCGAAAGAAAGATGACAAAGATCGATTTTCTCCGACTCTTTTGGTCAGTATAATGTGTGATCGCAACACTTCATATCGCACCAGATATGCGCGGAATTCCGTCTCCCGGTTTCCCTGTTGCGCACAGCAAACGTTTATTTACGCGCAACGCTGGCTGACACCTGGTATCATGGTCAGATGTTTTCAACGGGCCGCCGCCCTGTCGGCGCCCCTTTCATGCCTTCTCATGCATCCCTGCGTCTCTCACTCTTGCCCTCGTCTATGAAAGGCACCGGGGTGAACACTTTCGAGCAGTGTAAACAGGCGGAAGAGCGAGTAAAGTCATAAACGTGGGTTAAAGAAGTAATTGTTAGAAAAAGTTTGTTTCCGTGGAACTCTGGCTCACACATATAGCATCATGAGAATACCATGACCGGACAAGAGAAAAACTTGCGATCCGAACGTTGACGACGGAACAGTTTGGAACGTAAATTATTTTGTTCGAAGCTCCGCAACTGCTTCTAAAACGTGCCAAACCTTGATGAGGTACTAATTTCTCGGACATACCACATAGAGTAAGAATTATTTCAGAAAGTTTTGAACCTAACGAGTTTCTATGTGAAATCGCAGAAAAAGAAATCTGACGCGATGGTAATTGAGAGTAACTTCAAATATTCACCATAGGAGCGAAACCGAACGATTATCGTGTTGGGAGTGCTCATAGTTGCTAACCTTCCGAAATGCAATTCCAACTTTTCAGGCTTGTTTCTCGGAAAACCTGCGGTATTCTTCCGGTAGAGTTGGGAAGAGTTCCTGTGTGTTCGCCGGAAGACTTCCTAATTCTTCCGGAAAACTACAACAACAGGTTTTCAAGTTACTGTGTGAATCAGCTGTCCGCGTTCAGAAAATTGACGTGAATCGTGCGGTCACCCTTGGTGACCTATATGCTAAAAATGGGAAAAATGGGTTGAGTGGGAATTGAGATAATCGCTGTCACAAACATACTTTTCTGACATGCCACGCCCCCAAACGCGCACACTCAACGACACTTTTATCAATTTCCATTTTGTAAATGTGGAAATGGTTTTAGTGAAAACACGCACAGATTTCAGTCGCTTAATCTATTTGCGAAACCTTAACTATTATAAGGTGAAACTGGAGTTTAGCACTCATTTTGTGATCAAAAGACACTTGATTAGTATTCGGAGACATAGAACACGAGACAAATTCGGAATTATAAGAGAACATTTTTCAGGGCATTACCATTCTTATACATATTTGTTCCACGTGATACTCTGCAGACCGTCCATCTCTTCACCGCGTGGCACTTGTTTGAAAACAATCAGTCGTTTTGGGAGTAGGAGATCATTATAAGAAAAAGCGAATTGCCTTGACACGACTCGACTGTTGGGACGATCGGCAGTTGGATAATAGAGGATAACCAGGCCAATCGAGGCGGCTAACGCCGCCTCTCAGCCTGGGCTATGTCGTGTTTTCCGTCCCCTTTTACCCAAACGTGCCTCTGGGAAGATGGGCGAGTCGAGTCGACGCAACCTTCTAAAACGGCTAAAACGGTCCAGTTGGGGCTGAGAAAAGGCTGTGGACAAAGAAGCCCGCAGACAGACAGACACACATCCTTTCCCTTGTTAGTATAAGAAAGATAGATTCAGTGGTAGGTTTTTGGAGTATTTATTGAATATAACAATAAAATATAATGGGATTAGGGAATGTAGGGACAGACGAGGAGGGGAACTGACGAAGAGGGAGATGGGAATGGACGAAGGACGAAGGGGGTGAATTTGGACAGGTAGGATGGAAGTTGAGACTGGAGAAGCCCTCTTGGGCTTCTCCTTTTATACGAGCCACTCGTCCTTGGGAAGCGGTTTAGCAAGTTTCTCCGTTCCAATTCGATTAACGCAATTGCCGTTGTGTTCTGCAGGGTGCTTGCGTGTCCTTGTCGAGGCGGCAATGCTAGTTCCTTCTTTGCTTCTCGGCTAGCGATTAGTCGTGCCTACGTCAACTGTTCAACTCATGAAGCGATCCAATCGAGAAAATCAGGAACTCTTTTGAGATTCGTAGGAGAACGATATCGAAGCGTCTTTGCTCTTGACTCGCCAACGGATTCAGAACCAATGGCCAAAGACTATTCTCAGTGAACATCGAGAAACGGAAGTTGGAGAATGTCGATGACACGCTACGTCTTCTTGAATCTTAATTTTTTGAGAAAATTAGTTGGCATTCGCATAGTTGACTCATATTTTCTGCAAAAATGAGCAGCCGTTCAAAGAGTTCGGAAAGTTTGGAAACTCACAATACCATCGATTACAGTAAACTTCAACATAGCCTCTTGATCACATCCAAAAGGATACCGACATCAGTCCTCTGTCGTTTTTTGGACTTCGATGTTCTGGAGGCGGAGACGGATACACAGCCGACTCGGAGAGCTGTCTATGACCGGTTCAGCTGGCGAAATCGGCATCGTCAAGATCTATTTGGCGCCGTTTGATTTCGGATCTATAGTAACAGATGAATTTGGAATTTTCAAGGCACTCACTAATTCTCCTCTTCTTGCATCGCTCGCTTTCACCTTGTATCGTCAATAATTCTTCCCATCGAGTCACGAAAGGGTGGCCAATTTCTTTTTTCGTTTTTATCGTTTCCATGTTAGCCACATGTTATATTGCAAGCTAGGCGTTTCTTTGACAACGACATTTCCAAAGAAATCTGCAGAATTTGTCATCCAAGGATGGTTCATCAATGGAAAGCAAACGATTTGAACCGATCAAACAGTGAAGAGAGGTACGTTTTCGATCGGTTGCGACAAACTTCAAAACATCGGTTTTCCGTTCTGGGAGAATAGGTGAAAATAGACCAATTGGTTTTTAGACAGCGGCTCGGATTTTGCATACGACAACTGAACTTGGTCGTCCCATGTCATTTTTCTTATTTACCGTTTTTTTCTTATTTACCGTGCAGGTCATGCCCTTCTATTGTTCAACCCCATTTTTTGAGAGTCCTTCAATTCGGGGTGCCCTTCCATTCGAGTAAATACGGTACATAGTTTCGCCGACTCAGTCAGTCAACCCATTGTTATTCAAATAGTTTCTTCGCATGGTTGAAATAAAAACATGTTTCGTACTGCTTACAAGGGAACCTTTTAAGTCAAGGTTACAACTTTGGAAAACGGACTTCATGGGTTGAAAGAGGACCTTTAGTAGGTCATAAATCCGTTTTCAAAACCTGCTAAATATTATTTTGAAGTAGTGAAATTTCGGTCTGAATCGCCATTTTCAGGCCTTACTGGTCACTGGTAACTCTCTGGTTCGGGTCCGATTTTCAACATTTTCCCGGAAACTTGTTTTTTCAGACTATTACTTGAAAAAATTATCAAAAACAGCAGAAAGACCAAGAAAAATCAAAATTTCAAACCGGGGACACGAACCAGAGAGTTCACAGTGACCCGTAAGGCCTGAAAATGGCTATTCAGACCGAATTTCCAATACTTCAAAATAATATTTAGCAGGTTTTGAAAACGGATTTATGACCTACTAAAGGTCCTCTTTCAACCCATGAAGTCCGTTTTCCAAAGTTGTAACCTTGACTTAAAAGGTTCCCTTGTTAGCCAGATCGAGATGATCTGTTGATCTTCTTCACCACGCAGAGGTGCAGTACACGAAGAAGTACCTCCGCATATTGGATCAGAGATCCTCAGCATCATCGGCGAACTAAAAACAATTCAGTGGGGCGCAAACACCTTTATTCACAGAGTATTTCTTAATAATCTCGAGATAAGACGATTCTCCCGAAACGCACTTTTGCATTCGGCTCTGCATCTGGTTGGTCTTCCGGTGTCTCATATTGCTGCTGCAACTGCTCTTCCGTTTCCTCCTGAAGCACATTTTCAGTGATTTCATGCATTTTCGACTGTCAGCGCTTCCGGATACGGTCGTTTCTTCTCCATGGCTTCGGCTTCTTGAACATCCGACTCCGGCTCGACATCTTCCTACGGCTCCACGATGACCGGTGAGATTGTGTAATCTGTGATTTCCGACGCTCTCAAATCTGGCTGTGCTTCTTGCTGTTAAATTTGACATGGAGCTCATTCGTTTTCCTTGTTGGTTGCATCACCTCAGAATTCGTTCTTGTTCCCAATTGGAGCAATCTCTTCATCTTTTGCAGATAAACTCGAAGTGATCTCCCAATATCACTGGCATCATTGTTTTCCAATTGGACGAGGGAGTTATCAAGAATCTGAAGGCAGTGTTTCTGAAAGAGCATATAATATATCGATTGAGACTTTACAAAACTTTCACTTACCTTCGAATCCAACTCCAGTGTTACCAGAGAATCAAATAATATGTGGGAATTTAGGTGGTAATCAGAATACGAGAACCCATATCAGGGCTCTTGGAGAGGGGGGATAGTGGATATTCAGTGGGGAATCAGAGAAAGAGCCCATGTCAGGGCTCTCAGAGGGGGGAAGGGAATGAGTGGGGGAACAGGACAGGACATCAGAATGCCTCTCCCAAGAGTCTCGAGATTCCGAAGAATCACTGAAGAGAGACGACTCGAGAGGGGAAGACTGAAGACTGACTGTGAGAATGAGGTCCAACGGGCTCCTTATATACTGCTCCGTGAGGAGGTGTAACACTTTGAGGGGGAGGAGGGGCGGGGTTTACGGTGAGAATGTGGGGAGATACAAGACGACGTGCCATATTACTGTCATTGTCTTAGGAGCAGCAGAGATACTGTTGAGGTGTTGTAAAAGGTGAGAATGTGTTGGGCGAGAAAGTATCAAAAGGTGACATAGTGTGAAATTGGAGATGTTGACAACAGATGGCACCTATCCAGAGGGGTTCTTTAAATATGGTCCGACCTCAAAATTTTTCAGTGTGCCATATTCCAGAAGAGAGGTTAGGTAACTGATAACAATAAAAATGGGAATCCGGAAATGTGAAAATTGTTGAATCAAGACTTTCCATCGACATCGAACAGTGACATTTTTCAAAAAAAAAAAGGAACAAGAATTCATGTAAAGTTTATGAAGATTGACCAGCGATAAGCCTTGTAAACCTGGAGAAGGAACGCCGCTGATTCATTCCGATTGACGTTTCGAGCGTTTCTCAACTCCGCTGATAAGTCCCTTATTCGAATCACGTTTCATGTATCTCATTTTCCCCTTATCAGCTTATCTGTGAGAAGTACCAGATGTTACAGCAGTCTTTCTGTTACGGTTGATTCTTTCTATTTTTTTTTCAACTCATGAATTCTTGTTCTTTTTTTTTTGAAAAATGCCAGTGTCTGATGACGATGGAAAGTCTACCTAACGACTCCTCTGGAAAATGGCACACAGTAAAACTTTGAGGTCAGACCATATTTAAAGAACCCCTCTGGATAGATGCCATCTGTTTCCAACAACACCACTTTCGCACTATGTCACCTTTTGATACTTTCCCGCCCAACACATTTTCACCTTTCACAGCACCTCTGCAGTATACTCTACAGCTCCTAAGACAATGACAGTAATATGGCACGTCGTAAACTCTCGCCACATTCTCACCTTAAACCCCGCCCCTCCTCCCCGTCAAAGTGTTACACCTCCTCACGGAGCAGTATATAAGGAGCCCGTTGGACCTCATTCTCACAGTCAGTCTTCAGTCTTCCCCTCTCGAGTCGTCTCTCTTCAGTGATTCTTCGGAATCTCGAGACTCTTGGGAGAGGCATTCTGATGTCCTGTCCTGTTCCCCCACTCATTCCCTTCCCCCCTCTGAGAGCCCTGACATGGGCTCTTTCTCTGATTCCCCACTGAATATCCACTATCCCCCCTCTCCAAGAGCCCTGATATGGGTTCTCGTATTCTGATTACCACCTAAATTCCCACATATTATTTGATTCTCTGGTAACACTGGAGTTGGATTCGAAGGTAAGTGAAAGTTTTGTAAAGTCTCAATCGATATATTATATGCTCTTTCAGAAACACTGCCTTCAGATTCTTGATAACTCCCTCGTCCAATTGGAAAACAATGATGCCAGTGATATTGGGAGATCACTTCGAGTTTATCTGCAAAAGATGAAGAGATTGCTCCAATTGGGAACAAGAAAGAATTCTGAGGTGATGCAACACTGTGAATCCTACGAAGAAACCGGGTCACAGACGGAGCCGGAAACTCGGACAATCTCGGTCCAGGTGAACTCATCATTGAGGTCAGAAGAAATGGCACATGCAGAGCAGTATTCGATTGCCTGAGGACCCGAAGCCTTTGGACAGCACATAGAAACACAATCTCACCAGTCATCTTGGAGCCGTAGGAAGATGTCGAGCCGGAGTCGGATGTTCAAGAAGCCGAAGCCATGGAGAAAAAACGACCGTATCCGGAAGCGCTGACAGTCGAAAATGCATGAAATCACTGAAAATGTGATTCAGGAGGAAACGGAAGAGCAGTTGCAGCAGCAATATGAGACACCGGAAGACCAACCAGATGCAGAGCCGAATGCAAAAGTGCGTTTCGGGAGAATCGTCTTATCTCGAGATTATTAAGAAATACTCTGTGAATAAAGGTGTTTGCGCCCCACTGAATTGTTTTTAGTTCGCCGATGATGCTGAGGATCTCTGATCCAATATGCGGAGGTACTTCTTCGTGTACTGCACCTCTGCGTGGTGAAGAAGATCAACAGATCTTTATGATCTGGCTAAGCAGTACGAAAGCTCAGTTTCGACTCCTTCCGTTCGTTCTCTGTCCGAGCTTCTTAGAGTCTTTTTTCGCTCTGGAGGTACTCGGTGAAGTTCCGATCAAGTGCGCGGAAAGAGAAGGAATAGGCAGCAATCGAGAGAAAGCACCACGGCCGACATAATGCAAAGACTTCAATGGTAACACTTTTTCCCGGACGAATTTTCGAGATCGAGCGAAATCTCGATCTGTTTGTCAACCAATGCAGCCAGGAACACTGACGAGGAATGGTTTGAGGGCGCTTCGACACTTTATCAGCCCGAATCAGAGATCGATACACTGTTGCACGTTGGACTCCAGTAGCCTTCTGTAGTCCAGGTACAGAAGATTCCGGCTCGTTATTCCGGGCGGGGAGAACAGGGGCCGGATCCGTAGACAACTGGCGTCCGGAGCGTGGTTTATCCTCGACTTCAAAGTAGTAACAATAAGACTTAAGACTTTTTGAAGCGACACCACCATTTGAGCACCCAGCCACGAGAGTGCATCAAAAGGTCAAACTGATCCTTCATTAGCTTTATCGATTGACTCATTGAGTGCCCAGCACGGAGTGCTCTCTCAAAGTGATACGGACGTGAATCTTGTCATCCATCTTGCAACAACCATTGTATTCAATAGAAGAACGACAGGGAGTAAGCAATTATATGCAAACATAACCACTGTCCAGCGACTCCTGGAAGCAGGGAGGGAGCACCACATGCCACTGGTCCTCATCTTCGTCGACTTCAAGAAGGCGTTCGACTGCATCGAACCCGACTCCATCTGGTCAAGCCTAGAAGACCAAAATGTGGATAGAACCTATATCGACGTGCTGAAACTCTGCTACAAGAACTGCTCCACCGACATCACTCCGTTCCACACGGCAGTGAAGGTTCCGATCAGCAGAGGCGTTCGCCAAGGAGACCCGATTTCCCCGAATCTCTTCTCACCGACACTCGAAACCGTCTTCAGGAATCTCGACTGGGACGACCACGGAGTGCCGATCGATGGGAAGAACATCAACCATCTTCGTTTTGCGGATGACGTCGTCCTGATCTCACACTGCCCTCTGGAAGCGTCCAAAATGCACAACGAACTCATCGCCGAAAGCAAGAAAGTTGGACTGGAGATCAACGAGTCGAAGACAAAGTGCATGCGCAACCCATTCGCTCCAACAACCGCCGTCTTCATGGTCGAGGGTGCTGAACTTTCGTCGGAAACCAGCCTGTTCGACGGGCTGTTCTTCTTCCAAGCGGTCCTTGATTCGCCGGATGATGCACTTCGAGAAGATCTTGTATATCACCGGAAGAAGCGAGATCGGGCGGTAATTGCCTAGATCTTCTTTGTCGCCTTTCTTGTGGATCAGAATTGTCTTCGAGCTTCTCCACTGGTCGGGTATTTCTTTTCTGGATATGACGCTGTTGAACAGTTCGACAATGGCCTTCGTGACTTCTTCGTCGCACATCTTCAGAAAGTCGGCGGTGATTCCATCTGGGCCAGCGGCTTTTCCGTTCGGGAGTGAGCGTATGGCGGCTTCTACTTCTGAAAACAGAAATTCTGGGACCGTTGTGGTTGTGGTGGGTGGCTGCGGCATCTGTGGTGAGACGTGTCTGGCTGAATGGAAAAGGTTCGTGTAGAAGGTTTTGATTTCTTCTTCGATTTTCGGTCTGGCGGTCAGCCGTTCTCCAGTCGCGTTCTTCAGGCAGGGTATCTTTGCCGCGAATTCTTGGAGTTCTTTTGCGGTCGTTTCCAGACTTTTCCGGTTCGCCACTGTTTGAAGGAGTCGTTCGTCCTTGAAGTCGTTCAGGTCTTTGCGAAGAGATTGTCGACAGTTTCTAGCGATTACCTTGTATGCGCTTTTTGTTTTGTCGGCGTTCCTTCGAGCGTTTTGTAGGCGTCGCGTTTCCATGGAGATTCTCTTTTCCGATCTGGTTTGTGGCAGGGTAGTGGCATTTTCTCGCGCTTCGCTGAGGAAGTGTATCAGTTCATCGTATTGTGTTGTCACTGAACAGTTCTGTGTGGATGTTCGGGGTTGGCAGGTGAGGCGGGCGACGTCGGTCGGGTCGAGGAGCTTCCGAGGTGGCTTCCTGGAGAGAATTCGTTCCTTTTTGGCTTTCTCCAAGTCTAGGTGCAGATTGCATCTGACTAGACGGTGGTCGCTCCCGACTGTGACGGAGGGGAGGACATGCGTGTCCGTGAAGAAGCTGCCGTTCGTCAGAATGTAGTCGATTTCATGCTTGTGGGCTCCGTCTGGTGAGACGTACGTCCATCGGCGATGATTCGGCTTTCTGAAGAAGGTATTCGTGTTCCAGAGGTTGTGGAGTTCGCAGAAGTTGGCGAGCTCTTCTCCGGCGTCGTTCCTTGGCTCGTAGGCGTGAGTGCGGTTCGGTTTGGTCTTTCTTGGATCCCGCGCGAGCGTTGAAGTCTCCAGTCACGATCTTGTACTTGGACTTGCATCTCCTTACAGCGTCGCCGAGTTGCTCGTTGAAGGATTCAATTTCTTCCGGGTCGGAGTCTGCGGTCGGTGCGTATTCATGTATTACTGTGACGCTGTGGTGTTTCGAGTGGCGGAAGGTGAGGAAGCCGATGCGGTGGTTGATGAACTGCACTTCTTCGATCTTCGTGATTTCCGGACTTGTTATGAAACCGACTCCTCCACTGATTGAGTTTGCATTGCGTCTCCCGGAGAAGATTCCGTAGCCTTGCTGGTCTTCTTCGTTCAGTTCTTCTTTCCTTTTTGTCTCAGACAATCCGACTACGTCGAATTTCACGCGTTTCAGTTTGGTAATCAGGTCGCATAGACGAACTTCGGTGGCGATGGAGCGGCAGTTTTAGGCGGCGATCCTGAGGTCTGTCCGACGGGTTTTCCGGTGTCGTTGGTGTCCGTGCTGTTGACTGGCGGTCAGGTCTCCTCCGTGATTTGATCGCCTCTCCCCATCTACCCTTGAGCCAGTCTTGTCGCGGGCAGGGATGGGGTGCGGGGGACTGAGGCAGGGGGTTTTGCTGTTTTTAGCGGATTTTTGTCTGTTTTGAACTCGGAGTGGGCTTGCTGGGCCAAATCGAGCTTCTTGGGAACGGAGAGTGTTGGACGCCACCTCCGACCGGCACGAGACGGTGTGCTTCTTAGCCTGCCAACTTCACCTAGTGGAGTCCAGCTCACTAGTGTGTTGAGAGAAGAAGGCAGTTGATCCCTTTCGCCACGTAGAGGCTCAGCACAGAAAGGGATGTGAGAAAAACCCGACTCGACGCTGAACTAAAAATGTTTTCGAAAGAATACGGTATTTTGTCTATGGAAGCGAATGAGCAAACGTTCTGGAATCGATTCATTGATGACGGACAAAGGTTGCCTATTATGCCCTCCATCCCTCTTTGAGCCAATTTCGATAGTTCCTGTCCATCAAAATTTGGAAAAATTCGTAGGGAGAATGCATTTTGAGTTCAACCTGCCTACAGTAGCCACTTCCCTTTTCGATCACTCGAGACTGTATTCCCTGTCTTCACTCTCCGTCTGGCTCACCCCGTCTGTGAGGGTGGCTTTCTGACATGACCCCTCCCCTCCCGAGAAGCGTGACTCCCCTTCCCGAGATGTTGCCTGTAGAAACAACTTGCGTTGTTGTCGCGGCTAAGCAACTCCGGTGGCCAACAGGCCTCTGTGTCACCTTCTCACGATAAATGTATTATCTGTCCTGAAAAAGTTGAAACTTCTGCGCCGACCACGACGCAGGCGACGCGTTCTCTCAAGAGTTCTCTCGCCACGAAAACTGTTTTATTCGACGAAACGAACGGTAGAACAAAACGTTTTCTTTGCGCGTTCGCGGCTGCGTCGCGGTCGGCGCAGAAGTTTCAACTTTTGCAGGACAGATAATATCGGATTATGGCGCGTTTGCCCTCTCCCCAAACCTCCCTTTTTTTTCCTCTGTTTAATGAAAATTACCTTTCACAAACTCAAACTTGTATTTCAGAACTTACCGTTGTATCGATCACCGGAAAAAATCAATGTCCCGTGAGATTTATTTAAAGTTTAAAAAAAAAAAGTTCTTCATTCCAGTTATCGACAACTTGCTCAATTTAGACCGTGATGCAATGCCACGGTTTGGCGACATGTCGGAACGGAAGCCTGTGGAGAGCCGCAAGAGCTTGGAGCGAGGATCGGAGGCATCTGTGGGTGCCGCCTCGAATGTATTCAATTGTTCACTTCCCGAAAACACCCCGAGACGGGAGCGTTACGACCCGTTCGCATGGCCTAAGCGCCGTTAGGAACTGCAGAAGCAGAACGAAAGGAATGAACAACTTGCGTTCGAATCGTTGAGTTTCCAATGCTAACAAAGACCCAATATATATATCTTCCAGGCCAATCTCATGCGTCCCGTTGCGAGTGGCCAAATCGGACAGTACCAGATTCCGGTGGACCTGCTCAGCCTGCATAAAGCAGCATGTGAGTTATTTGACTTGTTGATTTTAGAAAACGCTGCTTTTTGTACAGGTAAATAGGTGAATGCGCTGAAGAACGAGATCGAAAGATACACGAACGCGCAGGTCGGTGATCTTCCCAAGAAGATCTGTCCGGATTGCGATACCGTTGAGGTTTACTGGTGTCGCTTGAAAGGAGATGTGAGTTCCAAATAAAACGATTCTTCAGTGATTGAGAAGATGTAAATTCAGGTATGTTGTTATTCAGTTGAAGATTTTGAGAAGACAAGGGAGATCTACATCCGATTCGTGATTCCGCGGTCACTTCAAAAATTGGCAGCGACAGCCAGTAAGTTTTTGGTTTCATTTCACACGAGAGCCTTATCACCCATTCCCAGATAAATATTTCAAAGTGACATGCAACGAGATTCAGTTACATATGACTTTGCAATCCAGACAGATGAGTTGCTCGGAGTGCAAAAAATGTGAGAACTGCAAGAGAAGAAATGATTAGAATGATATGGACTCTTTGAAAACCTTAATTTTCACAATTTTTCAGCTGGAAACACATCTCAAACAAATGCTGATGGTCTTTCCATCCCACCGGAGCCATTTTTCTACGGAAACTTCTAATAATTACATTGCTTTTTGTTGTTTCTAATGAACGGATTTAACTGAATATCTATGCCGCTGTGAAGGTTGCGTGATGCAGTGTCCCGAATGCGCGATTCCCGCAAATCGCGCACGGAAAGAGTGTCCCAAACGTTGCGGGATATGCGCGATTTCCAGCTGCCGAAACCTACCGTAACGCAGCTAACCTGCGCATCAAAAGGCGGTTTTTTTTAAGACGAGATTGTTTTTCAACATTTTTAACGATTTTTTTCGATAAAAATGATAAAATGGCTGACTTAGAGCACAGAGAAGCCCGAACACCGCGCATACCACGAAAAGTGTTCACTACCAAAAAATACAGGTTGACTTCGAAATGATATGATTACGGGCGGTAAGTATTGGGTCTACTATTCTAACTATGCGCTAGAGAAATAGTGGATTGGTAATGTTCAAAAGTCCAAAATATGAACGTTATGCAAGACAGGTGATATTCGGCATTTGATGGTCCGCGCTGACAGCTGAATAATCGGAGCTCCTCGCTTGCGGCGAAACGGTAAATGGGGGTGCATGTACTCTCCAACTGCAAAAACTGAGGGATGCCATCAACCCTAGTCGTCGAGAAAAACCCCGTATTCATAACCGGCGAAAAAAAAACCTTACTACAGATGCCTAGATTACTACCGAAGTAGTATGTACAAATACAATACAGCTTACAAAATAAGTTCTGGAAAGAGAGCAAGAAAACACGGTACTGCAAGCGTAAGAAGAAGAGGCTACTAATTGCAACGAAGAGGAGGAGGCGGCGGTGGCCATCTCCTGCTCGAAGTCCAGAGCGACGTAGCAGAGTTTCTCCTTGATGTCACGGACGATCTCACGCTCAGCGGTGGTGGTGAATGAGTATCCGCGCTCAGTGAGGATCTTCATGAGGTAGTCAGTAAGATCACGTCCGGCCAAGTCAAGACGAAGGATGGCGTGCGGGAGGGCATATCCTTCGTAGATTGGGACGGTGTGGGTGACACCATCTCCAGAGTCGAGAACGACTCCGGTGGTACGTCCGGAGGCGTAGAGAGATAGTACGGCCTGAATGGCGACGTACACGGCCGGGGCGTTGAACGTCTCAAACATGGTTTGGGTCATCTTTTCACGGTTAGCCTTCGGGTTCAGTGGGGCTTCAGTGAGGAGGACTGGGTGCTCTTCTGGAGCAACGCGGAGGTCGTTGTAGAAGGTGTGGTGCCAAATCTTCTCCATGTCATCCCAGTTGGTGACGATTCCGTGCTCAATTGGGTACTTGAGGGTCAAGATACCTGAAAGACTCAAATTAATTGTCGGTTACGTTGTTGGGTCAAAATGATTACCTCTCTTTGCTTGGGCCTCGTCTCCAACGTACGAGTCTTTCTGCCCCATACCGACCATGACTCCCTGGTGACGTGGTCTTCCGACGATGGATGGGAACACGACGCGTGGAGCGTCGTCTCCGGCGAATCCGGCCTTACACATTCCGGATCCATTGTCCACCACCACGGCGACAACCTCGTCGTCACACATTTTGATTAACTTTTAATGTATCTGAAAAAATGAAATGAATAATTTTGGAATGTTGTTTGAGAGAGCGAAGTAAATGTAAGATTTTTCAACGAGATGTCAATTGGAACAGGAAATGAAGTTAGGAGACCAGGGGGAGGGTGCAACTGCTCAGATATTCTGCAACATAGAGAAGAAGCGAGGAATAGAGATGAAGAGGAGCGGGGAGCCAGGGAAAGATAAAAGAGAAGGCAAGCGACAAACGGTCCTATTCGAAAGGTGGGAAAATGTGTGAGGGCCTCTCTATGTATGTGCCCATACGCAATAATGATTCACAAGTGAAGGAAGACGAGGACCGCCCCGCCGGCGTTAGAGAAACCGAAACAGAAATCGAGAGAGTGAGAGAGCAGAGGTTTCGAAAGAATATGAAGTGAGCGGTGACTCAGGAGGAAATGGGAGATTGTGTCTGATTCCGCTGCTTCTTTTATTGCGAAACCGACAGTTCTGTAGTAGTTATCAGAAGGTGAAACTAGAGGAACATTTCAAATTTCGGATGCAAAGGAAGATGACTAATGGATATATTCCAGAGGGTGATGGTTGCGAAAATCTTTTCAAGTTTTCTCTTGGCCTATTGCACCGTTCCCGTCATGAACCTACAGGAATTTTCATCTATTCCCTAAGGCTGTACTATACATATCCTGGAACCGTGATCGATCATCAGAGCAGCTATTCCGTGGTCGCACATAGTTGATGTCTGATGGAGAGTGGGGTCTGCATGGAGCTGAAGTGCACGATTTCACTCTTCCATGGCGTATATATACTGGGTCGCGACGCGCACGCCCCGCCTCTTTCCGTTGGTTTTTTTGAGTCATCACCCTCATTGCAAGATTGTTTCGAAATAGAGGCGACACGGTGTTTTGGCCGCCCCATGTGTCCCCATGTCTCACTGTCTTGCCGGAGAGACCGCCCTCCAAACTCCCTCAATCTCTCGGTGAGGGCAGAGTCGCGCAACCAACGGAAAGAGGCGGGGCGTGCGCGTCGCGACCCAGTATATATACCCCATGGAAGAGTGAAATCGTGCACTTCAGCTTCATGCAGACCCCACTCTCCATCAAACATCAACGACCACGAAATGGCTGCTCTGATGGTCGATCACGGTTCCAGGAAATGTATAGTACGTTTCAGCCTCCAGGAAATAGATGAAAACTCCTGTAGGTTCATGACGGGAACGGTGCAACAGGCCAAGAGAAAACTTGAAAAGATTTTCGCAATCATCACCCTCTGGAATATATCCATTAGTCATCTTCCTTTGCATCCGAAATTTGTAATGTTCCTCTAGTTTCACCTTCTGATAACTACTACAGAACTGTCGGTTTCGCAATAAAAGAAGCAGCGGAATCACACACAATCTCCCATTTCCTCCTGAGTCACCGCTCACTTCATATTCTTTCGAAACCTCTGCTCTCTCACTCTCTCGATTTCTGTTTCGGTTTCTCTAACGCCGGCGGGGCGGTCCTCGTCTTCCTTCACTTGTGAATCATTATTGCGTATGGGCACATACATAGAGAGGCCCTCACACATTTTCCCACCTTTCGAATAGGACCGTTTGTCGCTTGCCTTCTCTTTTATCTTTCCCTGGCTCCCCGCTCCTCTTCATCTCTATTCCTCGCTTCTTCTCTATGTTGCAGAATATCTGAGCAGTTGCACCCCCCCCCTGGTCTTCTCACTTCGTTTCCTGGTCCAATTGACATCTCGTTGAAAAATCTTACATTTACTTCGCTCTCTCAAACAACATTCCGAAATTATTAATTTCATTTTTTTCAGGTACATTAAAAATTAATCAAAATGTGTGACGACGAGGTTGCCGCTATTGTTGTGGACAATGGATCCGGAATGTGCAAGGCCGGATTCGCCGGAGACGACGCTCCACGCGTCGTGTTCCCATCCATCGTCGGAAGACCACGTCACCAGGGAGTCATGGTCGGTATGGGGCAGAAGGACTCGTACGTTGGGGACGAGGCCCAGTCAAAGAGAGGTAATCGCTTTGACCAACGTAACCGACAATTAATTTGAGTCTTTCAGGTATCCTGACTCTCAAGTACCCAATTGAGCACGGAATCGTCACCAACTGGGATGACATGGAGAAGATTTGGCACCACACCTTCTACAACGACCTCCGCGTTGCTCCAGAAGAGCACCCAGTCCTCCTCACTGAAGCCCCACTGAACCCGAAGGCTAACCGTGAAAAGATGACCCAAACCATGTTTGAGACGTTCAACGCCCCGGCCGTGTACGTCGCCATTCAGGCCGTACTATCTCTCTACGCCTCCGGACGTACCACCGGAGTCGTTCTCGACTCTGGAGATGGTGTCACCCACACCGTCCCAATCTACGAAGGATATGCCCTCCCGCACGCCATCCTTCGTCTTGACTTGGCCGGACGTGATCTTACTGACTACCTCATGAAGATCCTCACTGAGCGCGGATACTCATTCACCACCACCGCTGAGCGTGAGATCGTCCGTGACATCAAGGAGAAACTCTGCTACGTCGCTCTGGACTTCGAGCAGGAGATGGCCACCGCCGCCTCCTCCTCTTCCCTCGAGAAGTCGTACGAACTTCCGGACGGACAGGTCATCACCGTCGGAAACGAGCGCTTCCGTTGCCCAGAGGCTCTTTTCCAGCCATCCTTCTTGGGTAAGGAGTCTGCCGGAATTCACGAGACTTCTTACAACTCGATCATGAAATGCGACATTGATATCCGTAAGGACTTGTACGCCAACACCGTCCTTTCCGGAGGAACCACTATGTACCCAGGAATCGACGATCGTATGCAGAAGGAGATCGCGGCCCTTGCTCCGAGGTAAAAACATCCAGTATCATTGTAACATGCTTTAATTTCCAATATTTCAGCACCATGAAGATCAAGATCGTCGCCCCGCCAGAGCGCAAGTACTCCGTCTGGATCGGAGGATCCATCCTTGCTTCCCTGTCCACATTCCAACAGATGTGGATCTCCAAGCAGGAGTACGACGAGTCCGGCCCATCCATCGTTCACCGCAAGTGCTTCTAGGCATGTTCTCGTCCTCCGCCACCAGCTCAGCAGACATTTTTCTTCCATTACTCCCTCATCGCCCCAATTTTCTTCTCTCTCTCTCTCTTTTACCTTTTACTTGTATGTTGCAATTAGTAGCCTCTTCTTCTTACGCTTGCAGTACCGTGTTTTCTTGCTCTCTTTCCAGAACTTATTTTGTAAACTGTATTGTATTTGTACATACTACTTCGGTAGTAATCTAGGCATCTGTAGTAAGGTTTTTTTTCGCCGGTTATGAATACGGGGTTTTTCTCGACGACTAGGGTTGATGGCATCCCTCAGTTTTTGCAGTTGGAGAGTACATGCATCCCTTTTTTTACCGTTTCGCCGCAAGCGAGGAGCTCCGATTATTCAGCTGTCAGCGCGGACCATCAAATGCCGAATATCACCTGTCTTGCATAACGTTCATATTTTGGACTTTTGAACATTACCAATCCACTATTTCTCTAGCGCATAGTTAGAATAGTAGACCCAATACTTATGGTCCGTAATCATATCATTCAGTCAAACGAGTCCTGTGAGAAAATAGAAGCGCCGAACTTGTCCCCACTAATATATTACTGGCAATGTCATTAAGAGCGTTCAGCAACTATCGCCCTAATTTTCAAACTTTTTCAATAGATGTAAGTTCATGGCTAATAGTGGGTTGATTAACCTCAAGAGTGGTCACCATAACACCCTTAGTCTTGAATGAATCTAACTCCACCATCGTTCGAGAAAATGTGATAAAAATAGTACTGCTGACATGGAGGCTGCTTATCTTCAAGGCTGCATCCCTCGGGCTCGAATAGTTTCACCCCGCCGCCGCGTTTTCGCTGCGGCGAGGCTGAAAAATCAGAATATCTGCTCCGTTAGGCGTGAAAGTTGTCGGATCGCTTGAAAAAAATGCACGTTCATCATCGGGCCAACATTTCAGACCCGGCTGTCCAAAATCGGGCCAAATTGGTCCAGCAGGCGCTGAGAAAAAGCTGCGGACACACAGACGGACGGGCAGACCTTGCCGTTCAATAAAAGTGAAGATACGAACATTCATGGTAACAGCCAAGAACGCGTGAGCCAAATGTCACATCTCTTGCCAAAATTGCGTGGTATTGCCCGAGGAGGGAAGAGGATGTCGATGAAGAGCCAGAGGAGAAAGAGAGGGAAACAACACAGGTCTGTCCAGAGTATTTCTCTCACTCGGTTAACGTACCCTGGAATCGTGGACGAGGACTGAGCAGTCACACCAGACATCCATGTTGCGCAACAGTTCTATGTCCGACAAACCTCTGTCTGATACTCTTCTCTCTCGCCTTATCGGTGAGACCTCTTCCCAGATGAGGAGGGAAGGGGGGTAAGCGGGGGAGAAAGGGGACGCGCCGGCAGTGAGAGTTCGAGCTTCGCGGAAGTCCAATTGGTCTCTATAACTGTTCTCCACGGGACGTGTCTTTTCAGTTCTACTTAGCCCGGTTCCAAAAATCGTTATTTGGCATCGCGCTAGGATAGTTGGCACGATGCATGGGCATTCTCTGACTCGTGTGGCGTGTCCCCTGGACGAATAGACGGGGAAGATGAGAAGAGGTAAGGGGAGGGCGGTAAACGGAAAAAAACGACATTCGAAAAGTAGAAAAGAGGGAACCCTGTTGGAAGAAAAAAAGGGAAAAAGACCAAGAGAGTATCGATAAATGGTAATGGAAAAACGCATTTCTTCACAATTTGAATATGGGGAGAAGTTAGCGCGAAGAGTGGCTATTTTCGAAAAAGAGACGGACAATGAATATCGAGAGTTGAGAAGGGAAGCCGACAGCACTTGCATTATAATTTTATTTTTATTTTTATTTAATACGATTTTTAGTCGTGAAATGAAATTAATACGGCTCGAATTATAGACAGTAATAAGATTGCTTGAAAGAGAAGAGAAGAAAGAAAGAAAAGAATTGCAGGTGTCGGTGTCAAAGTCCGAACAAAGAAAGACTTTATGAAAAGAAGAGGGGCAAAACTATTCCGAGTAACTGTTTTTGGGACCGTGCCAAGTAGTAATGAAGACATAGGTCGCGTGGAAATAAGTTTTAGAGACCAATTGGACCTCCGCGAAGTTTGAACTCTCGCCGCCCGTGTGTCCCCCGTTCATGTTCGCTTACCCGCGCAACATGACTGTCTGATGGGCTACTGCTCGGCCAAACAGGCGAACTCGAAGAAACGAAAGAACCGAGTCAGGGCACAGTAGATAAAGGAATGACGCAGACGAATTCAAAACTTCTCGCGCCAAAAACGAGGAATAACAAGAACCGAGGAAAACGGTGTCTCCAAATGTGTATCTTTGTTTCAGTGGAGATTCAGACCGACAGGGAAAACAAAGCGGTGTGGATGAAAAGGTATTGGGGAATTGAAATGTTACGTGGTTGTGAATCGAGTTCTTATGGTAAACACTTACGTTTGGGAACAGCGACACTAGAATACGTGCTCCTATCGTTCAAGCCTTATCACTGAAATCACTGATAACACTGATATCCGGGAGCGGGTGCTTCTCATGTTTTCTGTTCTTCCGGATTGTTTTTCAAACTTCCGATATTCAAATTTTGAAGAAATTGAGATTTTCCATTATCATTTATCGGTATCTTTTCCTGATTTTGTTCCAGCTGAGTTCCAACATGGATGCCTGATGGGGCACTGTTCGGTCCCGTCCACCCTTCCAGGGGGAAGAAGTACGTCACCCGAGTGAGAGAAAGACTCTAGACAGACCCCTCTCTATCCTGTGGCTCTCTATCGAACACCTCCCCCCTTCCTGGCGACTGACCTTTCCTTCCCTCTCCCGCCTGTCGGGTGTCGGCGCATGTTGATCTGCCGCGGGCCGACCGACACGTCTGTTGAGTCATCTGGTATTTACCCCTTCCTCTCCCTCGGCCACTTCTCCTCCATTGCGTCGAGAGAGCGTCTCTCTGCTTCACACACTCTCCCCCACCATGTTTCGGGGGCATTCCCCGTCCAACCGTCTGCGTCTCTTCTTCTCACCCTCCCCCGTATAAAAGGGCCTCCGGTCGCATGTGTCCCCTCATTCTCCTCTTCCGAGTCCCCAGACGGGTTGACTTTTTTAGAGCCCTGATCTGGGCTCTTCTAATAATTTTCACTCAATTTCCAAGATTTCGGCAACATTGGAGCAGGTGAGTATGTTCTGAGAAAAAAGTTAAATACATATTATTTTTCAGATTGGATTTGGATTTATCGTCGTCAGCCCCTCGAGCTCAGGAGTTACCAGAAGACCGTACTCATCGTCATGCGGAAACTGAAAATGGTAGGGGTAAAACGAGACACCTTTCTGCTTAATCGGACCTTTTTTTAAAAATATTTTTAAGGAAAAATTGAGCGACGATTATTTTTCAAACAAAATTTCAAGCAAAAATACATTAGGAAAAAAATTAATCGCGGTTTTTGTTTACGAAAACGTACAAATTCGTGAAAAGACTAATTTATTTAATAGCGGCTACGGTACACGAAAGTGTTTGCAGTCGCCGACGACAAAATGCACTATTCTTGTGACTTTTGAGACATTAAATTCGGGGGAATTTAACTAAAAATAGATTGCAAAGACCAATAAATAATAAAATTGGAAGAAATTTTTAAAAATCAATAGAAGGGGAGTTTGCGATAAGATTTGTATGTAAATCGTCAGTGCACCAGTGAACGTATTTGAAGTTTTGTAGAATGTTTATCAACAGCGGAAAAATTAGAAACGGGAATAGAAAATGAGCGAAACAAACATTAATTTTTAGATTTTTTGTCAAATAAGATGTGTTGTGCATTCACCGTCACGGTAAAGCGCACACTTTCGATAAATTTCAAAATTTTTTTTATTAAAAGAAGCCTCATTTTTTCCTATTAAAAGTATACTTTTATTTGAAAAATTCTTCAAAAAATCTGATTCAAAACTGATTTTTCAAAAATATTACCATTTTCTCGGTGTTTTCGTGATTTTATAATTTATCTTCTTTTCTCCCCTTCTATTTCCATTTTTTCCAGGTAATCCAAACATGTCCGGCTTCCACGACAAAGTCGAGATCGAAGATTTCGAGTTCGACAAGGAAAAAGACGTCTACCACTACCCATGTCCCTGCGGAGACCGATTCGAGATCGCGAGGTAAGCACAACTTTCGTTTTTCAAAAATTACTCTGATAACCAGTGGAAAATCAGTATTTTTGCATCATATTTGTAAACTGATAACTGATAAGCGTATAATTATCACCAAAGGTCTATAAATTGTAGGGAGATGCTCGAGATGGGCGAGGACGTCGCTCAGTGTCCCAGCTGCTCGTTGCTCATCAGAGTCATCTACAACCCGGAGGACTTCGTCAAATTGGAAACAATTTCGACTTCGAAACCAACCGCCGAGACCACCTAAATGCCCCTCTCCCCAACTCATATTCCGAAAAATACTCGCTAAGACAATTTCTGTGAAATCCTCTGTTTCATTCATACGGGTGACACGAATAAATTGTTCTGTGAACACAAACATTTCCTCGATTCGTTTCCGATCATCTTCTGTTTGGTTTTTGATGTTTGAACTCGTTCAAATCCTGAAAAGTTGATATAAAATTTCTAAAATTCTCCAAGAAGCAAACTCGTTCCTTTACGGATGTTTTTTTCAAACTTCCGATATTCAAATTTTGAAGAAATTGAGTTTTTCCGTTATCATTTATCGATACGGGACACTGTCTTGGTAGAAACGTATCCGGACTATCAAGTACTCCGAGGGTCACACGGTTCCAAGTAACGTCTTAACAATTGCGAGTAAATAGGAAAATGAGCACCGATACTTGGAGAGAATTCCGGTCGGTGTGCTGATAAGTTATTTATCACTGGCACTATTTACAGACTGACCTGTATCCGTGTGAATATTTTCGGATTATGGAGAACAGTATGCTGACAGATATGTTTCTCCAACCGAAAAGATCAGACGGAGTGAAGGTTCAGTAGGCCAAAAGAAAGGAGGATTACTACAATGACCCACGAATCGGAACTTCGAGAAATCGCTCGATTCCGAAGTTTGGGCGTGAATGTACCGTAAAGTCTCTATTAGAAGGGCGCCTCCATTAGAAGGGCGCCTCTAATAGAAGGGCGTCTGGAAGAGGCTATTGAAAAATAGAAGGGCAGCCTCCATTAGAAGGGCGCCTCCAATAGAAGGGCGCCTCCATTAAAAGGGCTTCTTAATTAAGCGAACGTGTTCGCCTGTGACGAGACGGCAGTTTTCCTCGACTTTTCTAGCAGCACAACTGTTGATGAGAAGGGATCTCGACAGGTTTGCAGTAATTGATCGTTTGGGGTGGTGATTAGACGAGACCGTGCCAAAACCGCGGAAGTTCGCGAAACCGGAGACGACAAAACCGGAGAAGACAAAACCGAAGAAAAAGTAACAAAACCGGAGAAGAAAGGGGCGGAGCTTAAACCGCGCCGCACTTTGCAGAGGTTAGTTGAAATTTTCACTGTTCGCCATTGCGAAGACCGATTAAAGAAAGGAATTTTGCGATTATTAAAAATAAAAAAAGATAATTCGGAAGAAAAAAATATGTTTATCGGAAAAAAATTGAATAAGTGGAAATAATCACACTTTTCATGATAATTTTGTTTGTTTTACGCATGTAAAAAAGAATGAATACCGAAAAATAGAAAAAAAGTAGTAAAAATCGAAAGAATGTTCGAACTGTTGGAAATATACTGAAACATGCATGTCAGAAATTAATTAACTGAAGAAAATATGTCGAGAAGAGATAAATTTTGCATAATAGTGACTTGCCAAGTGATCTCGAATATTGTTTTAGAGAATGATTTTTCCTTTTCAGTACTCGGTTTCCGCTACCTACCGAGTAGTTCATAAGAGTCTAAAATTTATTTTACACTTTCTGTCTTTTGCCAACTTCCACTCGCGAGCTTGGACCATAAGTAATTGTCTTTCGCAGGAAGTCAAAAACTTCGATAGTTTTGTCAGGGGTTGATTTTCGAAAACTATTTTTTTGCTGTCGGAGGTAACAAACTGGCAGAAAGTTGTTTTTTTTCTTTCATTCTGGCTCTCTCTTCTCCCGGACGCCCTTCTATTCTTCAACAGTCTCTCTCGGACTAGGGGATTCTTGGCCCCCGGCCCGAATCCTCCGCGGGGTCGCTTCGCTCGGCCGTTTCGCGACAGTGGGGGGTATAATATTCGTAATCTCCGTTGAATTCTCCGTCGATTGGTCTAAGAATGATACGAAACAGATCTTTACGGTATTTCTAACAGTTTCGATGGTGAATCTCGTTCCGGCCGCCCACTGAGTCCAGATTTGAACGGTTTAACTAAGTATGTGCGCAAAACGAAGCGGAATTGTACTTAACTTTCCGTAAATTGTCAGCAGTATTAGGTTGTCCTACCCACGAATACTGCTGGCTGTTAGATGATAGCATAGCCAGCAAAACTGACAGTTACACATATCAGCTGCAAAAGTTAATGACAGCAATTCAATTTTTTTGGACAAATATTATTTCTTCACTAAAGACTCACATGTTTCTTGGAGAACGAATTGTTAGCTAGTCTTTTGCTCAATTCTTAGTCACCTGCGGTACTCCTTCGACTTGGGTCTTTCTGCCTACCACTCGGAAAACCTGGGAACGTCTTCGGGCAGAGTTCGGAAGTCTTCCTGCAGGAACTTTTCCTGGAAACACACTAGATGACTTACCAAGCCTGCAGGAAGACTTTCCCAGGTTTTCCGAGCACGTCGTCCTCGATCATCAAAGATGGCTCTATGAAAAATTAGAAACTCGTGAAAATGTGAGAGCACAATTTTTACTTTGCCTTATTATTTTACTTTAGTTTCACTTTCGCAGCTCCTTATCTTCTGAGCGAAAAAGATCCACAAACTGTCTGAAAGATGATAGATGACTAGTGATACTTTTTAGACAGCGTTGATAGGAGCTCGTTCGGGGAGCAGTCCCAACTAATAACTTCAAAATAGCATTTAAATGGCTCTGAATAGAAGGGCGGGTGGAAGTTGGCAAAAGACAGAAAGTGTAAAATAAATTTTAGACTCTTATGAACTACTCGGTAGGTAGCGGAAACCGAGTATGGTCCAAGCTCGCGAGTGGAAGTTGGCAAAAGACAGAAAGTGTAAAATAAATTTTAGACTCTTATGAACTACTCGGTAGGTAAAACAAACAAAATTATCATGAAAAGTGTGATTATTTCCACTTATTCAATTTTTTTCCGATAAATTTATTTTTTTCTTCCGAATTATCTTTTTTTATTTTTAATAATCGCAAAATTCCTTTCTTTAATCGGTCTTCGCAATGGCGAACAGTGAAAATTTCAACTAACCTCTGCAAAGTGCGGCGCGGTTTAAGCTCCGCCCCTTTCTTCTCCGGTTTTGTCACTTTTTCTTCGGTTTTGTCTTCTCCGGTTTTGTCGTCTCCGGTTTCGCGAACTTCCGCGGTTTTGGCACGGTCTCGATTAGACCATTCAACGCGGAGTTTCACAGCGAGCACGGTCGTTATGATAGATACTGTCACAGATGAAATGTTGGGGATTCTTCGTCCTATTTCCTCAGAAATGAAAATACCGGCTTCACGTTTTGCTGAGTGCTAAGAAATGAGCACGCGAAGGCTCCTCTCACGGCGAACCAGCGACGGCGTCTAGTAGTAAATTTTTGCAGCATTTTCCCGTGTTCGGCCACCTATCAGAAATCCTGAAACGTGGGCCACGCCGCTTTCGCAACCGCCGCGTGAAATTTTGCAACTCCGCCGCACGCAAGTCCGATTGGCGGAGCCCTCCCAAAAACGCTTTTTGAACGCCCTCTTCCCCGTATTTTTCGGGGCAATGGTCTTAAATTTAGAGCATGAATTTTTTTTAATCGTTGGAAAATTAATTTTGAAGGTTTTGTATAAAAACAATTTGTAACTTTAAAGAAGTTTTTCGAGAAAAATGCGAAAAACCCTCGGGGACTAGGAAACGGTGTCCGGAGGCGGAGTTTCAAAATGCAAATATGGCCTGGATTTTCCTCTAACACGTCGCTCGTGGTTCGCCGTGCCTCTGACTTTCACGTCACTCATCATGCTAATTTTTGCCCAGGTACTCTCAATTCCAACTCTCACAGGAGCACGCCCGGGGCTCTTATAGGATCATTCAACTCACAACTGATCTGTTTCGTTTCATTCTTAGACAAAACGACGCAGAATTTAACGGAGATTACGATTATTATACCCCCGAGGGCCGCGAAACGAGTCGAGCGAAGCGACCTCGCGGGGGATTCGGGCCGAGGGCCAAGTAACCTCTAGTCCGAGAAGGGCTGTTGAAAAATAGAAGGGCAGCCTCCATTAGAAGGGCGCCTCCAATAGAAGGGCGTCCGGGAGAAGCTGTTGAAAAATAGAAGGGCATGCCCTTCTAATAGAGACTTTACGGAGATTCATTTTTTTTTTGTTTAGAAAATTTTCTGGGAAGCCAAATAATTTGGGAAGCTTTGAAAATTAAAACTGGGAATTATATCGACACTATCCGGACTTTGCGACGGAGACATCTGATCGTAGACGGACACCAGTTCAAGACTTCGAGATGGTTGTTCTTTGTTCGTCATAAGTGGGAGAGCTGGAAAGACAAATTTTCTCTTTCATTCTAACCGGGCGACCCCTCAACTCACAGTTTCAGACTTTGCGGAGTAGACATCAGTGTCAATGGTCCACTCTTTACGACTGTCCGTGCTGAACACGTTCTTCAAAAAGAAAAAGGAGGAGTACTGGACTTGGCAGAGCGACAATAATGAAACATAATGAAACAGGCATCCAATTTCAATGCTGAATAATCAATTGTAATTTTATTGTAATCTACAACTAATTAGCTCCACTTTCGTTTTTTAACCAACTCGTTTACACAATTTCTAAATTAGTTATGATTCTTTGAAAAAGACCTTTCATTTAAGTGCCAAAAAAATGGATTTTTCAAAATTTCTCCGAATTAAGGAAAAAAGCAGAATTTTGCATATGGCGTTATACTATTCTCTCAGGTACTCACATTTCCCGAACCAAGTCATTCGGTTCTCCGGGTGACCTATCTGACATGTTCCTTCTTAGCGAAAATGGTAATAGAGCGAAGTCACTCGATCTGATTGCGAGAAGAAGCAGAGGATGCACGCAAAAAGGGTAAAGGGCGCTCCTCCTGTGGGGCAAGGCCGGAAGAGGGTGGAAGACGAGGAGAGGGAAGTTGTCACGCTGCCAACATGGAATACGACGGAGAGGTGGACACTGCTCACTCAATTTTAGAAGATTTACAAAGGGCTTTCTCATTGAATTTTTATTGAAACGAACGAATATAACAAAGGAACAGTGACCTTACTTCCGGTTCTTCGATGGACGTCCTCGCTTCCTCGGTGGCTCACTGGCAGCGGACAGGCGGGGGCGTCCGCGCTTCTTTGGCATCTCAGCGGCTGGTCTTTCTAGGCTAGGAGCATTCGCCCGGCGGGGACGCCCGCGTCCCGGGGTCCCGGATGTCGGCGGCCGGGATGACGTAGAAGGCGTCGAGGACTGCGGGCCCTGGGCAGCCAGTGTAGCCGATGCGCTGGGCTGCACGTGTTCCGGATGCTGTTGGACCCCCGATACACGAGCCATGCGCTGTTGCTCCTGAAAATGTCATTGGTACTGCTGAGTGTCCAACCTTCGAAACACACTCACCTCGGCGATCCTCCGCTTCTTTCTTTCTTCTTCCAACTGCCTCTCCAGGTTCTCGATCATGCGATCGTAATCCATAATCCGTCGCAACCGCTCCATTATCTCAACTTCTTTAGCCGTGCGTTGCTGCTCCTGAAAATGTCATTGGTACTGCTGAGAGTCCATATTTCAAAACACACTCACCTCGACGATCAATCTCTGCAGCTCGGCGATCCTCCTCTTCTTTCTTTCTTCTACCAACTGCCCCTCTTGGTTCTCAATAATGCTATCGTATTCCTTTATCCTTCGTGCTCGCGCCATTCTCTCAATGTCGATCGGTTCCACTGGGCTCATTGGCGCCGCGAAGTATGGCCCTTGAGAAGCTGAAAAGAAGCTGAGGAAAGCTACAAGATGAGAAAAGCTACAAGATGAGAAAAGCTACAAGATGAGAAAAGCTACAAGATGAGAAAAGCTACAAGATGAGAAAAGCTACAAGATGAGAAAAGCTACAAGATAAGAAGACTGAAGACTGACTGTGAGAAGGAGGTCCAACGGGCTCCTTATATACTGCTCCGTGAGGAGGTGTAGCACTTTAAGGGAGAGGAGGGGAGGGGTTTACGGTGAGAATGTGGCGAGAGACGAGTTTTACGACGTGCCATATTACTGTCATTGTTCTAGGAGCTGTAGATATACTGCAGAGGTGCTATAAATGGTGAGAATGTGTTGGGCGGGAAAGTATCAAAAGGTGAGATAGTGTGAAAGTGGAGATGTTGACAACAGATAGCGACTATCCAGAGGGGCGAAAATCAATTGAGGTGGCAAATTGCAATTTTAGTAGTGCAAGGAGAATTAGAACTGGGATGAGACGAATCGAGTGCGCAGCTGGAAAAAAACAGGAAACAAGGAATCCTTCTCGGAGAACCTTCTCCTCGGAATTTCAGTTGTGAATGCTGTTGAAGGCGGTCCATCCAACTCGTATCCTGCTGTCCATTGAGTTCGGTATCTTGGAGGATAAGGCACTATCGACCTGTTGCCTGATACACAGTTCAGATTGATCTAGATCAAAAGAGCCATAAACGTTGGTTCCTTGTTTCCAGTTTTTTTTTCCAGCTGCGCACTCGATTCGTCTCATCCCAGTTCTAATTCTCCTTGCACTACTAACATTGCAAGTTGCCACCTCAATTGATTTTCGCCCCTCTGGATAGTCGCTATCTGTTGTCAACATCTCCACTTTCACACTATCTCACCTTTTGATACTTTCCCGCCCAACACATTCTCACCATTTATCACATTCCCACCTCTGCAGTATCTCTACAGCTCCTAGAACAATGACAGTAATATGGCACGTCGTAAAACTCGTCTCTCGCCACATTCTCACCGTAAACCCCTCCCCTCCTCCCCCTCAAAGTGTTACACCTCCTCACGGAGCAGTATATAAGGAGCCCGTTGGACCTCATTCTCACAGTCAGTCTTCAGTCTTCTTATCTTGTAGCTTTTCTCATCTTGAAGGTTTTCTTATCTTGTAGCTTTTCTTATCTTGAAGCTTTTCTTATCTTGAAGCTTTTCTTATCTTGTAGCTTTTCTTATCTTGTAGCTTTTCTTATCTTGTAGCTTTTCTTATCTTGTAGCTTTTCTTATCTTGTAGCTTTTCTTATCTTGTAGCTTTTCTTATCTTGTAGCTTTTCTTATCTTGTAGCTTTTCTTATCTTGTAGCTTTTCTTATCTTGTAGGTTTTCTTATCTTGTAGCTTTTCTTATCTTGTAGCTTTTCTTATCTTGTAGCTTTTTTTATCTTGTAGCTTTTCTTATCTTGAAGCTTTTCTTATCTTGTAGCTTTTCTTATCTTGTAGCTTTTCTTATCTTGTACCTTTCATCAGCTTCTTTTCAGCTTCTCAAGGGCCATACTTCGCGGCACCAATGAGCCCAGTGGAACCGATCGACATTGAGAGAATGGCGCGAGCACGAAGGATAAAGGAATACGATAGCATTATTGAGAACCAAGAGGGGCAGTTGGTAGAAGAAAGAAAGAAGAGGAGGATCGCCGAGCTGCAGAGATTGATCGTCGAGGTGAGTGTGTTTTGAAATATGGACTCTCAGCAGTACCAATGACATTTTCAGGAGCAGCAACGCACGGCTAAAGAAGTTGAGATAATGGAGCGGTTGCGACGGATTATGGATTACGATCGCATGATCGAGAACCTGGAGAGGCAGTTGGAAGAAGAAAGAAAGAAGCGGAGGATCGCCGAGGTGAGTGTGTTTCGAAGGTTGGACACTCAGCAGTACCAATGACATTTTCAGGAGCAACAGCGCATGGCTCGTGTATCGGGGGTCCAACAGCATCCGGAACACGTGCAGCCCAGCGCATCGGCTACACTGGCTGCCCAGGGCCCGCAGTCCTCGACGCCTTCTACGTCATCCCGGCCGCCGACATCCGGGACCCCGGGACGCGGGCGTCCCCGCCGGGCGAATGCTCCTAGCCTAGAAAGACCAGCCGCTGAGATGCCAAAGAAGCGCGGACGCCCCCGCCTGTCCGCTGCCAGTGAGCCACCGAGGAAGCGAGGACGTCCATCGAAGAACCGGAAGTAAGGTCACTGTTCCTTTGTTATATTCGTTCGTTTCAATAAAAATTCAATGAGAAAGCCCTTTGTAAATCTTCTAAAATTGAGTGAGCAGTGTCCACCTCTCCGTCGTATTCCATGTTGGCAGCGTGACAACTTCCCTCTCCTCGTCTTCCACCCTCTTCCGGCCTTGCCCCACAGGAGGAGCGCCCTTTACCCTTTTTGCGTGCATCCTCTGCTTCTTCTCGCAATCAGATCGAGTGACTTCGCTCTATTACCATTTTCGCTAAGAAGGAACATGTCAGATAGGTCACCCGGAGAACCGAATGACTTGGTTCGGGAAATGTGAGTACCTGAGAGAATAGTATAACGCCATATGCAAAATTCTGCTTTTTTCCTTAATTCGGAGAAATTTTGAAAAATCCATTTTTTTGGCACTTAAATGAAAGATCCTCTTCAAAAAATCATAACTAATTTAGAGATTGTGTAAACGAGTTGGTTAAAAAACGAAAGTGGAACTGATTAGTTGTAGATTACGAAAAAAATACGAATAATCACTCAACATTGGAATTGGATGCCGTATGTCAAAAAATGTACCAGTGTCAGTGGACTCTATTTCTGAATTTGATCACGCCCTTTCTATTTTCCCCCTATTTTGAAAGTTTTAGGTAGGGCAGTACCGGGAGTTTGGTCAAATTTTCGAAGATAATTTCGTGATCTCAGAATGTGATTTTCAGTCTTCTCCAACCCGTGTCCTCGTGTTGAACGGACATCATTTCTCAGGCGATATCTCGCAAGTGATAAGAGATATCAAAAAACGGTTAACTGCAAAAATGGTCCCCGTCTTTTAAGCTGTGTAACTCACTTTCAGATTAAACAAAAACCTTGAAAAAAAAACAAGAAACTCTGCTCACATAGTGTTATCACTCCATCTCTTCGCAAAGTGATCGAATTCAGAAATAGGGTCCACTGACATTGGCACATTTTCTAGTCCCTATGAACATGCTCAAAAAATTTCTTAACTCTACCTCATTTATAACACCCTAAGGCACATCCTCTTATAGCCACACTCGATCCTTACAGAGAACACGTTATATAGCCTTTATTTAGAAAAGATTAATTAAAATTCCTCATTGCAGACATCCATATTGTCTACAGTCGTTCTCCAGTAATACGTGATCTTTCTTTTAACAAGTGATTATCTAGTTTAATTCCTCCCCCCCCTCCTATTTTTTTCAATGTTTTGTTTTGATTGGCCCATTTAAGTAGTTAAGCCCCGAGGCGGGTGGTTATTAGGGGTGCGCGTGTAACGGGTGGGATTCCACCACAGTGATAACATCGTGCTTCTTAAGGCGGCAGTTCATACTGATAAGCAGTTTTTCTCTGTTCGGAGTCAAATTATCTTTCCCGCGCCGTCCCTGATAGTCAAGACTCATCTTTATACTTATCGAACGAAGATGTGGCTATTCTAGTAGAATGGGGAATGAGAGAATTCTACAATACAGGGTAACTATTATACCACGTTTTGACATGGTTCGTTTTGTTGTAAAAGAGCTTCCACTTTCATAATAATTTTGCCCAACTATGTATTAGGGGCATAAGTTTTAGTTCGCAAAAAAACTTGAAGATCTGAGACCCTGTCTTAGACATAGACCATCAGAAGTGACTTTGCCAGAAAAGTGCTGCGCTGCAGGTGACCATTGTACATAACGTTCTGCATTAATCGTATCTTGGTGCGAGAATCTCGAAAAATGTTGGGGAGTATTTTGAGATACCCTACTTCAATAATCTTCACGATTGGAGTCGATAGAAATGATTTCCGACCCAAAATCAGGATGGAAATCCTCGATTCAGATTTGAGCAAAAATGACCCTAGATCCCATTTCTACGAATTTCGATACGTGAGGCGGAACTTTGCATTGCGAGAGTTTCGATACGTTTGCAAAAGTCATTTGGAGTGTACAGGCTGTCATTCAAAATATTTTTGAGCCCGATTATAGGTCAAATTCTCTAAGAGACTCCAATTATCAACACAACTTCGGTTGACTTATATCAAAGCTTGAATTTTCCAGCGAAGTTGAAATTTAGAACGTAAAAACGTTCGAGGGACTTTTTTTTTACTATTTGACAACAACAGCCATTAAGTTTAATAGTTTGAAAGAAAGTAGTTTTGAGAATATTGGCGTAATGCGGAGCCATCAGGAAGGCACGGCGCATCCTCGGTGCGGGCAGAAGGAACCTTGACTTTTTGAGAGTTGGCGGCCCTGTATAACTTTATTGTGGCTTCTCAAAAGATGGCATCGATACTTTCGAACTTCAAATACCTTTTTGTGAAATTTGAGGTAAACCAAGACTGCTACTCGTCTTGGTTTACCTCAATCGTCGGCCGACCATTCGATCGAGTGAATACTCGTTATGACTAATCCCAATATAGATGCGCCGTCGACTGCCCCACTGGCAAGAGACTCAGATTGGGGGAAATTGAGGGGTAATCACGCTAACGAGAGAATGACTAACGGGGTTGATTTGGTTCTAACTTTCATGCTCATTGAGCCAGATCATGGTATACAGTAGATCACTTTACGGTATGATCTATTGGTGACAGTGCAGAATAAATACTAGAAATTATTATTCTCAACGGGAATCGGTGATAAAGATCAAAAGGAATCGAAGGGATGTGTTAACGAAGGGGTCAATTTCGGCAATTTCAGGAGCACAAAACAAAACGTGAATTTCATACACCCATTACAATTCTCTCAAACTGGTCGATATTCGAATGGCTAGAAGTGCAAAACAAGTGTCAAAACCAGAAATAAGAATAAGAAGAAGAAGAAGAAGAAGAAGAGGAAAGGAACAAAAGAGAGGGAGAAATTGATGGTTTGGTTGTTTCCGGAGAAGAAGTGATGAAAAAAGAGAGGACACCGGAACGGCTCCACTAGAGCTCGATGCTACCGGCGTCGCCCCGATGCGCGGTCCGAAGGGTGTAGCCGACTTACTTCGATTTCGGCGCATCGGTTCTGCTTAACCGAGTAATTGTGCTTCTCCCCCAGAAGCTCCGTCAAAGTCAATTCTGAAAGGTCCAGTCAATTTTCACTTAAACAGTCATGACCTACTTTCTCCAGATTCTCCGCCAGAGTTGAATGGTCCAGGCGTTGGTTCAAATGTGGCAGATGGAAAGCAATTGACTGAAAAGTGACAGATCACCTAGGGCTACTCATCAAAACGCATACTTGGGACGATGAGGTACTTCTTGAGGTTACTCTGACTGAAGAATCTAGACTCTATCTGTCTTTTCGACTGACCCGACGTGAACATCGATCCAGAAGCTTCTGAAAGAATACTGATACTCGACTCAGAAGCAGATGACTCGTCACTTTGTCCGATTGGTGACTGAATTGTTGGCTCTTCGATGGGTTGCTCGATTCCTCGAACTGTAGAATCGGAATCATTTCCCATTTGATCCGAGGCCACCAACAGCCTCTTTGATTCTAAAAGATTCAATCAGTTTCCACCCAAAGAATCATTACCTACTTTCTCCGGCGACTCTACTAGAATTGGGTAGTCCACGCATTTCCCAGCTCCGAAATTTGAAGATTTCGATGAGGTTTTCCCTGGATGGCGGGGTGGACAGATTTCTTTGAAATGGAGTAAAAGGACAATTAAACAGAAAGGTGTCTCGTTTTATGCCTACCATCTTCAGTTTCTGCATGTCGATGCGTACCGTCATTTGCTGTTTTGACCGTATTCCTTCGCTACTGCCCGTTGTCCTCGCTGTCCTTGACGACTCACTGGGGGTTGACGACGATGGATCCGAATCAAATCTGAGAAAATAATCTGTATTTAACTTTTTTCTCAGAACATACTCACCTTCTCCAATATTGCCGAAATCATGGAAATTTAGTAAAATCATATGAGGGAAGAGCCCAGATCAGGCCTCTTAACTCTACTGTGATGTTAGAAGTTATCAGCGAGTGACAGGAAAGTGATCCCATTGAAAAGGAGAGAGATAGTCAACCCGTCTGGGGACTCAAAGGGGAAAGGGAGAATGAGGAGCGACATGCGACCGGAGGCCTTTTCATACAGGAGGTGAGAGAGAAAAACCGCAGATAGTTAGACGGGCAACACCCACAAAACATTATGGGGGAGAGCGAGTGTGAGAAGTAGCGAGACGCTCTTTCTCTCCCTTCCCCTCACTTTCAACACAATGGGGGAGAGGTGTCCGGGCGGAGAGAAGAGGGGAAACGCCAGATGACTCAACAGACGTTTCGGTCGGCCAGCGGCAGATCAACATGAAGTTCCGAAGAACACCAATGTCAAAGCGTGCTATGCGCAAATTGCCATAATATGTACATCAAGAAGACATTAGAAAAACATTAAATTTTAACAAACACAACATTTCCACCTTTGACAACGTTGTAGACACACTCAACAACTCTCATATGGAAAGCAACGCAACTTGCCCAAGGGAATTTTTTTGGACAACACCAGTGATCTATCGGGAGTGATGTTTGAATTCTACTCGGCAGGGCCAAAGAGTTATGCTTTTCTCGGTAAGCTGACCGACGGATCAAAGAAAATTCTTTGTTTACCGAACCCGATAATTTGAAATTCCTTCTCAATCGTTGCGAAAAGGTGATAATGGATGAGATTGAAACCTAGACACACGCATTTCTGTGAAACATTTCACCATGATCAGGAAAAAGACGTGCGAAGTCACGTGATGCACATGAAATGACTAATATCTCAGGTTCACTTTGAATAGAAGATCGTCGTTGGCAGACGGCCGCACCCACCCTTTCGGTTGTTGTAAGAGTAAAGAACTATTTTGTAACCATTTTTTATTGTTAGAGAACTTAATTTTCGACTTGTTTCAGTATTATCATCAACACTCATTGTTATTGTGAGAGTAGGTACGTTTCTGTTTTCTCTCCCCATTTATCTCCTCTCAAAATCGGAAACTTCCGCTGATTTCCAAATAGCAAGGCGACTTGCTCTCTTTTCCTCAATCGCCCGTTTCCCACTGGGCCCTTGGATTGACCATTCCTTCCCTCTCCCGCTGTGGCATCCCCACTATATGTGCTGAGTTCTGTTGCAAAGGCAGGTTCAGTGGTAGATGAATGCGAAAGCTAGAGCAAGTGAGAAAGACGAGCGAGAGAGAGAGAGAGAGCGCGCTGACGAACACACTAACAAACCATAGTACGAGTAGAACATTTATTCGCCCCCTGAAAGGGCCAGAAGCACGCATGTATAATAGAATAGTCACCAACCGCGTCTGGAAGACGCAGGGGTGACAGACGAAACGGGCCGGGATTCGCGAGATCATCAGGTGTTTACCCCTTCCCCTCCACCGACTACTTCTCTCCCATTGCGTCGAGGGAAATGAAGAGAGATCGTCTCTCTGCTTCGCACATTCTCCCCCACCATGTTCCTGAGTCATTGTAACAGGACACCGCCTTCCGCGGCTCATCTGTGACAGGCAGTCCATCTGGCTCAATTTGTCTCTCTTGACAGCTTCACTGGAATCTCAGAACCAGAAACTTTCGGCAAATTTTCTGAGCGTCATTGTAACAGGACGCCGCCTTTCGGGGGAACCGTTTGCGGCAGGCAGTCTTTGCGCACCCAGCTCACAGTGTCTTTCGTGACAGCTCTCAAAGGGGCACGCTGAGAGGATGAATCCACCTGCGAGTCTCTCTGGTATGAATTTGTTAATTTTCATTCCTTTCTGCGGCATTTTCCGTTGCTGCGGCGAGTGGAAATGACTTGTGGTGTATCTTTAGTGAGTGCCAAGAATTCTCTTTGATCCTGTAACATTATGCATTTTTTCTCGCATTGACTATTCAAGTGAACTCATTTTGCACAATCTTCCCTTTTTTGCCTATAGAATCATGGTTCCGTAGAGGAAGAACACTCTTTTGTGTCTTCTCCTTGATTGAAAAAAAAGATCTAGTCTTAGTCTGAAACAACGAATGATTGTCGACGGAAACATGTCTCAGTCTCTCTTACAGACTTGGGTTGACGACTTCATCATGAATTTTTTTTGGAAACATGAAGTTTCGGTTTCTTGTTGCCGTTGGAACTACTCAATCTACAAAACGAAATCAGGATCAAGGGCATTCAACGGGCGTGCCAAAGGCGCATCTCTCCCTCCCGCTCTCCCATTCGACACTCAGTTGACCGTACTTTTGGGAAAATTGTTTGAAAAAAAAATCAAATCAAATCAAATCTGAAATTGTCTTTCATAAATGAGCGATTAACCTGATAAACAAATTGATTAATTTTAAATTCTTTTATTTAAAATAATTGAACCAGAAGACCGTCTTGTTATCATCCAATTACAGCTTTGCCATTTTTCCGTCCTCCCGAATGACATCATATCCACGGCTGACATCCAGTTCGAATTTGGTGACACCGTCGACGATTCTTCTGAAATTTTTAAATATTTTATTTTCAACTGGAATTTTCGGATATTTGGGATTTTTTCAAAATTATGTGAAATGTTCGAATCCATAGAGAATTTGATGCTGATCATTTTCGCAGTTGGTCACTTTTTCCTTATTCCCATGGTGTTCGAGATATAACCGTTTTTCCGGAAGCTTCCGGAGACTCACCTGTAGTGACTCGAGTGGCGCACTCCATCATAAGGCAATTTTGCGAACCAACCCAAAGGGTCTTCATCCTCGAACTTTTCCTGCCGTTTGCGGCCGTTCCTATCTCTAAGTCAGTTTTCCGAATCCGGAAAATGGACCGGAAATGGTTTTCGATGGTCTTGAGATGGTCGACCATTCCGGAAGGCGTCGTGTGGCATCCGATGAGAGTGCCTGATGTTTGGAAGCTGGAAATGAGTGGAATGATGGCAATTGGGAGAAGGTCAAAGGACACTTACCACTTGTCGAACAGTTTCGTCGATGACGATCTTCTGGATCCATTCCAATCTGAGGCGTTCATAAGTGATCGTCGATTGATCCACTACCGATTTGAATTCTTTCGACATCTATTGTCCGTTGTCCGTTGGAGCCATTTGTCGGAAGCACCGTTCGCAGATTTCACAGCCTGAAATTGAATGTTGCTCAATTTACTCGATTGCACAACTCACCGAGAACTTGCGGCACACGTTCTCCGGTTTGTACGTATCGCTGTGTGCACATCTGGCAACAAGGCCACATCATCGGCACTCCGTTCGCATCTTCCTGCTGCAGTCGCACTTTTCTCGCGTCTTCCAGGTATCGCTTGCAAATTTCGGACATCGCCTGGAGGGTTTGGGAATTCCTCGAAGCGGTGTACTGCGCTTGCTCGTCCCAGGAATTGCACCTCGATGCCAAACTGAAAGATGCATCAATGAATTGGATCTTAAAAATATCTTTACCTTTTCAAAAGATGTCTCCAGTGTTGCCAGTAAATCAAGAAAGAAGTTTAAAAGAATCAGGTTGAATAAGGGTAGAACCCATGTCAGGGCTCTAAAAGGAGGGGATAGTGGAGATTCGATGGGGAATCGGAGTAGAGCCCATGTCAGGGCTCTCAGAGGGCGAAGGGAATGAGTGGGAGAACAGGACAGAACATCAGAATGCCTCTCCCAAGAGTCTCGAGATTCCGAAGAATCACTGAAGAGAGACGACTCGAGAGGGGAAGACTGAAGACTGACTGTGAGAATGAGGTCCAACGGGCTCCTTATATACTGCTCCGTGAGGAGGTGTAGCACTTTGAGGGGGAGGAGGGGCGGGGTTTACGGTGAGAATGTGGCGAGAGACGAGTTTTACGACGTCCCATATTACTGTCATTGTTCTAGGAGCTGTAGAGTATACTGTAGAGGTGCTGTGGAAGGTGAGAATGTGTTGGACGGGAAAGTATCAAAAGGTGACATAGTGTGAAAGTGGTGGTGTTGGGAACAGATGGCGACTATCCAGAGGAGCGAACCCGATGCACCAGATGTTGAACTCGTGTAATTAGGCCGGGAACCAATTTCCTGGGAATGAACACGGAAAATTAGTATTTTTCTAAAGTTGAAAAAAGGATAATTTTGAGAGTTTCAAAAGTATAGGGTCACCCTAAAATTTGGTTGCTTCGAATCGGGAAAGGCTAATTTGTGTTCAATTTCGCTCAAACAGGTCCAAACATTCTATCGCGGAAGTATCTGTTCATGTTATCTCATCCTTACCCCACCCCGGGGGCTCGAATGACTCCGCGTGAGAAAACGCATATAATCGCATTCAAGGCACTTGTATGTCTCAGCTTAATGTCGCAAATTGAGGAAAATTCATTTGGGCACATTTTTGAAACATTTCGTGACTTTTCGGATTGAAATAGTACCTTCCGCACTGAAAATGGTACTGGATCCCAACCAGTGAGCATCCTTCTAGTGCCCTTCGAATAAAATATCGTTGTTGGAAGACGGCCGCACCCGCCCTTTCGGTTGTTGTGAGAGTAATGAACTATTTTGTAACCATTTTTATTGTTAGAGAAATTATTTTTCGACTTGTTTCAGTATTATAGACTCATTGTTATTTTGAGAGTAGGTATTTTTCTGTTTTCTCTCTCCATCGCTCTTTCTCTTTCTCTCCCTTTCCCTCTGTCTCACACTTTGCGCTTTTTCCACCGGTCTCTTACCATGCAAAATTGGAAACTTCCGCTGATTTCCAAATGGCACGGTGACTTGCTCTCTTTTCCTCAAGCGCCCGTTTCCCACTGGCCCCTTGGATTGACCATTCCAAAGGCCCTCTCCCGCTGTGGCATCCCCATTCCCTCACAGTGTTCCGACTGTCGGGCGTAGGCGCTTGCAAATCTGCCGCCCGCCGACTCGGCCCCTACATGTGCTGAGTCATCAGGTGTTTCCCCCAAGTTTTGTTTTGTTTAGAAGATGGTCGACGGATCAGAGAAAGTGTTTTGTTTATCAAAAGCTACAGATAGTTTAAGAGAAATAAAAATTTTCAGATCACTAAGAGAGAAGGTTTTTAACTGTGTGGTGAGTCGACAATCCGTCTTCTCCACCGGTCTCTTACGATGCAAAATTGGAAACTTCCGCTGATTTCCATCGGCACGGCTACTCGCTCTCTATTCCCCATTCGCCCTTTACCCATCAACTCTTTCATTTTTTGCCCTTGTGATGACCCTTTCTGCCCTCTCCCGCTGTGTTCGTCACCCCGGCCACTTTCCAGTGTTCCGACTATCGGGCGTAGGCGTATGTTGATCTGCCGCCCGCCGACCGGCACGTCTGTTGAGTCATCTGGTGCTTACCCCTTCCCCTCCCCCGGCCACTTCTCCCCCATTGCATCGAGAGAGCGTCTCTCTGCTTTCCGCACTCTCCCCCCCCCTCATCATCTGCGTCTCTTCTTCTCACCCCCCTGTATAAAAGGGGCTCCGGTCGCTAGTGTCACCTCATTTTCCCCTTCCCCTCCGAGTCCCCTATTTGTTTAGAGGCCTGATCTGGGCTCTTCACGTAATGATTTCCACTGAATTTCCAAGATTTTGGCAACATTGGAGCAGGTGAGTATGTTCTGAGAAAAAAGTTGAATACATATTATTTTTCAGATTGGATTACGTTGACTATCCCTCTTCTTTTCAATGGAGAGTCACTTTCCTGTCACTCGCTTATGACCTCTAACATCGCAGTAGAGTTAAGAGGCCTGATCTGGACTCTTCCCTTATACGATTTTACTAAATTTCCTTGATTTCGGTCACATTGGAGAAGGTGAGTATGCTCCGAGAAAAAAATTAAATACAGATTATTTTTCCAGAATGGAACTGGATTACCAGGAAGCAATCATGAGCAAGAAACTGATGTCGCTTTTTCCAGCCACCAGATCCTGGAGTCGCGGCGGAAGAATTCCAGTAAGTCATCTAGAATCGGGTGTTTTTTGTCGTATTGTCGTTAATGTCAATTTTTCCAGAACACCCTCATCTGCACAATCATCAAAACTGTGATGAAAGCCGATTGGGACACCAACACACCGTCATGCAGAAACTGATGATGGTGAGCCACAAACAAGACACCTTCCTGCCCAATCGTGCGTTTTTTTCAGGAGAAGATGGACACGAGAGATGCTGTTGGCTGTTGGAAACCGTAAGAAGTTGGCTGATTGCGCTTGGATCTTCCTCATCGATTTCGAGAGGCTCGGACAGGATTTGGATGGGATGGCGTACGACGGAGCGACGATTCTGTACACGACGAAGTGATTGGCGAGAACGCGACGAAGTGATTGGCGAGAACACGAACGTCTTCAGTGAGCGTCTGGAAGACCTGGTACCATGCCACATTCTCTAAGTGGCTCTCTCGCAGAAGGCGAAGAACGACGGCTTCATGAGCACCGAGGGCAGAAGCCAGATGTTCGATGTACGACGACGAAGAAGATTAAATTGTTATATTTTTCTCATAATAAAGCAGATAATCCACGAAATTAGTTGTTCTATTTGATGTGGGACGAATAGGAGAGAAAGGCGGGGCACGTCGCCCACAATCAGAGGCAGAGTGTCGAGGCATATTCAGGTCATTGTCACGAGTTTTGACGCCGGATTCGATTGGATGCTATCCTGAGTTTCCGAATAGACTACGTCAGACTCATCAGTGCGTCAGTACGCCAGTCAGCGATAATATCACAGGCAAGTTGGAGACTAGAAGGGTTAGCACTGATTGTGAGAACTTTAAAATCATCTGCAAAAGCGACAACACGGACATCATGTGGGAGGAGGTCGAGAAGGTCATTTACATAGATAAGAAAGAGGAAGGGGCCAGAGACAGTTCCCTGTGGGACCCCCGAAGTGATCTGGAAGGAGGAGGTGGAGGGGAAATCGGCAAGTTTGATGTGTAACGGGTAGGACCTCCGCGCTGATAACACTCCACTATTAAGGGCATCAGGTAGCACTGATAAGCCAGTCTTTCTCTCCCCGGAGTTGTCTCTCGGGTCGGCACGAGGAACTTGTTGTTTGTCGCCCCTCACAGTCAAGACTCATCCTTGTCTCTCCTACTCCTCCAAACCATACTGTAATCTATCAGCGTTGATTATATTCATACTAACGACCCTGATCAAGTCGTTGCAGATGTTAGACTAACGAAAGGACAGGAAGGATTCAAACCAGTGGCATAAAGAGGGATCAATGTCTGACGACTGAAGCTCAAGGAGTAAAAGATTATGGGCACTATTATGATTATCCGGTAGAGCTCTCGTCGGTTGCCGACCATTTCGATAATTTTGTTCAAAACGGATTCATCCCCATAAATCATTACCGCTTCCCGATGCTCCATTCTTCGTCACCGCCGGTGTCATCCCTCATTCCTCTCCTCTCGCGAAACAAGATCCATCTCGTGCTCCATCTCACTTCTCCTCCTCCTCCTCCCACGCCTCCTCATTCAACTCTCCCTATCCTCCTCTCTGCCCTCTCCCTTCATTCACCAACCCGTTCCCCAACCTCCACTCAACCTCTTCCCCGCATTTCCAGCTCTCTCCATTCTCAGTCCAATCATCCCACAACGACCTCTCCATTTCAGCAGTTCCTCGCCCCCTGCCACCATTATCTCTATCGCTGCTGGCGTGCCAAGGAGACGGAGAACTCGTGCGCAGTGACTATCGAAGAGATCGGTAATCACTTCATATCCCGCGGTCTGGAAAAGTGTCAATGTTCCAGTGCAAGACTGGAAAGATGAAGAGAGCGAAGACTCTCGAGTACTTCCAGTGGAAGACACGAGGAGACGATGAGGACGAGGAGCACAAGTATCAACTCTCGATGTGACTGATCTGTGTGAAATCGAAGAAAACCTATCAATAGATCGATAGGCGTCGAACGAGAGGTGTTCGGCTATTCATTCGGGTGTCTTCCTCGACGGTGACCACTCATCATGGATCACCACTCGAAGAGTCAGAGTACCCCGTAATCCCAAAATCGCCCGATCCCAAAATGGCCCAATCCCGATATGCAGTCGTTCCAACCACCGACAACGAGAGCTGTGTAAGTGCTAAACACTGTAAACCTCTCTGTTTCAGAACGCTCTTTGTCGCGAATCGAAGGATCTGAAAGATTACTCCCCTCACGACCTCTCCACCTATCAACTGTAACACTCCACTCAATGTGCAAAGATCAACGGTTCTCTACTATTTCTATTCGTGCTTCCCCGATCGACGACGGCCTATGCTGCTTCTCCTCCTCCACGTGGACGTGCTGCCGCCTCACCAGATATTGCCGCGTGAACGTGACCTCACCGCCCGACTCGCCACGTGGAATCGTCTCGCCGTCCCCGACTGCAAGGAAACACGTCAGTTCTGGTTCTACACACGATCGGCTCTGCCTTTCCCTCCGACCGCCAGATCCCCGATGAGATGCCGATCATTCTTGTCTTTCGCCCATTTGGGACAGATAAAGTCTGAGTGTCTTTCTTGTTGTGTAAAATCCTTCTCCCTTTCTCTCTCCTACTCGGTCTTTAGACTCTCTCGAAACCGGAAGTCAGCATTCGCAACCACCGAACCACCTTTGCGACATGGTGCATCAACTGAATTCTAGTCGAATTCCGGGTAGAGCAGAAGTCGGAGCCGTGACAGCGAGGTTATTGCAGAGCTCTCCACACCAATCCCTCCACTCTGAAAAAGAGATCGACGAAACGCCGAGGAGAAATGGTTGAAACTACGGCGAAATGCCGGAAACAACGGCGAAAAGCCATTATCACATGAGATCCACGCGTTTCTGAGAAATTCAGGAACGTTGATGGAACAGAGATTGGCGACTGAAAAGGTTTCCAATCCAGCCGAAACGGCAGTACAAAAGTTGGCGGTCGCCCCACCGCGGCAGGCGGTAATAGAGCGTGTGCCACCAGGAAACGCAGAGTACCGTAACCCGAAAAGCAGGGGGGTCTCCGCCCGCCAGGCTCAGCTTCGGATCCCCCCCTTTTTTTCTGGTTACTCTACTCGTTTCCGTTGTTTTTCTCTTCGCCTTTCTCCGGCATCTCATTCAACACTCTAACGACCGTTTTTTTTCAGATAAACGGAGAAATCAATGGCGAACGTGACGAGTTCGAAGGCTCGGCCAGCCAAAGAATCCAAGGACACCAATCCATCCGCCGACGTCTTGACCTCGTGCATCGTGCATTCGCTCATCAGCGGAGAATCGGGCGACGAGAGCATGGAGATAGAGTCCGGTCTGGACGAGAAAGCCTTGCTCGGAGAGCCGGTCGGAGACAGTGGACAGTCACCCGCGGACGAACCCGAGAGAATCGACCATTTCCTACTGGTTCGACTATATGGAGACGTCACTGCCGATCCTTGCTGGTAGACGGGATCAAGCGTGGTTCTGCAACAGCCAATGCCCAAGTGCTCACGCTGGACGTGGTGAAGGACATCGAGAGAGTTGTCAAGCGTTCCGCGGCTGTCGCCGTCGAGACCTTGGGTTTCTCCCGGGCGACATTCGCGGCCGAGAGATGCGGGCGCGATGGAACGATTCTAGCTGACAAGGAATGGCGAGCGCAGCTGGCAACAAGTCTCCACGAAGACATCAAGCATTTGAATAATCGCCGACCTATTTCTTTCAGTTCGCGTGTGCGCTTTGTTTGACGAACTCGCACACCTCCTACACATGTGCAGTCTTCTCCACAGGAGCGGAACACACTGAGCGACTCACCGAGTTGGGCATCTGTGTCCGCTGTTTCGGACGACACCACGGACCGTGCAGCGCCACGAAGAAGGAGCTGATCCGCTGTGACGGATGCTATCGTCCCGACCCGACCTATTGCTGCTGGAGCTTGTTCCCGTGATCCTTATCCCACAGTTCGTGCAGCATTACCATCATGTATCATTCTTGTTTCTTGTTATTTCTTCCGTTGAATAAACAATTCATGAGAGGTACGAGATCCCTTGGTTGAATGAGTTCACTGCTTGCAGAAAGCATTGATCCTTGAAATGAAAGGGGAATGAGAACGATATTGGGACGGAGAAACACAGGGTGCGCCGGGGAGCACATCACCGCTCCACTGACTTGCAGAAGGGAGAAATCATTGATACGATAAGATATCGTCGTCGCGTGAGAGAGCCAACCACGGTTGACGTTCCGCAGTTACGGATGGAAAGATTTGCGCCTGGAGCAGATGACCGATTTAGAGATAATCTGGTTACAACATCAGGCAGGAGGGGGGGGGGGAGATGCGACTGTCTCACGTGATTGTGCACAGCAGGTTCTGAGCAGAAGTAGAGGGGATGATAGGAATGTCTATTACATCTAGAGATCATACTGGCCAGGTGGTCTCGGCGTTAGCAGAACCGATACGGATGCTCTACGAAGACCGCAGTCACGACTGCATGAACTCCGGTGATGCCTTTGATACAAGACATTTCGATTTCCCTCTTACCCTCAGATGGTAGTAATCAATGTGACTTCATTTCAGGACTTAGATCATTCGAAGTGTACACCGCACTCCCACTACGTATCAACAACAACGACCAATGCCACCCACCATGAAACATCAAATCGTACTCCAAACGGAGATAACCTCACAGAAACGAGCCCTCGGCCGTATGGCGGTTCTCTCTCGAGAACGTTTCGAGGGAGATCGTTCTCTGTTGACGGAGATCCGTGACGGAGACTTCGACCTGACGTCCGTAAAAGAGGACGTTTTGCGTTCTCAAGCCGATGCCCAAGGGTCTCTGGAACAACTGGTTGATATCGACCAGTGGATCCAGGAAGAAATAGCTCGCGATGCCAAAGCATCTGCGGAGCCAACCATGGTCGAGTGTTACACTCGACTCATGATCAACTACTGCTACGTCCTGGGCTTCGCCGGAATCCGAAAGGACCTGGAGACAGTCTTAGGCGCAATCGAAGAGTTGATCGAGGCTAAAAGCCCTCTTCATGAGCCATGGCGCATGAATCTACCAACGCCGTTCCCGGAGGAGGATTAGGAAGACGCAGGTGCTGAAACAGCGCACTGTGATCCCCTCGAGGTACTCCCCAAGCGGTGGTCGGAAGAAATTCCGATCAGCTACCACTGCCGATGGCAGCCGTTCCACGGAGGAAACTCCCATTCTCAACGCAACTGCTCCGATCGTACGATCTATGAAGGGTAATCACCCGATCAGACGAGCTGTCGAGATGGTTCAGATCCCGAGAGATGAGTACCAGCTCTTGAGGAACAACTGCCAAGAGGTCGCCGACATGCGTCGGTGCATGGCACCCATGGAACAGAAGTCCGAACTTCTCTTCTCGGGAGCTCTGGGCGCGAGCGCGGGATTACACAACCCGCCTCGGTCCGATTTACACCAGGAGTCAGACTCCACGGTTTCCAAAGTGAGCCACTACCCTCCAGCCCCCCAGTGGCGCGACGAAGCCCAGAAAGGCAGCGCCCCGCATATGGCTCCGACTCAAGCTAGCTCGAGGTCATGGACCCACCGAGCGGCTTCACACAGAGCACACAAGAGTACATGAACAACCAGAAGTTGCTTCGGCCACCCGGTTTGTTCAACAAGTACGAGAACGTCGCTCCCATCAAAGCAGAGCTTCCGAGAGATTCCGAAGCGGAGAAGGATTCGAAACCGGTTCCCATGCTCCACTCGCTCCCAACCCAGGGGGCGCACATCGGGCAGCGAGCTCCGTCCTTTACTGCAGACGCGACGAACTGGCGCGATGTGAAAGTGAAGCCCTTCGAGATATCAAAATTCTCGGGGGAAGACAGCTATAAGTTCGAGCAGTGGATGGCCATCTTTATGACCATCTATGGGAACAACCCCCACCTTGACAACTGGACAAAGCTGTTTCATTTGAAAGAATGCCTCACAGGCACTGGCGCTGGTGAACGCGATCGAGGTGACGCTCGAGCAAGATAACTTCGCGCTCGCGGTGCATCGCCTCGAGATGTTCTATCGCACCGACGTGAGACCGGTAGCTTGGCTGCACAAACGGTTCGCGGCATTCAAAATCGTCCAGACGGACTTGGAGCAGATGATGGTTGACGTTCATAGTCTGGCCAACATCGTGTACCAGATCCGCAATGAGAATGGAAACATTGACGATCCATCCATTTACTATCCCTTCTTGGACAAACTCCCGAGCGCCATGCACCGAGAGTTGGTGGGCAAGGTGGAAGATAGAGACTACGAGGGCTCTTTCGACCAGTTGTTGTCATGGCTCTCGGAACTCATCAGGAAGGAGATCAAACAGAGGAGCACATGGCGAAAAAAAAAAAAAAAAAAAACAGACCGCAGCCGCCGTGCTGGCGACACATTGACGGCGAGCCAACCAATAATTTGGAATTCAAGTGCTCTACGTCGTCGACAACGTCGGCGCTCATTACACGGATCAAAAAGCTGTGTTTCATCTGTCGCAGACCGGGCCACAGAACAGACGGATGCCCTCACAAGGGCAAAACCGGATTCCAGTGCCGTGTGGCAGGCTGCGGAGCCGAGGATCATGCGACCATGTTCCATGAATACTTGGCGAGGAGCTCGAAAAGAATACACGGAAACCATGCATCCGGCGGCCAAGAGAGAGCCGATACCGGACATTCCCCAAGCGGAAATCAAGGCGCTAGCGGCTTCTACCCAAATCGGAATGGTCCGAAGCAATAGTACGGGAACGGGAACAACGGATCTGCACGGAAACAGTAAGCTCCCGAGCCAAAACGCTCGCAGGCCAAACACTGTGGCCAACATATTCGTTTCCACTAGCAGCACAGTTCCCCACTCATCCCCCATCTGTACTTCCCCTACCCCCACTTCATCATTCACAAAGACGCACGGTCTTAACCGGCTAGCAAATGAGATCGCAGAGAATCCGAAGACTTTCGACGACAATTTGGGTTCTGAGAGCTTGAACAACTTAGCCTTTATGCAAGTTGTTACGAGCACGCATGAAAAACTCGTTGGTCTGGTAGACACGGGAGCCAACTGCTCCCTGATATCAGAAGAGACAGCAGAACGACTGCATCCGCAACCCACGAGTAAACGAACAATACGAATCAGAAGAGTCGGAAGTAGTGAAATCTACTCAGCCTCCATCTTTGACTTGCAAGTAGTCCATCCGATTAGTGGTCGCAGAGAGATTATGCACTTGACCTCTTACAAAGAATTGACTACAACAGTTGCGGTCACGAAGCTCTCTGAAAAGGAGGAGCACGAACTCACAGAACAAAAAGTTCACAATAACGGTCTCATAGACGTTCAGAACAAAAATGGTTCGCAAATTGATCTGATCCTCGGAACTAACGTCCTCTGGCCATTATGAGAACGATTTGAACTGGTCAACTTGTCCAGCGGCAAGCAGGTGATAGAGACTGATATCGGAGAGTTTCTCGTGTCCTATCCGGATTACCCAGCAGAGGGAAACGGAGGGGCACAGTCGAGCAACGATTGGATAAACCATTTCTGTTGCGACAAGCAGACGATCCAAGCGATCCGCTGGACGCCGACAAGGCGTTCGAAAGGTTGTAGGAGGGGGCAAAAGGACATTAACAACCAGTGAGGGTGGCGTCAAGGAAGTTACGGAACTGAGACGGGGATAAGAAGGAGGATTGGTTGCAAACAATATGATTCCAGCGGGGAATGATGGACGAGAAGAAGTTGCAAGTAGTAGGGGAGAAGCATATGAGAAGGGACGTCGGGAGGGAGAGGCATGTCGGAGATGGAGTTTAAGATCGGGGAATTGGGAGAGGCCGGTGAGAATGTTATACAGAAAAATTAGTTGAGATTTGAGTCGACGAGTGCGAATGGAAGAGATATTAAGGGTGCAGAGTCGATCAGAGTAAGAGCAGTAAGTGGAATTACAGCGTTGAAGGGCAAGACGTGAGAAGACCCGGAGAGGCTTCTCAAGAAGGGCAGCGAGACGTGAAGAGGAGGGAGGTGAGAAGGCGGGTGAGCAATACTCAAGAAGGGGAAGAACGTAAGTTTTAAATAAATATGAGTAAAATTGGGGGGAAGAAGATTTCAAACAGTTGAGAAGTTGACGCGAGCGGAGATGGGCGAGGTCAGAGATTTGGCGAATGTGCGGTTCAAATGAGAGGGAGGGGTCAGTGAGAAGGCCAAGGTCTTTAACAGAGGGGGGAGGGAAGATGGGAACGTTGTTGATGGTGTACACATGATGGGGGTTGTTGGAGCCTAGATGGAGAATATGAGTTTTGTTGAGGACGAGAGGAAGGCAATTGGCAACAGACCAGCGGTAGATGAGATCAATGGAGGATTGAAGAGAGGCGGGAGAGGGGGAAAAACAATTCAAAGCATTAGCATAGGGACTGAAGGGGGTGAGCGGAGCAAGGGAAGTTAGAAGGTCGTTGATAAAAAAGATAAAGAGAAGAGGGCCGGAGACCGACCCTTGTGGGACTCCGTAGGGAATGGAGACGCGGGCAGGGTCAATGTAATCATTGACCTTAAAGGAGAAGGTCATCCGTGTCCCTCCTACTCCAAAACCATACTATAATCTACCAGCGTTGACCCATTCCCCAACCTCCACTCAACCTCTTCCCCGCATTTCCAGCTCTCTCCATTCTCAGTCCAATCATCCCACAACGACCTCTCCATTTCAGCCGTTCCTCGCCCCCTGTCACCATTATCTCTATCGCTGCTGGCGTGCCAAGGAGACGGAGAACTCGTGCGCAGTGACTATCGAAGAGATCGGTAATCACTTCATATCCCGCGGTCTGGAAAAGTGTCAATGTTCCAGTGCAAGACTGGAAAGATGAAGAAAGCGAAGACTCTCGAGTACTTCCAGTGGAAGACACGAGGAGAGGATGTGGACGAGGAGCACAAGTATCAACTCTCGATGTGACTAATCTGTGTGAAATCGAAGAAAACCTATCAATAGATCGATAGGCGTCGAACGAGATCTTTTTGGAAATGGAGCAACGATGTACTCAAATGTTATTTTGTTTTATTATCTTAAAAATATGATTATTTTGGAAGGAGCGAGACCCACCATTATTTCATTGTCAACCTTTATTTTTTCTCAATAAATAATGTATTTGCATGATTTCGCAATAAATATCTGCTATATTTGAAACAGTGATGTCACGGATTATTCCGCGGGCGTGGGTTCATCAGCATGTCCAGATCACCGTTTCGTATCTTGAAGACACATTTTTCATCGAATCAGAAATAACTGTACCTCTGTAAAAACCGGTTCTATAATACTCAAATTCTCCCGCTTTTTTAAATAAAAATTAGTCGTTCTATACGACGATTGCAATTGCCGATTTCCAACATCGCGTTTCCGTCGAGGACTGGAGTTTTGCAATGAGAACATGACCCGCTTCAAGTAACTGTTTCTGTTTCAGCAAGACGCCAATTCCGGCACCAGGAAAGTGTCAATTTCTCTGCACCTCCCACCGCACCGTGTCTCCCCTCTCATAGTCCAGCACAAGCGCGCTCCACCGCACATCCACGTCATCTGGCAAATGTGTGTGCACACCGACAGGGGCGGGAATCGCCGTAGCACGCGGCGTCGTCCGCGTGTTCGGCTATTCATTCGGGTGTCTCCCTCGACGGTAACCACTCGTTCCCTCCCATCCCCGTGTTTTGTTGTTGCCATTCCATATGAACGGTGGTTCGTGGAGACACAACACCCTTCGTCGACAGGTTGTCAGGTCACTCGCCTGTCATTTCTATTGGCGCTCTCAATTCTTGCTCATTTTTTCTACTCTTCTAGTGCTTCATTTCTCTTTCTCACAGATCCAGCTGAACATGTTAAACTTGCACCTAAGCAGCCTACTGCCGAGCTCTTGTAAGTTTTCGGAACCCTTCCTCGACTCCTCTCATTCAACTCCTTGCTCTCTTTCAGCTATTCCTAGAGCGAGAGAGCGAGCAGCTGCGTGCAATCACTGCCAAATGGAGCACCGCCGCTGCTAGAGGTATTGGCTCCCAACCGCCGCAACCGGGACCTCGAAAGCGCCTAGCGCTGAGGACCTCCCGCTCATCGGACACCCATATGCCACAACGACCGACAACGAGAGTTGTGTAAGTGGTAAACACTGTAAACCTGCCTCTCTTAATGATCATGTTTCAGAACGCTCTTGACCCTCTACTTCTACTCCGAAGACGCGCAGAGAGCGCGGAAAGCGCAACAGCCGCCAGCTAAAAAAAGGCAAGGCGGAGAGCTCGATGCTCGAAGTTATTTCCTTGGCTGACGTATCGGGCATCGGAGGACAAAAAGCCCGATGTTCAATGAGATCAGCTCAATTAGAGCAACGCCGTCGCTCAAGAAGCTGGCTCCCAACCGCCGCAACCGGGACCTCGAAAGCGCCTAACGCCGAAGATAGGACCTCTGGCTCATCGGACACCCCTGCTGAAGATCAAATAAGGTTGCCGGTATTCGAAAGCGTAAAAAGGTAAAATTCTGAATACACAGTTTAATTACTGATAAATTTATTTTAGATCTACATCCATCAGGCTCCAACTCCGGAGAATGTTGTCGAGACTCAGTCAAAGAAGAAACGAGAAAAGGCATACAAATTTCTTTATCATCTGGCTGAGCCACAACTTGCTCCGGATAGCCATTCCGGTGTCTGCACAGCCCGCAGCATCCGTGGAGCCACAAGATTCTGTGTATTCTGTGGAAGGATCCAACTATCTACGACGACAAAGAAGATTAAATTGTTTTATTTTTCTCATAATAAAGCAGATAATCCACGAAATTAGCTGTTCTATTTGAAGGGGGACGAACAGGAGGGAAGGGCGGGAGGCGTCGTCAACAATCAGAGGCAAAGTGTCAAAGCGTATTCAGATCATTGTCACAAGTTTTGACGCCGGATACGATTGGATGAGATCCCGAGTTTCCGAATCGACTACGTCAGACACATCAGTGCGATAAACAAGGCAATGTGGAAGAGGTCAAAGTGAAAACCAGAACAAGAAATTGAACAGGTGCTCGGCGCATCGTATCTGGAATTTTGAACTCTTTTCAAATGCCATTTCTTCTGGGAATGAATAAATAAGTGTCTGAAATAGCGTTCTTTCTCCAATTCTCCGTTTTTGTTGAGGATCATGAGATCACCGACTGGTGGAGTTGTTCAAGGATTCGCAGAGAATTCAGTACGACAACATTGGACTTTCGGAGAATGAACAGTAATCAGTGTTGACGGAACCTCTCCCGGTACCTAGGAGGCAACTCGATGGAGCCGCGAAACAGTGCAGGAGAACTCCTAACAGTTCTCTGCAAATCGTAAAACAGACCATCTGTGGCACGACAACTCTGTTTTCCAAACAGAACCATATCCTGGTGACTTTCACAAATCGCGGACGGTCAGTGGATTGCCGTGGAAGATTGATAGTGATTTTGTTTCTTTGTTCCGTATCGGTGCTTGTTTCATCACTTTGGCTCTGAAAATTTGATTCTCTGTGTGTCTGCCCTCATCAGATTTAGTAAAAAGACAGTTTTCGTGTTCAATAGAACGACACAAGCTGAGCCGTTTCTCTCGAAAATCCAATGCTGTCCCTTTTTTGAATAAAAACTAAATTTATATTTATTAGATTAAAATTTGTTGCAAGTTTTTGAAATTATGATTATTAAATGAAAAAAAAAATAGAATAAAATTGGTATTTGAAGCGGAATGAAGATGAATAGAAAACAAAACACGGGAAAAGAAAAATATAGAAGGGAAATAGAGAGATAAATATAATACAATTAGAGAACGTGTCGAAAAGAAATGGACGAATAGAACAAAAAGGCAATCAGTATTGATATTGAGTATCGTAGTAGTAGTCGTCGGTAGAATATTGCTGCTTGTCAGACTAGCCGCTTCATATTGTGGAGAAGTGTTGTTGGAATATGACGAGTAATCCAGCAGAGGCTCTTCATATAATAGTATACGGGCTGCTGCTGTTCATATTGACCGTCCTGCCGATGGTAGATCACTACTTCCGGCTGATACTGCTGGACTTTGATTGGCGGCTGGTTGATCTGCTGTTTGGCAATTGTTTGGTCGATTGTCTTTATCGCTGGCCTCTTCCGTGATGACTTTCTTGTTGCCTTCGCCAGTTGACTTCTCACCTGCTTGACCTCTTTGTTCGGAAATTTAAAAAGATAAGATCAAATTTTCAATTGAACACTTACCATTATTCTCGATGCAGCAATAAATTGCATCGAAGGATCCACCACTAGATACGACATGCCCTGTGCCAACCATCCTTTGGTAGGTAGCGGTGCATAATGTCGACTGTGAAAGTATTCGACGGATCACCTGTGGTTCCGGTGGTGATGTTCACATTGGAGAAGTCAATGACACTCTCCATCAACTTCGCCCTTGTTCTGGCGTCATCCTTGTGAAAGATTCGCTGACACGCGGGTCTTACCAAGTCGGGTTAACACTTCGGGAGACATTGGTCGTCGGTATACTTGTGTTTGAAGTCATCCGCCCATTCCAGTAGCACCGTCGCGTGATACTTTTTGCCAGGGTCCAGACCAGTGACACGGAATTGGAGACTTTGGTGAAATCGTAGCACTGTTTTAGCTGCGACTACTTCAAAAACAGGCACTCGATTCCAGTGGTCAATGTTAGAAACACTGAGATAAGGTTCGGTAGGCATTTCGATTAGAATATGTGTAGTGATAGTAGAGAATAATACAATCAGAAGACCAAGAGTTGATTCCGAAAGTCTTTGCGATTTCAAATGACTGATGTCTCTGATAGCTCGCTGAAGGGTATACGTAGTGTTCGAGACGGACGGGACCATGATGATGATAATTCAAGGACGATAATTCAGGAAATGATTATCACTATCAGATTATCAGAAAAGGCTCAACTCGCAACGTCCGCTGATCTTGATAATAATACTGCCGGTGTTGCGTGGATTTCTCGGACGGCAGAATCTCCGAATTGACTGCAGAACACTGCAGTAACTTTCTATTTTCCTATGCTGACTTATATCTGGGAGATACGGTGCGTGTGAAATATCCCAGTAAGAGTCAGATTTCCCCTGCCGCTCCCATATTTCCGTTTCGCACATGCATTTGCTCGCGAAGTGTCGGCGCTTTGTCCCAGGTGTTTTTTCTCAACCAGTCCGTGGCTGCGATTACCGGCGCTGCGCCGGAACCTCGAAGGCTGAGATGCATCTATGCCTACGTCCGTACTCATCGGCTCCGCTCCTTCAGCAAAACTACAGTACAGTTCTTCCGCAATTATGAAGCTTAGCAACATTTCAAGATGGTTATCAGTTGATCAAGTTGATCAGATGAGATGAATAGTGAAAAATAAGTACATATCTGATGAAGTTTGTCACGGTTAACCAATGAAATCGATCAATTGATAAATGCATCCGGGCTGATGATAAATGGACCGGGTTCCACTTTATTGCGAAACGCCACGCAACACAGAAGCCTCGCCATAGCCTTTTTCAGCTTCTTGTCCAGGGTCATGACGACCAGTGGCCTTGTCAGCGACATCTGCAATCAATATGCTATTCTGCTCACTCTCCGTTGCCCTCGGCTCTTACAATATCTGAGGCCAAGAACAGTATGATCATCCGAGTGTAAGGTGTGAGGATAGAGAACTGGGGGAGCCACTCCCAGCCAATCACCGTTAGTAGGGTGAGAGTCTCGCAGATGAGGGTAATTCGGGTCATTCGCTTCAACATCGCTATCACTGGAAGTTCTCCCAACTTTTTCACTCCGTTCTGCATCCACATCGATAGTCCAATGATGAGAATGAGATAGACACCTGACTCAAAGAGCATGATCCACTTGAAATTCTGCCATGCTTCGTGATCGCGAACAAATTGTTCCGTAGTTTGGTTAAAGGAGATGACGTCGAGACCGTTGATGAGGGCGAATGGGATGGTGAAGATGGCGGAAGTGGTGGCAATGAGGAGGATGTAGGCACAGATGCGCCCGTCCGACCACGTCTGAAGAAAGAAGGCACTGAGCGGATCTGGCCGAGCGGAGTGAAATGATTTATAGTGAAAATAATTCTCACAATGTCAGAACAAAGTTGCGCATGTTCATAACAATGTGGTTACAACACTAAAACTCACTTCCAAGAACTTCATCGGGGTCTCCAGGGAAGTGACACATGAGCAAAAGTTACCTTTCGCGCAATTGAGTGTAGGCGTCAGGTGAGCTCCTGAACATCTCTAGGGAACTCCCCGCTGACGTCAAGAGTGTGGAGCCTAGACAGGGGCGTTGGTGTTTTGGAAGATCTCTAATGAGTCTGTCGTCTCGTCATTTTGGAAGTGAGTGAACTGCGCTCTGTCGCGAACATCAGAAAATTCTTTGAACGGATTTCCCATTTTCCAGCAACTCATCAGTACTTCTAAGACACCCCGGTGTCTAGGCTCTAGACCCTTGACGTCGGCGGAAAGTTTCCAAGAGATGAATGGAACGCCTACACATAACTGCGCATAAGGTTAGACATATTGCTCATGCGGCACCTCCCTGGGGACCCCGGGAATGTTCAAAAAAGAAGTTTGCTTTATTGTTATAATCGCAGCGTAAGGAACTCCTGAAGCGCGACTTCAAGACTGGCATGGAATGAGTGGGAAGTGATCTCAAACATCACCTTATTCAGCGCAGTCCGAATGATTCTATTGCGGAAGGAGCACATCAGCACACAACTGAGACATTGTAGATGGAAGAAGAAGTGTCCCAAAAACGTATGCACGACAAAGAATATCCGCATGTTTCTGACGGGAGCGGGGATGGTTTCGGCGAGGTCCGAGTCGAGCAGAATCTTGTCCACCCAAACGTTCAGCCAGCACAGGAGGTCCTGAAAACGATTGGAGATGCATAAGGCCATGAGCTAGGGGTGTACAGTATAAGGACATGGTCTCGACTTACAATTACAATGTTGGCCAGGGAAAGTCGATAAAGTGGCGTTCGAAACTGTTTGAGGCAAAGGAAAATGAAGAAGCAACCGAGAGAGAAGAGCACGAGGGGGATGCTTATGACGAAGTTGATAATGGTGAAGATGTTCATTGTGGGAAGAAAAGCGGGAGGGGAGCCAGAAGAATAGCGAATATAGAGTAATGAGCAACAAGTGAGGGCTTTTATAGACGTCTACCTCCAATAATTAATAAGAGCCCGCCCCCTCGAGAAGCCGCGTCATGACGGGATGACTCGGGTAAATGGCACGAGGACTAGGGCACGTCTAGGGATTTACTGAAAGCCTAACTGCTCACTCATTTTTAGACGAATATGTGCTCCGTGGCATTTGAGTGTAATCAACGGGCCCACGGGGGTGTCTGGGATGACTCGGAGGAATGGCACGAGGAAGTAATAATCTTGCTCTAGACGACAGAGGGGGAGGGTCAGGTTGTCAAGTTGGTCGGCGAGGTTGTTGACGTCGAAGAAGTGAGCAATTGGGGAAGAAGAGAAGCGAGAAAGTCTGTTCGCCGATGGATATAGTCTTCCGAGAACATTATCTGAAACTTTTGCACTACAATCCAAAGCGCCTATCACATCATCCGAAGGCTCAGAAACAAGAGGAACTGCAGCTCATTCTGGACGATTCCATTATCGTCATGCAGGAACTGATGATGGTGATCCACAAACAAGACACCTTCCTGCCTAATCGTGCGTTTTGTCAGGAGAAGATGGACACGCGAGATGCTGTTGGCTTTTGGAAACCGTAAGAAGTTGGCTGATTGCGCTAGGATCTTCTGCATCGTTTTCTAGAGGCTCGGACAGGATTTGGATGAGATGGCGTACGACGGAGCGACGATTCTGTACACGACGAAGAGATTGGCGAGAACGGAGATGGTGCTGGAGAACAGAGAGATCTCGAGGGATCTGATGGAGCAACACTTCCCTCAATCCAGTGGGCGATTCCGAATGTCGCCGGCATCTGCGGAACATCTTCTCACCACGAACGTCTTCAATGAGCGTCTGGAAGACCTGGTACTATGCCACATTCTCTGAGTGGCTCTCTCGCAGAAGGCGAAGAACGACGGCTTCATGATCACCGAGGGCAGAAGTCGGATGCTCGATGTACGACGACGAAGAAGATTAAATTGTTATATTTTTCTCATAATAAAGCAGATAATCCACGAAATTAGTTGTTCTATTTGATGTGGGACGAATAGGAGAGAAGGGCGGGGATCATTGTCACGAGTTTTGACCCCGGATTCGATTGGATGAGGTTCTGAGTTTATTTATTTATTTTATTCATTCAATACCGAGAAAAGTATATAACACGTAAAGGACGAACATAATAGGGGACGAATAAAACAATTTTAAAATGATTTAATAAGCCTGCAAAAGCTGTGGGAAAAGTGGGAGGGGGGGGGGGAAGTTTATAGAAGATAGACTGACTCAAGAGCGAGAACAGAAATGCGAGAAGAGAACGTAGCGGGAGAGACTAGTTTGGGAAAATGCTTGCATACAGCGTTCCATAAGGGAAGATTTGCGTTGAGGAAACTACTATTATTGGGACCTACGCGAGTCAGAAGATATGGGTAACGCGGGGAACGCGCGGGTTTCCGAATAGACTACGTCAGACTCATCAGTGCGTCAGTACACCAGTCAGCGATAATATCACAGGCAAGTTGGAGACTAGAAGGGTTAGAACTGATTGTGAGAACTTTTAAATCATCGGCAAAAGCGAAAACACGGACATTGTCTCGTATCTTGAAGACACATAGCTGTTTTTCATCGAATCAGAAATAACTGAACATCCGTAAAAACCGATTTTATAATACTCAAATTCTCCCGCTTTTTTGAAATGAGAATTCGTCATTCTATACGACGATTGCAATTGCCGATTTCCAATATCACGCGCGGCACTTTTACATTTCCGCCAAGGACTGGAATTTCGCAATGAGAACATGACCCTCTTCAAGTAACTGTTACTGTTTCAGCAAGACGTCATATCCGGCACCAGGAAGGTGTCAATTTCTCTGCACCTCCCACCGCACCGTGTCTCCCCTCTCATAGTCCAGCACAAGCGCGCTCCACCGCACATCCACATTATCTGGCAGATGTGTGTGCACACCGAAAGTGGCGGGAATTGCCGTCGCACGCGATGTCGTCCTCGTGTTCGCGCATTCATTCGGGTGTCTCCCTTGATGGTGACCACTCGTCCCGTTCGTGAAGACACAACACCCTTCGTGGACATATTGTCGGATCACTCGCCTGTCATTTCTATTGCCGCTCTCAATTCCTGCTCATTTTTTCTACTCTTCTACTGCTTCAATTTCCTTCTTTACAGATTGTCAACTATGTCAATCGCATCTACTGCCGAGCTCTCTGATAAGTTGTCGGAATCTTTATTGACTCCTTTCATTCAACGCCTTGTTCTCTTTCAGCTATTCCGGGAGCGAAAGAGCGGCGGAGGCTTTTGGGGCAGTAACCGCCAAATCGAGCAACGTCGTCGCTCAAGGAGGTGGCTCCCAACCGCCGCAACCGGGACCTCGAAAGCGCCTAGCTTCAAAGACCTCTCGCTCATCGGACACCCTTGCGCAGCTGAAGATCAAAAAAGGTTGCCGGTATTCGAAAGCACAAGAAGGTAAAATTTTGAATACACAGTATAATTACTGATAATTTCATTTTAGATCTACATCCATCAGGCTCCAACTCCGGAGACTCAGTCAAAGAAGAAACGAGAAAAGGCATACAAATTTCTTTATCATCTGGCTGAGCCACAACTTGCTCCGGATAGCCATTCCGGTGTCTGCACAGCCCCCAGCATCCGTGGAGCCACAAGATTCTGTGTATTCTGTGGAACGATCCAACTATCTACGACGACGAAGAAGATTAAATTGTTTTATTTTTCTCATAATAAAGCAGATAATCCACGAAATTAGCTGTTCTATTTGAAGGGGGACGAATAGGAGGGAAGGGCGGGAGGCGTCGTCAACAATCAGAGGCAAAGTGTCAAAGCGTATTCAGATCATTGTCACAAGTTTTGACGCCGGATACGATTGGATGAGATCCTGAATTTCCGAATCGACTACGTCAGACACATCAGTGCGATAAACAAGGCAATGTGGAAAAGGCCAAAGTGACCCCAGAACAAGAAATTGAACAGGTGCTCGTCGCATCATATCTGGAACTTTAAACTCTTTTCAAATGCCATTTTTTCTGGGAATGAATAAATAAGTGTCTGAAATAGCGTTCTTTCTCCAATTCTCCGTTTTTTTAGGATCATGAGATCACCGACTTGTGGAGTTGTTCAAGGATTCGCAGAGAATTCAGTACGACAACATTGGACTTTCGGAGAATGAACAGTAATCAGTGTTGACGGAACCTCTCCCGGTACCTAGGAGACAATTCGACGGAGCCGCGAAACAGTGCAGGAGAACTCCTAACAGTTCTCTGCGAATCATAAAACGAACCATCTGTGGCACGACGACTCTGATTTTCAAACAGCAACTTATCCTGGTGAGTTTCACAAGTCCCGGACGGTCTGTGGATTGCCGTGTAAAATTGATAATGATTTTGTTTCTTTGTTCCGTATCGGTCCTTGTTTCATCACTTTGGTTCTGAAAATACGATTCTCCACAAGTGTCTAATCAGAATTATTAAACACCCAGTTTTCGTAATCAATATTACGACACATTGATTAAAAATTGAGCCAAGCTGAGCGGTTTCTTTCGAAAATCCAGTACTGTCCTTTTTTTGAAATAAAAAACTAAACTTATATTTATTAAAATGTTACGCAAGGTTTTGATATCGCTATCACTGGAAGTTCTCTCAACTTTTTCACTCCGTTCTGCATCCACATCGATAGTCCAATGATGAGAATGAGATAGACACCTGACTCAAAGAGCATGATCCACTTGAAATTCTGCCATGCTTCATGATCGCGAACAAATTGTTCCGTAGTTTGGTTAAAGGAGATGACGTCGAGACCGTTGATGAGGGCGAACGGGGTGGTGAAGATGGCGGAAGTGGTGGCAATGAGGAGGATGTAGGCACAGATGCGCCCGTCCGACCACGTCTGAAAAAGGAAGGCGCTTAGCGGATCTGACCAAGTGAAAAAGTGTTTTATTATTACGATGCGGTTATAACACTAAAGATCACTTCCAAGAACTTCATCGGGGTCTCCACAGGAAGGTGACACACACGCAATATTTCTAACCTTTCGCGCAGTTGAGTGTAGGCGTCAGGTGAGCTCCTGAACATCTCTAGGGAACTCCCCGCTGACGTCAAGAGTGTGGAGCCTAGACAGGGGCGTTGGTGTTTTGGAAGATCTCTAATGAGTCTATCCTCTCGTTATTTTGAAAGTGAGTGAACTGCGCTCTATCGCAAACTTCAGAAAAATTCTTTGAATGGATTTCCGATTTTTCAGCGACGATAGATTCACCAGATCTTCTGAGACACCCGACCTGTCTAGGCTCTAGACCCTGGCGGATGACGGCGAAGAGCTCCCTAGAAATGTTCAAGAGCTCACCTCACGCCTACACATAATTGCGCAGAAGATTGGACATATTGCTCATGCGGCATCTCCCTGGGGGTCCAAGGGATTTTCTTGGGAATTGTGATTCATTATTATGACCTCAGCGTAAGGAAAAAAAAAGGTGATCTCAAACATCACCTTGTTCAGCGCAGTCCGAATGATTCTATTGCGGAAGAAGCACATCAGCACACAGCTGAGACATTGTAGATGGAAGAAGAAGTGTCCCAAAAACGTATGCACGACAAAGAATATCCGCATGTTTCTGACGAGAGCGAGGATGGTTTCGGCGAGGTCCGAGTCGAGCAGAATCTTGTCCACCCAAACGTTCAACCAGCACAGGAGGTCCTGAAACAGATAGGGGTGTACAGTATAAGGACATGGTCTCGACTTACAATCACAATGTTTGCTAGGGAAAGTCGATAGAGTGGTGTTCGAAACTGTTTAATGCAAAGGAAAATGAAGAAGCAACCGAGAGAGAAGAGCACGAGGGGGATGCTTATGACGAAGTTGAAAATGGTGAAGATGTTCATTGTGGGAAGAAAAGCGGGAGGGGAGCCAGAAGAATAGCGAATATAAAGTAATGAGCAACAAGTTAGGGCTTTTATAGACGTCTACCTCCAATAATTAATAAGAGCCCGCCCCCTCGAGGAGCCGCGTCATGACGGGATGACTCGGGTAAATGGAACGAGATTTAGGGCACGTCTGGGGATTTACTGAAAGCCCAATTGCTTCTTTTATGACGAACATGTGCTCCGTGGCATTTGAGTGTAATCAACGGGTCCATGGGGTGTCTAGGATGACTCGGAGGAATGGCACGAGGAAGTAATAATCTTGCTCTAGACGACAGTGGGGGAGGGTCAGGTTGTCAAGTTGGTCGGCGAGGTTGTTGACGTCGAAGAAGTGAGCAACTGGGGAAGAAGAGAAGCGAGAAAGTCTGTTCGCCGATGGATATAGTCTTCCGAGAACATTATCTGAAACTTTTACACTACAATCCAAAGCGCCTATCACATCATCCAAACGCTCAGAAACAAGAGGAACTGCAACTCATTCGATTCCATTATCGTCATGCAGGAACTGATGATGGTGAGCCACAAACAAGACACCTTCCTGCCTAATCGTGCGTTTTTTTCATGAGAAGATGGACACGTGAGATGCTGTTGGCTGGTGGAAACCGCAAGAAGTTGGCTGATTGCGCTAGGATCTTCTGCATCGTTTTCTAGAGGCTCGGACAGGATTTGGATGAGATGGCGTACGACGGAGCGACGATTCTGTACACGACTAAGAGATTGGCGAGAACGGAGATGGTGCTGAAGAACAGAGAGATCTCGAGGGATCTGATGGAGCAACACTTCCCTCAATCCAGTGGGCGATTCAGAATGTCGCCGGCATCTGCGGAACCTCTTCTCAGCACGAACGTCTCCAATGAGCGTCTGGAAGACCTGGTACTATGCCACATTCTCTGAGTGGCTCTCTCGCAGAAGGCGAAGAACGACGGCTTCATGATCACCGAGGGCCGAAGCCGAATGCTCGATGTACTACGACGAAGAAGATTAAATTGTTACCAGCCTGTACGTGGCGGCTTACGCCGCCCCTACAGACTGGGCTCCGCGGTTTTCTTATTCGTTCATTTTTGGAAGGTGTTTCAAAATTTATGATTTTAAGTTAACTCAAAAACATTATTACAACGGCACTTTTAATACTGCCGCGCCCAAAATAGTAGCTTGAAAAGGGCAACGGAATGCCGTTGTGATAGAGTTTTTGTGGTACTCAAAATGTGCTCCTTTAAAGTTGCAATTTGTTCGTTCGTTTGCCCGTCCGCAGCCTTTTTTAGCGCCTACTGATCCCATTTGGCTCATTTTTGAAAAAGGGTATGGTGGCCCGATGATGCACGCGAATTTGCTAAGCTATATATGGAATCTGAGGCCTTCTGGAACTGCCGCTTTTGTTTTCATGCGATGTGGAGTTGTTTGACATGCCGTTTCTTTCACGAAAAGGATATTTTTCCCAAACGGATGCTTTTGGAGAGGGAATGTTTCTAAAGTGAGGTACACATCTGCGATTCAGGCAGTGTGATGAGGTCTCTCGGAACGGAGAACCATTCTCTGGTGAACTCTGGATCCTGGTCCATTCACAGATTCACGAACGGTTCCGACACTCGTGGAGGCATGCCCGATACTCGATTGGGCCATCACTCGCACGGTGGGTTGGCGAGAGGAACTGGCAGAACGATTGGATCTTTCCGTTCACTTTCCGTAGAAGAGAACATGTTGAGACAGGGGTCCGGCAAGGTGCAAAAGTTGAAACTTCTGCGCCGACCGCGACGGGGCTTTTTTATCGTTTTTTTCGTCGAAAAATCCGTTTTCGTGGCGAGAGAACGCATATTCGGCCGCGTTGCGGCTGCGTCGCGGTCGGCGCAGAAGTTTCAACTTTTGCAGGACGGATAATAGTTAATAAGCGATCTGTGGAATCTAAGGCTTTCTGTGGCGCATCTTCTTCTTTTTAGGCTCGTTTTTTCTTGTTTTGAATAGAAACATGGCGGCACGGCGAATTTAAAGGTGCGAACGGAAACAGTTGCGGTGGCGACTGTCCGCGTTTTTGGAGATGAGGCTTTTGTTTGAACGGTCTGTGGAGTTGTTTGTTACGCTGTCTTTCTCGAAAGGGCTCTTTTTACGAAATGGATGCTTTCTGGGAGAGAATGTTTCTGAAATGAGGGCTACTCGTACACATCTGCGGTTCCAGGAGTATGGTGAAGCCTTTCGAAACAAAGAACCATCGTCTCCATTGATTGTCATCCCCCTGATGAACTCTGGATCCTGGTTCATTCGGAGATTCTAGGAAAGCTTGTCAGATGGAAAGAACAGTGAGAAAACGGCTTCACAGTGGATACAGGGGCTCCGACGCTCGTGGAGGCACGTTCGAGAGCTGGTTGGGAGATCACTCGTACGGTGGATTGGCGAGGGGGACCGGCAGAATGATTGGATCTTTCCGTTCACTTTCCATAGGATCTCGAGATAAAATACTTCCAGTAGCATTTCGGAAAAATATGGCCAATTCAATGGGTGTGGTCACTAAAGTTTGCCTTTTCGCGCCAGTTTGTGGCCGAATCACCATTTTTCGAGTGAGATTCATCGATCGATTAGGTTTGGCACATGAAAGACAAATGAAAACTTTCAGTTTCATTCTCTTGTTTGAAATCTTTGAAGTTTCTTCCAAAAAGTCAACAGTTCTTGCCGCAAGTCTCCTAAATTCCTAATTTTTAACTGATTTCCATCGAAAAAAAAGAGTTCCCATGAACTTTGGCGAAGCACATTGGCTTCTTTTATCAAACAAAGCACCGCAAAAAATCTTTGGTGTGTGGCGGTTTCGAACCCGCACTGCTCGGATCGAGAGACGCGTGCGTTACCACAACACCACCGAGAGCCACAATTGCGGCCACTGACTGCGGCGGCGGGCATCAGTGAAAACCGTAACTTTAACCCTTCATAAAACGGTCGTCCGTGGATCAAAATTAGTAAGTAAAAAGCCATTTTGTATCGTCTCGGCGAGCTCTATCCGAATATGTAATCAGATCCCAACTTTTCTCAAAACCCGGCGGGCCTCAAACTTGGGTAATTGAACCGGCGGCGGCGGCGGGGCGCCTTATTAAGAGAAAACTAAGCAGCCGACACCCATCAGGGTCCGCGATGAACGCTCGCCACCCCCGTTTATAGCGTGTGCGGACGGAATGAACGAATGAAAAACCGACTCCTCTGGGAGAATATATATAAGAAAGATATTTTTCTTATAATAAAGCAGATAATCCACAAAAGTAGTTGTTCTATTTGAAGTGGGACGAATAGGAGAGAAGGGCAGCACGTCGTATATTCAGGTCATTGTCACGAGTTTTGACGCCGGATTCGATTAAATGAGATCCCGAGTCTCCGAATCGACTACGTCAGACTCATCAGTGCGTCAGTACACCAGTCAGCGATAATATCACAGCAGGAAAGTTGAGGACTAGAAGGGTTAGCACTGATTGTGAGAACTTTAAAATCATCTGCAAAAGCGACAACACGGACATCATGTGGGAGGAGGTCGAGAAGGTCATTTATAGATAAGAAAGAGGAAGGGGCCAGAGACAGTTCCCTGTGGGACCCCCGAAGTGATCTGGAAGGAGGAGGTGAAGGGGAAATCAGCAAGTTTGCCGTGTAGCGGGTAGGACCCCCCCCCCGCACTGATAACACTCCACTACCTAAGGAATCAGGAGAGGTTATGGACACTATAATGATTATCCGGCAGAGCTCTCGTCGGTTGCGGACCATTTCGATAATTTTGTTCAAAATGGATTCATCCCCATAAATCATTACCGCTTCCAGATGCTCCATTCTACGTCACCACAGGTGCCACTCCTCATTCCTCTCCTCTCGCCCAACAGGATCCATCTCGTGCTCCATCTCACTTCTCCTCCTCCTCCTCCCACGCCTCCTCATTCAACTCTCCCTATCCTCCTCTCTGCCCTCTCCCTTCATTCACCAACCCATTCCCCAACCTCCACTCAACCTCTTCCCCGCATTTCCAGCTCTCTCCATTCTCATTCCAATCATCCCACAACGACCTCTCCATTTCAGCAGTTCCTCACCCCCTGTCACCATTCAGCGCCCAGATCTCCTTATTGAACCCGTATCTTCGTCCATCTCACCAGGAGAATTGGACGGAGGCGATGAAGAGATTCCACGAGAGCCCCGTCTACAAGGATCCCAAGATCCGTAAGTTCGAGTTCTTGTCCACTTCCGACGTCATAAGAACACCCCAGATCTCTACAACTGTCTCTTCTCCCCGTCTCGCTGTCGCCGACTCCCGCAAGCAGTCAAACAACCGATGGGATCCTACTATCTCTATCGCTGCTGGAGTGCCAAGGAGACGGAGAACTCGTGCGCAGTGACTATCGAAGAGATCGGTAATCACTTCATTTCCCGTGGTCTGGAAAAGTGTCACTGTTTCAGTGCAAGACTGGAAAGATGAAGAAAGCGAAGACTCTCGAGTACTTCCAGTGGAAGACACGAGGAGAGGATGTGGACGAGGAGCACAAGTATCAACTCTCGATGGAACTGATCTGTGCGAAATCGAAGAAAAGCTATCAATAGATCGATAGGCGTCGATCGAGATCTATTTGGAAATGGAGCAACGATGTACTCAAATGTTTATTCTGTTTTATTATCTTAAAAATAGTATCATTTTGGAAGGAACGAGACCCAGAGCGACCATTATTTCATTGTCAACCTTTACTTTTTCTCAATAAATAATGTATTTGTATGATTTCGCAATAAAAATCTCCTATATTTGAAACAGTGATGTCACGGATTATTCCGCGGGCGTGGGTTCATCAGCGTGTCCAAATCACCGTTTCGTATCTTGAAGACACATTTTTCATCGAATCAGAAATAACTGTACCTCTGTAAAAACCGATTTTATGATATTCAAATTCTTCCGCTTGTTTTTTGAATGAGAATTCGTCGTTCTATACGACGATTGCAATTGCTGATTTACAACATCGCGCGCGGCACTTTTACGTTTCCGCCGAGGACTGGAAGTCTCCCCCCTCATAGTCCAGCACAAGCGCGCTCTACTGCACATCGACATTATCTGGCAGATGTGTGTGCACACCGAAAGTGGCGGGAATTGCTGTCGCACGCGACGTCGTCCGCGTGTTCGGCGATTCATTCGGGTGTCTTCCTCGACGGTGACCACTCATCGTGGTTCACCACTCGAAGAGTCCGAGTACCCCGTAATCCCAAAATCGCCCAATCCCAAAATGGCCCAGTCCCGATATTTAGTCATTCCAACCACGGACAACGTAAGTGGTAAACACTGTAAACCTCTCTCTCAATGATCATGTTTCAGAATGCTCTTGATCATCTTTTCCATCTACATCTACTCCGAAGACGCGCAGAAAGCGCGGAGAGCGCAGCAGTGGGACCTATCCAGTATGGAAGAATCACGCGCGGAAAGCGCAGCAGCGGGACGTATCCAGTATGGAAGGATGAAGCCAAGGAAAGAAACGGTTTCTGCAACTCACAACGTGTATTTGTGGCGCAGCGGAAGATCAAAAAAGGCGAAAAACTTACAATTGATTATGCCTGGGACAAGGAGTTTTTCAAGACATTCAACTGTTGCACTACTGGTTGTCGAAATTCGAAAAAAAGGTTGCACTACTGGTTGTCGAAATTCGCGTAAAAAGGTAAAATTCTGAGTACACAGTTCAATTACTGATAATTTCATTGTAGATCTACATCCATCAGGCTCCAACTCCGGAGAATGATGTCGAGCCACAGTCAAAGAAGAAACGATAAAAGGCATACAAATTTCTTTATCATCTGGCTGAGCCACAACTTGCTCCGGATAGCCATTCCGAGGCACTAGTGTCTGCACAGCCCCCAGGATATATCGTCGCATCCTATTTGGAACTTTAAACTCTTTTCGAATGCCATCTCTTCTGGGAATGAATAAATATGTGTCTGAAATAGTGTTCTAACCTAACCTTTTTTCCTATTCTCTGTTTTTGTTGAGGATCATGAGATCACCGACTGATGGAGTTGTGTAAGATTGATAGTGATTTTGTTTCCTTGTTCCGTATCGGTGCTTGTTTCATCATTTTGGCTCTGAAAATCTGATTCTCCATGAGTGTCTGCCTTAATCAGATTTAGTAAAAAGCCAGTTTTCGTGTTCAATAGTACGACACTATGATAAAAAATTGGGCCAAGCTGAGCCGTTTCTCTCGAAAATCCAATGATGTCCTTTTTTTTCAAATAAAAACTAAATTTATATTTATGAAATTAAAATTTATTGCAAGTTTTTGAAATTATGATTATTGAATGAAAAAAAGAGAATAAAATTGGCATTTAAAGCGGAATGGAGATAAGAAGAAAACAAACGTGTCAAGAAGAAATGGACGGATAGAACAAAAAGGCATTCAGTATTGATATTGGGCATCGTAGTAGTAGTCGTCGTTAGAATACTGCTGAACTGCCAGACTAGCCGCTTCATATTGTGGAGAAGTGTTGTTGGAAGATGAAAAGTAAACCAGCAGAGACTTCTCATAGTAAACGCGCTGCTGTTTTGGCTGCGAACATTTCAAAAACAGGCACTCGATTCCAGTGATCAATGTTAGAAACACTAAGGTTAGGTACACATTTCGATTAGAATAAGTGTAGTGAATAGTGGAGAATACAATCAGAAGACCAGGAGAAGAATCCGAAAGTCTTTGCGATTTCAAATGACTGATGTCTCTGATAGCTCGATGAAGGGTATACGTAGTGTTCGAGACGGACGGGGACGGACCATGATGATGATAATTCAAGGTTGATTATTCAGGAAATGATGACTTGAGGAACGATCCCATATGATATGAAAATTTGAGCAAAACTACAGCACAGTTCATCTGCAATTATGAAGCTTAGCAACATTTCAAGTTGATCAGATGAGATGGATAATGAAAAATAAGTACATATCTGATGAAGTTAGTCACGGTTAACCAATGAAATCGATCAATTGATAAATGCATCAGGGCTGATGATAAATGGACCGGGTTCCACTTTATTGCGAGACGCCACGCAACACAGAAGCCTCGCCATCGCCTTTTTCAGCTTCTTGTCCAGAGTCATGACGACCAGTGGCCTTGTCAGCGACATCTGCAATAAATATGCTATTCTGCTCACTCTCCGTTGCCCTCGGCTCTTACAATATCTGAGGCCAAGAACAGTATGATCATCCGAGTGTAAGGTGTGAGGATAGAGAACTGGGGGAGCCACTCCCAGCCAATCACCGTTAGTAGGGTGAGAGTCTCGCAGATGAGGGTGATTTTTTTCGGGTCATTCGCTTCAATATTGCTATCACTGGAAGTTCTCCTAACTTTTTCACTCCGTTCTGCATCCACATCGATAGTCCAATGATGAGAATGAGATAGACACCTGACTCAAAGAGCATGATCCACTTGAAATTCTGCCATGCTTCATGATCGCGAACAAATTGTTCCGTAGTTTGGTTAAAGGAGATGACGTCGAGACCGTTGATGAGGGCGAACGGGGTGGTGAAGATGGCGGAAGTGGTGGCAATGAGGAGGATGTAGGCACAGATGCGCCCGTCCGACCACGTCTGAAAAAGGAAGGCGCTTAGCGGATCTGACCAAGTGAAAAAGTGTTTTATTATTACGATGCGGTTATAACACTAAAGATCACTTCCAAGAACTTCATCGGGGTCTCCACAGGAAGGTGACACACACGCAATATTTCTAACCTTTCGCGCAGTTGAGTGTAGGCGTCAGGTGAGCTCCTGAACATCTCTAGGGAACTCCCCGCTGACGTCAAGAGTGTGGAGCCTAGACAGGGGCGTTGGTGTTTTGGAAGATCTCTAATGAGTCTATCCTCTCGTTATTTTGAAAGTGAGTGAACTGCGCTCTATCGCAAACTTCAGAAAAATTCTTTGAATGGATTTCCGATTTTTCAGCGACGATAGATTCACCAGATCTTCTAAGACACCCGACCTGTCTAGGCTCTAGACCCTGGCGGATGACGGCGAAGAGCTCCCTAGAAATGTTCAAGAGCTCACCTCACGCCTACACATAATTGCGCAGAAGATTGGACATATTGCTCATGCGGCATCTCCCTGGGGGTCCAAGGGATTTTCTTGGGAATTGTGATTCATTATTATGACCTCAGCGTAAGGAAAAAAAAAGGTGATCTCAAACATCACCTTGTTCAGCGCAGTCCGAATGATTCTATTGCGGAAGGAGCACATCAGCACACAGCTGAGACATTGTAGATGGAAGAAGAAGTGTCCCAAAAACGTATGCACGACAAAGAATATCCGCATGTTTCTGACGGGGGCGAGGATGGTTTCGGCGAGGTCCGAGTCGAGCAGAATCTTGTCCACCCAAACGTTCAACCAGCACAGGAGGTCCTGAAACAGATAGGGGTGTACAGTATAAGGACATGGTCTCGACTTACAATCACAATGTTTGCTAGGGAAAGTCGATAGAGTGGTGTTCGAAACTGTTTAATGCAAAGGAAAATGAAGAAGCAACCGAGAGAGAAGAGCACGAGGGGGATGCTTATGACGAAGTTGATAATGGTGAAGATGTTCATTGTGGGAAGAAAAGCGGGAGGGGAGCCAGAAGAATAGCGAATATAAAGTAATGAGCAACAAGTTAGGGCTTTTATAGACGTCTACCTCCAATAATTAATAAGAGCCCGCCCCCTCGAGGAGCCGCGTCATGACGGGATGACTCGGGTAAATGGCACGAGGACTAGGGCACGTCTAGGGATTTACTGAAAGCCTAATTGCTCACTCATTTTTAGACGAATATGTGCTCCGTGGCATTTGAGTGTAATCAACGGGCCCACGGGGATGTCTGGGATGACTCGGAGGAATGGCACGAGGAAGTAATAATCTAGCTCAAGACGGCAATGGGGGAGGGTCAAGTTGTCAAGTTGGTCGGCAAGGTTGTTGACGTCGAAGAAGTGAGCAACTGGGGAAGAAGAGAAGCGAGAAAGTCTGTTCGCCGATGGATATAGTCTTCCGAGAACATTATCTGAAACTTTTGCACTACAATCCAAAGCGCCTATCACATCATCCGAAGGCGCAGAAACAAGAGGAACTGCAGCTCATTCTGGACGATTCCATTATCATGGAACTGATGACACGAGATGCTGTTGGCTTTTGGAAACCGTAAGAAGTTGGCTGATTGCGCTAGGATCTTCCGCGTCGTTTTCGAGAGGCTCGGACACGATTTGGATGGGATGGCGTACGACGGAGCGACGATTCTGTACACGACGAAGAAATTGGCGAGAACGGAGATGGTGCTGGAGAACAGAGAGATCTCGAGGGATCTGATGGAGCAACACTTCCCTCAATCCAGTGGGCGATTCCAAATGTCGCCGGCATATCTGAAGCTTTTACACTACAATCCAAAGCGCCTATCACATCATCCGAAGGCTCAGAAACAAGAGGAACTGCAGCTCATTCTGGACGATTCCACTATGTTCCAGTGTGTTTGAACAGCAAACGTTCTCTGCGTCTCGTTCGCTTGACATTGGCGCTCAGTCGCCATTCTTTAACTCCCCCTCCTGAAAGTCCCCAGTCGGGTGACTGAATTCTCAATTCTCTTTGATCATTTCTTTTCTTAGTTTCCTGCTTGTGATAATGACTGATTCACTTAAATTTCTGCTAAATGATTCTGGTTTGTTTACACTGTAGACTACAGAAGATTAGCTACCTTCTTTCAAGTTCAACAGCGCGGGAAGCTGTCATAAGAGCCCGGGATAAGCAAGGAAAATAAGGTTAAGTTTGCGGTGCTCATCGACATTGAACTCGAACACGAAACCCGAAAAGCTGCTGTTTCAACTGGACCAACTCGCAACTGTCAATAAGAAGATGGTGGAGTGGAGGGGGAGCGAGTTGTAAGGGAACTGAAGCCAGTGGTGTTGTATTTAGGTATTCAGATGAACTCAGGCGGAGAGAAATGTGTACGCAGTAGGTGGAGAACAAGTGGCTGAATCATCAGTGGACTGTGTTCAAGAGGAAGGTGAAGAGCTGGTTTTTCGGGGAGCAGGAGGTCTTCGACTTTGAATTGACGTCCTTCTCAATCATACATGTAGTGGAATCCTAATATAACATGATTGATTGCTTGTGAAATACTTCGATTACTATGAAGCTCTAATTCTTGTCCATTGAGAAGAATAGAACAAAGAAGCGCATCCAGAGCGCTTAATGCTCTATTGGTCATCAATGTCACCCATAGCCGCATCCTCAACTTGTCAACTTGAGGCAAGGCGAGTCTGTTGTTCGTTGTCATAAATTGTTGAAAACTTATTCTGACAAGTTTCTGTGACGTTTCAACTCTGTTCTGAATTAATGAATACCATCCGCACTGAAAATGATACTGGACCAGGGAGAATCTCTCCAGATGGTTTCAGGCTACATAAATAGCTCATAATTGTTAGAATCTGAACACCAAGTGGTTCCTGCCGACCTCTGAAACATATGCAATAACACTGGAGTTCGATGGAACAACAATCAAGACAGTTCCGTCACTCCACTGCTACGTGGTGATTTTGTTTACGAAAGATTTCTGTATTAAACCAAGACGTGTTAGTGAGAAAGTTGCTCTGGCTTGTTAGAGAAAAGTTGACGAACAGACAAAAACTGCAGAGCCCAGCCAACTGGCTGGTAATTGTGAATTCGTATTCTGGGTGACAGGAGAGCAGAAAGACTTAGCGTAATTACTTCGCTGTGAAGTGATATGCGGCGCAACTAATTGGAGGCCCCGTCAGGGGTGTTGGTCCACGCAATAGTGATACAGGCGTTGTTGGTTTCCATCTGTCCATAAGCGAACGCGTCGCTCGAGATGACGAGAAGAGCGACCTCTTCAGCGGCGGCCTCTTCGGGGCGAGTAATCCACACGGCGGGTCGACTCCGAGACGTTTCATGTTGGTGGTCTGTACGGGCCGACATAATGTGGCAGGCGTTCTTGTCGTCTTATAATCTTGCCGTTCGGCTGCGTCTGGATGTCTCCTGGGGGCACGTATTGTGCCATTGCTGTTGGTTGGTTGTTCGAGGTTGGAATCTATTTCTGAGCATATATGAAGTGACCAACCAGCAACATTTTGCAGACAAAGTCGTTTTTTCGCCGTTTTCACCACCGATGCCAAGAGTTCCGTCTGAGCCGAGAAGGCATTGCGGCAATAGTCCACTCTTCAGCAAACTTCGTGTCACAGGTAATATTAAACAAATCCTTTCTGTTCAGCTGTTGTTTCACAAAAGGTCTTTCTGTACGGATGACGGTGAGTTGAATTTCTAGAAATTAACACTTAACAATATTCATTTCAGAGTACAAGTGTCTTATGGACCCACTGCTGCCATTTAAGCAAAGCGTCAAGCCAGTGCCCACCATCCACGAGCTCTTCAAGATGGTGTTCACGGGACACCCGGAGACCCTTGATAAGTGACTATAGAGCTTTCAACAGTATTAGAGTTTTGCAACAAACAATTTCGAAGAAATTCTCGAGAAATACATCGTTATCCAGCTCATATACACATATAGTTTCCGTGCTTAAAAAATTGATGGGATAGGAGGAAAATAAGACAATTTCGAGCGAATTATCAATCATTAATTTAAATTCAAAATTAACTTCATATATTTGTTAAACATCCCGAGCCATCTGGTCATTTTTTAACTGAAAAACTCACTTTTGTTCAAAAATCATAACTTTCTACGAAATGCTTCATTTTGAGCCCTGCTTATAATCAAGTGGTTTGACAATATTCTCCATATATTTTAAAACTCTGAAGCAAGCAAAAAAGCGAATACATTTTCAGAAGAGCCGCTGTCGCCGCGGAAACCACCATCTAGGATGTTTACTGGCTGGGAGGAACTATTTGGCAGTGAACATCATAGCGTGAAAAAACCCGGGAAACCATGTTATGATATAGCCTCTTCATCTCATCCCAATCAATTCAAATTTATTCCAATCAGCCAGATATTTCTCATCAAACTGTCTGAGGCAATTTTCGAGAATCTCGAGGGATTGTTGCTGGAAAAGTAAGTGATTACTGATGTATCGAACAGGTGATTGACGATGACTGCATTTACGACTGTTGTAAAGATAGAGGAGTATGATTTCGTAAGTGACAGGGGTGTTGGAATTTGAGGTGAGATACGATGCAGGAGTCGTAAAGGCAGCTGGTATTGGGAGTATACTCCGAATAACACTCGGGTCATATTTCCAGGACCGATACAATTGTCAAGGAAAATGGTTGAGCTGGTGTTATGGAAATGGTGGACACTTCCAAAACGGAAAATATGATAATAGAAGATGGAACGTTTGAATGAACTTGCATTGACATTCAACCTGCAACACATTTCAGGATACCGGAACGCCAAAAACAGAGAACGGACAGAAACGGACACTTGAAGAAGGCAGTGAGGAGAAAGGACTTGAGAGGAAGCAAACAGTCGATTTCGAGGAAACAACTGGCAATTTTAAGCCGATGACTACTCATAAATAGAGATCTATAGAACTGTACCGCTTCTGGATTTCTTGCACACATTGACACCATAAGGTTTCTGCAGACTTCTGCAGAAATTCTAAGTGACACTCGAGAGGTACTCAGTCAGAAAACGTTTCGAAACTACTCGAAGACTTGAAGATTGAAGACTGAGATTTGAAGAGAGAGAAGGCTGATTGAAGACTCTTTGTCAGCAACTGTTTTTTTTTCAGAAAAACAAATCTGTAGCGAAAAACCGTTGCAGAAGCTGCCGTCTGATGAAGAGATCATTGGAAAGAACTCTTTGATAATTGATATAAGTTTATTTGAAAAAATAAATAAAGAGAATTACAGAACAAAAAAAAATGATGAAGGGACAGAACACATTGGAGGTTTGAGAGAAGAGGATCAGCCGGAAGCAGAGACGAAACGCGGAGATCTGGCGACACGTGGAAGTGAGGGAGATGGTGAGTGATTCCAGTGGGCAATCGAAGGCGATTTGTAGATCTAAAATGGAATTGTCAGTAATTGAACTGTGTATTCAGAATCTTACCTTTTTACGCTTTCGTGTATCTGCAACCAGTTGTGCCACAGTTGCATGTCTTGAAGAAGTCCTTGTCCCACCCATAATCAATGGTAATTTCTTCGCCTTTCTTTATCTTTTTCTGGGCCACAATGCAAGTTGTCAGTTGCATGAACCGTTTCCTCCCTTGATCCTTGATGATGGTCCTTCTGTCAGTGCGTCCGTTGGAGTCACAGGAGTGGTTGAAGTAGCGAGCGATGTTCCCCATTGTCGCTGCATCCACTATCACTCTGTCGCCTATTGCCATGAAGTAGTACATTGCCTGAAATTCGTTTGATTACATTTGCCATTTTCACTTTAGTAACTCACCTGTACATCCTTCGAGAGTTTTCTGTACTCGTCCCTCTTCTTGTGTTCGACATCCGATATGACTTCTCCGATGTATTCCACTAGGAATTCGCCTCTCTCGATATCCTCATTGGCAACGACGCCCCATCCTTTGTCTTCGTACTTCTTCAAAGCCAACTTTCCATTGACAGTGCCTTCGGAACATTGTCGGTTCCCGCAATCCAGTTTCTTTCCTCCGATGCCCATTGTGCACTCGATTGGGCATTCCATTTTTTGCGAGTAATTGTGGCATGTGTGATCTATACATCGTTTTCCTTCTTCTTTGCACAAGCAGTCGTGGTCCTCGTGCGGTGACTTCTTCAGACCCAGATTATTTGGATTGAAAAGACTCTGAAATTATTTCTTTTTTTGACTCCAAAATCTGAAATTCACTGACCGTAATTTCCTCTCGAACAAGCTTGTAAGTAGGCCCAAACCTTTGCTGCCTCTTGTCTTTTTTCACTTTTTGCATCCATATTTGCTTCTTTTTCTCGCTGACCAATCCCATGTATTCCTCTTGCATTGAAACAAGTCTGTTGATTGGAACTTTGACTGCTCTCCGGCGTGTACTCAGCTTCACTTTTGCAAGTCCTTCTTCTGTTCTGTCGTCCGTTTTGATCTGTCCCAATTCGATCCTGGAACAGTTGTGTTTTATTATATTTTGTATCAGAAAATCCTACCTTCCATTCACAAAGAAAACAACCAAAGAGTTGCTTCTGAAGGTTTCTCTCTTGGCACAGTGATCGCAGGTATCATCCTGAATCGGGCTCCCGTCCACTTCTTTGACAGTTCGGCATGCTGGATGGAATGCTTCCGGACAGTTTTTGCATGTCTGAAGCCCTTCCGATCCTCCACATCTGCATATGGGCATATGCTCTGTGACAGGAGCAGCTGTCAAATGATCTGGGCATTGTGTCATTTTCATGCTGAGTCGGCCGTGCTCTGGATGTTCGACTTCCACAACGAACACTTTTGATCCAGCTGGGACGCACTCTTTGTGATAGCCTGACATGCACTTTACACATCGAATGATGTCTCCGATGTAGGCCCGTTGCTTCATGTGATCCATATCACATGCTCTGCAGAGGTGGTCTGGACAGAGAAGTTTGTCTTGGCACTCGGGTCTGGCGGCGTATTGGACGAGAAATCCGGACGCATTGTACTCCTGGAAATGGTTCAAAGTTACAATTTGTTCTTTGTTTTCTTGGAACTCACCAGTGCACACGCCGCGTGCATCAGCTTATTGCATCTGATCTCGTCGCCCGCTTCATTGGTTCCAATGACTCCTTCGCACTGTCCTTTTCCATTCTTGCTGCCTCTTATCTTTTTCGAACAAATGAAACATTTGTTTTCCACGTCGAGTTCCATACTTCTCGGCTTGACATCGGCTGGTCCAGTCGATCGAATATCGGTCCGCGACTTCTGACTCACGACAGCTGCAAATTTGTGAATTTACAAACGAATCTGCAACTCTGAATTGCGACTTACATTCCGGAAAGCGATTCTCTTGGATTTGTTCCTCCAGAAGGGCTTTCTTGAACTTGAGAGCAATATCTTGACGCCGTCGCTCGTGTTGCTCATCGGATTCTTTCTGCGGCTCGGCTTTCGAAGGATTGCTGATTTTGTTTTCCTTGTCATCAGTTTCTTCATGATTATACTTCTCAGGTGCTGCTTCTTGACCTTCCATCCTCTGTACTGACACCTGTTGATCTTCAAGACGAACATTGTGGCTTTCTTCGTTCTTCGATCGTTTTCCGACACTGAAAATTGTAATTATACTTTAACAGTTTGGCTAACTGATATCAATTTCACTTCTATTCCACTAATTTTCCTTCATCTGTAGAAAACTCCACCATTCAGAACTTCGTATTGTAACTTACGTCGAGTCCGCGAGTTCGCAATCATTGTGTCGTTTCCTCGTGGTTCTTGGCATTTCGATAACAAATGGAAAGTTTAGATGAGTTGTCGATGACCTGTAAATTCGATGTGTAAAAAGGAGAAGATTATTGCAGGAGAAGTATTCGGATCCATGAAACTAAGAAAATTGAAGTGCTCACAAAGGAAGGACATTCCCTCGCTCAGGTGATCAGCATTTCAAGAGCTCTGCACGTCACGTGGACGATCAGGAAATGAACGAATGAGAATTGGATGAATGGGATGTCTTAAATACCTCTACCGTTCTTATTTTGCCCGGTCCGTCCATCGGCGTCCGCTCCGCCCCTTTGTCTAATGGCGCGTATACTTCATCAGGGTGCCATTCGTATACACTTTCCCAAGTATACTTCGTATTTCGTATCCAACACATTCTTATGTGCGCAGATCCCCATCTTTATGATCATCCTGATACCCAGGTGCCATTTACAACCATGATGACAAAACATGTATTCGTATTATCAAAATCAGCGGATGTGATGAAATCTGCAGTTAACAGCATTGGCGGGTCTCGACAACTGAACATTGAACATTCTTGGAAAATCGACATGCGCCTTTGAACGAACTACTGTAGATTTCATATTTTTTTACTTTCTACCGTAGTTTTTGAGTTACTTTCTACCGTAGTTTTTTTCAAAAACGCATGTCGATAATCGGAAAAAAGTCTCTCTGTCATTTCCGCTAATTTTGATAATACGCTTCTTATTTTTAAGACGTGATACGTGATAAAAATAACCAAAATATGAAAATATGAGATAATTTCGGCAATTTGAAAGATAATCCTTTTGAACAAAACTTTGTGATTTTCCATATGTAGATTTGTGAACTTTTGTGAAGTTGACCGAGAACAGTTTTTCCTGAAAATCTCTGAAAACACGTCTAGAAACTATTCTCATCCTGTACACCAGTCCCTTGGTGCAGAAGTCTCCGTGAAGCCGCATACCACTGTTTACAACGATGATTTGTCATCATGATGGTTAATAAAAGAACTCTTATTTTTGTTGCTTTTTTAATTGCTTTTTTTCGAGGGTCGATGAATTCTATCGTTTTCTTAGCATTTATATTAATTTTGGAAGTGCTAGTTTCGCTTCCGGAGGTAGTACAAAGTCATGCTTTTTTCAATTCATTCTGAGCCTTCTCTCTTCAAAGGAATGTCGCATGTTTTGAGACCCAACCAACTCCGCGTTTCAAGCAATTTTCTGTTTATTGTTATTTTCGGAATGCAGATTTCCGTTATTCAGAAAAAGTATAAAAGAAGGTTTTCTAATCACAAACCGAGCGAGTTGGGATCCAACATTTCCAAGCAGGCGATATCTGTTCGGATGATGGACTTCGTTCCGTCCGCCTGATGGATCTATATTTGAACGCTCTGCGTACTCAGATCAGAACGGATTGCAGTGTTGGGGTGTCTCACCCGACAATCCTTGATGAATAGAGAGCAACTTACAAAGAGAAAAAAACTGGCGCTGTTCATAAATCATATTTTGAAGTACTTCGACAATGGTCACAGAATGGACATGAGTTCGTCTTTTTTGAATTTACACCGAATCACAAATGACTGGAAGTTGACATCGATGAATATGATAAGTGGATCTATAATAAACACGTTGAACACAAGAGAGCAGGATTGGATCGCTCGAATCACATGGCGAATGACTACGTTGATGGATGACTGCTGATGGCCAAATAGTTTCAGTTCCGCAGCAATATCTGTCTTTTTTATTTTCGGATTAAAAAATGTCCAAATACCTGGGCTGATATCATTCATTTACAATCAATAAATAATTACAATACATTTGAATATGAAATAAGTTGATTATTCAATAAAAAGTCATAAAATTCGACACGTCAACAGAAATCGAGATTATTGGGTGGTATTTGCATGAGAGCGCAGACCGTCAAGCGGTCTCCGAGCACCAGTGGAGGCAACAGTCTTCGCGATAGCAGCACGACGAGGGGCAGCCGTTTTCGAGCGAGCAGTGCCACTGGATGAAGCGGTCTCCGAGCGAGCAGTACCACTGGTTCCAACTGTCGTCGAGCGAGCAGTGCCACTGGATGAAACGATCTCTGAGCGAGCAGCACCACTGGTTCCAACCGTCGTCGAGCGAGCAGCACCACTGGATGAAGCGGTCTCCGAGCGAGCAGAATCATTAGAATCATCGATCTTCAAGCCAGCAGCACGACTGGTGGCAAGAAACTTTGCGAGAGCGGCACGACGATAGGCGGCGGCCTTCGAGCGAGCAGCACCACCATTGCGCTGTTTTCTCTCCTTGATCTTTCTGGCTTTATCGGCAGCAGCTTGTTGGGCATCGAGGCGCTTGTTCATTTCGTCCTGAAAATTAGGTTCGAATTTCGATTTTAAAGAAACAAATGAGTATAGTTTTAAAACTGCCCTCTGAAACTATCTGCGTATCCATGGGAACGATCGAAATCGAATTAAAATTACTCATAATGAGAAATTGTTTTCATTTCCTCACTTATTATTTCCACACGTATTCCTAGTCCCGAATAAAAACTCACGATTTCTTCCTGACAATCGCAGCCTCGCTCCAACATATACCCAGCTTTTTCCATCGCCTGGAGACTCTCGTAGCTCTCGCGACGACGGGCTGCCTCGGTAGATTCGATACTGCCCGGCCACTCACACCCGACGTCGGTGCACTCGACTCTGTGTCGTTCCTCCTCGATCGACATCATGACACGCTCCCAGTAATTGACGATATGTCTATGAGGGATATCGAGAACATTGTGTCTCTCTGGTTTGCTGAAAATTCAATTACTGATATCTGCAGTTTCCCTGAAAGACTAACCGCGACGAGTCGACGAAAGTACACTCGTACGTTTCCCTGTGCACCGTTTGAGATTCGAACATCTTGTCTTCCCACGAGAACTCCTCAACCTTCGCAATCGGTGGCAGACTGGAAAAGAAACCAATAATCAGAGACGATTACGTTTTCAATATCATGTGCGTATGCTCAAAGATTCCTGTTATTCTGTCTAGAATTTACTTACTTACTTAGGATACTTAGGAGGCCTGTTGATCACGGCTGTTGACCGTGCAGACCGCAACAAAGCGACTTCCACTTGTCCCTGTTCTTCGCGATGGTGGTCCAGTGGGTGGTGGTGTCGCCGAAGGTGTTCTTGACGTTCAGGAATTTTGTGAAGGGGTCCATCCATCTCAGCGGTGGTCTCCCTCTCGGCCTTTTCTTCCATCTTGGATACCATGTCAACGTTTCCGTTGTCCATCTACCGTCTTCTCGTCTCGCCGTATGGCCCGCCCAGCCGTGCTTCTGCTTTGCGATGTGTCTTAGAGGATCTCGAACCTTCGAAATCTTTCGGATGTCCTCGCGATGAAGTCGTTTTTCGCGTTGTTCTCTCAGCGTGATGCCCACAAGAGCTCGCTCTAGAGCTGCGTGAGCAATCCTCAGTTTTTCGGACGATCGTTTCGTGAAAGCCCATGTCTGGGTTCCGTAGGTGATCGCTGGCAGGACCGTGGCGTCAAACACTTTCGCTTTGATCTCCGGATTTCCACATTCTTCGAATACAACTTGGAGCGACTTGAAGGCTGCCCATCCGGCTCTCGTTCGTCTTGTGATTTCGGCGTCGACGTCGTTTGTCGCGTTTAGCAGTCTTCCAAGATATACGAACTCGTCAGTGTTTCGGAGCGTCTCGTTCCCGATTTTGACGTCGTCGGTGTCGGTGAAACGGTTTCGAAGGACCATGGTCTTCTTGTCGTTGATCTTGAGTCCCGCCGCGGTGCTTGCCCGAACAAGGTCCTGGAGCATTTTGGATGATTCGGCGGCGGTTGTCGAGATGATGACGATGTCGTCGGCGAATCGCAAGTGGTTCAGCTTTCTTCCGTTGATCGAGATACCGTAGTCGTCCCAAACGCATGTCCTGATGATGGCCTCGAGGCAGGCGGAGAAGAGGTTCGGGGAGATTGGGTCTCCTTGTCGTACTCCTTTGCCGATGGGAACTTCTAGCCTCGTTGTGAACGGTTTGAAGCTCGTGGTGCAGTTTTCGTAGCATGCGCGGACTGCGTTGACGTAGCATGGTTCGACTCCTTGGCTTTCCAACGAACTCCATATGTAGTCGAATTCGATGCTGTCGAACGCTTTCTCGAAGTCTACGAACGTGAGTATCAGCGGTAGTTGGTGTTCGCGGTGCACTTCGAGCAGCTTGTTGAGGACCGTGATGTGATCCATTGTGCTGAAATTCTTCCGGAAGCCGGCCTGTTCCACTGGCTGATTTTCTTCGAGCGTTGTTCGAACTCTTGCCAGCAAGCATCTCGTGAAGACTTTGTAAATTGAGGGGAGTAAGCAAATTGGCCGATAGTTTGCCAAGTTCTCTCTGTCTCCTTTTTTGTACATTATTGTTGTTCTCGATGTCTTCCATGCTTCGGGTATTTCGCCGTTTTTTAAGTAGTGGCTGAACCTTTCGGTGAGTGCTTTGAACAGTGGTTCTCCGCATGCGTTGAGGAGCTCGGCGGTGATTCCATCTTCGCCGGGAGACTTTCTGGGTGGGATCGTAGCGATTGCCGATCGAATTTCAGCTTCCAGAAATTCTGGTGCGTTTGGAAAATGCAGTCCTGGGGAGCGAGTGGTCGGTAATCGTGACGATTCGAACAGCTTGGTGTAGAAGGTTTTCATCTCTGATTCGATCGATCTTGTTGCTGTTACTCGGAGACCTTGGGCTGTTTTGAGACTTGGGATCGTGTCCTTGAACAATTCGAGGGATTTGGTCGCTGTTTTTATGCTTTTTCGATTCGCAGCTGCTTCCAGGGCTTTTTCTTTCGAGTAGTTGTAGTGGTCGGTTTCGACGAGTGACCGGCACCATTTCGAGAAGGGGCGGAACGCTGGCGATGATCGGTCCATCGCATGCCGCTCGTCGAGCATCTTTTGCGTCGGTTTTGACCTTCTTCTTTCGTTGTGATTTTGAGGAGTCGTCAAACATGCACTTTCGATTGCGGAAATGTGTCCGATCAGTAAGTCGTAGTCCTTGCTGATGTCGGATGTGTCGAAGACTGGTGTCGGGAGGCGTTGGCTGAGTGAGGCTGCCGTCGTTGCGTCGAGAGAGGCGTATGTTCTCTTTTTGTGTTTTTTCCGGTCGAGCATTTCCTTTTTCTCTGAGAAATGGAAGTGGGCGCGGAGCAGCCGGTGGTCGCTGCCGATGTCGAAGGACGGGACTGTGTGGACGTCAGTGCAGCACTTTCTATTTCCGAGAATAAAGTCTATTTCCCGTTTGGAGGTGTCCGTGGGATTTGCATGCTCAAAGATTCCTGTTATTCTGTCTAGAATTTGCACACGGAAAGTATTGAAACTCACTGCATTGTTAAAGACGCGGACGCAACGGTTGGCGAATAAGAAGAGAATACTAAAGTCACCAAATCAACGGCGAGATATAGTCAAGAATGACTGAGATGTGACTCGAATGGGGAGGGAGGGAGAGAGAGTGAGAGACGCAGGCAGCGAGGACACCTGCGAGGGTCACACCTGCCTGTCCAGTTATTGATTTCCTATTCATTTTGGACGTGCATACGACGACTCACGAGGACACTTTCGGAGTGAAAACTAGCATAAATGATCATGAAAAACCGATGAAAATCTGAAGAAGAGTGGCTTCGGAAGCCATCAACCGCAGTCAGTCTCCATTGGGATCCATGACATCTGAAACTACGTGAAACGTTTGCTGACATTGAAAACATGCTAAATTGAGTCTTTTGTAGTCAGGAGCAGTTCGATGAAAGCCCTTCGTGCTAATTTTGAATGAAATGAAAGTTTATAAGCAAACACGAACAGAAATACGGAACAATAGAGTGGAAGATGAGTTGGGTGGTGTATTCGCAGTTGGTGCCATCGGAAGCATTGCTGATCCACCTTGGCATGAAGTTCTGTTGATTGTGGTGTTGTCATGCCTCTGCATAGTATCCACACTGATCGAACTGATTGCCGTTAACAGCGGAGAAGACGTAGAACGAAATCATAATCGGAAGGGCAGAATGGTAGTGATAGACGGTGGGATAGTGCTATCTCTTTGCAGCAACTTCCCACCCGTCTTGAACAAACGGTTTTTCATGTTGTCGACAGGTGCATGAATGACATCAATGCTGTATTCCTATTTTCCTTCCAAATGTGCTCCGTCAAAACGTCGTTAAAGATGACTAGAGAAGTAGTATTACAATGTGGAAGGTCTTGCATAAGTTTGTTAGATGCAAAGACAGGAATGATTCTCGGTGACCTTGGAAGCTGGCAATGAAACGAAAAGAGGTCTTTCGGTACTGATTTTTGTCTATTACTTGCCAAAATAACAGCCTTTGAAAACAATCCCGCGGAGAGAAAAAACTCCCGAAGATAAGACTCCAGAAGTGATCGAAACTTATTTTACTCTGTATACCGCAAGTGGCACTATGAAGTTGTAAACTGATAGTATACGGTATCAATCGGAAAAGGCGTATCCAGGGTCCGTCTCTTGTAATCTCCGCTTCTCGTTGGTAGCGAAAACATGGGCGTATCTGTTAAATCATGCATCGCATTCTTGTTTCCTTCATCTACTCACCATTCGATTCGTCTGTTACTCAACAACCTTCTCAATCTGAAATGCCCGCCAACTTTGCTTATTCCCCGGTTCCCTCCACTGGTTCCATCAATTGGGAAAGTGATCAAGAAGGTGAAAAAGAATATTCGGTCGAAGTGGAGAAGAATAATTGGCACCGATCGTCTATTTCAGCGACCTGATTTAGTCGCATTCTGAGGACCCTGAACTGGGCGTTGTCTTTTTTTAAAACTTGGCTATAAATTCGCACATCAGTGATTCTGAACAGCTCTTCAGTTGGTCGTAGCTGTCCCTTCGGTCTCCTCTGGGGATATGTATATCGAGTTTATCTTCCACTCTTGCCCGCTGTTGTCGAATCCCTTCAGCGAATAAGAATATTCATCGTTGAGATGTTCGTGAATTGTCAACGGTATCTATGATGTGAATTTAATGGTTCTGATAAGAAAGTGGCGCTTCTGCATCTCGCATCTACGAAAATTGGCAGCCGCACTTGATAAAATTGCCATGGAGGCTCACATTTCTGAAATACATATCGGTCGGTTTCAGTTTCGAACAGTTATTCAGATACGCACCGGCAACGGATTGGTCGGTAGATTGTAAATTGTCTGTTTTACATGCTGTAGACCAAAAAGGTCATTGCATGTTCTATTCACTTTCTCATGAATAGAGAGAACACTAACAGTCGAGCAATGAACTGAATCTGTATTTAGTCCTGGGATCCGTGTTTCCCGGTCCCTGGGAACTATGTACTGATGTTTTTGATAATTTGAGAGATCATTTTGCCAAAGCGGTACCATTCCTTTGATGGTCTCGTCTAAAATGGAAAACAGTGACTCTCGAGAATATTCACACTTTTCCGTGGCTCTCGATTTCATGAGGACTCTGCATGGCAAGATAATGGTTGTCGTACAATGTTGACATCATCAGAAATCAAATATTTTTTTCTCAGAGGCGATACCGAGAGAATTGAAATCAACACACTTTGAATGCTTTGCAAGGAAACAACTTTATTGGCAGGTCCACTCTCATCTGATTGACGTCGAATTCTTTGAAGTCCACTTGCCGTTCCTTTTATACTTGAGTTGCTCTGTCACACGGCTGGTTTGGCGATAGAATAGCATGAACTGAAAATAATAAAAGATGTTCACTGGCTTAGCCCATCTCCCTAATCTTCGCCTTCATCTCCGTTCTGCCTCTTCTGCTCGTCACCCTATGCTCCTTGTCTGTATTTCCCCTTTAACTAACGATTTCTTCCCTTCAACCATCCCCATTTGGAACGCTTTTGTGCATAACCAACATTTCTTTCTCACCCCTTACCGATTCCACAAGCTCTTTGATTTTCATGTGTTCCCCCACACCTTCGTATCCCCTCCCTCTTATCCCCACTGTCCTTTTTATTTTTTCCCACTTCTCTCTCCCACCACTACTCCAACTTCCTATTTCTCCTGTCTAATTTTGTTTATTTTGGTTTCAGTTTTTGCGGGATCATATTACAATAAAATGCATTATTCTTCTGAATAAATTATTCAAAAAACCGGAATCAGCAAGGAAGGGAAGGGATTTGAATAGGGAATTGTGCTAACAGTCGGCTCAGTCGACGCTGACTTCTGGCTCGACGTCGTCCTCCTGCTCTTTGACTTCATCCTCCTTGTTATGGGTCATCGGAGGATTTGGGGATGGAACGGGCGAAGACCACGGGAATCCGAATGGGAATGGTGAGATGAGCGATGGTGGGAGGTTGGCGGAGATCATCTGGAGGAAAAGTGGGTTGAAGAGCATCGGATTCAAGAGCATCGGATTCAAGAGCAGTGGATTGATAGGCGGTTGTGGAGCGAACATGGACGGAGCGAAATGGGGAACGGCTGGTGACGTCACAGACATCGTTTGGGTCTTCTTCGGCTGCGGAGAGGACTCTTGGGAGAAACTTTCCTCGGACGCGGAGTCATCTCTCAACAAGGATCCTCTCTTGCGGACCGACTTCTCACGGAACGCCATCGCATACGGGTTTTGGTCGATCTTGAGCTTGCTGACTGCTTTGTTCTGTAATGGGTGACAGTTGAGATGGGAACAAGGATACGAAAGAAGTTTGGGAACACAGGCCACACATGCTGATGCGGGTGTTCATCCGGTTAAAGTTATCTGCCAAATATTTCAGTTTCTTCACTTACTTGGTACGTAGTGACGGCGATGAATTCGGTGTAGGAGAGCTTTGTGGAGGAGACGAGAAGAGTGGATGGCTGCGGAACAACGATCGGACTGTCGGAGGGTATCTCGTAGATCGAGAGAACTGGGATGTACTTGTGCATCGAGTGGACGAAAATCTGGAAGACACCAAGATGGAAATGGGGATGGAAATGGAGGGTGACTGACCGTGGAAGCGTTTGCTGCATCCGAGTGGTTGGTGATTTTGACGCGGTCGAAGGAGATTGGATTCAGCATCCACTGTCTGAAAATAGATGGACTGTGTGAACCACAGCAACAAACTCACTTTCCACTCATCACTCCGCCCGCGTGCGGCACTTTCTGCGGCTCACTGTGCTCCGTAGTTTTCCACGATTTAGCCCACTCTCCGTTGCTGAACGTGTAACGGCTCTCGTCGACTGGCTCAATGTGCAGCACGATGGCGTAGAGCTTATCGGGCACCAGACCCGTGACCACGTACTCGAGCTTCGGGAATATCTTTTTGCCAACTTTTCTGACGACCATTTCGTTGGTTTTCGAGTGGAAAAGTTTCCACAACTCGTCTTGAGGCTTTGTCAGGGACACGGAGACTTGCTCGCTTACCATGATCTGCAATAGGAATTGGAATGGGGGCTCAGAAGGGACTGTCGTGAGAATCCAAGGAATCCAAAGATACGGAGAGGATCTGAAGACGGGCCACCGCCGCTCGTCTTGGTATGTGTACTAGCGGAAAGAAGCAAAGAAAGTATATTTCCAGGGGAAAAGAGCAATAGAGAAAATTTATTTCAATACCGCCGAGTCAGGTGAACAGTCGTCCGCAACCGATTCTCGCTCACACACCCTCTCCACCTCACCCCTGTCTCGTACAACTTGGTAGCTGAAGAACCTAGTGAAAAACTGTGGAAACCACGGAAAAATCTATAGATTCACCATGATGACTGTTGGCAAAAAACTTCGCGAGAGCGGTTCGAATTTCGATTTTAAAGAAAAAATAAGTAGAGTTTCAAAACTGCCCTTTGAAACTATCTGGGTATCCATGGGAACGATCGAAATCGAGTTAAAATTACTCATGATGAGAAACTGTTTTTATTTCCTCATTCATTATTTCCACGCGTATTTCTAATCTCGAATAAAAACTCACAATTTCTTCCTGACGATCACAGCCTCCCTCCAACATGTGCCCAGCTTTTTCCATTGCCTGGAGACTCTCGTAGCTCTCGCGACGACGGGCTGCCTCGGTAGATTCGATACTGCCCGGCCACTCACACCCGACGTCGGTGCACTCGACTCTGTGTCGTTCCTCCTCGATCGACATCATGACACGCTCCCAGTAATTGACGATATGTCTATGAGGGATATCGAGAACATTGTGTCTCTCTGGTTTGCTGAAAATTCAATTACTGATATCTGCCGTTTCCCTGAAAGACTAACCGCGACGAGTCGACGAAAGTACACTCGTACGTTTCCCTGTGCACCGTTTGAGATTCGAACATCTTGTCTTCCCACGAGAACTCCTCAACCTTCGCAATCGGTGGCAGACTAGAAAAGAAACCAATAATCAGAGGCGATTACGTTTTCAATATCATGTGCGCATGCTCAAAGATTCCTGCCATTCTGTCTAGAATTTGCACACGGAAAGTATTGAAACTCACTGCATTGTTAAAGACGCGGACGCAACGGTTGGCGAATAAGAAGAGAATACTAAAGTCACCAAATCAACGGCGAGATGTAGTCAAGAATGACTGAGATGTGACTCGAATGGGGAGGGTGGGAGAGAGAGTGAGAGACGCAGCCAGCGAGGACGAGGGTCACACCTGCCTGTTCAGTTATTGATTTTCTATTCGTTCTGGAGGTGCATACGACGACCCACGGGGACACTTTCGGAGTGAAAACTAGCATAAATGATCATGAAAAATCGATGAAAATCTGAAGAAGAGTGGCTTCGAAAGCCATTAACCGTAGTCAGTCTCCAGTGGGATCCATGACATCATTTTTCGGAATTTCATTTTTCATTACATGCGGGTATCCGATTGGCTGCAAAAAGTGTCTCCGTTTCATGGCCATCATCTTCGTGCCAGATGCAGTTTACTCTGTATACCGTCATATTGGAATCCAAGACATCCGAAACTACGTGAAACGTTTGCTGACATTAAGAACATGACAAACTGAGCCTCTTGTAGTCAGGAGCAGTTCGATGAAAGCCCTTTGTGCTAATTTTGAATGAAATGAAAGTTTATAAGCAAACACGAACAGAAATACGGAACAATAGAGTGGGAGATGAGTTGGGTGGTGTATTCGCAGTTGGTGCCATCGGAAGCATTGCTGATCCACCTTGGCATGAAGTTCTGTTGATTGTGGTGTTGTCATGCCTCTGTATAGTATCCCCACTGATCGAACTGATTGCCGTTAACAGCGGAGAAGACGTAGAACGAAATCATAATAGGAAGGGCAGAATGGTTATGATAGACGGCGGGATAAGGCTATTGCAGCAACTTCCCACCCGTCTTGAACAAACGGTTTTTCATGTTGTCGACAGGTGCACGTGCATGAATGACATCAATGCTGTTTTCCTATTTTGCTTCTGGCGCATAGTTAGAATACATAGTAGACCCCCTACCTATCGCCAGTAATCAAATCATTCAGTAAAACATGAGTCCGGTCAGAAATAGAAGCATCGAACCAGTCTATCTCTGTCAATGTCGCTTGTTAGGTGAAAAGACAGGAATGATTCTCGGCGACCTTGGAAGCTGGCAATGAATGGAAAAATGGTCCATCAGCACTGATTATCGTCTATTTCTTGCCAAAATGACCGCCTTGGAAAACAATCCCACGGCTAGAGGAAAACTACCAAAGATGAGACACAAGAAATGTCAGAAACTTATGAAAGAACATAATATACATGTGTGCGATAACAAACAAAAGTATCGATGAAATGTATTAATGAAAATATTCAAAACCCAATCGCGTTTACAACAGAAATTTGCTGATGAATTAAGTAAAAAATAATCATGATTAGAAGCATCAAATTTCATAGAAAGCAATACAACCAACAAACAAAGTTACATTTGCGAACAACAAGAGCCACGGACGATTAAAAGCGACCTTGTATGTTGTGTGAAAAACGATGATACTTCAAAATACAGTTAGTGCAAAAAGTATTGATTCATGATATCAACGAAAAATAGCAGATCATTTGTGAACATTTGAATTAGTGGTACATAAAAGGGTTGAATGGGGACACAGTTGGATTCGTCATCGGAGGCTGATTCATGTACCAACTGGGCGTGTTCAAGTAACTCTGTTGATTGTCATAGTTCCAGGAGTTGCCGTAGTATCCGAACTTGTTGAAATTGTTGTAGTTCGTAGCGTAAACGTTGCTGGAATGGCTCATCATGGGAACAGCCGAAGGAGATTGGTAAAACAGAGTAGGAGGCGCGTTGAGAGTCATCTGGTTCTGGAGCGGTGGAGTAGGAAACGGAGAAGTGGCAGAGGAGCTATCGGTAGGACGTCTACGCTTTGCATTCTGCGTCTCTTTGTCTCCAGAATTTCCTCTCTTTCGATCCGATCGGAACGATGCGGCAAACTTGTTGTAGGATATCTTCAGTTTACTAATGTCATCGTTCTGAAAGATAGAACTTGGAATTGTTTAAATAGAAAAGTAGCATACCTGATAAACAGTGACGACAATGAATTGTGTCTGTTGCAGACGGAACTCCTCTATGTAATTGTCTGCGATTCTTCTTACTGTAAGCACGGGCTGATACTTGTGCATGCTCTGAACAGTGATCTGAACGATGGAAAAGATTATGAGACGATTGGAACATTTACTGTCACTCACAATGTTTGGGTCAGTGTTCTCCGGATCATTGGTGATCTTGAGGAAGTCAAACGAGACACCCTTGGTCATCCACTGCTGTCCATAACAAGATCCAGATGAATGTTGTACATATTGAATCGGGAGGATCGGATCTCCTTGTCCAGCCACTTTCCACCCGTTCTCTCCAAACGTGTACTTGTTCTCGTCAACTCGTTCCAAGTATACTTGCATTGCGAAACGTGCTCTCGGATTGAGCCCTGTGATGGCGTAGGTAAGATGCGGGAAGAGGAGTCTTCCGTTCTTCCTTGTGATCATCTCTGTATTCGGATGGAACTTTTCCCATTTCTCTTGTTCGACGAGGGAGACGGCAATCTTGCTCATGGACATGTTGTCTGAAAAATGGGAAAATAAGAGAAGGCTACCCGGAGACACCCCAGGAAGGAGAAATGGATAGATGGAGAAACAAGAATGGAATGAATGATTCTTGAGATGTTCCTCTATTGTGCCCATAGTTTCTTCACCGAAAAGAGGCGGAGTTTGCGAGGGCGGAGCGTGGATACGACACTTCATATTGACGACGTATACTATCAGTTTACGACTTCATTAGATACTGTGATACGAAGGTATCCTCAATATGTATACCGTATGTGGCACGGATACGAGTATACTTGCCATACAGGGCCACTTTTAACTGCTGCTCAGAGTATACATAGAGTTATCTCACTAGATTTGAAAATTTCTTTTTAAAAATTGATTTGAAGCAGTATGAATAATTCCCACTAGTCTGGCAATTTTCTTCAAGTCTGATACTGTTCCACTCTTTTTGTCTATTTGTGCAGTGAAAATCGCGTCGATGTCGGGCTTTCAGAATGGTTTGCTTCGGAGAATGTGTTTGAATGAGCTGAGAACTTCTTCTCAAGATACCCCTAGACGGGGGAGTTTAAGGGGTTGAGATCTGGAAGATAGCCTTTGTTACCAGAAAAAATGCGTTTGAGAACGATTTTGGGAGATTCGGAGCCATGGGACGGCGCCAGTATTCCTCAAGGATGAACAGTCGCTGACCATCGTAATCAGAAGCATTTTCGAACAGTTTGTTATGCGTTTTGCAGCTGATTCTTCTTTGCCACATCCGTCAAGTACAGACCACGAAGGAACTGACCGAGACCCTTTTTCATGTGCTTCTGAACCGCTCCGCTCAAAATTCTTAAATCAGTGCTAAACGATCGCGGTCTTTTACATTTTTTGGAAGTGCGTTAAAATTACCTGTATCCTTGAACTTGAGGAATGTGGCGCGTTGAGGTGCAGAGTGCATGGCTTCAGCTCCGATATAACAAATGACAACTGCTTTCCAGGGAACCTTATATATGTAGTGTCACTATTTTGGAAACTTCTCGAAGTATTTCGAAAATCAAAGTTGGCACTGTGATAAAAACGAGCGCAAGATTTGGATTCAATCTTATTAGCCACCCTGTATTTTTAAATAACTTACAACTTACAATGTGAAATGTTATAATTCGAGGTTATGTCCAGCATCTCGTTTCACTCAAATACAGCTCCTGCACCCGTAACATGAATGTTATGTTTCATTAGATATCTGAAGCAGAAGGTTTTGCGTGTGCACTCAATGATATCAGTCACACAGCACAGGAATGACACTCACATACAACAAAGTAACATTACATACTTTTTCCGATTGAATTCGCCTTATCAAATGACTGTGTCTCACTAACTCTCGTTGGCGTAATTTTCAGAGACAACTGTCATGTGCTTGCTGAGAGCTGAGTGAAATTCTCAAAGAAAATAGATTGACTAATGCACTGTCAAATTGTCACATTTTTTGTCAAAACAAGGATGAATTAATTTTCCAAAATAATACCATCCCCCTCTGAAAAGCAAGATGGCTTTACAATTCATACAAAGAGGTTTCAAACCCACAGAAACTCTTCTTAATAATTAGCAATAAAACTAATATGTTAACAATTATTTTCCATTTTCCCTATCGCTCCCTCTTTTCGTGGAATCGAGTACTCGCATCCCACTGAACCCATATTTCGAGACAAAATATTGCCAATTTTGTAACTGAAGCACAATGTTTTCATTTCTCGGAATTTCATATCTCATTACATGCGGGTATCCGATTGGCTGCAAAAAGGTCTCCGTTTCATGGCCATCATCTTCGTGCCAGATACAGTTTACTCTGTATACCGTCGTATCAAGTGGCACTATGAAGTTGTAAAGTGATAGTATACGGTATCAATCGGAAAAGGCGTATCCAGGGTCCGTCTCTTGTAATCTCCGCTTCTTACGAAAACAAGGGCACATCTGTAAAATCATTCATTGCATACTTGTTTCCTTCATCTACTTACCATTCGATTCTTCTGTTACTCAATAACCTTCTCAATCCGAAATGCCCTCCAGCTTTGTTTATTCCCCGGTTCCCTATACTGGTTTTTCCATCAACAATTGCAAAATCAACAACTGAAAGCTGCCAATTATTCTCTGTCCAATCCGCAGTCTAGAGTGCGCGTCAGAAGTGTCTTTTCCGATTTTTCAACTTTTCTTTATTTTCAATGATTTTATCCGTTTTTTCAATCGAAACAACGAAAAATAACAAATAAACATGATTGGATTCGGGAAAATCGAGTTTTTGGACCAAAATGTCGAGAACTGCTAAAATTATACTCTTGACGCGGTTTTTTTTCGAATTTGTAATGGTGTGACGTACCTGGATGACCGATTATCATGAATATTTGCACCCGGGTTTTTTTTGGATTCTGAATCGAACTGCATTCACAGATTTTCACCAAAATTTCTGGTTCTCCCGATACATCTAAAATCGGAGGTGGGGGGGGGTTTATACTTATGACGCGCACTGAACATATCGGTCGGTTTCAGTTTCCAACTGTTATTCAGATACGCACCGGTAACGGATTGGTCGGTAGACTGCAACTTTTCTGGTTTATATGTTGTAGACCTAGAAGGTCATTGCATGTTCTATTCACATTCTCATATGTAGAGAGAACACTGGCTTAGAGTCGAGCAATGAACTGAACGTGTATTTAGTCCTGGGATCCTTGTTTCACGATCCCTGGGATCTATGTACTGATGTTTTTGATATTTGAGAGATCATTTTGCCAAAGCGGTACCATTCCTACATCATCAAAAATGCAATATTCTTTCTCGGAGGCGATACCGAGATAATTGACATTAGCACACTTTGAATGCTTTGCAACAAAACAACTTTATTGGCAGGTCCACTTTCATCTGATTGACGTCGAATTCTTTGAAGTCCATTCGCCCGTTCTTTTTATACTTTAGTTGCTCTGTCACACGGCTGGTTTGGCGATAGAGTAGCGTGAACTGGAAATGATAAAAGAAGTGGATGCAATTCGAAAGCAACTCACTCTTCGATTGCAGACACACTTTTGGCTCACGCATGTTCCATCCGCTTCCCAAAAGTACGAATTGCCATCGTAGAGCTCCTCGTACGGACGACTGATGCAGTGTTTCAGCAGGTATTTATAAGCGTCCCATTTTACCGTATTGACCGCAGTGTACTGCAAGAAATGGATAATTAATATCGGACTTGTATGAATCACGGCGTTTGGCTCGGTGAAGATCTTTGCGGTCTCCGCTTGGCGGCCTGATGCGCTGATTTCCGGTCCGAACGTCTCGTCCACTTTCTGTTCTGAACTTCGCTTCTGGGATGAGTGTGGCGGAGAGACGACCAATTTTAGAAGTTGACTGCTCCTTCCCTACGACGACAGGTGTGCAGTTAGCACCTCGACGAGTACTCGGAGTTGGGACGACGAAGATGTCTAACGGGGATAGCGTTCCTAGGTGGTAGAAACTCAATTGGTGTCGCTGAAAAAAACCTGAATCAAACAATTTCTGAGAATATACTTACCTTTCTATGCTGCCAAAATCAAATTTTAGAGATTCGGTAAAAATCAATGGGAAAGAGCCCAGATCAGGGCTCTTAAGAGAACGAGGGCTGCCGAAGAAATAGAGACTAAGGGTAAATCAGTAGAATAATAGTAGTGACCGAATCAGGTCGCTAAAGGAGGGGTATTCGCATCGGCGTGGTGATTCAGGGGTAATCAGGTAAAGCCCATGTCAGGGCTCTCAAAAGAGGAAGATTGAATAGAAATGGTAGCGGAGGGAAGTGACAAGTGGGGGGGGGCGAGGTGAGACTCGGAGAACAAGTCGTAGAGGCAGTTGACATTGAGAGTACGTGGCGGAACACAGAGAATATTACGACCGCTAATGAGATGAGGAGAAGGAGATCGCGTATAAGATCGTATCAGATACTTGATCTCTGTGTAGATGGCCGGTGCCCAGGAAACTGGAACCAAAAGTTGAAAGTGAATTTCAGCATTGACAAAGCTCTATATCCTGAAAGAACGGTGGGAGGCCAAAATCTACCACTGATGGGTTGAGAGCCAGAGAAAGGAGGTTTGCCATTGCCTCACAGTTGGCCAGTTGTCAGTTGGTGACGCTTCTGGCGATGAAATCGGCGTAGTCGACTCTGGAAACGATGGGAATGATGTGAAAGAGAAACCAAGGACTCACCCTTATCTTTTCTCAATTGCGCAATCTCCCTGTCTTTCTTTTTGAGTATTTCGCCTCCGCTATTTTCTTCAGTTTTTCCTCCAACTTCTCTATCTTCTCGTCCTCCTTCTTCATCGCTCGTCCTTTTCTGAAACCTCTGAAACATGTAATCTCGCCCTATCAACCCCTTTAACTTCTCCCGTTTCTTCTCCATTTCCTTCAAACCGTTCATTTGGACGTTTGAATTCAATGAATGAAAAAAAAACACCCTTTTCCAACTGGCTAGCCCAATAGAAAATACGCAATGTTTGACCAATGATCCACTGTTCGACAGTTTTTTTCATTCCGGTATGTTTCACGAAAAAGCTTTCTCCGACTTGGTACATGTTCGGATAACATTCTCCAAGCGTTTCTTGGCCCGAAAGTTTCCGAATTAGGGGAAAAGGAGCAGAAGAACAGAATTGGCTACTATAGGGTCAAGTCAACTCGAGGAACTATGTACAGGGTGGCAATTCTCATTTCTGTTCAAAAAGCGCCGAGTAGCAACAAACAATCGACTTCTCGATCGACGTTAAACCGTCGCAATTCTACTTTTGCGGTTAAGAGTTCAGACAGCTGCTGTGAGACATCATTCCTACTACCTATCATCCGCAATGGCCCAATCCATGCCCCCAGGAGATATGAGACGACAGGAACACCATCGAGGTGATCAACGTCCAGACTACCAACACTCAGCGCCTCGGCCAGTGGAACATGTCTAAGTGCAACCCAAAAGGTAACTACGGAGAGGTTGGACGAGCGATCTGCTCCATCGGCTGGGATCTCGGTTTCTCCACCTCGTCTGTGACGAGATATATCATGATCTTGTTGCCTTCATTCTCTCACTTATTGACAAATTCATTCCTACCAGAACGCATAAACCGCACATGCATGGCAGCACTCTTCTCTACAGTCTCCTCAATCGCCCATTTCCCACTGCCCCCTTGGATTGACCCTTCCTTCCCTCACCTGCTGTGTTCGAGATCCCGGCCCCTTCAGAGAGTTCTGTCTGTCGGAGGTCGACCAGTCTACCGCTCGCCTTATGTGTTGAGTCATCTGGTGTTTACCCCTTCCCCTTTCCCGGCCACCTCTCCCCTATTGCGTCGAAAGAGAGGGAAAAGTGGAGAAAAAGCGTTTCTCTGCTTCGTCCATTCTCTCTCTCGTACCATGCTCAGGGGCGTTCCCCGTCTGAAAAAAGGTTGAGTACAGGTAGGCACCGCAACGAGTTTCTTAGTACCGCGAATTTGGCTAAACTTTCGATGGGAATGTGTTCAGAGTGTTAATAGAAGTACGTTCCCAAAAAATCTTTCAAAAATGTTCGGTGGTTCCCGAGTTATAGTCATTTTAATGAGCAATTTTTTAGTACTGAAGTTCTGACGAGTGGGCGGGGCTTAGCGGTCGCCACAGCGCGGCGGCGGACCCGGTCGACCGAACGGCGGCCGGGCGTGGTACCACTACACCAAAAGTGGCACTCGGGGTCGACTTCGCACAGTGCGTTGATAATCTCGCGCCGCGCGGCCGCTCTTCGCGTTCAAAAAATGACGAAATTGGAATGAAAAAACGTTATAAAAATTTTTGGCGCGAGCCGATTTTGATGGTTCTTGAACAAATCGCTTGCAGGGCGAAGAAAATACGGTAATGTACAGGGCGGTATGTCTCACTAACTAATGCCTGGTTGATTTTTTTCATACAGAAGATCGCGGTGGGCGTTCCCTTTCTTTTTTCTCGGCGGGTTTTTGTGGCGTTTTTCCAATCTGAAAAAATAACCTGTACTTAGGCACCGCAACGAAAGGGGGCATGGCCGGTCGAATTCTTGTGACTATTCCGTTTTGGGTCTTTGTGGACCTGTAGCGCGGCTAGTTTATGGTCGGCCACTATAGAAACGACTAAAGTATACGTATTCGACCACGTAGAATCGATTGGCATTATCAGTTTTATCAGAAAACTACTAGTTTTCCCGAAAAATTCAGAAAACAAGGATGGCGCTCAAATAGTCGCATTTTTAGCCTCAATAAAAATTTCTGTCACGTCTTTTGACGATTGATTCCGCTCATTTTTGATACGTAGAATCAGTTTTTGCTGTCAGATTCAAAATTCGCTCGCGCCAAAATTTTATTTTCAGCCTCAAACTGCGACTGAAAATTAAAAAAAATTTTCAGCGATGACCCTATGTTTTTATGACTGGATAGCATAAAACAAGTCTCTGACAACATGTTCCCAAATTTTTGGAGCTTTTGGCCAATTTTGAACACCTTTCTGTCTCCTCCGAAATGACCGTGTTTCATGGAAAACACACATTTTCGCGATTTTGAGACATTTACAAATCTCTGTCACGTGTTTTGACACCAAAACTGAATTCTACGGCAAATTTGCAAGCGATTTGTTCAAGAACCATCAAAATCGGCTCGCGCCAAAAATTTTTATAACGTTTTTTCATTCCAATTTCGTCATTTTTTGAACGCGAAGAGCGGCCGCGCGGCGCGAGATTATCAACGCACTGTGCGAAGTCGACCCCGAGTGCCACTTTTGGTGTAGTGGTACCACGCCCGGCCGCCGTTCGGTCGACCGGGGTCCGCCGCCGCGCTGTGGCGACCGCTAAGCCCCGCCCACTCGTCAGAACTTCAGTACTAAAAAATTGCTCATTAAAATGACTATAACTCGGGAACCACCGAACATTTTTGAAAGATTTTTTGGGAACGTACTTCTATTAACACTCTGAACACATTCCCATCGAAAGTTTAGCATAGAGCTTTGTCAATGCTGAAATTCACTTTCAACTTTTGGTTCCAGTTTCCTGGGCACCGGCCATCTACACAGAGATCAAGTATCTGATACGATCTTATACGCGATCTCCTTCTCCTCATCTCATTAGCGGTCGTAATATTCTCTGTGTTCCGCCACGTACTCTCAATGTCAACTGCCTCTACGACTTGTTCTCCGAGTCTCACCTCGCCCCCCCCCCCCCACTTGTCACTTCCCTCCGCTACCATTTCTATTCAATCTTCCTCTTTTGAGAGCCCTGACATGGGCTTTACCTGATTACCCCTGAATCACCACGCCGATGCAAATACCCCTCCTTTAGCGACCTGATTCGGTCACTACTATTATTCTACTGATTTACCCTTAGTCTCTATTTCTTCGGCAGCCCTCGTTCTCTTAAGAGCCCTGATCTGGGCTCTTTCCCATTGATTTTTACCGAATCTCTAAAATTTGATTTTGGCAGCATAGAAAGGTAAGTATATTCTCAGAAATTGTTTGATTCAGGTTTTTTTCAGCGACACCAATTGAGTTTCTACCACCTAGGAACGCTATCCCCGTTAGACATCTTCGTCGTCCCAACTCCGAGTACTCGTCGAGGTGCTAACTGCACACCTGTCGTCGTAGGGAAGGAGCAGTCAACTTCTAAAATTGGTCGTCTCTCCGCCACACTCATCCCAGAAGCGAAGTTCAGAACAGAAAGTGGACGAGACGTTCGGACCGGAAATCAGCGCATCAGGCCGCCAAGCGGAGACCGCAAAGATCTTCACCGAGCCAAACGCCGTGATTCATACAAGTCCGATATTAATTATCCATTTCTTGCAGTACACTGCGGTCAATACGGTAAAATGGGACGCTTATAAATACCTGCTGAAACACTGCATCAGTCGTCCGTACGAGGAGCTCTACGATGGCAATTCGTACTTTTGGGAAGCGGATGGAACATGCGTGAGCCAAAAGTGTGTCTGCAATCGAAGAGTGAGTTGCTTTCGAATTGCATCCACTTCTTTTATCATTTCCAGTTCACGCTACTCTATCGCCAAACCAGCCGTGTGACAGAGCAACTAAAGTATAAAAAGAACGGGCGAATGGACTTCAAAGAATTCGACGTCAATCAGATGAAAGTGGACCTGCCAATAAAGTTGTTTTATTGCAAAGCATTCAAAGTGTGCTAATGTCAATTATCTCGGTATCGCCTCCGAGAAAGAATATTGCATTTTTGATGATGTAGGAATGGTACCGCTTTGGCGAAATGATCTCTCAAATATCAAAAACATCAGTACATAGATCCCAGGGATCGTGAAACAAGGATCCCAGGACTAAATACACGTTCAGTTCATTGCTCGACTCTAAGCCAGTGTTCTCTCTACATATGAGAATGTGAATAGAACATGCAATGACCTTCTAGGTCTACAACATGTAAAGCAGAAAAGTTGCAGTCTACCGACCAATCCGTTACCGGTGCGTATCTGAATAACAGTTGGAAACTGAAACCGACCGATATGTTCAGTGCGCGTCATAAGTATAAACCCCCCCCCCCCCACCTCCGATTTTAGATGTATCGGGAGAACCAGAAATTTTGGTGAAAATCTGTGAATGCAGTTCGATTCAGAATCCAAAAAAAACCCGGGTGCAAATATTCATGATAATCGGTCATCCAGGTACGTCACACCATTACAAATTCGAAAAAAAACCGCGTCAAGAGTATAATTTTAGCAGTTCTCGACATTTTGGTCCAAAAACTCGATTTTCCCAAATCCAATCATGTTTATTTGTTATTTTTCGTTGTTTCGATTGAAAAAACGGATAAAATCATTGAAAATAAAGAAAAGTTGAAAAATCGGAAAAGACACTTCTGACGCGCACTCTAGACTGCGGATTGGACAGAGAATAATTGGCAGCTTTCAGTTGTTGATTTTGCAATTGTTGATGGAAAAACCAGTATAGGGAACCGGGGAATAAACAAAGCTGGAGGGCATTTCGGATTGAGAAGGTTATTGAGTAACAGAAGAATCGAATGGTAAGTAGATGAAGGAAACAAGTATGCAATGAATGATTTTACAGATGTGCCCTTGTTTTCGCAAGAAGCGGAGATTACAAGAGACGGACCCTGGATACGCCTTTTCCGATTGATACCGTATACTATCACTTTACAACTTCATAGTGCCACTTGATACGACGGTATACAGAGTAAACTGTATCTGGCACGAAGATGATGGCCATGAAACGGAGACCTTTTTGCAGCCAATCGGATACCCGCATGTAATGAGATATGAAATTCCGAGAAATGAAAACATTGTGCTTCAGTTACAAAATTGGCAATATTTTGTCTCGAAATATGGGTTCAGTGGGATGCGAGTACTCGATTCCACGAAAAGAGGGAGCGATAGGGAAAATGGAAAATAATTGTTAACATATTAATTTTATTGCTAATTATTAAGAAGAGTTTCTGTGGGTTTGAAACCTCTTTGTATGAATTGTAAAGCCATCTTGCTTTTCAGAGGGGGATGGTATTATTTTGGAAAATTAATTCATCCTTGTTTTGGCAAAAAATGTGACAATTTGACAGTGCATTAGTCAATCTATTTTCTTTGAGAATTTCACTCAGCTCTCAGCAAGCACATGACAGTTGTCTCTGAAAATTACGCCAACGAGAGTTAGTGAGACACAGTCATTTGATAAGGCGAATTCAATCGGAAAAAGTATGTAATGTTACTTTGTTGTATGTGAGTGTCATTCCTGTGCTGTGTGACTGATATCATTGAGTGCACACGCAAAACCTTCTGCTTCAGATATCTAATGAAGCATAACATTCATGTTACGGGTGCAGGAGCTGTATTTGAATGAAACGAGATGCTGGACATAACCTCGAATTATAACATTTCACATTGTAAGTTGTAAGTTATTTAAAAATACAGGGTGGCTAATAAGATTGAATCCAAATCTTGCGCTCGTTTTTGGCACAGTGCCAACTTTGATTTTCGAAATACTTCGAAAAGTTTCCAAAATAGTGACACTACATATATAAGGTTCCCTGGAAAGCAGTTGTCATTTGTTATATCGGAGCTGAAGCCATGCACTCTGCACCTCAACGCGCCACAATACTCAAGTTCAAGGATACAGGTAATTTTACCGCACTTCCAAAAAATGTAAAAGACCGCGATCGTTTAGCACTGATTTAAGAATTTTGAGCGGAGCGGTTCAGAAGCACATGAAAAAGGGTCTCGGTCAGTTCCTTCGTGGTCTGTACTTGAGGAATGTGGTAAAGAAGAATCAGCTGCAAAACGCATAAAAAACTGTTCGAAAATGCTTCTGATTACGATGGTCAGCGACTGTTCATCCTTGAGGAATACTGGCGCCGTCCCATGGCTCCGAATCTCCCAAAATCGTTCTCAAACGCATTTTTTCTGGTAACGGAGGAAGGAGATGTGGCAAGCTTCCTCGCCAGATCTCAACCCCTTAAACTCCCCCGTCTGGGCGTATCTTGAGAAGAAGTTCTCAGCTCATTCAAACACATTCTCTGAAGCAAACCATTCTGAAGGCCCGACATCGACGGCGATTTTCACTGCACAAATAGACAAAAAGGGTGGAACAGTATCAGACTTGAAGAAAATTGCCAGACTAGTGGGAATTATTCATACTGCTTCGAATCAATTTTTAAAAAGAAATTTTCAAATCTAGTGAGATAACTCTATGTATACTCTGAGCAGCAGTTAAAAGTGGCCCTGTATGGCAAGTATACTCGTATCCGTGCCACATACGGTATACATATTGAGGATACCTTCGTATCACAGTATCTAATGAAGTCGTAAACTGATAGTATACGTCGTCAATATGAAGTGTCGTATCCACGCTCCGCCCTCGCAAACTCCGCCTCTTTTCGGTGAAGAAACTATGGGCACAATAGAGGAACATCTCAAGAATCATTCATTCCATTCTTGTTTCTCAATCTATCCATTTCTCCTTCCTGGGGTGTCTCCGGGTAGCCTTCTCTTATTTTCCCATTTTTCAGACAACATGTCCATGAGCAAGATTGCCGTCTCCCTCGTCGAACAAGAGAAATGGGAAAAGTTCCATCCGAATACAGAGATGATCACAAGGAAGAACGGAAGACTCCTCTTCCCGCATCTTACCTACGCCATCACAGGGCTCAATCCGAGAGCACGTTTCGCAATGCAAGTATACTTGGAACGAGTTGACGAGAACAAGTACACGTTTGGAGAGAACGGGTGGAAAGTGGCTGGACAAGGAGATCCGATCCTCCCGATTCAATATGTACAACATTCATCTGGATCTTGTTATGGACAGCAGTGGATGACCAAGGGTGTCTCGTTTGACTTCCTCAAGATCACCAATGATCCGGAGAACACTGACCCAAACATTGTGAGTGACAGTAAATGTTCCAATCGTCTCATAATCTTTTCCATCGTTCAGATCACTGTTCAGAGCATGCACAAGTATCAGCCCGTGCTTACAGTAAGAAGAATCGCAGACAATTACATAGAGGAGTTCCGTCTGCAACAGACACAATTCATTGTCGTCACTGTTTATCAGGTATGCTACTTTTCTATTTAAACAATTCCAAGTTCTATCTTTCAGAACGATGACATTAGTAAACTGAAGATATCCTACAACAAGTTTGCCGCATCGTTCCGATCGGATCGAAAGAGAGGAAATTCTGGAGACAAAGAGACGCAGAATGCAAAGCGTAGACGTCCTACCGATAGCTCCTCTGCCACTTCTCCGTTTCCCACTCCACCGCTCCAGAACCAGATGACTCTCAACGCGCCTCCCACTCTGTTTTACCAATCTCCTTCGGCTGTTCCCATGATGAGCCATTCCAGCAACTTTTACGCTACGAACTACAACAATTTCAACAACTTCGGATACTACGGCAACTCCTGGAACTATGACAATCAACAGAGTTACTTGAACACGCCCAGTTGGTACATGAATCAGCCTCCGATGACGAATCCAACTGTGTCCCCATTCAACTCTTTCATGTACCACTAATTGAATTGTTCAAAAATGATCTGCTAATTTTCGTTGTTCGCAAATGTAACTTTGTTTGTTGGTTGTGTTGCTTTCTATGGAATTTGATGCTTCTAATCATGATTATTTTTTACTTAATTCATCAACAAATTCCTGTTGTAAACGCGATTGGGTTTTGAATATTTTCATTAATACATTTCATCGATACTTTTGTTTGTTATCGCACACATGTATATTATGTTCTTCCATAAGTTTCTGACATTTCTTGTGTCTCATCTTTGGTAGTTTTCCTCTAGCCGTGGGATTGTTTTCCAAGGCGGTCATTTTGGCAAGAAATAGACGATAATCAGTGCTGATAGACCATTTTTCCATTCATTGCCAGCTTCCAAGGTCGCCGAGAATCATTTCTGTCTTTTCACCTAACAAACAACATTGACAGAGATAGACTGGTTCGATGCTTCTATTTCTGACCGGACTCATGTTTTACTGAATGGTTCGATTACTGGCGATAGGTAGGGGGTCTACTATGTATTCTAACTATGCGCCAGAGTAATAGTAGATTGATGGCGTCAAAATGACCATAAACCGAACTTTATGTAAGACTTTCCACATTATAAAACCACTTCTCTAGCCATCTTTAACGACGTTTTGACGGAGCACATTTGGAAGCAAAATAGGAAAACAGCATTGATGTCATTCATGCACGTGCACCTGTCGACAACATGAAAAACCGTTTGTTCAAGACGGGTGGGAAGTTGCTGCAATAGACTTATCCCGCCGTCTATCATAACCATTCTGCCCTTCCTATTATGATTTCGTTCTACGTCTTCTCCGCTGTTAACGGCAATCAGTTCGATCAGTGGGGATACAGTGCGCGTCATAATGATAGCCCACCCCCATTTTTGAACGTTTTGAGAAGAACCAGACATTTTCATGAAAATCTGTGAATGCCAATCGTTTTCTCATGCAAAATAACCCCCGGGTGCAAATTTTCAGGATACAGGGTCGAGATTGAGTACCCAAACCAGAAAAATGTGCATTTTCCAGCGCGTCATAATGATAGCCCACCCCCGAAAAAACGGGTTTCGTACTGATTTCTTGAGCTGATATCGCATTTCTAACACACTGAATCTGTATTTTCTTACTAATTGAGACGTTTTTTGAGTATTTGAGTCGATCTCAAATACATGGTAGCCCATCGACCGATCGAAAATTGCGAAAACAGCCAAATTCACGGAAAAATCCCAAAATGTCAAAATTTTTGAATTAGGTGGAGTGGATAGATGAGTGGAATTGCTTTTTTTCGTGGTTTAACAGTGTTTGTAAACAATTTCTTGAAAGTTCTTCTCTATTTTGGATGCAAAGTCCATTTCTGCTTCAGAAATGAAAGTCTGCTGTAGGTTCGGATACAGGAAAACCGGCGACCTCATTGAAAAATCATAGGCCATTGTATTTAAAAGATCTGTTATCACTTACTCAGCATGGAAGCCAATCAAGAATGTTATTATATAATCGAGAATAACTTTTTTTGAATTCTAAATTTGCGCTAAACACCAGCATACGGGTGAAAGAGAGGCGGCCTGAGCAGTTGACTGACTGTCGATCATCAACATTGACTAATCAGCCACCTCGGATCCAGAAAAAGTACCGGAAAGCTTCATAATACCCAACAATGTTGATTCTCGAGAAAATGTTTGGTTCCGAGCAATAACGCTGCTCGTGTCTCTAACACTTCCGCGAAGGCGACTGTTTCCGCTGTCACGAGTCGAGCCTCCTTTTTTTCTGACTGTTTGGACTATTCTGATTGTTTTTGAAGACTTCCTCAAGTGTTTCCAATCTGTGTTCATCCGTTTCATCGCTTGTTTTCAATGAGGTCGCCGGTTTTCCTGTATCCGATCTTACAGCAGACTTTCATTTCTGAAGCAGAAATGGACTTTGCATGCAAAATAGAGAGGAACTTTCAAGAAATTGTTTACAAACACTGTTAAACCACGAAAAAAAGCAATTCCACTCATCTATCCACTCCACCTAATTCAAAAATTTGACATTTTGGGATTTTTCCGTGAATTTGGCTGTTTTCGCAATTTTCGATCGGTCGATGGGCTACCATGTATTTGAGATCGACTCAAATACTCGAAAAACGTCTCAATTAGTAAGAAAATACAGATTCAGTGTGTTAGAAATGCGATATCAGCTCAAGAAATCAGTACGAAACCCGTTTTTTCGGGGGTGGGCTATCATTACGACGCGCTGGAAAGTGCACATTTTTCTGGTTTGGGTACTCAATCTCGACCCTGTTTCCTGAAAATTTGCACCCGGTGGTTATTTTGCATGAGAAAACGATTGACAGTCACAGATTTTCATGAGAATGTCTGGTTCTTCTCAAAACGTTCAAAAATGGGGGTGGGCTATCATTATGACGCGCACTGTACTATGCAGAGGCATGACAACACCACAATCAACAGAACTTCATGCCAAGGTGGATCAGCAATGCTTCCGATGGCGCCAACTGCGAATACACCACTCAACTCATCTTCCACTCTATTGTTCCGTATTTCTGTTCGTGTTTGCTTATAAACGTTCATTTCATTCAAAATTAGCACGAAGGGCTTTCATCGAACTGCTCCTGACTACAAGAGGCTCAGTTTGTCATGTTTTTAATGTCAGCAAACGTTTCACGTAGTTTCAGATGTCATGGGTTTCAATGGAGACTGACTGCGGTTAATGGCTTTCGAAGCCACTCTTCTTCAGATTTTCATCGGTTTTTCATGATCATTTATGCTAGTTTTCACTCCGAAAGTGTCCCCGTGGGTCGTCGTATGCACCTCCAGAACGAATAGAAAATCAATAACTGAACAGGCAGGTGTGACCCTCGTCCTCGCTGGCTGCGTCTCTCACTCTCTCTCCCACTCTCCACATTCGAGTCACATCTCAGTCATTCTCGACTACATCTCGCCGTTGATTTGGTGACTCTACTATTCTCTTCTTATTCGCCAACCGTTGCGTCCGCGTCTTTAACAATGCAGTGAGTTTCAATACTTTCCGTGTGCAAATTCTAGACAGAATGACAGGAATCTTTGAGCATACGCACATGATATTGAAAACGTAATCGCCTCTGATTATTAGTTTCTTTTCCAGTCTTCCACCGATTGCGAAGGTTGAGATGTTCTCGTGGGAAGACAAGATGTTCAGAACGCAAACGATGCACAGGGAAACGTACGAGTGTACTTTCGTCGACTCGTCGCGGTTAGTCTTTCAGGGAAACTGCAGATATCAGTAATTGAATTTTCAGCAAACCAGAGAGACACAATGTTCTCGATATCCCTCATAGACATATCGTCAATTACTGGGAGCGTGTCATGATGTCGATCGAGGAGGAAAGACACAGAGTGGAATGCACCGACGTCGGGTGTGAGTGGCCGGGCAGTGTCGAATCTGATGAGGCAGCCCGTCGTCGCGAGAGCTACGAGAGTCTCCAGGCGATGGAAAAAGCTGGGTATATGTTGGAGGGAGGCTGCGATTGTCAGGAAGAAATCGTGAGTTTTTATTCGAGACTAGAAATACGTGTGGAAATAATAAGTGAGGAAATGAAAACAATTTCTCATTATGAGTAATTTTAATTCGATTCCGATCGTTCCCATGGATACGCAGATAGTTTCAGAGGGCAGTTTTAAAACTATACTCATTTGTTTCTTTAAAATCGAAATTCGAACCTAATTTTCAGGACGAAATGAACAAACGCCTCGATGCCCAACAAGCTGCTGCCGATAAAGCCAGAAAGATCAAGGAGAGAAAACAGCGCAATGGTGGTGCTGCTCGCTCGAAGGCCGCTGCCTATCGTCGTGCCGCTCTCGCAAAGTTTCTTGCCACCAGTCGTGCGGCTGGCTTGAAGATCGATGATTCTAATGATTCTGCTCGCTCGGAGACGGCTTCATCCAGTGGCACTGCTCGCTCGGAGACAGCTTCATCCAGTGGTGCTGCTCGCTCGGAGACCGCTTCATCCAGTGGTGCTGCTCGCTCGAAAACGGCTGCCTCTCGCCATGCCGCAATCGCGAAGTCTGTTGCCTCCACTGGTGCTCGGAGACCGCTTGACGGTCTGCGCTCTCATGCGAATACCACCCAATAATCTCGGTTTCTGTTGACGTGTCGAATTTTATGACTTTTGATTGAATGATCACTTATTTTTTCATATTCAAATGTATTGTAATTATTTATTGATTGTAAATGAATGATATCAGCCCGGGTATTTGGACGTTTTTTAATCCGAAAATAAATGTGATTCGAGCGATTCGAGCGGTCTCTTGTGTTCAACGTGTTTATTAATATTTCAAAGTTAAATCCGTTTCCGGTCCAAAAATGATTGTTTATTCGGTTGCAGATACCCGAAAGCGTAAGAAGGTAAAATTCTAAATCCCCTCCCTGTTTCCTTGTACCAATTATAAAAGTGTTTTTTCCAATGACCTTGTTGTTGTTGTTGCAGCAGAGGTAAATCGTTGTTTCTCTCGAGTCGAAAGAGGTTTGGAGGAGACCATAGGCGTCGGCTGATAGCCCTTCCTGAGGTCCCACCGATTGATGGCCAGGCAGTTTAGAAGGTGTGGTGTTGCTCCTGAGACGTCGCCGCATTCCGTGCACTTGGGGATTTCGGTTCCGCGGACTTTCGTTGCACATACGGTGAACATAGTCGAATGGCCGCATTGGAGGCGGGCGAGTTCCGTTCGAACTGATCTCGGTAGATTCCTTTCAATTCTGGCGATGCGGGGCGGCTTGGTTTCAGCAGGCTGTTGGGCGGGTCTTGAAGATGAATTGTTGCACGAAAAGTGTGTGCGAGAGCCGTAGAGCGGCTTTCTTCTCCATCGTGCTCATATTGACGTCGTTCGCAATGAGAGGCTTCAGGGGCTGGGGGGGGGGGGCTCCCTGGAGAGCTTCCCTATGAAATCCGCTCTTCTAGTTAATGGTCGTTCGCCGAGTACCGTACCCACGCAAATTGAACGGCACCCCGAATAGAAGGGCACTCCTGGCAAAATTACTGAAAATCCGTTGACAATAGTCTTTCTGAGTCATCAGTCGTTTCGGGGCGGAAGAAGTGTTACTTTTGATACAAGATCATGAATGAACGTCCCGGGATACCGGCACCTCAAACGCAGCCGGAGAATCATTACATCTCGAGATTGATAAGAAATACGACATTCGAGTTCCTAAAATTGAAAAAAAAAGTACTTGGACTTGGACTTGGATAGTCCATATCTAGCTGTTGTAGCTGTGGACTAGACACTTCCAGGAACTTCTGGATCTTGCTAGGCGTGGCCAGAGGACGTGTTCGGCGATGATTCCTATCCGTCTCCTTCCTGATCTTCCCAGGCCTATTAAATTGCGATTGTGCTGATGTATCTTCACTTCGTTCACCACGTCATCTTCCCATCTCTTCTTCGGTCTGCCTTTGCGTCGCTTGAATTCATCGATTCCTTTCGGAATTTCCCATTCGGTGATTCTCTTGCAAATTCTCGCGGGTGGCATTCTGGCGACGTGTCCGGCCCACTTCAACTTCTTCTTGATGATCACATTCTCGAGATTCGGCGGTGTTCCTGCGTCGGCTGCGTACCAGATGTGACTCGCAGCTCTGTTGATTCTCTTGACGTCTTCTACTTTCGTATTCTAGGTCTCGCATGCGTAAGTCATGGCGGGGATAGACGTGGTCATCAAGTAGTGGTGCTTTTCAGCTACTGGAATCTCTTTGATGTAGTCCTTGATGTTGTTGAAGGCGGCCCATCCAGCTCGTATCCTGTTGTCGATCTCGAAGTTCAGGTTGCCGTCTTTCTGGAGAGTTCTTCCCAGGTACTTCATCTTGTCGACGTCTTCGAGTGGCTCGTTGTTGACTTTGATCTGATCTGTGTCTGCTGCCCGATTTCTCAGTACTTTTGACTTCGAAGTGTTGAACAGGAGACCCGCAGGAAGGCACGTAGAGGCGATCGTTGAGGCTCTTCTGGAAGCGTCGGCGGGTGACTTGTCGATGAGAACCAGGTCATCTGCAAAGAGTAGTCGAGATATTCGTACTCCATTGACTTTGATTCCCCAGTCTTCGTCGTCTTCTTCTGGTAACGGATCTGCTTCGTTGAGTAGCGACTGCAGCGTGATTGCGAAGAGTGCTGGCGAGGAGGAGTCTCCTTGCCGTACTCCTCTTTCCACGGGAATCTTCAGTTGCTTTCCTAGCATTTCCATCCTGCCAGTCCCGATTTCGTTCGATCTTCTGATTGCTTCGGCATACTGAGGTGGAAATCCAGCTTGGACGAGTGCCGATTGAACCGTGTGCCAGTGTACTGAGTCGAATGCTGCTTTGAAGTCGATGAAGGTGAGTATGAACGGTTGTTCGTACTCATCACACTTCTCCCAGAGTCCGGCTAGCGACTGGAGGTTTTCGGCGCAGCTTCGCCCTGCTCTGAAGCCGTTTTGGGATTCGTCCAGGTATTCTTCAGCAAAGGAATTGAGTCTCCGAGTGAGGACTTTTGTGAAGATTTTGCCGGGGAGCGAGAGGATAGAGATCGGTCTGACGTCTTTCATCTGCTCCGGTTTTGACTTCTTTTCGATCAGTTTGAACTTGATTTCGTTCCAAGCTTCGAGAGTGGTCCCCTTGGCGATGGATTCATTGAAGCATCTCGTCAGATTCCTCGTGAGAGCGGGACCTCCGTATTTCAGGAGAGTCGCTGTTACCTCGTCGATTCCTGGAGCTGCGCCGGCTTTCGTCGTGGAGACTGCTGCGACGACTTCAGCTTCGAGTATCGGAAGAGGGTTCTTCTGTGAGAACTGAAGGTCCGTTGGCCTGATCGAGGGTCCTTTGAACTGTTCGGAGAAGTGGTCTTTGGCCGCTGCTCTAATTGCTTCACGATTTGTAGTCATTGCACCGTTGGGAAGTTTGAGTTTCGTGACGGGAGATTGACTTTGACTGAGGCAACTCTTCGCTTTGTCAATGAGTTCCTCGTAAGTGGCGCTGTCGAGCTCGGAGGACCTTCCGGCGATTTCCGCTTGTAGGGTCTCCTTGTCCGTCTTAGCATCCACTTTCTTCGGATCCTTCGGTCTTCTGGATCTCCGGTTGATGACTCGATTGGCAATCCGGAGGGTGGCACGAACGATCCTGTGGTCCGAGAGGTTGTTCTTCGAAGTGTACGTAATTACATCGGTGCAGAGGAATCTGAGGGAGGTTTTTGACATTATGTAGTCTATCGTAGTCGAAGATTCGTTGTTGTCACTTCTCCAGGTCCAGTACATCTTCTTTTTCTTCTTGAAGAAGGTGTTCAAAATTGAGAGACGGAGAGAGTAAACGAGGTTTACAATTCGGTCTCCGTTGTCGTTTCTGTCGGTGTACTTGTTTCCGAATCGGCCAATGTGCGGGTGATCTTCAGTTGTTGTTCGACCGAGAACGCCCTTGAAGTCTCCGCAAAGAAAGATTTTCCATTCCTTGGGTATTGTCCGATAACATTTCTCGATGTCTCGATAGAACTTGTCTAGCACCTCCGTTTTCGCCGAGTTTGTTGGGGAGTAAACATTGACTACTGCGATTTTTGTAGCTCCGATTCTGAGCTTGAGAATCGCCAGCCTCTCAGAATAGCTTTCCGTCTCCAAAATCGATTTTCTGTATTCTTTTGCTATCCAGAATCCGAGGCCTCCGACTTTCTTCTGTTTCATGGGCAAGAAAATGAACTCGTTTCCCTCGTCCGAGATGATTGACTGCTCAATCGGGATTCGGGTTTCCTGCAGCGCGATGATAGCGCAGTTTGACTCGATGGCGAGGAGATTCTCGTGGAAGCAACGGGTTGGATCTGCGAGTGAGCGGGTGTTGTGGGTTCCGAGCATGATGATGAGCTTGGGTTTGGTTGGGAAGGTGTGGTGATGGTTTTGGTGTTGTTGGTGTTGTGGTCTTGCAGGTCGATTACTCGACCTGCTGGCGTTACCGTCTTCCTCCGACGCCCGGGAGGGGCGAACGCTTTGGCCCCTTTCCGGGGAGTCCGTCGGGGTTTGATCCATCAGTTGTTCCTTTATTATAGTATCTCTGGAAATTGATTTTCTCTTCCGGTCCGGGGCTCCAGCCCTTACGGTTTTCCATTCAGTCTATCGACGTCGATTGAATGAAGCGAGGATTTGTGTCCTATTGGCCTTGACTGGATTGATCTCATATGACTGCTTGTCGACGGCAGCATGTTGATCCGAGTCCGTTTCCCGATCCGCACCGCTTGGAGGTTGAACAAGCGGATCATTACATCTCGAGATTGATAAGAAATACGACATTCGAGTTCCTAAATTGAAAAAAAGTATCATTCCACATGGTTCCAACAGACCCCAAATCACACAAAACACATTTTTAAACCGGTATAAACTATTCGCATTTCCTTTCCTGGCTCATCAGATCAAAAAATTAGAAATTATGCTAATTTCAGGAATTCTTGTGTTCTCAAGTGAGAAATGATAATATAATGATACGGATTGAACGGAAAAACCTTGAAAACAGTCATTAATAACAGTTGGAACAGTTTCAGATACAATAAATGTTCAGAATACAATTGTTTGTGGGGGGTGTCCTGTATCTTCATTGGATGCACTGTAGCTTCGCCTTATCAAACCTCTCTTACGCACCTCCCCATCTTACTTGTTTACCATTTCATTATCATCATGAAGTGACCAACCAACAACATTTTGCAGACGAAGTCGTTTGTTCGCCTTTTTCACCGCCGATGCCGAGAATTCCGTCTGAGCCGAGAAGGCATTGCGGCAATAGTCCACTCTACAGCAAACTTCGTGCCACCGTTAAGATTAAGCAAATCGTTTCTGTTCAGCTGTTGTTTCACAGAAGGTCTTTCTGTATTGTTCACGGATGACGGTGAGTTGAATTTCTAGGAATTAACACTTAACAATATTCGTTTCAGAGTACAAACGTCTTATGGACCCACTGCTGTCATTCAAGCAAAGCGTCAAGCCAGTGCCCACCATCCACGAGCTCTTCAAGATGGTGTTCACGGGACACCCAGAGACCTGAGTTCGAGTCCTTGCCTCAGCCCCCGGGTTCACCCAGCCTCAATTGGGTAGTAGCTTTGTCTACGAAGGGTAATCGGTCACACTCCCCGGCCCGGACGTGACTTAAACTAGGCCAACTTCGGATCACCACCGGGTGTCTTCGGAACCTGAAATCCGAGATCCGCAGCTCCTAGAGCTTGAAATACGGATCGACTTTATCCTTTATCCTTATCCTAATATTCGTTTCAGAGTACAAACGTCTTATGGACTCACTGCTGCCATTCAAGCAAAGCGTCAAGCCAGTGCCCACCATCCACGAGCTCTTCAAGATGGTGTTCACGGGACACCCAGAGACCCTTGGTAAGTGACTATAGAGCTTTCAACAGTATTCGAGTTTTGCAACAAACTATTTCGAAAAAATTCTCAAGAAATGCATCGTTATCCAGCTCATATATCTGTCAATCAGTTTTGGAATGCCATTGATATTAGGGAGGTGTTGACAAAATGTTGGAAAAATGCAATGTAACTGTGACCAAAATGTCATGTTCCAAAATGTTACGAAAATGACCATAATGTAATTTTTTTTGTGACCAAAATGTACCTTTTTTCTACGCGCTCGGAACAAATATTTTTTGCATCGGATACATAATTGACGATATTTTGTACTGGTATTCAACAGATTTTTCTATTAGAAGATCCAAATTTAGCGTAAATTAGACTTTCTGAAATAAACGAAACATGTTCCTCAAAACGTTTTAGTGTGTGACTATGTTTTCCAGTTTTTCTCATGATGTTTCAAAAAAGAATCTGTTGAATACCAGTACAAAATATCGTCAATTATGTATCCGATGCAAAAAATATTTGTTCCGAGCGCGTAGAAAAAAGGTACATTTTGGTCACAAAAAAAATTACATTATGGTCATTTTCGTAACATTTTGGAACATGACATTTTGGTCACAGTTACATTGCATTTTTCCAACATTTTGTCAACACCTCATATTAGGTGCCACTCAATTTGGAGTTTTGCATTGGTTTTCCGAATATGATTATGTAACGGATGCTTCTATTGACTTAAAAAGCGACCTCAAAATTGGCTTTTAGTAATTTGATTTTCTGTTGTTAAATTTGATGCAAAATGATGGAATCAGTCTAGAAAAGATGATTTACGCCAAATTAGAGCCTCGGAATGAGTTCAGAGCCCATGAAGTAAACGGCAAACCAGTAACTTCGGAGTGTTGTAGTTAGCTGAACATTCAGAAGATTATCAACAGATTGATTTTTCCTGACTGGCTGAAAATTTCAAAAAAAAATTTGAAAACATGCATCCGATAGTTTTGAGAAGCAAAACACGTCTTTGAGGAACGCCAACAGGAGGTTTCTCTGCATCGCGTCTGTTACGGAGTGGCCGAGACGGCGACGGCATCGTTGAAGCTGCGTAGGAAGGTGTCGAAATTCTCATCCGGTAGTCCGGAGAACACCGAGATACCCTGGGTTGGTTTGAAGAGGCTGGCGATGGTGTTGATTGCGGGTAAAGATGGGCTTTGTTTTGCTGGTGCTTCAGGGGTAACTGGTAATGGTGCTCTAATAAGGGCGCAGGTGGTCGGGTCGACCGACCTTGCAGTCTCACTTGAAGAGTTACAACGGTCTTCTCTAGAGCTAGCAAGGTAAGTCTACCAATTCCATAAGCTCCTTGATTCGCATGTATTTCCCTAACTTATTACCACATCTTCCATCATCTCCCTCTTTTCCCCCTGTTCTTTTCTTGTCTTTTTTTCTCTATTCTCTCTCCCTCTACTACTCCCACTTCCTATTTTTCTCCTGTCTAATTTTTTTCTTTTTTTTTGGTTTTAGTTTCTTGCGGATCTATTACCATAACACGCATTATTCTTCCGAATAAATGAGGAAATGAGTCAGAACAGTTAGTGTGCACTGGAATGCTTTAGGAGGTAGTTCGCATATCCAGAGTCACCCAGAAACGGTTCGTGGTTCCCTTCCAATCTCGACAGGACTCATTCGCAGGGTGAGGCCACCGGTCACATTTTATAACATTAAAACTGAGAACTTGGGAGCATCATTAGATATTCGGTGAAATTTCGTTAAGGAAAAGAGCTTTTTCACCCGATCTGCTTCACGTCGGTGTCTATATAACCGACACCGTCTCTCAGAATTCCCGCAAAACAAACGAATGAGTTTACATTCAACTACTAATTCATTGAAAAATTCGAATAAAATCATAATTGAACAAGAATTACGTATTTGTACCGTCTGGGTCGCTCCTATCATCACTTCTGATTTTTAGTTTTTTTTTCCAAATTCTTCTGTTGACTCCAGCTGACCACTTTCACGTGATTTCTTCGAGTCGATTTTCGCTTTGTCGAACACACCCGTGTCCTGAAATGAGATCCTCAGTAACACGAGAGAAATGAAGTTCCCAACTCACCACAAGAAACCAGATGTCCATCTCCAGCACCATGAAACGCCGAATCGATTTTCGCTTTCTCGAACACACCCGTGTCCTGAAATGAGATCCTCAGTAACACGAGAGAAATGAAGTTCCCAACTCACCACAAGAAACCAGATGTCCATCTCCAGCGCCATGAAACGCCGAATCGATTTTCGCTTTCTCGAACACACCCGTGTCCTGAAATGAGATCCTCAGTAACACGAGAGAAATGAAGTTCCCAACTCACCACAACAAATCAGACGTCCATATCCAGCGCCATGAAACGCCGGAAGAATTGGCGGGTACATGGGAAAATAAATGAGGAAAGACGACCGACAAGACAGGGAAAGGGTGCACAGGTGGGAAGGGTGGAGTAAACAAACAATTGGTGTCTAACTGTCTGCGTGTCTATGTGTCGCATGCTCTCTTCCCCTGAGAACAATGGAGAGGGCAGACGTTGCGATTTATTTATCGAGTAGAGAAAGAGAAAGAAAGAAACGAAAAAAAGAGAAAAAAAACGACGTTATTTTGTGCTATTGAAATGAGACTTTCAGCTCGATTTATTGAATTTTTCGGGCGGACGATGACATGGCCACGAGGAAAATTGCACGCGTTATATTCAGTATAGTTCGGTTTCGAACTGTGGCATTTATGCGTTTCCAGCGCTTTTCACATGGACTTAGTCAGCAAGTGGGCTCTCCTGATGACTTTATTGTCTAGGTACTACCTGCACTCCACAGAGTCCTTATCATACACTTCTGATAGTAGTGAAAAGAAGAGAGCGCAAGAGATAAGTCAGTTGAATTGTGACGCGTGAGCTTAGTGGTCAGCTGCACTTCTCCTCCGAATCTACTGCTGGTATCTCATGTTCTCGCTCACCCGCGTCCTTTCATTGCGATGAGTAACAACGCGCATCTAATAGAAGAAAGTGTCGTCTGACAAGGGAAGTGACCGTGGCGTTTCGAAACGGGACCTAGTCTATCCGATAGATTCAGATACGGGGCGTTTGAACCTGTTCTCAAATTTTGCGGAACGACCTCGAGAGCCGAGTTAGAAGCTCGCAAAGTTACTAATATGTACATATGCACCTGTGACTTCTAGAAAACCTAGGAAAAATCAAACCCTTTCCCATATAAACAATTTGTCTACTTCCAGATCCTCACATCCCTTCTTCCTCCATTATCGTCCGTGAAGGTCACTTCTGCTCCAGGCCCTTCCCGACTTGGCAGCCCATCTGTGTTTCATGTTTCTCAAGGTGAACCTTTCCCGCTCTTATTTTTTTTCGCAATCTTCAACTTGTTTTTTTTCCAGGAATCCTGCTCTCGGCGCTCTTTCTATAGGATGCAGTTTGCGCCGAACAACATCTTTTCGTCGCTTCGAGTTCCCGCTAAACCCTTCTGTTGTAAATCGTTTATTGATCGAGTAGAGAAAGAACGCACACATCACACATCTAAGTTAGCAGATCGCATAATCTCTTTGAATCTTCCCTTATCTCATTTCAGAGAGTCTCGTTCCGTGTTCAATGTGCATAGTCCACGTTCCCTCGCTTAGTCCGATGACTGTGGATATAAAACCCCCGGTTCGACTGCAAATACAGGAGGGTTGCCCCAAGAACGTGTCCAACTTCATCGAGCAGCGCGCAAAACTCATTTCATCCAAAAAGTAAATTGACTCCCTCATTGAGTATCGGGGCAATCAAGCCGTTTCAGCCGTCTTTTACGCTACAAAACGCGTTTTTTACAACTTATTGAAACAACGGAAGACACAAAACTATATTCAGAAGGATTGAGTAAGAAGTTGAAGCATATGGAAAAATAAACCTGGGTTTTACAGGTCTCATCTTAGTAGTCGATCCGTTTAACAACGATAGAGATTGGCAATTTACCGCTCTGGAACTTTTAAAAAATGTGAGGAAACTTATGTCCCAAGTTTCAAAACCTATCTTACAGTCCGTTGGGTACGAAAAAATTATCGTCGGGCTGAATCGTTCCAATTTCCAACCCACCGACACATTCCATGTCAAAGTTGCCGACATAAGTGCTAAAGATCCGCGCGTCAAAATCGTCTATATGAACGATCCCGAAAAAGATATCGAACGGCTCGTCGACTTCGCTGTGGCTGTGTGATGCATGTATTCCATTTTTGTGAAAATTGTCCTGCATACTAGCGTTTTCAAAATTATATATTTATTTCTTTCAACCTTATCAAATAAAAATAAAATAAAAATGAATATCACTGTCAATTCGACTGGAATCGAATTGCGATAACCTCGAGCGGGCGCCAAATTCCGTGGCCGTCCACAACGATCGGTGCTCGAGGTACCACCAAGCGTCCAGCGTACACCCATTGAAAATGGGTGCACAAACTTATCTCAACGAAGTTCCATCGGTAAATAATTATATTTTCAGGGGTCCTTCTTAACAACAGAAGATAATTGTAATTAAAAGACCAGAAGTCTTACGTATGTATGCCAAGCGGGAGAGGGAGTGTTTTTCCAGTGCCCACGTCCCAGGCTTCGATGATCTGGATCTGCCTGAGGGTGTTCTCCATTTCGATCAGTTGGTCCATGGGGAGTGGCCCTCGTATGCGCTGGAGAACCCAACCGCGAGCGCGGAAGTACTCAGCCAAGGTTGCGTCCTCCATCTAAACATTGATAATAATAATAAGAAGAATAAGATTAACCGGGTCTAACCTTGTCGGTTGGTTCCTGTAGATACCAAGGTCTGGTAGCTGGGATAAGGGAGAGTCGAGAAACATATTCCATTGTGGTTGGGAAGGGAAATGAGTTGATGGAAAGTTAATAAGTTTTCCCCGTGAGACATTACCCCGGTGTGTACCCACTTTACAGCATAATGATCCATTAACAAAGTAGCGTCCCTCCCGAACTCAGCATGAATCTTATGACTCAGTTGAGGGAATAATGTTTTATTTCACCAAATTTACCAAACATTAGTGTTTCAGTACTCAGACCCATACAACGCCGAGAGGAAACAAGTTGTTGCCTACACGGGCATGTACAAGTGGAACGTGAGGGTGATGGAGCGGAATTTCTCGGTATTGCTCCTCGAACCATGTGATAATCGTTTTAATCAGTGTTTTCACGAACGTGTGAAGTGTCGACTCTCTTGCTTTCCAGGGAGTTATTGCGATGATTCCGTCTCCGCCTCTACAATAATCATTGTATCTCTCCCGCCGTCTGCCCTCACCTCGCTCGGCCAAGCTCCACTTCGCCAGCCAACACGGCTTCGGCTTATTTCCACTTTCCGTAACCAAATTCCGACAATCTCTCAGAAGGAATTCGTCACTGTTTGTCGAGAACCTTGTCTCAGGCCGGTAACTGTGTTACTGAAAACGAGAAACAACAACAACAACAACAACTAAAAGTAAAAATGACGGGAAAATGCGGGAACAACTTTCGCGGAAAATTTTGGCACACTCACTTCCCTCTCAAATTTCGCTCTCAGTGCGGGGTGTGAAGCATGAGAAACAGTTCTCGGTGAGATAGTGTTAGTTCGAGAGATACGCAGTTCCCTAGCGAAATAGTGTTAGTTCGAGAGAGAGACGCAGCATAGGGAAACATGAGGGCCGCTCGGGGTGACCGCCGTCGGGCGCCCAGCTCCCGGCACGCCGGGGCGAGATAGTGTTAGTTCGAGAGAGAGACGCAGCATAGGGAAACATGAGGGCCACTCGGGGTGACCGCCGTCGGGCGCCCAGCTCCCGGCACGCCGGGGCGAGATAGTGTTAGTTCGAGAGAGAGACGCAGCATAGGGAAACATGAGGGCCACTCGGGGTGACCGCCGTCGGGCGCCCAGCTCCCGGCACGCCGGGGCGAGATAGTGTTAGTTCGAGAGAGAGACGCAGCATAGGGAAACATGAGGGCCACTCGGGGTGACCGCCGTCGGGCGCCCAGCTCCCGGCACGCCGGGGCGAGATAGTGTTAGTTCGAGAGAGAGACGCAGCATAGGGAAACATGAGGGCCACTCGGGGTGACCGCCGTCGGGCGCCCAGCTCCCGGCACGCCGGGGCGAGATAGTGTTAGTTCGAGAGAGAGACGCAGCATAGGGAAACATGAGGGCCACTCGGGGTGACCGCCGTCGGGCGCCCAGCTCCCGGCACGCCGGGGCGAGATAGTGTTAGTTCGAGAGAGAGACGCAGCATAGGGAAACATGAGGGCCACTCGGGGTGACCGCCGTCGGGCGCCCAGCTCCCGGCACGCCGGGGCGAGATAGTGTTAGTTCGAGAGAGAGACGCAGCATAGGGAAACATGAGGGTCGCTCGGGGTGGCCGCCGTCGGGCGCCCAGCTCCCGGCACGCCGGGGCGAGATAGTGTTAGTTCGAGAGAGAGACGCAGCATAGGGAGTTGTGCACAGAGTACAGACGTTTTTCTCTCATTAACCCAGGATGTCCCTGACAACAATCGACCTAAAGACTGTTCTCGAGATTTTGCACAATTATCTTATGTTGTTTAGAATGACCCCTGAAAATAAAATTATTTACCGGTGGAATTTCGTTGAGATAAGGTTGTGCACCCATTTTTATTGGGTGTACGGTGGACGGTTGGTGGTACCTCGATCTCCGATCGTTGTGGACGGGAATGGAATTTGGCGATCGCTCGAGGTTGTCGCAATTCGATTCAACCCGAATTGATAGAGAGGTTTATTTTTATTTGATAAGGTTGAAAGAAAGAATTGTGAACATTTACAAAGATCAATCCGGAGAATTGCATATTATATTTGTTAACTCTTTAAATAATTTTAATTTATTGTCTTGAATGAACCCCTGTTAATTAAATGTGAAAACGAGAAACAACAACTAATTAAAACCGGGGAAAATGCGGGAACAACTTTCGAGGAAAACTTTGGCGCACTCACTTTCCCTCTCAAATTTCGGCAGAAGCCTGAGAGACAGTTTTATTATTTTGAATGAACCCCTGTTAATTAAATGTGAAAACGAGAAACAACAACTAATTAAAACCGGGGAAAATGCGGGAACAACTTTCGAGGAAAACTTTGGCGCACTCACTTTCCCTCTCAAATTTCGGCAGAAGCCTGAGAGACAGTTTTATTATTTTGAATGAACCCCTGTTAATTAAATGTGAAAACGCGAAACAACAACAACAACTAATTAAAACCAGGGAAAATGCGGGAACAACTTTCGAGGAAAACTTTGGCGCACTCACTTTCCCTCTCAAATTTCGCTCTCAGTTCGGGGTGTGAAACCTGGGAGACAGTTCCCCGGCGAGATAGTGTTAGTTCGGGAGAGACGCAGCATAAGCAAACATGAGGGACGGCCGGGGCGGCCCACCGGGCGCCCACCCCCGGCGCGCGCACTGGCCCCGCCCGAGGAGTATGTTATTACCTTATTTTCGCATAAGTGAAAAGAGTCAGTTGAGCACAAAGTACAGACGTTTTTCTCTCATTAACCCAGTCCCTGACAACAATCGACCTGAAGACTGTTCTCGAGGTTTGCAACTTCACCCGCTCTCACTTTAGTTTTCCCGAGTGATTTTCGTCAAATATAAGAAACACACAATGGCCAATTGGTTTAATTTGGAATACTGCACCAACGTGAAACAACAGGAAAAGTGAGGAAACAAGAGAATTCGAGCTTGTTTCATGAAAAACCTGATACCAGTCCTGGATATGCTTTCATCTGTTTGTGGATATTATTGCCTCTATTTACTCATCAAAAAGGCAATAAAGTGGGGAAACAAGAGAATTAGAGCTTGTTTCACGATAAACCTGATTAAAAACGATAATCACGTGGTTCGATGGGTAAACCGTCATTTGAAGAATTGTGAAGATTTACAAAGATCAATCTGGAGGATTACATGTTTCCACTGATTGAATTTGTTAAATCAGTAAATAATTTCAATTTATTATCTCGCATAAACCTGTTAACTAAAAAACGAGAAACAACAACAACTAACTTTAAATAATTTCAATTTATTATTTTGAATAAACGTGTTAATTAAAAACGAGAAACAACAACAACTAACTTTAAATAATTTCAATTTATTATTTTGAATAAACCTGTTAATTAAAAACGAGAAACAACAACAACTAACTTTAAATAATTTCAATTTATTATTTTGAATAAACCTGTTAACTAAAAACGAGAAACAACAACAACTAACTTTAAATAATTTCAATTTATTATTTTGAATAAACCTGTTAACTAAAAACGAGAAACAACAACAACTAACTTTAAATAATTTCAATTTATTATTTTGAATAAACGTGTTAATTAAAAACGAGAAACAACAACAACTAACTTTAAATAATTTCAATTTATTATTTTGAATAAACGTGTTAATTAAAAACGAGAAACAACAACAACTAACTTTAAATAATTTCAATTTATTATTTTGAATAAACGTGTTAATTAAAAACGAGAAACAACAACAACTAACTTTAAATAATTTCAATTTATTATCTTGAATAAACCTGTTAATTAAAAACGAGAAACAATAATTTCAATTTATTATCTTGAATAAACCTGTTAATTAAAAACGAGAAACAATAATTTCAATTTATTATCTTGAATAAACCTGTTACCTAAAAACGAGAAACAATAATTTCAATTTATTATTTTGAATAAACGTGTTAATTAAAAACGAGAAACAACAACAACTAACTTTAAATAATTTCAATTTATTATCTTGAATAAACCTGTTAATTAAAAACGAGAAACAACAACAACTAACTTTAAATAATTTCAATTTATTATTTTGAATAAACCTGTTAATTAAAAACGAGAAACAACAACAACTAACTTTAAATAATTTCAATTTATTATCTTGAATAAACCTGTTAATTAAAAACGAGAAACAACAACAACTAACTTTAAATAATTTCAATTTATTATTTTGAATAAACCTGTTAATTAAAAACGAGAAACAACAACAACTAACTTTAAATAATTTCAATTTATTATTTTGAATAAACGTGTTAACTAAAAACGAGAAACAACAACAACTAACTCTTAATAATTACAATTTATTATCTTGAATAAACCTGTTAATTGAAAACGAGAAACAACAACAACTAACTTTAAATAATTTCAATTTATTATTTTGAATAAACGTGTTAATTAAAAACGAGAAACAACAACAACTAACTTTAAATAATTTCAATTTATTATCTTGAATAAACGTGTTAATTAAAAACGAGAAACAACAACAACTAACTTTAAATAATTTCAATTTATTATCTTGAATAAACCTGTTAATTGAAAACGAGAAACAACAACAACTAACTTTAAATAATTTCAATTTATTATCTTGAATAAACCTGTTAATTGAAAACGAGAAACAACAACAACTAACTTTAAATAATTTCAATTTATTATTTTGAATAAACGTGTTAACTAAAAACGAGAAACAACAACAACTAACTCTTAATAATTTCAATTTATTATCTTGAATAAACCTGTTAACTAAAAACGAGAAACAACAATAACTAACTTTAAATAATTTCAATTTATTATTTTGAATAAACGTGTTAATTAAAAACGAGAAACAACAACAACTAACTTTAAATAATTTCAATTTATTATCTTGAATAAACCTGTTAATTGAAAACGAGAAACAACAACAACTAACTTTAAATAATTTCAATTTATTATTTTGAATAAACGTGTTAATTAAAAACGAGAAACAACAACAACTAACTTTAAATAATTTCAATTTATTATCTTGAATAAACCTGTTAATTAAAAACGAGAAACAATAATTTCAATTTATTATTTTGAATAAACCTGTTAACTAAAAACGAGAAACAACAACAACTAACTTTAAATAATTTCAATTTATTATTTTGAATAAACGTGTTAATTAAAAACGAGAAACAACAACAACTAACTTTAAATAATTTCAATTTATTATCTTGAATAAACGTGTTAATTAAAAACGAGAAACAACAACTAAGTAAATCATTATCTCGAATAAACCTGTTAATTAAAAACGAGAAACAACAACAACTAATTAAAACCAGGGAAAATGCGGGAAAAACTTTCGCGGAAAACTTTGGCGCACTCACTTTCCCTCTCAAATTTCGGCAGAAGCCTGAGAGACGGTTCTCGGGCGAGATAGTGTTAGTTCGCGAGATACGCAGTTCCCCGGCGAGATAGTGTTAGTTCGGGAGAGGCGCAGCATAGGCAAACATGAGGGACGGCCGGGCGTCCCCCAGCGGGCGCCCACCCCCGGCGCGCGCCCCGGCCCCGCGCGCCGGGTATATAAACGACCAATGCCCCTGGGTGTTTGCTTACACCTTTAGTGTTTTGGGTGAGTGCGCCGACCAGGTGCACACGGCCACGGGTTCGAACCCCCGCGGCGACAAAACCAACTTTGCAAAAATCTCGATGAAAACCAATCAAAGTAATAAAAAGTAATTAAAAGTAATTAAAAGTAATGAAAAGTAATGAAAATCAATAAAAAGTAATTAAAAGTGATGAAAACGATAAAAATCAATAAAAATAGATAAAAGTAGCATCATTGGATAGAGCTCAAAAAATGGAGTCGAATGAATACCATATATAGGGTAATTAAAATTAATGAGGTAATTAAAAATTAATGAGGTAATTAAAAATTAATGAGGTAATTAAAATTAATGAGGTAATTAATTAGGTAATTAATTAGGTAATTAAAATGATGACTCATCACTAGGGGGCAGGGGTACCGATGACTCATCGATGACTCATGGGGCGGCATCCCTTTGGAATACGTAGGTTGCTGCCATACTTCTCTGATTGGAGTCAGCCAACATGTTGTGGTTTGTATCTCGTTCCCGTTATTCATGAAATCAATTAAATCAGCTTTCCATGTGCCTTCAAAAGGAAGTTTTGTCCATACCTCTCATAAGTAAATGCAGTTGGAATATCATTACATTCAAGATCTCGCCGCATCAGTTTACTCATGTCTCACCACACCCCATTCTCTTCTTTTCCTTATTCAATTTTTCGTGAAGTATCTATAAATTTAAAAAAATTAAAAAAAATTACAACGTTGTATAAGTGATGTTTTTCGAATAAAGCCAAAGAGTTGGCGGAAAGAACTTTGCCCGTCCGGGGAGAAGTAGCTACAATCCACTGGAACGTTGTCTGCAAAGATTTCTGCCGACAAACAAGTGCAAATGCTTTTATTCGCATTTCAGAACTTATAGACCACCGAAGGAAATATTCCGAAACGCCAAGAGGGATCGATGACAACGTTGATGGTTGGTGCATTTTCAACAGAAAACGTTCATTCGGTTAAATGGACCCGCGCAATGTTCATCTCTTGTGGAGCAGATCGACTTACTAGCTCTCATAGTCAGATTGCATTATTTTCTGACAAACAAAATTGAGCCCGAAACATTTTATTTTATAAATTTTGTGTATAGCAAGTGGCAATTATAAACAAATATGCACAAAAGAAGAAGGGACCATAAAAATTTGGTTACAATTGAAAAATGAATGTGAAAAGGGAAAATAGAGAGAACCAATTGCGGCAAAGTACTTAGAAGCACTTGCGATGGACGATGGATGGGCCGGACTCGTCGTACTCCTGCTTAGAGATCCACATCTGTTGGAAAGTGGACAGGGAAGCAAGGATGGATCCTCCGATCCAGACGGAGTACTTGCGCTCTGGCGGGGCGATGATCTTGATCTTCATGGTGCTGAAATATTGGAAATTAAAGCATGTTACAATGATACTGGATGTTTTTACCTCGGAGCCAGAGCGGTCATCTCCTTCTGCATGCGATCGTCGATTCCTGGGTACATAGTGGTTCCTCCGGAAAGGACGGTGTTGGCGTACAAGTCCTTACGGATATCAATGTCGCATTTCATGATCGAGTTGTAAGAAGTCTCGTGGATTCCGGCAGACTCCTTACCCAAGAAGGATGGCTGGAAAAGAGCCTCTGGGCAACGGAAGCGCTCGTTTCCGACGGTGATGACCTGTCCGTCCGGAAGTTCGTACGACTTCTCGAGGGAAGAGGAGGAGGCGGCGGTGGCCATCTCCTGCTCGAAGTCCAGAGCGACGTAGCAGAGTTTCTCCTTGATGTCACGGACGATCTCACGCTCAGCGGTGGTGGTGAATGAGTATCCGCGCTCAGTGAGGATCTTCATGAGGTAGTCAGTAAGATCACGTCCGGCCAAGTCAAGACGAAGGATGGCGTGCGGGAGGGCATATCCTTCGTAGATTGGGACGGTGTGGGTGACACCATCTCCAGAGTCGAGAACGACTCCGGTGGTACGTCCGGAGGCGTAGAGAGATAGTACGGCCTGAATGGCGACGTACACGGCCGGGGCGTTGAACGTCTCAAACATGGTTTGGGTCATCTTTTCACGGTTAGCCTTCGGGTTCAGTGGGGCTTCAGTGAGGAGGACTGGGTGCTCTTCTGGAGCAACGCGGAGGTCGTTGTAGAAGGTGTGGTGCCAAATCTTCTCCATGTCATCCCAGTTGGTGACGATTCCGTGCTCAATTGGGTACTTGAGGGTCAAGATACCTGAAAGACTCAAATTAATTGTCGGTTACGTTGGTCAAAATGATTACCTCTCTTTGCTTGGGCCTCGTCTCCAACGTACGAGTCTTTCTGCCCCATACCGACCATGACTCCCTGGTGACGTGGTCTTCCGACGATGGATGGGAACACGACGCGTGGAGCGTCGTCTCCGGCGAATCCGGCCTTACACATTCCGGATCCATTGTCCACCACCACGGCGACAACCTCGTCGTCACACATTTTGATTAACTTTTAATGTATCTGAAAAAATGAAATGAATAATTTTGGAATGTTGTTTGAGAGAGCGAAGTAAATGTAAGATTTTTCAACGAGATGTCAATTGGAACAGGAAATGAAGTGAGAAGACCAGGGGGAGGGTGCAACTGCTCAGATATTCTGCAACATAGAGAAGAAGCGAGGAATAGAGATGAAGAGGAGCGGGGAGCCAGGGAAAGATAAAAGAGAAGGCAAGCGACAAACGGTCGTATTCGAAAGGTGGGAAAATGTGTGAGGGCCTCTCTATGTATGTGCCCATACGCAATGCTGATTCATAAGTGAAGGAAGACGAGGACCGCCCTGCCGGCGCTAGAGAAACCGAGGAAGCTTCTCAAGCACATTCCGGATCCATTGCCGATAACGAGTGTTGTCACGTCATAGCCGTACGTGTTCGATGTTTGATGGAGAGTGGAGTCTAGACGGGGGCTACAGTGCTTGATTTCCCGTCCTCGTGGTCTATATATACTGAGTCGCGACGCGCACGCCCCGCCTTTTGCCGTTGGTTTCGCGACTCTGCCCCTCGGCGAGAGATTGAGAAAGTTTGGAGGGTGGTCTCTCCGGCAAGACAGCGAAACGTTGGGGACACATGGGACGGCCAAAACACCTCTATTTCGAAACAATCTTGCGGTGTGGGTGATGACTCAGAATGCGGAGACACACATTTCTGCAGAAACAAAGAACGGCGATTTCGAATAAAGTATCAACGGGAAGCTCCAGGACCATCTCAAGCTGTTGTGGTCCATGTCATTCTAGAGGAAACACTGGAAGAAATTTCAAATGTTCCTCTAGTTCCACTTTTTGATAACTACTACGCCGCGAAAAACGTTGCCGTTCACATCACCGTTCCAGTTTCTATCCCTTCCACCACATTCGACTGGCATTGTTTCGCAATGTGAGTCATTGTTTGGCCTCGTTGATTCAAAGCGCCCTGACACCTGGCGGTACAAGGAAACACCAAACGGATATTCAGTTTGTCTACAAATTGCCTTTTTCAACCATCGTTACTTTGGGAAAGGATTGGAGACAGCCAACATGTTGTGTTTTTTATCTCGTTCCCGTTATTCATGAAATCAATTAAATCAGCTTTTCATGTGCCTTCTCAGTTAAAGATCACAGTATGCACAAGAAAACACCAAAAGGATATTCAGTTTGTCTACAAATTGCCTTTTTCAACCATCGTTACTTTGGGAAAGGATTGGAGACAGCCGACATGTTGTGTTTTTTTATCTCGTTCCTGTTATTCATGAAATCAATTAAATCAGCTTTCCATGTGCCTTTTCAGTCATAGATCACAGTATGCACAAGAAAACACCAATAGGATATTCAGTTCGTCTACAAATTGCCTTTTTCAACCATCGTCGCTTTGGGAAAGGATTGGAGACAGCCAACATGTTGTGTTTTTTATCTCGTTCCCGTTATTCATGAAATCAATTAAATCAGCTTTCCATGTGCCTTTTCAGTTAAAGATCACAGTATGCACAAGAAAACACCAAAAGGATATTCAGTTTGTCTACAAATTGCCTTTTTCAACCATCGTTACTTTGGGAAAGGATTGGAGACAGCCAACATGTTGTGTTTTTTATCTCGTTCCCGTTATTCATGAAATCAATTAAATCAGCTTTCCATGTGCCTTTTCAGTTAAAGATCACAGTATGCACAAGAAAACACCAATAGGATATTCAGTTCGTCTACAAATTGCCTTTTTCAACCATCGTCACTTTGGGAAAGGATTGGAGACAGCCAACATGTTGTGTTTTTTTATCTCGTTCCCGTTATTCATGAAATCAATTAAATCAGCTTTCCATGTGCCTTTTCAGTTAAAGATCACAGTATGCACAAGAAAACACCAAAAGGATATTCAGTTTGTCTACAAATTGCCTTTTTCAACCATCGTTACTTTGGGAAAGGATTGGAGACAGCCAACATGTTGTGTTTTTTATCTCGTTCCCGTTATTCATGAAATCAATTAAATCAGCTTTCCATGTGCCTTTTCAGTTAAAGATCACAGTATGCACAAGAAAACACCAATAGGATATTCAGTTTGTCTACAAATTGCCTTTTTCAACCATCGTCACTTTGGGAAAGGATTGGAGACAGCCAACATGTTGTGTTTTTTATCTCGTTCCCGTTATTCATGAAATCAATTAAATCAGCTTTCCATGTGCCTTTTCAGTTAAAGATCACAGTATGCACAAGAAAACACCAAAAGGATATTCAGTTCGTCTACAAATTGCCTTTTTCAACCATCGTCACTTTGGGAAAGGATTGGAGACAGCCAACATGTTGTGTTTTTTATCTCGTTCCCGTTATTCATGAAATCAATTAAATCAGCTTTCCATGTGCCTTTTCAGTTAAAGATCACAGTATGCACAAGAAAACACCAATAGGATATTCAGTTCGTCTACAAATTGCCTTTTTCAACCATCGTTACTTTGGGAAAGGATTGGAGACAGACAACATGTTGTGTTTTTTATCTCGTTCCCGTTATTCATGAAATCAATTAATTCAGCTTTCCATGTGCCTTTTCAGTTAAAGATCACAGTATGCACAAGAAAACACCAAAAGGATATTCAGTTCGTCTACAAATTGCCTTTTTCAACCATCGTCACTTTGGGAAAGGATTGGAGTCAGCCAACATGTTGTGGTTTGTATCTCGTTCCCGTTATTCATGAAATCAATTAAATCAGCTTTCCATGTGCCTTTTCAGTTAAAGATCACAGTATGCACAAGAAAACACCAAAAGGATATTCAGTTCGTCTACAAATTGCCTTTTTCAACCATCGTCACTTTGGGAAAGGATTGGAGTCAGCCAACATGTTGTGTTTTTTATCTCGTTCCCGTTATTCATGAAATCAATTAATTCAGCTTTCCATGTGCCTTTTCAGTTAAAGATCACAGTATGCACAAGAAAACACCAATAGGATATTCAGTTCGTCTACAAATTGCCTTTTTCAACCATCGTCGCTTTGGGAAAGGATTGGAGTCAGCCAACATGTTGTGTTTTTTATCTCGTTCCCGTTATTCATGAAATCAATTAAATCAGCTTTCCATGTGCCTTTTCACTTAAAGATCACAGTATGCACAAGAAAACACCAAAAGGATATTCAGTTCGTCTACAAATTGCCTTTTTCAACCATCGTCACTTTGGGAAAGGATTGGAGTCAGCCAACATGTTGTGGTTTGTATCTCGTTCCCGTTATTCATGAAATCAATTAAATCAGCTTTCCATGTGCCTTCAAAAGGAAGTTTTGTCCATACCTCTCATAAGTAAATGCAGTTGGAATATCATTACATTCAAGATCTCGCCGCATCAGTTTACTCATGTCTCACCACACCCCATTCTCTTCTTTTCCTTATTCAATTTTTCGTGAAGTATCTATAAATTTAAAAAAATTAAAAAAAATTACAACGTTGTATAAGTGATGTTTTTCGAATAAAGCCAAAGAGTTGGCGGAAAGAACTTTGCCCGTCCGGGGAGAAGTAGCTACAATCCACTGGAACGTTGTCTGCAAAGATTTCTGCCGACAAACAAGTGCAAATGCTTTTATTCGCATTTCAGAACTTATAGACCACCGAAGGAAATATTCCGAAACGCCAAGAGGGATCGATGACAACGTTGATGGTTGGTGCATTTTCAACAGAAAACGTTCATTCGGTTAAATGGACCCGCGCAATGTTCATCTCTTGTGGAGCAGATCGACTTACTAGCTCTCATAGTCAGATTGCATTATTTTCTGACAAACAAAATTGAGCCCGAAACATTTTATTTTATAAATTTTGTGTATAGCAAGTGGCAATTATAAACAAATATGCACAAAAGAAGAAGGGACCATAAAAATTTGGTTACAATTGAAAAATGAATGTGAAAAGGGAAAATAGAGAGAACCAATTGCGGCAAAGTACTTAGAAGCACTTGCGATGGACGATGGATGGGCCGGACTCGTCGTACTCCTGCTTAGAGATCCACATCTGTTGGAAAGTGGACAGGGAAGCAAGGATGGATCCTCCGATCCAGACGGAGTACTTGCGCTCTGGCGGGGCGATGATCTTGATCTTCATGGTGCTGAAATATTGGAAATTAAAGCATGTTACAATGATACTGGATGTTTTTACCTCGGAGCCAGAGCGGTCATCTCCTTCTGCATGCGATCGTCGATTCCTGGGTACATAGTGGTTCCTCCGGAAAGGACGGTGTTGGCGTACAAGTCCTTACGGATATCAATGTCGCATTTCATGATCGAGTTGTAAGAAGTCTCGTGGATTCCGGCAGACTCCTTACCCAAGAAGGATGGCTGGAAAAGAGCCTCTGGGCAACGGAAGCGCTCGTTTCCGACGGTGATGACCTGTCCGTCCGGAAGTTCGTACGACTTCTCGAGGGAAGAGGAGGAGGCGGCGGTGGCCATCTCCTGCTCGAAGTCCAGAGCGACGTAGCAGAGTTTCTCCTTGATGTCACGGACGATCTCACGCTCAGCGGTGGTGGTGAATGAGTATCCGCGCTCAGTGAGGATCTTCATGAGGTAGTCAGTAAGATCACGTCCGGCCAAGTCAAGACGAAGGATGGCGTGCGGGAGGGCATATCCTTCGTAGATTGGGACGGTGTGGGTGACACCATCTCCAGAGTCGAGAACGACTCCGGTGGTACGTCCGGAGGCGTAGAGAGATAGTACGGCCTGAATGGCGACGTACACGGCCGGGGCGTTGAACGTCTCAAACATGGTTTGGGTCATCTTTTCACGGTTAGCCTTCGGGTTCAGTGGGGCTTCAGTGAGGAGGACTGGGTGCTCTTCTGGAGCAACGCGGAGGTCGTTGTAGAAGGTGTGGTGCCAAATCTTCTCCATGTCATCCCAGTTGGTGACGATTCCGTGCTCAATTGGGTACTTGAGGGTCAAGATACCTGAAAGACTCAAATTAATTGTCGGTTACGTTGGTCAAAATGATTACCTCTCTTTGCTTGGGCCTCGTCTCCAACGTACGAGTCTTTCTGCCCCATACCGACCATGACTCCCTGGTGACGTGGTCTTCCGACGATGGATGGGAACACGACGCGTGGAGCGTCGTCTCCGGCGAATCCGGCCTTACACATTCCGGATCCATTGTCCACCACCACGGCGACAACCTCGTCGTCACACATTTTGATTAACTTTTAATGTATCTGAAAAAATGAAATGAATAATTTTGGAATGTTGTTTGAGAGAGCGAAGTAAATGTAAGATTTTTCAACGAGATGTCAATTGGAACAGGAAATGAAGTGAGAAGACCAGGGGGAGGGTGCAACTGCTCAGATATTCTGCAACATAGAGAAGAAGCGAGGAATAGAGATGAAGAGGAGCGGGGAGCCAGGGAAAGATAAAAGAGAAGGCAAGCGACAAACGGTCCTATTCGAAAGGTGGGAAAATGTGTGAGGGCCTCTCTATGTATGTGCCCATACGCAATGCTGATTCATAAGTGAAGGAAGACGAGGACCGCCCTGCCGGCGCTAGAGAAACCGAGGAAGCTTCTCAAGCACATTCCGGATCCATTGCCGATAACGAGTGTTGTCACGTCATAGCCGTACGTGTTCGATGTTTGATGGAGAGTGGAGTCTAGACGGGGGCTACAGTGCTTGATTTCCCGTCCTCGTGGTCTATATATACTGAGTCGCGACGCGCACGCCCCGCCTTTTGCCGTTGGTTTCGCGACTCTGCCCCTCGGCGAGAGATTGAGAAAGTTTGGAGGGTGGTCTCTCCGGCAAGACAGCGAAACGTTGGGGACACATGGGACGGCCAAAACACCTCTATTTCGAAAAAATCTTGCGATGTGGGTGATGACTCAGAATGCGGAGACACACATTTCTGCAGAAACAAAGAACGGCGATTTCGAATAAAGTATCAACGGGAAGCTCCAGGACCATCTCAAGCTGTTGTGGTCCATGTCATTCTAGAGGAAACACTGGAAGAAATTTCAAATGTTCCTCTAGTTCCACTTTTTGATAACTACTACGCCGCGGAAAACGTTGCCGTTCACATCACCGTTCCAGTTTCTATCCCTTCCACCACATTCGACTGGCATTGTTTCGCAATGTGAGTCATTGTTTGGCCTCGTTGATTCAAAGCGCCCTGACACCTGGCGGTACAAGGAAACACCAAACGGATATTCAGTTCGTCTACAAATTGCCTTTTTCAACCATCGTCACTTTGGGAAAGGATTGGAGACAGCCAACATGTTGTGTTTTTTATCTCGTTCCGGTTATTCATGAAATCAATTAAATCAGCTTTCCATGTGCCTTTTCAGTCATAGATCACAGTATGCACAAGAAAACACCAAAAGGATATTCAGTTCGTCTACAAATTGCCTTTTCCAACCATCGTCGCTTTGGGAAAGGATTGGAGACAGCCAACATGTTGTGTTTTTTATCTCGTTCCCGTTATTCATGAAATCAATTAAATCAGCTTTCCATGTGCCTTTTCAGTTAAAGATCACAGTATGCACAAGAAAACACCAATAGGATATTCAGTTCGTCTACAAATTGCCTTTTTCAACCATCGTCACTTTGGGAAAGGATTGGAGACAGCCAACATGTTGTGTTTTTTTATCTCGTTCCCGTTATTCATGAAATCAATTAATTCAGCTTTCCATGTGCCTTTTCAGTTAAAGATCACAGTATGCACAAGAAAACACCAAAAGGATATTCAGTTTGTCTACAAATTGCCTTTTTCAACCATCGTTACTTTGGGAAAGGATTGGAGACAGCCAACATGTTGTGTTTTTTATCTCGTTCCCGTTATTCATGAAATCAATTAAATCAGCTTTCCATGTGCCTTTTCAGTTAAAGATCACAGTATGCACAAGAAAACACCAATAGGATATTCAGTTCGTCTACAAATTGCCTTTTTCAACCATCGTCACTTTGGGAAAGGATTGGAGACAGCCAACATGTTGTGTTTTTTTATCTCGTTCCCGTTATTCATGAAATCAATTAAATCAGCTTTCCATGTGCCTTTTCAGTTAAAGATCACAGTATGCACAAGAAAACACCAAAAGGATATTCAGTTTGTCTACAAATTGCCTTTTTCAACCATCGTTACTTTGGGAAAGGATTGGAGACAGCCAACATGTTGTGTTTTTTATCTCGTTCCCGTTATTCATGAAATCAATTAATTCAGCTTTCCATGTGCCTTTTCAGTTAAAGATCACAGTATGCACAAGAAAACACCAATAGGATATTCAGTTCGTCTACAAATTGCCTTTTTCAACCATCGTCGCTTTGGGAAAGGATTGGAGACAGCCAACATGTTGTGTTTTTTATCTCGTTCCCGTTATTCATGAAATCAATTAAATCAGCTTTCCATGTGCCTTTTCAGTTAAAGATCACAGTATGCACAAGAAAACACCAAAAGGATATTCAGTTTGTCTACAAATTGCCTTTTTCAACCATCGTTACTTTGGGAAAGGATTGGAGACAGCCAACATGTTGTGTTTTTTATCTCGTTCCCGTTATTCATGAAATCAATTAAATCAGCTTTCCATGTGCCTTTTCAGTTAAAGATCACAGTATGCACAAGAAAACACCAAAAGGATATTCAGTTCGTCTACAAATTGCCTTTTTCAACCATCGTTACTTTGGGAAAGGATTGGAGACAGCCAACATGTTGTGTTTTTTATCTCGTTCCCGTTATTCATGAAATCAATTAAATCAGCTTTCCATGTGCCTTTTCAGTTAAAGATCACAGTATGCACAAGAAAACACCAAAAGGATATTCAGTTTGTCTACAAATTGCCTTTTTCAACCATCGTTACTTTGGGAAAGGATTGGAGACAGCCAACATGTTGTGTTTTTTATCTCGTTCCCGTTATTCATGAAATCAATTAAATCAGCTTTCCATGTGCCTTTTCAGTTAAAGATCACAGTATGCACAAGGAAACACCAAAAGGATATTCAGTTCGTCTACAAATTGCCTTTTTCAACCATCGTCACTTTGGGAAAGGATTGGAGACAGCCAACATGTTGTGTTTTTTTATCTCGTTCCCGTTATTCATGAAATCAATTAAATCAGCTTTCCATGTGCCTTTTCAGTTAAAGATCACAGTATGCACAAGAAAACACCAAAAGGATATTCAGTTTGTCTACAAATTGCCTTTTTCAACCATCGTTACTTTGGGAAAGGATTGGAGACAGCCAACATGTTGTGTTTTTTATCTCGTTCCCGTTATTCATGAAATCAATTAATTCAGCTTTCCATGTGCCTTTTCAGTTAAAGATCACAGTATGCACAAGAAAACACCAATAGGATATTCAGTTCGTCTACAAATTGCCTTTTTCAACCATCGTTACTTTGGGAAAGGATTGGAGACAGCCAACATGTTGTGTTTTTTATCTCGTTCCCGTTATTCATGAAATCAATTAATTCAGCTTTCCATGTGCCTTTTCAGTTAAAGATCACAGTATGCACAAGAAAACACCAATAGGATATTCAGTTCGTCTACAAATTGCCTTTTTCAACCATCGTCACTTTGGGAAAGGATTGGAGACAGCCAACATGTTGTGTTTTTTTATCTCGTTCCCGTTATTCATGAAATCAATTAAATCAGCTTTCCATGTGCCTTTTCAGTCATAGATCACAGTATGCACAAGAAAACACCAATAGGATATTCAGTTTGTCTACAAATTGCCTTTTTCAACCATCGTTACTTTGGGAAAGGATTGGAGACAGCCAACATGTTGTGTTTTTTATCTCGTTCCCGTTATTCATGAAATCAATTAATTCAGCTTTCCATGTGCCTTTTCAGTCATAGATCACAGTATGCACAAGAAAACACCAATAGGATATTCAGTTCGTCTACAAATTGCCTTTTTCAACCATCGTCACTTTGGGAAAGGATTGGAGACAGCCAACATGTTGTGTTTTTTATCTCGTTCCCGTTATTCATGAAATCAATTAAATCAGCTTTCCATGTGCCTTTTCAGTTAAAGATCACAGTATGCACAAGAAAACACCAAAAGGATATTCAGTTCGTCTACAAATTGCCTTTTTCAACCATCGTTACTTTGGGAAAGGATTGGAGACAGCCAACATGTTGTGTTTTTTATCTCGTTCCCGTTATTCATGAAATCAATTAAATCAGCTTTCCATGTGCCTTTTCAGTTAAAGATCACAGTATGCACAAGAAAACACCAAAAGGATATTCAGTTTGTCTACAAATTGCCTTTTTCAACCATCGTTACTTTGGGAAAGGATTGGAGACAGCCAACATGTTGTGTTTTTTATCTCGTTCCCGTTATTCATGAAATCAATTAAATCAGCTTTCCATGTGCCTTTTCAGTTAAAGATCACAGTATGCACAAGGAAACACCAAAAGGATATTCAGTTCGTCTACAAATTGCCTTTTTCAACCATCGTCACTTTGGGAAAGGATTGGAGACAGCCAACATGTTGTGTTTTTTTATCTCGTTCCCGTTATTCATGAAATCAATTAAATCAGCTTTCCATGTGCCTTTTCAGTTAAAGATCACAGTATGCACAAGAAAACACCAAAAGGATATTCAGTTCGTCTACAAATTGCCTTTTTCAACCATCGTTACTTTGGGAAAGGATTGGAGACAGCCAACATGTTGTGTTTTTTATCTCGTTCCCGTTATTCATGAAATCAATTAAATCAGCTTTCCATGTGCCTTTTCAGTTAAAGATCACAGTATGCACAAGAAAACACCAAAAGGATATTCAGTTCGTCTACAAATTGCCTTTTTCAACCATCGTCACTTTGGGAAAGGATTGGAGACAGCCAACAAGTTGTGTTTTTTATCTCGTTCCCGTTATTCATGAAATCAATTAAATCAGCTTTCCATGTGCCTTTTCAGTTAAAGATCACAGTATGCACAAGAAAACACCAATAGGATATTCAGTTTGTCTACAAATTGCCTTTTTCAACCATCGTTACTTTGGGAAAGGATTGGAGACAGCCAACATGTTGTGTTTTTTATCTCGTTCCCGTTATCCATGAAATCAATTAAATCAGCTTTCCATGTGCCTTTTCAGTTAAAGATCACAGTATGCACAAGAAAACACCAAAAGGATATTCAGTTCGTCTACAAATTGCCTTTTTCAACCATCGTCACTTTGGGAAAGGATTGGAGACAGCCAACATGTTGTGTTTTTTTATCTCGTTCCCGTTATTCATGAAATCAATTAAATCAGCTTTCCATGTGCCTTTTCAGTTAAAGATCACAGTATGCACAAGAAAACACCAATAGGATATTCAGTTTGTCTACAAATTGCCTTTTTCAACCATCGTTACTTTGGGAAAGGATTGGAGACAGCCAACATGTTGTGTTTTTTATCTCGTTCCCGTTATTCATGAAATCAATTAATTCAGCTTTCCATGTGCCTTTTCAGTTAAAGATCACAGTATGCACAAGAAAACACCAATAGGATATTCAGTTCGTCTACAAATTGCCTTTTTCAACCATCGTCACTTTGGGAAAGGATTGGAGACAGCCAACATGTTGTGTTTTTTTATCTTGTTCCCGTTATTCATGAAATCAATTAAATCAGCTTTCCATGTGCCTTTTCAGTCATAGATCACAGTATGCACAAGAAAACACCAATAGGATATTCAGTTCGTCTACAAATTGCCTTTTTCAACCATCGTCACTTTGGGAAAGGATTGGAGACAGCCAACATGTTGTGTTTTTTTATCTTGTTCCCGTTATTCATGAAATCAATTAAATCAGCTTTCCATGTGCCTTTTCAGTCATAGATCACAGTATGCACAAGAAAACACCAATAGGATATTCAGTTCGTCTACAAATTGCCTTTTTCAACCATCGTCACTTTGGGAAAGGATTGGAGACAGCCAACATGTTGTCTTTTTTTATCTTGTTCCCGTTATTCATGAAATCAATTAAATCAGCTTTCCATGTGCCTTTTCAGTCATAGATCACAGTATGCACAAGAAAACACCAAAAGGATATTCAGTTCGTCTACAAATTGCCTTTTTCAACCATCGTCGCTTTGGGAAAGGATTGGAGACAGCCAACATGTTGTGTTTTTTATCTCGTTCCCGTTATTCATGAAATCAATTAAATCAGCTTTCCATGTGCCTTTTCAGTTAAAGATCACAGTATGCACAAGAAAACACCAAAAGGATATTCAGTTTGTCTACAAATTGCCTTTTTCAACCATCGTTACTTTGGGAAAGGATTGGAGACAGCCAACATGTTGTGTTTTTTATCTCGTTCCCGTTATCCATGAAATCAATTAAATCAGCTTTCCATGTGCCTTTCCAGTCATAGATCACAGTATGCACAAGAAAACACCAAAAGGATATTCAGTTCGTCTACAAATTGCCTTTTTCAACCATCGTCACTTTGGGAAAGGATTGGAGACAGCCAACATGTTGTGTTTTTTTATCTCGTTCCCGTTATTCATGAAATCAATTAAATCAGCTTTCCATGTGCCTTTTCAGTTAAAGATCACAGTATGCACAAGAAAACACCAAAAGGATATTCAGTTTGTCTACAAATTGCCTTTTTCAACCATCGTTACTTTGGGAAAGGATTGGAGACAGCCAACATGTTGTGTTTTTTTATCTTGTTCCCGTTATTCATGAAATCAATTAAATCAGCTTTCCATGTGCCTTTTCAGTCATAGATCACAGTATGCACAAGAAAACACCAATAGGATATTCAGTTTGTCTACAAATTGCCTTTTTCAACCATCGTTACTTTGGGAAAGGATTGGAGACAGCCAACATGTTGTGTTTTTTATCTCGTTCCCGTTATTCATGAAATCAATTAATTCAGCTTTCCATGTGCCTTTTCAGTTAAAGATCACAGTATGCACAAGAAAACACCAATAGGATATTCAGTTCGTCTACAAATTGCCTTTTTCAACCATCGTCACTTTGGGAAAGGATTGGAGACAGCCAACATGTTGTGTTTTTTTATCTTGTTCCCGTTATTCATGAAATCAATTAAATCAGCTTTCCATGTGCCTTTTCAGTCATAGATCACAGTATGCACAAGAAAACACCAATAGGATATTCAGTTCGTCTACAAATTGCCTTTTTCAACCATCGTCACTTTGGGAAAGGATTGGAGACAGCCAACATGTTGTGTTTTTTTATCTTGTTCCCGTTATTCATGAAATCAATTAAATCAGCTTTCCATGTGCCTTTTCAGTCATAGATCACAGTATGCACAAGAAAACACCAATAGGATATTCAGTTCGTCTACAAATTGCCTTTTTCAACCATCGTCACTTTGGGAAAGGATTGGAGACAGCCAACATGTTGTGTTTTTTTATCTTGTTCCCGTTATTCATGAAATCAATTAAATCAGCTTTCCATGTGCCTTTTCAGTCATAGATCACAGTATGCACAAGAAAACACCAAAAGGATATTCAGTTTGTCTACAAATTGCCTTTTTCAACCATCGTTACTTTGGGAAAGGATTGGAGACAGCCAACATGTTGTGTTTTTTATCTCGTTCCCGTTATCCATGAAATCAATTAAATCAGCTTTCCATGTGCCTTTCCAGTCATAGATCACAGTATGCACAAGAAAACACCAAAAGGATATTCAGTTCGTCTACAAATTGCCTTTTTCAACCATCGTCACTTTGGGAAAGGATTGGAGACAGCCAACATGTTGTGTTTTTTTATCTCGTTCCCGTTATTCATGAAATCAATTAAATCAGCTTTCCATGTGCCTTTTCAGTTAAAGATCACAGTATGCACAAGAAAACACCAAAAAGATATTCAGTTCGTCTACAAATTGCCTTTTTCAACCATCGTCCCTTTGGGAAAGGATTGGAGACAGCCAACATGTTGTGTTTTTTATCTCGTTCCCGTTATTCATGAAATCAATTAATTCAGCTTTCCATGTGCCTTTTCAGTTAAAGATCACAGTATGCACAAGAAAACACCAAAAGGATATTCAGTTTGTCTACAAATTGCCTTTTTCAACCATCGTTACTTTGGGAAAGGATTGGAGACAGCCAACATGTTGTGTTTTTTATCTCGTTCCCGTTATTCATGAAATCAATTAATTCAGCTTTCCATGTGCCTTTTCAGTTAAAGATCACAGTATGCACAAGAAAACACCAATAGGATATTCAGTTCGTCTACAAATTGCCTTTTTCAACCATCGTTACTTTGGGAAAGGATTGGAGACAGCCAACATGTTGTGTTTTTTATCTCGTTCCCGTTATTCATGAAATCAATTAATTCAGCTTTCCATGTGCCTTTTCAGTAAAAGATCACAGTATGCACAAGAAAACACCAATAGGATATTCAGTTCGTCTACAAATTGCCTTTTTCAACCATCGTCACTTTGGGAAAGGATTGGAGACAGCCAACATGTTGTGTTTTTTTATCTCGTTCCCGTTATTCATGAAATCAATTAAATCAGCTTTCCATGTGCCTTTTCAGTCATAGATCACAGTATGCACAAGAAAACACCAAAAGGATATTCAGTTCGTCTACAAATTGCCTTTTTCAACCATCGTTACTTTGGGAAAGGATTGGAGACAGCCAACATGTTGTGTTTTTTATCTCGTTCCCGTTATTCATGAAATCAATTAATTCAGCTTTCCATGTGCCTTTTCAGTTAAAGATCACAGTATGCACAAGAAAACACCAATAGGATATTCAGTTCGTCTACAAATTGCCTTTTTCAACCATCGTCACTTTGGGAAAGGATTGGAGACAGCCAACATGTTGTGTTTTTTATCTCGTTCCCGTTATTCATGAAATCAATTAATTCAGCTTTCCATGTGCCTTTTCAGTTAAAGATCACAGTATGCACAAGAAAACACCAATAGGATATTCAGTTCGTCTACAAATTGCCTTTTTCAACCATCGTCACTTTGGGAAAGGATTGGAGACAGCCAACATGTTGTGTTTTTTTATCTCGTTCCCGTTATTCATGAAATCAATTAAATCAGCTTTCCATGTGCCTTTTCAGTCATAGATCACAGTATGCACAAGAAAACACCAAAAGGATATTCAGTTCGTCTACAAATTGCCTTTTTCAACCATCGTCACTTTGGGAAAGGATTGGAGACAGCCAACATGTTGTGTTTTTTATCTCGTTCCCGTTATTCATGAAATCAATTAATTCAGCTTTCCATGTGCCTTTTCAGTTAAAGATCACAGTATGCACAAGAAAACACCAAAAGGATATTCAGTTCGTCTACAAATTGCCTTTTTCAACCATCGTCACTTTGGGAAAAGATTGGAGACAGCCAACATGTTGTGTTTTTTTATCTCGTTCCCGTTATTCATGAAATCAATTAAATCAGCTTTCCATGTGCCTTTTCAGTCATAGATCACAGTATGCACAAGAAAACACCAATAGGATATTCAGTTTGTCTACAAATTGCCTTTTTCAACCATCGTTACTTTGGGAAAGGATTGGAGACAGCCAACATGTTGTGTTTTTTATCTCGTTCCCGTTATTCATGAAATCAATTAATTCAGCTTTCCATGTGCCTTTTCAGTTAAAGATCACAGTATGCACAAGAAAACACCAATAGGATATTCAGTTCGTCTACAAATTGCCTTTTTCAACCATCGTCACTTTGGGAAAGGATTGGAGACAGCCAACATGTTGTGTTTTTTTATCTTGTTCCCGTTATTCATGAAATCAATTAAATCAGCTTTCCATGTGCCTTTTCAGTCATAGATCACAGTATGCACAAGAAAACACCAATAGGATATTCAGTTCGTCTACAAATTGCCTTTTTCAACCATCGTCACTTTGGGAAAGGATTGGAGACAGCCAACATGTTGTGTTTTTTTATCTTGTTCCCGTTATTCATGAAATCAATTAAATCAGCTTTCCATGTGCCTTTTCAGTCATAGATCACAGTATGCACAAGAAAACACCAATAGGATATTCAGTTCGTCTACAAATTGCCTTTTTCAACCATCGTCACTTTGGGAAAGGATTGGAGACAGCCAACATGTTGTGTTTTTTTATCTTGTTCCCGTTATTCATGAAATCAATTAAATCAGCTTTCCATGTGCCTTTTCAGTCATAGATCACAGTATGCACAAGAAAACACCAAAAGGATATTCAGTTCGTCTACAAATTGCCTTTTTCAACCATCGTCGCTTTGGGAAAGGATTGGAGACAGCCAACATGTTGTGTTTTTTATCTCGTTCCCGTTATTCATGAAATCAATTAAATCAGCTTTCCATGTGCCTTTTCAGTTAAAGATCACAGTATGCACAAGAAAACACCAAAAGGATATTCAGTTTGTCTACAAATTGCCTTTTTCAACCATCGTTACTTTGGGAAAGGATTGGAGACAGCCAACATGTTGTGTTTTTTATCTCGTTCCCGTTATTCATGAAATCAATTAAATCAGCTTTCCATGTGCCTTTTCAGTTAAAGATCACAGTATGCACAAGAAAACACCAAAAGGATATTCAGTTTGTCTACAAATTGCCTTTTTCAACCATCGTTACTTTGGGAAAGGATTGGAGACAGCCAACATGTTGTGTTTTTTATCTCGTTCCCGTTATTCATGAAATCAATTAAATCAGCTTTCCATGTGCCTTTTCAGTTAAAGATCACAGTATGCACAAGAAAACACCAAAAGGATATTCAGTTCGTCTACAAATTGCCTTTTTCAACCATCGTCGCTTTGGGAAAGGATTGGAGACAGACAACATGTTGTGTTTTTTATCTCGTTCCCGTTATTCATGAAATCAATTAAATCAGCTTTCCATGTGCCTTTTCAGTTAAAGATCACAGTATGCACAAGAAAACACCAAAAGGATATTCAGTTTGTCTACAAATTGCCTTTTTCAACCATCGTTACTTTGGGAAAGGATTGGAGACAGACAACATGTTGTGTTTTTTATCTCGTTCCCGTTATTCATGAAATCAATTAATTCAGCTTTCCATGTGCCTTTTCAGTTAAAGATCACAGTATGCACAAGAAAACACCAAAAGGATATTCAGTTCGTCTACAAATTGCCTTTTTCAACCATCGTTACTTTGGGAAAGGATTGGAGACAGACAACATGTTGTGTTTTTTATCTCGTTCCCGTTATTCATGAAATCAATTAATTCAGCTTTCCATGTGCCTTTTCAGTTAAAGATCACAGTATGCACAAGAAAACACCAAAAGGATATTCAGTTCGTCTACAAATTGCCTTTTTCAACCATCGTTACTTTGGGAAAGGATTGGAGACAGCCAACATGTTGTGTTTTTTATCTCGTTCCCGTTATTCATGAAATCAATTAAATCAGCTTTCCATGTGCCTTTTCAGTTAAAGATCACAGTATGCACAAGAAAACACCAAAAGGATATTCAGTTCGTCTACAAATTGCCTTTTTCAACCATCGTCGCTTTGGGAAAGGATTGGAGACAGACAACATGTTGTGTTTTTTATCTCGTTCCCGTTATTCATGAAATCAATTAAATCAGCTTTCCATGTGCCTTTTCAGTTAAAGATCACAGTATGCACAAGAAAACACCAAAAGGATATTCAGTTTGTCTACAAATTGCCTTTTTCAACCATCGTTACTTTGGGAAAGGATTGGAGACAGACAACATGTTGTGTTTTTTATCTCGTTCCCGTTATTCATGAAATCAATTAATTCAGCTTTCCATGTGCCTTTTCAGTTAAAGATCACAGTATGCACAAGAAAACACCAAAAGGATATTCAGTTCGTCTACAAATTGCCTTTTTCAACCATCGTTACTTTGGGAAAGGATTGGAGACAGACAACATGTTGTGTTTTTTATCTCGTTCCCGTTATTCATGAAATCAATTAATTCAGCTTTCCATGTGCCTTTTCAGTTAAAGATCACAGTATGCACAAGAAAACACCAAAAGGATATTCAGTTCGTCTACAAATTGCCTTTTTCAACCATCGTTACTTTGGGAAAGGATTGGAGACAGCCAACATGTTGTGTTTTTTATCTCGTTCCCGTTATTCATGAAATCAATTAAATCAGCTTTCCATGTGCCTTTTCAGTTAAAGATCACAGTATGCACAAGAAAACACCAAAAGGATATTCAGTTCGTCTACAAATTGCCTTTTTCAACCATCGTCGCTTTGGGAAAGGATTGGAGACAGACAACATGTTGTGTTTTTTATCTCGTTCCCGTTATTCATGAAATCAATTAAATCAGCTTTCCATGTGCCTTTTCAGTTAAAGATCACAGTATGCACAAGAAAACACCAAAAGGATATTCAGTTTGTCTACAAATTGCCTTTTTCAACCATCGTTACTTTGGGAAAGGATTGGAGACAGACAACATGTTGTGTTTTTTATCTCGTTCCCGTTATTCATGAAATCAATTAATTCAGCTTTCCATGTGCCTTTTCAGTTAAAGATCACAGTATGCACAAGAAAACACCAAAAGGATATTCAGTTCGTCTACAAATTGCCTTTTTCAACCATCGTTACTTTGGGAAAGGATTGGAGACAGACAACATGTTGTGTTTTTTATCTCGTTCCCGTTATTCATGAAATCAATTAATTCAGCTTTCCATGTGCCTTTTCAGTTAAAGATCACAGTATGCACAAGAAAACACCAATAGGATATTCAGTTCGTCTACAAATTGCCTTTTTCAACCATCGTTACTTTGGGAAAGGATTGGAGACAGCCAACATGTTGTGTTTTTTATCTCGTTCCCGTTATTCATGAAATCAATTAAATCAGCTTTCCATGTGCCTTTTCAGTTAAAGATCACAGTATGCACAAGAAAACACCAATAGGATATTCAGTTCGTCTACAAATTGCCTTTTTCAACCATCGTCACTTTGGGAAAGGATTGGAGACAGCCAACATGTTGTGTTTTTTTATCTCGTTCCCGTTATTCATGAAATCAATTAAATCAGCTTTCCATGTGCCTTTTCAGTTAAAGATCACAGTATGCACAAGAAAACACCAAAAGGATATTCAGTTTGTCTACAAATTGCCTTTTTCAACCATCGTTACTTTGGGAAAGGATTGGAGACAGCCAACATGTTGTGTTTTTTTATCTTGTTCCCGTTATTCATGAAATCAATTAAATCAGCTTTCCATGTGCCTTTTCAGTCATAGATCACAGTATGCACAAGAAAACACCAATAGGATATTCAGTTCGTCTACAAATTGCCTTTTTCAACCATCGTCACTTTGGGAAAGGATTGGAGACAGCCAACATGTTGTGTTTTTTTATCTTGTTCCCGTTATTCATGAAATCAATTAAATCAGCTTTCCATGTGCCTTTTCAGTCATAGATCACAGTATGCACAAGAAAACACCAATAGGATATTCAGTTCGTCTACAAATTGCCTTTTTCAACCATCGTCACTTTGGGAAAGGATTGGAGACAGCCAACATGTTGTGTTTTTTTATCTTGTTCCCGTTATTCATGAAATCAATTAAATCAGCTTTCCATGTGCCTTTTCAGTCATAGATCACAGTATGCACAAGAAAACACCAATAGGATATTCAGTTCGTCTACAAATTGCCTTTTTCAACCATCGTCACTTTGGGAAAGGATTGGAGACAGCCAACATGTTGTGTTTTTTTATCTCGTTCCCGTTATTCATGAAATCAATTAAATCAGCTTTCCATGTGCCTTTTCAGTTAAAGATCACAGTATGCACAAGAAAACACCAAAAGGATATTCAGTTTGTCTACAAATTGCCTTTTTCAACCATCGTTACTTTGGGAAAGGATTGGAGACAGCCAACATGTTGTGTTTTTTATCTCGTTCCCGTTATTCATGAAATCAATTAAATCAGCTTTCCATGTGCCTTTTCAGTTAAAGATCACAGTATGCACAAGAAAACACCAAAAGGATATTCAGTTTGTCTACAAATTGCCTTTTTCAACCATCGTTACTTTGGGAAAGGATTGGAGACAGACAACATGTTGTGTTTTTTATCTCGTTCCCGTTATTCATGAAATCAATTAATTCAGCTTTCCATGTGCCTTTTCAGTTAAAGATCACAGTATGCACAAGAAAACACCAAAAGGATATTCAGTTCGTCTACAAATTGCCTTTTTCAACCATCGTTACTTTGGGAAAGGATTGGAGACAGCCAACATGTTGTGTTTTTTATCTCGTTCCCGTTATTCATGAAATCAATTAAATCAGCTTTCCATGTGCCTTTTCAGTTAAAGATCACAGTATGCACAAGAAAACACCAAAAGGATATTCAGTTTGTCTACAAATTGCCTTTTTCAACCATCGTTACTTTGGGAAAGGATTGGAGACAGACAACATGTTGTGTTTTTTATCTCGTTCCCGTTATTCATGAAATCAATTAATTCAGCTTTCCATGTGCCTTTTCAGTTAAAGATCACAGTATGCACAAGAAAACACCAAAAGGATATTCAGTTCGTCTACAAATTGCCTTTTTCAACCATCGTTACTTTGGGAAAGGATTGGAGACAGACAACATGTTGTGTTTTTTATCTCGTTCCCGTTATTCATGAAATCAATTAATTCAGCTTTCCATGTGTCTTTTCAGTTAAAGATCACAGTATGCACAAGAAAACACCAATAGGATATTCAGTTCGTCTACAAATTGCCTTTTTCAACCATCGTTACTTTGGGAAAGGATTGGAGACAGACAACATGTTGTGTTTTTTATCTCGTTCCCGTTATTCATGAAATCAATTAAATCAGCTTTCCATGTGCCTTTTCAGTTAAAGATCACAGTATGCACAAGAAAACACCAAAAGGATATTCAGTTCGTCTACAAATTGCCTTTTTCAACCATCGTTACTTTGGGAAAGGATTGGAGACAGACAACATGTTGTGTTTTTTATCTCGTTCCCGTTATTCATGAAATCAATTAATTCAGCTTTCCATGTGTCTTTTCAGTTAAAGATCACAGTATGCACAAGAAAACACCAATAGGATATTCAGTTCGTCTACAAATTGCCTTTTTCAACCATCGTCGCTTTGGGAAAGGATTGGAGACAGACAACATGTTGTGTTTTTTATCTCGTTCCCGTTATTCATGAAATCAATTAAATCAGCTTTCCATGTGCCTTTTCAGTTAAAGATCACAGTATGCACAAGAAAACACCAAAAGGATATTCAGTTTGTCTACAAATTGCCTTTTTCAACCATCGTTACTTTGGGAAAGGATTGGAGACAGACAACATGTTGTGTTTTTTATCTCGTTCCCGTTATTCATGAAATCAATTAATTCAGCTTTCCATGTGCCTTTTCAGTTAAAGATCACAGTATGCACAAGAAAACACCAAAAGGATATTCAGTTCGTCTACAAATTGCCTTTTTCAACCATCGTCACTTTGGGAAAGGATTGGAGTCAGCCAACATGTTGTGTTTTTTTATCTCGTTCCCGTTATTCATGAAATCAATTAAATCAGCTTTCCATGTGCCTTCAAAAGGAAGTTTTGTCCATACCTCTCATAAGTAAATGCAGTTGGAATATCATTACATTCAAGATCTCGCCGCATCAGTTTACTCATGTCTCACCACACCCCATTCTCTTCTTTTCCTTATTCAATTTTTCGTGAAGTATCTATAAATTTAAAAAAATTAAAAAAAATTACAACGTTGTATAAGTGATGTTTTTCGAATAAAGCCAAAGAGTTGGCGGAAAGAACTTTGCCCGTCCGGGGAGAAGTAGCTACAATCCACTGGAACGTTGTCTGCAAAGATTTCTGCCGACAAACAAGTGCAAATGCTTTTATTCGCATTTCAGAACTTATAGACCACCGAAGGAAATATTCCGAAACGCCAAGAGGGATCGATGACAACGTTGATGGTTGGTGCATTTTCAACAGAAAACGTTCATTCGGTTAAATGGACCCGCGCAATGTTCATCTCTTGTGGAGCAGATCGACTTACTAGCTCTCATAGTCAGATTGCATTATTTTCTGACAAACAAAATTGAGCCCGAAACATTTTATTTTATAAATTTTGTATATAGCAAGTGGCAATTATAAACAAATATGCACAAAAGAAGAAGGGACCATAAAAATTTGGTTACAATTGAAAAATGAAGGTGAAAAGGGAAAATAGAGAGAACCAATTGCGGCAAAGTACTTAGAAGCACTTGCGATGGACGATGGATGGGCCGGACTCGTCGTACTCCTGCTTAGAGATCCACATCTGTTGGAAAGTGGACAGGGAAGCAAGGATGGATCCTCCGATCCAGACGGAGTACTTGCGCTCTGGCGGGGCGATGATCTTGATCTTCATGGTGCTGAAATATTGGAAATTAAAGCATGTTACAATGATACTGGATGTTTTTACCTCGGAGCCAGAGCGGTCATCTCCTTCTGCATGCGATCGTCGATTCCTGGGTACATAGTGGTTCCTCCGGAAAGGACGGTGTTGGCGTACAAGTCCTTACGGATATCAATGTCGCATTTCATGATCGAGTTGTAAGAAGTCTCGTGGATTCCGGCAGACTCCTTACCCAAGAAGGATGGCTGGAAAAGAGCCTCTGGGCAACGGAAGCGCTCGTTTCCGACGGTGATGACCTGTCCGTCCGGAAGTTCGTACGACTTCTCGAGGGAAGAGGAGGAGGCGGCGGTGGCCATCTCCTGCTCGAAGTCCAGAGCGACGTAGCAGAGTTTCTCCTTGATGTCACGGACGATCTCACGCTCAGCGGTGGTGGTGAATGAGTATCCGCGCTCAGTGAGGATCTTCATGAGGTAGTCAGTAAGATCACGTCCGGCCAAGTCAAGACGAAGGATGGCGTGCGGGAGGGCATATCCTTCGTAGATTGGGACGGTGTGGGTGACACCATCTCCAGAGTCGAGAACGACTCCGGTGGTACGTCCGGAGGCGTAGAGAGATAGTACGGCCTGAATGGCGACGTACACGGCCGGGGCGTTGAACGTCTCAAACATGGTTTGGGTCATCTTTTCACGGTTAGCCTTCGGGTTCAGTGGGGCTTCAGTGAGGAGGACTGGGTGCTCTTCTGGAGCAACGCGGAGGTCGTTGTAGAAGGTGTGGTGCCAAATCTTCTCCATGTCATCCCAGTTGGTGACGATTCCGTGCTCAATTGGGTACTTGAGGGTCAAGATACCTGAAAGACTCAAATTAATTGTCGGTTACGTTGGTCAAAATGATTACCTCTCTTTGCTTGGGCCTCGTCTCCAACGTACGAGTCTTTCTGCCCCATACCGACCATGACTCCCTGGTGACGTGGTCTTCCGACGATGGATGGGAACACGACGCGTGGAGCGTCGTCTCCGGCGAATCCGGCCTTACACATTCCGGATCCATTGTCCACCACCACGGCGACAACCTCGTCGTCACACATTTTGATTAACTTTTAATGTATCTGAAAAAATGAAATGAATAATTTTGGAATGTTGTTTGAGAGAGCGAAGTAAATGTAAGATTTTTCAACGAGATGTCAATTGGAACAGGAAATGAAGTGAGAAGACCAGGGGGAGGGTGCAACTGCTCAGATATTCTGCAACATAGAGAAGAAGCGAGGAATAGAGATGAAGAGGAGCGGGGAGCCAGGGAAAGATAAAAGAGAAGGCAAGCGACAAACGGTCGTATTCGAAAGGTGGGAAAATGTGTGAGGGCCTCTCTATGTATGTGCCCATACGCAATGCTGATTCATAAGTGAAGGAAGACGAGGACCGCCCTGCCGGCGCTAGAGAAACCGAGGAAGCTTCTCAAGCACATTCCGGATCCATTGCCGATAACGAGTGTTGTCACGTCATAGCCGTACGTGTTCGATGTTTGATGGAGAGTGGAGTCTAGACGGGGGCTACAGTGCTTGATTTCCCGTCCTCGTGGTCTATATATACTGAGTCGCGACGCACACGCCCCGCCTTTTTCCGTTGGTTTCGCGACTCTGCCCCTCGGCGAGAGATTGAGAAAGTTTGGAGGGTGGTCTCTCCGGCAAGACAGCGAAACGTTGGGGACACATGGGACGGCCAAAACACCTCTATTTCGAAAAAATCTTGCGATGTGGGTGATGACTCAGAATGCGGAGACACACAATTCTGCAGAAACAAAGAACGGCGATTTCGAATAAAGTATCAACGGGAAGCTCCAGGACCATCTCAAGCTGTTGTGGTCCATGTCATTCTAGAGGAAACACTGGAAGAAATTTCAAATGTTCCTCTAGTTCCACTTTTTGATAACTACTACGCCGCGGAAAACGTTGCCGTTCACATCACCGTTCCAGTTTCTATCCCTTCCACCACATTCGACTGGCATTGTTTCGCAATGTGAGTCATTGTTTGGCCTCGTTGATTCAAAGCGCCCTGACACCTGCGCGGTCACTCGCTCCTCAAAGGGTGGTAGAGAGAGATATATATATATATATGTGTTTTTTATCTCGTTCCCGTTATTCATGAAATCTATTAAATCAGCTCTCCATGTGCCTTTTCAGTCATAGATCACAGTATGCACAAGAAATCAAAAAAAGGATATTCAGTTCGTCTACAAATTGCCTTTTTCAACCATCGTCACTTTGGGAAAGGAATGGAGACAGCCAACATGTTGTGTTTTTTTAATCTCGTTCCCGTTATTCATGAAATCAATTAAATCAGCTCTCCATGTGCCTTTTCAGTCATAGATCACAGTTTGCACAAGAAAACAAAAGTTCAAAAGTTCAAAAGTAAAACCGGTGGCTGTCTCATTTTCCATACCCAATTGATAAAAAAGACAAGGTTTCCTTCATCGAGTGGTACAAAGAATTTTCAATTCGAAAGGACCAATTCCAATGCCAATTGAAAGTGTTCGTGGGGGTCCAGGTGAAGGTTTCAATTTGAAACAGAAACATTGTTCCAGATAGCTTTACAGAGAAACAGCCATTTTTCCGATCGTTTTAGCGTCTTTGGAATGCTTTCAGGCGCTCTTCCACAAATGGATCAAATCGGAATCGACTATCAAATTGTAGATCAGAAGAGCATTGTACATCGACTAGCTGAATAACTGAAAACAATGTTAGTACACAGGCAGGATGTTCAGAATTAAAACAGTTCTCTTTTCACGATCGTTGATATTATATATAATATCAACGATCGTGAAAAGATATATAATAGATGCCAACTTCGCAACAGTAATCCGTTGTCTCAAAGAGCAACATCAGATTTGAGTGAGATTGACGACAGAGTAGATAGTATTATCCTGCCTGTGTACTAACATTGTTTTCAGTTATTCAGCTAGTCGATGTACAATATATCTTCTGACAAGTGCCGACAATTTGAAACTGTTATCTTCACATGTTTCTCCCATCATCTCGTGCTACCAAGTGTTTCCTGGCTCATTCACACTATCATTAAAAAAAGGGTTGCTTAAACGGATTTTCAGGGTGATCGTGATAATGGAGAAAGCATTCTCTAATCAACTAGGTTCATTTTTGATATACATTTTATCATAAGATGCTGAAACAGTATATCTTGGGTTCAGAACTAACATTTCAAATCATTTCCTCCGCTTATTTCAATAACACCTCATTTTCAATCACAATTCCCCTTTAACAACCAATCTCAAACTAGGGAATGCTGTTATCAGCCTCAATTTCAGAGCAACTAACGCGAAAAATCCTATAAAACGACGACGAGCTCTCCAGAAGAGGACAAATTGGAAAGGAGGATCCCATAAACTGAGCTGAAAGTCCTTATTCCAATAGCACTCTTTCTCTCTCTACGCGATCAATAAACCACAACGTCTTCACGGTCGTCGTCGTGCACGTGCGCTCTCCCGTGTCCACGGTCAGTTGGAAAGGAGAGAGCATGCAATACGTGAATGCGCAGACAATCAGACACCCATCGATCGTTTGCGTGCACCCTCCCCCTTCTCGGTCATCTTTCCTCATTCATTCTCCTGTTCCACCCGTCTCTCGGGTAGTCGTCCTCCGTCTCCGATTGCTTTGATATTTATCCGCTCCCTAACCAATCCTTAATTCCAGGTAATGTGGCAACCCACCACAAGTGTTCGCGCCCTCTGCGCTTCCTCACACTTTAAACTGTCCAGCAAAGGATGAACACAGCTCAATCGATAGGAGCTCCACCGCCGTTGATCGCCCTACCCGCAGCGCCAAACCGGAAAAGCAATATCTTCGACGAGTTCCTGGCGCTCGTTACCAAAGAGTGCAACGGAAATGCGACTTCCGACATTGCAATCGGAAAATGCATCCATTATCAGAAAACCGGAGAAGTCGTTAGCGGTGAGTTGTGAACTACATTGCGCTAGAAGTATTGAGGAAGAGCTAGTTGGTGGAGACATAACATCCTTCGCAACATCCTTCAATTATCATCTTTCAGTTTTCAACGTGGTGCATCGACCGAACCTGTGGCGAGAAGCGGCGAATAGCGGCAGATGACGATCTCCGGCACATTCGACTTCTACGAAGCACGGAGATTTTGAAAAGGATAAATTATTCTATGGCAATAAGAAGTTCATCAATAATGAAACTTATATTATTCGCTCTACCGGGTACTTTATATCTGAATATTTTCCTTTCCGAGACAAATAAATAAGTTTGCATAAAGCTGATTTAATTGATTTCATCCTTTCCCAAAGTGACGATGGTTGAAAAAGGCAATTTGTAGACGAACTGAATATCCTTTTGGTGGTTTCTTGTGCATACTGTGATCTATGACTGAAAAGGCACATGGAAAGCTGATTTAATTGATTTCATGAATAACGGGAACGAGATAAAAAACACACACACATATATATATATATATATATATATATATATATATATATATATTTATTTATATATATCTCTCTACCACCCTTTGAGGAGCGAGTGACCGCGCAGGTGTCAGGGCGCTTTGAATCAACGAGGCCAAACAATGACTCACATTGCGAAACAATGCCAGTCGAATGTGGTGGAAGGGATAGAAACTGGAACGGTGATGTGAACGGCAACGTTTTCCGCGGCGTAGTAGTTATCAAAAAGTGGAACTAGAGGAACATTTGAAATTTCTTCCAGTGTTTCCTCTAGAATGACATGGACCACAACAGCTTGAGATGGTCCTGGAGCTTCCCGTTGATACTTTATTCGAAATCGCCGTTCTTTGTTTCTGCAGAAATGTGTGTCTCCGCATTCTGAGTCATCACCCACATCGCAAGATTTTTTCGAAATAGAGGTGTTTTGGCCGTCCCATGTGTCCCCAACGTTTCGCTGTCTTGCCGGAGAGACCACCCTCCAAACTTTCTCAATCTCTCGCCGAGGGGCAGAGTCGCGAAACCAACGGAAAAAGGCGGGGCGTGCGCGTCGCGACTCAGTATATATAGACCACGAGGACGGGAAATCAAGCACTGTAGCCCCCGTCTAGACTCCACTCTCCATCAAACATCGAACACGTACGGCTATGACGTGACAACACTCGTTATCGGCAATGGATCCGGAATGTGCTTGAGAAGCTTCCTCGGTTTCTCTAGCGCCGGCAGGGCGGTCCTCGTCTTCCTTCACTTATGAATCAGCATTGCGTATGGGCACATACATAGAGAGGCCCTCACACATTTTCCCACCTTTCGAATACGACCGTTTGTCGCTTGCCTTCTCTTTTATCTTTCCCTGGCTCCCCGCTCCTCTTCATCTCTATTCCTCGCTTCTTCTCTATGTTGCAGAATATCTGAGCAGTTGCACCCTCCCCCTGGTCTTCTCACTTCATTTCCTGTTCCAATTGACATCTCGTTGAAAAATCTTACATTTACTTCGCTCTCTCAAACAACATTCCAAAATTATTCATTTCATTTTTTCAGATACATTAAAAGTTAATCAAAATGTGTGACGACGAGGTTGTCGCCGTGGTGGTGGACAATGGATCCGGAATGTGTAAGGCCGGATTCGCCGGAGACGACGCTCCACGCGTCGTGTTCCCATCCATCGTCGGAAGACCACGTCACCAGGGAGTCATGGTCGGTATGGGGCAGAAAGACTCGTACGTTGGAGACGAGGCCCAAGCAAAGAGAGGTAATCATTTTGACCAACGTAACCGACAATTAATTTGAGTCTTTCAGGTATCTTGACCCTCAAGTACCCAATTGAGCACGGAATCGTCACCAACTGGGATGACATGGAGAAGATTTGGCACCACACCTTCTACAACGACCTCCGCGTTGCTCCAGAAGAGCACCCAGTCCTCCTCACTGAAGCCCCACTGAACCCGAAGGCTAACCGTGAAAAGATGACCCAAACCATGTTTGAGACGTTCAACGCCCCGGCCGTGTACGTCGCCATTCAGGCCGTACTATCTCTCTACGCCTCCGGACGTACCACCGGAGTCGTTCTCGACTCTGGAGATGGTGTCACCCACACCGTCCCAATCTACGAAGGATATGCCCTCCCGCACGCCATCCTTCGTCTTGACTTGGCCGGACGTGATCTTACTGACTACCTCATGAAGATCCTCACTGAGCGCGGATACTCATTCACCACCACCGCTGAGCGTGAGATCGTCCGTGACATCAAGGAGAAACTCTGCTACGTCGCTCTGGACTTCGAGCAGGAGATGGCCACCGCCGCCTCCTCCTCTTCCCTCGAGAAGTCGTACGAACTTCCGGACGGACAGGTCATCACCGTCGGAAACGAGCGCTTCCGTTGCCCAGAGGCTCTTTTCCAGCCATCCTTCTTGGGTAAGGAGTCTGCCGGAATCCACGAGACTTCTTACAACTCGATCATGAAATGCGACATTGATATCCGTAAGGACTTGTACGCCAACACCGTCCTTTCCGGAGGAACCACTATGTACCCAGGAATCGACGATCGCATGCAGAAGGAGATGACCGCTCTGGCTCCGAGGTAAAAACATCCAGTATCATTGTAACATGCTTTAATTTCCAATATTTCAGCACCATGAAGATCAAGATCATCGCCCCGCCAGAGCGCAAGTACTCCGTCTGGATCGGAGGATCCATCCTTGCTTCCCTGTCCACTTTCCAACAGATGTGGATCTCTAAGCAGGAGTACGACGAGTCCGGCCCATCCATCGTCCATCGCAAGTGCTTCTAAGTACTTTGCCGCAATTGGTTCTCTCTATTTTCCCTTTTCACCTTCATTTTTCAATTGTAACCAAATTTTTATGGTCCCTTCTTCTTTTGTGCATATTTGTTTATAATTGCCACTTGCTATACACAAAATTTATAAAATAAAATGTTTCGGGCTCAATTTTGTTTGTCAGAAAATAATGCAATCTGACTATGAGAGCTAGTAAGTCGATCTGCTCCACAAGAGATGAACATTGCGCGGGTCCATTTAACCGAATGAACGTTTTCTGTTGAAAATGCACCAACCATCAACGTTGTCATCGATCCCTCTTGGCGTTTCGGAATATTTCCTTCGGTGGTCTATAAGTTCTGAAATGCGAATAAAAGCATTTGCACTTGTTTGTCGGCAGAAATCTTTGCAGACAACGTTCCAGTGGATTGTAGCTACTTCTCCCCGGACGGGCAAAGTTCTTTCCGCCAACTCTTTGCCTTTATTCAAAAAACATCACTGCAGCCAACATGTTGTGTTTTTTATCTCGTTCCCGTTATTCATGGAATCAATTAAATCAGCTTTCCATGTGCCTTTTCAGTTAAAGATCATAGTATGCACAAGAAAACACCAAAAAGATATTCAGTTCGTCTACAAATTGCCTTTTTCAACCATCGTCCCTTTGGGAAAGGATTGGAGACAGCCAACATGTTGTGTTTTTTATCTCGTTCCCGTTATTCATGGAATCAATTAAATCAGCTTTCCATGTGCCTTTTCAGTTAAAGATCATAGTATGCACAAGAAAACACCAAAAAGATATTCAGTTCGTCTACAAATTGCCTTTTTCAACCATCGTCCCTTTGGGAAAGGATTGGAGACAGCCAACATGTTGTGTTTTTTATCTCGTTCCCGTTAATCATGGAATCAATTAAATCAGCTTTCCATGTGCCTTTTCAGTTAAAGATCACAGTATGCACAAGAAAACACCAAAAAGATATTCAGTTCGTCTACAAATTGCCTTTTTCAACCATCGTCCCTTTGGGAAAGGATTGGAGACAGCCAACATGTTGTGTTTTTTATCTCGTTCCCGTTATTCATGGAATCAATTAAATCAGCTTTCCATGTGCCTTTTCAGTTAAATCTCATAGTATGCACAAGAAAACACCAAAAGGATATTCAGTTCGTCTACAAATTGCCTTTTTCAACCATCGTCACTTTGGGAAAGGATTGGAGACAGCCAACATGTTGTGTTTTTTATCTCGTTCCCGTTATTCATGGAATCAATTAAATCAGCTTTCCATGTGCCTTTTCAGTTAAAGATCACAGTATGCACAAGAAAACACCAAAAGGATATTCAGTTCGTCTACAAATTGCCTTTTTCAACCATCGTCACTTTGGGAAAGGATTGGAGACAGCCAACATGTTGTGTTTTTTATCTCGTTCCCGTTATTCATGGAATCAATTAAATCAGCTTTCCATGTGCCTTTTCAGTTAAAGATCATAGTATGCACAAGAAAACACCAAAAGGATATTCAGTTCGTCTACAAATTGCCTTTTTCAACCATCGTCACTTTGGGAAAGGATTGGAGACAGCCAACATGTTGTGTTTTTTATCTCGTTCCCGTTATTCATGGAATCAATTAAATCAGCTTTCCATGTGCCTTTTCAGTTAAAGATCACAGTATGCACAAGAAAACACCAAAAAGATATTCAGTTCGTCTACAAATTGCCTTTTTCAACCATCGTCCCTTTGGGAAAGGATTGGAGACAGCCAACATGTTGTGTTTTTTATCTCGTTCCCGTTAATCATGGAATCAATTAAATCAGCTTTCCATGTGCCTTTTCAGTTAAAGATCACAGTATGCACAAGAAAACACCAAAAGGATATTCAGTTCGTCTACAAATTGCCTTTTTCAACCATCGTCACTTTGGGAAAGGATTGGAGACAGCCAACATGTTGTGTTTTTTATCTCGTTCCCGTTATTCATGAAATCAATTAAATCAGCTTTCCATGTGCCTTTTCAGTTAAAGATCACAGTATGCACAAGAAATCACAAAAAGGATATTCAGTTCGTCTACAAATTGCCTTTTTCAACCATCGTCACTTTGGGAAAGGATTGGAGACAGCCAACATGTTGTGTTTTTTATCTCGTTCCCGTTATTCATGAAATCAATTAAATCAGCTTTCCATGTGCCTTTTCAGTTAAAGATCACAGTATGCACAAGAAATCACAAAAAGGATATTCAGTTCGTCTACAAATTGCCTTTTTCAACCATCGTCACTTTGGGAAAGGATTGGAGACAGCCAACATGTTGTGTTTTTTATCTCGTTCCCGTTATTCATGAAATCAATTAAATCAGCTTTCCATGTGCCTTTTCAGTTAAAGATCACAGTATGCACAAGAAATCACAAAAAGGATATTCAGTTCGTCTACAAATTGCCTTTTTCAACCATCTTCACTTTGGGAAAGGATTGGAGACAGCCAACAAGTTGTGTTTTTTATCTCGTTCCCGTTATTCATGGAATCAATTAAATCAGCTTTCCATGTGCCTTTTCAGTTAAAGATCACAGTATGCACAAGAAATCACAAAAAGGATATTCAGTTCGTCTACAAATTGCCTTTTTCAACCATCGTCACTTTGGGAAAGGATTGGAGACAGCCAACATGTTGTGTTTTTTATCTCGTTCCCGTTATTCATGAAATCAATTAAATCAGCTTTCCATGTGCCTTTTCAGTTAAAGATCACAGTATGCACAAGAAATCACAAAAAGGATATTCAGTTCGTCTACAAATTGCCTTTTTCAACCATCTTCACTTTGGGAAAGGATTGGAGACAGCCAACATGTTGTGTTTTTTTATCTCGTTCCCGTTATTCATGAAATCAATTAAATCAGCTTTCCATGTGCCTTTTCAGTTAAAGATCACAGTATGCACAAGAAATCACAAAAAGGATATTCAGTTCGTCTACAAATTGCCTTTTTCAACCATCGTCACTTTGGGAAAGGATTGGAGACAGCCAACATGTTGTGTTTTTTATCTCGTTCCCGTTATTCATGAAATCAATTAAATCAGCTTTCCATGTGCCTTTTCAGTTAAAGATCACAGTATGCACAAGAAATCACAAAAAGGATATTCAGTTCGTCTACAAATTGCCTTTTTCAACCATCGTCACTTTGGGAAAGGATTGGAGACAGCCAACATGTTGTGTTTTTTATCTCGTTCCCGTTATTCATGGAATCAATTAAATCAGCTTTCCATGTGCCTTTTCAGTCATAGATCACAGTATGCACAAGAAAACACCAATAGGATATTCAGTTCGTCTACAAATTGCCTTTTTCAACCATCGTCACTTTGGGAAAGGATTGGAGACAGCCAACATGTTGTGTTTTTTATCTCGTTCCCGTTATTCATGGAATCAATTAAATCAGCTTTCCATGTGCCTTTTCAGTTAAAGATCACAGTATGCACAAGAAAACACCAGAAGGATATTCAGTTCGTCTACAAATTGCCTTTTTCAACCATCGTCACTTTGGGAAAGAATTGGAGACAGCCAACATGTTGTGTTTTTTATCTCGTTCGCGTTATTCATGAAATCAATTAAATCAGCTTTCCATGTGCCTTTTCAGTTAAAGATCACAGTATGCACAAGAAAACACCAAAAAGATATTCAGTTCGTCTACAAATTGCCTTTTTCAACCATCGTCCCTTTGGGAAAGGATTGGAGACAGCCAACATGTTGTGTTTTTTATCTCGTTCCCGTTATTCATGGAATCAATTAAATCAGCTTTCCATGTGCCTTTTCAGTTAAAGATCATAGTATGCACAAGAAAACACCAAAAGGATATTCAGTTCGTCTACAAATTGCCTTTTTCAACCATCGTCCCTTTGGGAAAGGATTGGAGACAGCCAACATGTTGTGTTTTTTATCTCGTTCCCGTTATTCATGGAATCAATTAAATCAGCTTTCCATGTGCCTTTTCAGTTAAAGATCACAGTATGCACAAGAAATCACAAAAAGGATATTCAGTTCGTCTACAAATTGCCTTTTTCAACCATCGTCCCTTTGGGAAAGGATTGGAGACAGCCAACATGTTGTGTTTTTTATCTCGTTCCCGTTATTCATGAAATCAATTAAATCAGCTTTCCATGTGCCTTTTCAGTTAAAGATCACAGTATGCACAAGAAATCACAAAAAGGATATTCAGTTCGTCTACAAATTGCCTTTTTCAACCATCGTCACTTTGGGAAAGGATTGGAGACAGCCAACATGTTGTGTTTTTTATCTCGTTCCCGTTATTCATGGAATCAATTAAATCAGCTTTCCATGTGCCTTTTCAGTTAAAGATCACAGTATGCACAAGAAATCACAAAAAGGATATTCAGTTCGTCTACAAATTGCCTTTTTCAACCATCGTCACTTTGGGAAAGGATTGGAGACAGCCAACATGTTGTGTTTTTTATCTAGTTCCCGTTATTCATGGAATCAATTAAATCAGCTTTCCATGTGCCTTTTCAGTTAAAGATCACAGTATGCACAAGAAAACACCAAAAAGATATTCAGTTCGTCTACAAATTGCCTTTTTCAACCATCGTCCCTTTGGGAAAGGATTGGAGACAGCCAACATGTTGTGTTTTTTATCTCGTTCCCGTTATTCATGGAATCAATTAAATCAGCTTTCCATGTGCCTTTTCAGTTAAAGATCATAGTATGCACAAGAAAACAAAAGTTCAAAAGTTCAAAAGTAAAACCGGTGGCTGTCTCATTTTCCATACCCAATTGATAAAAAAGACAAGGTTTCCTTCATCGAGTGGTACAAAGAATTTTCAATTCAAAAGGACCAATTCCAATGCCAATTGAAAGTGTTCGTGGGGGTCCAGGTGAAGGTTTCAATTTGAAACAGAAACATTGTTCCAGATAGCTTTACAGAGTAACAGCCATTTTTCCGATCGTTTTAACGTCTTTGGAATGCTTTCAGGCGCTCTTCCACAAATGGATCAAATCGGAATCGACTATCAAATTGTAGATCAGAAGAGCATTGTACATCGACTAGCTGAATAACTGAAAACAATGTTAGTACACAGGCAGGATGTTCAGAATTAAAACAGTTCTCTTTTCACGATCGTTGATATTATATAATAGATGCCAACTTCGCAACAGTAATCCGTTGTCTCAAAGAGCAACATCAGATTTGGCTGTCTCCAATCCTTTCCCAAAGTGACGATGGTTGAAAAAGGCAATTTGTAGACGAACTGAATATCCTTTTGGTGATTTCTTGTGCATACTGTGATCTATGACTGAAAAGGCACATGGAAAGCTGATTTAATTGATTTCATGAATAACGGGAACTAGATAAAAAACACATATATAAATATCTCTCTACCACCCTTTGAGGAGCGAGTGACCGCGCAGGTGTCAGGGCGCTTTGAATCAACGAGGCCAAACAATGACTCACACTGCGAAACAATGCCAGTCGAATGTGGTGGAAGGGATAGAAACTGGAACGGTGATGTGAACGGCAACGTTTTCCGCGGCGTAGTAGTTATCAAAAAGTGGAACTAGAGGAACATTTGAAATTTCTTCCAGTGTTTCCTCTAGAATGACATGGACCACAACAGCTTGAGATGGTCCTGGAGCTTCCCGTTGATACTTTATTCGAAGTCGCCGTTCTTTGTTTCTGCAGAAATGTGTGTCTCCGCATTCTGAGTCATCACCCACATCGCAAGATTGTTTCGAAATAGAGGTGTTTTGGCCGTCCCATGTGTCCCCAACGTTTCGCTGTCTTGCCGGAGAGACCACCCTCCAAACTTTCTCAATCTCTCGCCGAGGGGCAGAGTCGCGAAACCAACGGAAAAAGGCGGGGCGTGCGCGTCGCGACTCAGTATATATAGACCACGAGGACGGGAAATCAAGCACTGTAGCCCCCGTCTAGACTCCACTCTCCATCAAACATCGAACACGTACGGCTATGACGTGACAACACTCGTTATCGGCAATGGATCCGGAATGTGCTTGAGAAGTTTCCTCGGTTTCTCTAGCGCCGGCAGGGCGGTCCTCGTCTTCCTTCACTTATGAATCAGCATTGCGTATGGGCACATACATAGAGAGGCCCTCACACATTTTCCCACCTTTCGAATAGGACCGTTTGTCGCTTGCCTTCTCTTTTATCTCTCCCTGGCTCCCCGCTCCTCTTCATCTCTATTCCTCGCTTCTTCTCTATGTTGCAGAATATCTGAGAAGTTGCACCCTCCCCCTGGTCTTCTCACTTCATTTCCTGTTCCAATTGACATCTCGTTGAAAAATCTTACATTTACTTCGCTCTCTCAAACAACATTCCAAAATTATTCATTTCATTTTTTCAGATACATTAAAAGTTAATCAAAATGTGTGACGACGAGGTTGTCGCCGTGGTGGTGGACAATGGATCCGGAATGTGTAAGGCCGGATTCGCCGGAGACGACGCTCCACGCGTCGTGTTCCCATCCATCGTCGGAAGACCACGTCACCAGGGAGTCATGGTCGGTATGGGGCAGAAAGACTCGTACGTTGGAGACGAGGCCCAAGCAAAGAGAGGTAATCATTTTGACCAACGTAACCGACAATTAATTTGAGTCTTTCAGGTATCTTGACCCTCAAGTACCCAATTGAGCACGGAATCGTCACCAACTGGGATGACATGGAGAAGATTTGGCACCACACCTTCTACAACGACCTCCGCGTTGCTCCAGAAGAGCACCCAGTCCTCCTCACTGAAGCCCCACTGAACCCGAAGGCTAACCGTGAAAAGATGACCCAAACCATGTTTGAGACGTTCAACGCCCCGGCCGTGTACGTCGCCATTCAGGCCGTACTATCTCTCTACGCCTCCGGACGTACCACCGGAGTCGTTCTCGACTCTGGAGATGGTGTCACCCACACCGTCCCAATCTACGAAGGATATGCCCTCCCGCACGCCATCCTTCGTCTTGACTTGGCCGGACGTGATCTTACTGACTACCTCATGAAGATCCTCACTGAGCGCGGATACTCATTCACCACCACCGCTGAGCGTGAGATCGTCCGTGACATCAAGGAGAAACTCTGCTACGTCGCTCTGGACTTCGAGCAGGAGATGGCCACCGCCGCCTCCTCCTCTTCCCTCGAGAAGTCGTACGAACTTCCGGACGGACAGGTCATCACCGTCGGAAACGAGCGCTTCCGTTGCCCAGAGGCTCTTTTCCAGCCATCCTTCTTGGGTAAGGAGTCTGCCGGAATCCACGAGACTTCTTACAACTCGATCATGAAATGCGACATTGATATCCGTAAGGACTTGTACGCCAACACCGTCCTTTCCGGAGGAACCACTATGTACCCAGGAATCGACGATCGCATGCAGAAGGAGATGACCGCTCTGGCTCCGAGGTAAAAACATCCAGTATCATTGTAACATGCTTTTATTTCCAATATTTCAGCACCATGAAGATCAAGATCATCGCCCCGCCAGAGCGCAAGTACTCCGTCTGGATCGGAGGATCCATCCTTGCTTCCCTGTCCACTTTCCAACAGATGTGGATCTCTAAGCAGGAGTACGACGAGTCCGGCCCATCCATCGTCCATCGCAAGTGCTTCTAAGAACTTTGCCGCAATTGGTTCTCTCTATTTTCCCTTTTCACCTTCATTTTTCAATTGTAACCAAATTTTTATGGTCCCTTCTTCTTTTGTGCATATTTGTTTATAATTGCCACTTGCTATACACAAAATTTATAAAATAAAATGTTTCGGGCTCAATTTTGTTTGTCAGAAAATAATGCAATCTGACTATGAGAGCTAGTAAGTCGATCTGCTCCACAAGAGATGAACATTGCGCGGGTCCATTTAACCGAATGAACGTTTTCTGTTGAAAATGCACCAACCATCAACGTTGTCATCAATCCCTCTTGGCGTTTCGGAATATTTCCTTCGGTGGTCTATAAGTTCTGAAATGCGAATAAAAGCATTTGCACTTGTTTGTCGGCAGAAATCTTTGCAGACAACGTTCCAGTGGATTGTAGCTACTTCTCCCCGGACGGGCAAAGTTCTTTCCGCCAACTCTTTGGCTTTATTCAAAAAACATCACTGATACAACGTTGTAATTTTTTTTTACTTTTTTAAATTTATAGATACTTCACGAAGAAGTGAATAAGGAAAAGAAGAGAATGGGGTGTGGTGAGACATGAGTAAACTGATGCGGCGAGATCTTGATTGTAATGATATTCCAACTGCATTTACTTATGAGAGGTATGGACAAAACTTCCTTTTGAAGGCACATGGAAAGCTGATTCAATTGATTTCATGAATAACAGGAACGAGATAAAAAACACAACATGTTGGCTGTCTCCAATCCTTCCCCAAAGTAACGATGGTTGAAAAAGGCAATTTGTAGACGAACTGAATATCCTTTTGGTGTTTTCTTGTGCATACTGTGATCTTTAACTGAAAAGGCACATGGAAAGCTGATTTAATTGATTTCATGAATAACAGGAACGAGATAAAAAACACAACATGTTGGCTGTCTCCAATCCTTTCCCAAAGTGACGATGGTTGAAAAAGGCAATTTGTAGACGAACTGAATATCCTTTTGGTGTTTTCTTGTGCATACTGTGATCTATGACTGAAAAGGCACATGGAAAGCTGATTTAATTGATTTCATGAATAACGGGAACGAGATAAAAAACACAACTTGTTGGCTGTCTCCAATCCTTTCCCAAAGTGACGATGGTTGAAAAAGGCAATTTGTAGACGAACTGAATATCCTTTTGGTGTTTTCTTGTGCATACTGTGATCTATGACTGAAAAGGCACATGGAAAGCTGATTTAATTGATTTCATGAATAACGGGAACGAGATAAAAAACACAACTTGTTGGCTGTCTCCAATCCTTCCCCAAAGTAACGATGGTTGAAAAAGGCAATTTGTAGACGAACTGAATATCCTTTTGGTGTTTTCTTGTGCATACTGTGATCTTTAACTGAAAAGGCACATGGAAAGCTGATTTAATTGATTTCATGAATAACGGGAACGAGATAAAAAACACAACATGTTGGCTGTCTCCAATCCTTTCCCAAAGTGACGATGGTTGAAAAAGGCAATTTGTAGACGAACTGAATATCCTTTTGGTGTTTTCTTGTGCATACTGTGATCTATGACTGAAAAGGCACATGGAAAGCTGATTTAATTGATTTCATGAATAACGGGAACGAGATAAAAAACACAACTTGTTGGCTGTCTCCAATCCTTCCCCAAAGTAACGATGGTTGAAAAAGGCAATTTGTAGACGAACTGAATATCCTTTTGGTGTTTTCTTGTGCATACTGTGATCTTTAACTGAAAAGGCACATGGAAAGCTGATTTAATTGATTTCATGAATAACCGGAACGAGATAAAAAACACAACATGTTGGCTGTCTCCAATCCTTTCCCAAAGTGACGATGGTTGAAAAAGGCAATTTGTAGACGAACTGAATATCCTTTTGGTGTTTTCTTGTGCATACTGTGATCTATGACTGAAAAGGCACATGGAAAGCTGATTTAATTGATTTCATGAATAACGGGAACGAGATAAAAAACACAACTTGTTGGCTGTCTCCAATCCTTTCCCAAAGTGACGATGGTTGAAAAAGGCAATTTGTAGACGAACTGAATATCCTTTTGGTGTTTTCTTGTGCATACTGTGATCTATGACTGAAAAGGCACATGGAAAGCTGATTTAATTGATTTCATGAATAACAGGAACGAGATAAAAAACACAACATGTTGGCTGTCTCCAATCCTTTCCCAAAGTGACGATGGTTGAAAAAGGCAATTTGTAGACGAACTGAATATCCTTTTGGTGATTTCTTGTGCATACTGTGATCTTTAACTGAAAAGGCACATGGAAAGCTGATTTAATTGATTTCATGAATAACGGGAACGAGATAAAAAACACAACATGTTGCTTTCCATGTGCCTTTTCAGTTAAGGATCACAGTATGCACAAGAAAACACCAAAAGTATATTCAGTTCGTCTACAAATTGCCTTTTTGGACCATCGTCACTTTGGGAAGGGTTTGGAGACAGTCAACATGTTGTGTTTTTTATCTCGTTCCTGTTATTCATGAAATCAATTAAATCAGCTTTCCATGTGCCTTTTCAGTTAAGGATCACAGTATGCACAAGAAAACACCAAAAGTATATTCAGTTCGTCTACAAATTGCCTTTTTCAACCATCGTCACTTTGGGAAGGGTTTGGAGACAGTCAAAATGTTGTGTTTTTTATCTCGTTCCCGTTATTCATGAAATCAATTAAATCAGCTTTCCATGTGCCTTCAAAAGGAAGTTTTGTCCATACCTCTCATAAGTAAATGCAGTTGGAATATCATTACATTCAAGATCTCGCCGCATCAGTTCACTCATGTGTCACCACACCCCATTCTCTTCTTTTCCTTATTCAATTTTTCGTGAAGTATCTATAAATTTAAAAAAAATTAAAAAAAATTAAAACGTTGTATCAGTGTTGTTTTTTGAATAAAGCCAAAGAGTTGGCGGAAAGAACTTTGCCCGTCCGGGGAGAAGTAGCTACAATCCACTGGAACGTTGTCTGCAAAGATTTCTGCCGACAAACAAGTGCAAATGCTTTTATTCGCATTTCAGAACTTATAGACCACCGAAGGAAATATTCCGAAACGCCAAGAGGGATCGATGACAACGTTGATGGTTGGTGCATTTTCAACAGAAAACGTTCATTCGGTTAAATGGACCCGCGCAATGTTCATCTCTTGTGGAGCAGATCGACTTACTAGCTCTCATAGTCAGATTGCATTATTTTCTGACAAACAAAATTGAGCCCGAAACATTTTATTTTATAAATTTTGTGTATAGCAAGTGGCAATTATAAACAAACCAGAAGGTTGCTGCCGGCTATCGCCGGCATCTCCCTTCTGGATTTTGCAAATATAGCGAATCCTAATGGGGGTATATTTGTATTTTTTATAAAATCCACAATCTCCTTTCTAATTCCAATACATGGACTCATGTACCTTCTTATCGTGAAGTGGTGAGCTTATTGGATCACCAAAGTTTTTGCGTTAACTTCATTTCCTTCTTCAGAAAGCTTTTCCTTTCTCTTGAAGGCTGTTTTGAATGACCGCTTTTCAAAAAGTTCTTCTGGAACGACTTCGTTTTCTTCCGAATTTCCAGACTTCTCGTTTGCGTAGGCCGCTGTTTATGAGTGGCCGCTTCTCAGGAATGATTCCATGGTTCCGGAAAGATACGTTCCCAAAAAGAAGTTTTTATTCCGAAATACGCTTTTCTGAAGCAATTCTAAAACTGACTCCGGAAGATTTTCGGATTTTTCATTCGAAATTACGGGGTTTTAGAACGGTCGGTTTCCGTACACGTTTCGTCCGTTTTCTCGTTGTTACGGGGCGGCTCCTCTATAGAATGAACATCCTCCCCGTAGAGCAAAACGACGCATCTTTCTCATTCTCACTTCTCATTTTTGTAGACCGCTGTTTATGACGCTTCTCCGGAATGATTTCATGGTCCCGGAAAGACACGTTTCAAAACAGAAGCTTTTATTCCGACATACGCTTTCCTGAGGCAACTCTAAAACTGACTCCGGAAGTTTTTCTGATATTTTATTCGTAATTACGGTTTTCAGAGAACTGTCGGTTTCCGTATATCTTTCTTCCGTTTTCTCGTTGTAGAAAGTTGACGCCGCCACTTGGGCTGGGATGCACAGTTCTTTCCGTTCGTAACCTTCTCTCTAAACCACAGCTTTGGTCTCTATTATGCATTCGCCGCGAGCGTGGACTTCATTTTTGACGTGAAACGTGTTGACATTGTCTGCGTCTCTGAAATTTACGTGCTGCCTCCCTCTTTCGTTGCGGTACCTTCGCTGACACCGCGATTGCGGAGTCCACGCTCGCGGCGAACTCATAATAGGTTTCCCCGTTTTTTTTCTTGAAATGCTTCAAAAATGATCTGTTCACACGTCTAAATTCGGTGCGTAGAAAGTTTGGTGAAACATTGGTCTAACAAAATGCAGTTTCCGTAACTCCTCCGATTATTTCAAAGCGGACAAAAAAGTTTCGCACCACACGGGATCGAACCTGAGAGGCACAAAACGGTGACCGCGCGCGTTAGCCACTCAACCACGCCGCTCGTTGAATCTGCGGTGGCAGCGGGCAGTGATATTCTCGGTGGGTGTGGTGGTTCGGCGGGACTTTTCATTTCGATTGCGCCGTGAGTTCAACAGCACTGGTGAAAACCGTGACTTTGACCTTTCACAAAATGGCCAGTTTTTGAGTAAAAACGTAAGTGAGAGTGTTTTCCCATTCGTCTCGTTGGGAGCTATCCGAACATGTCAACAGATCCTTGATGTTCTCAATATTCAGTAGGCGGCGTTTTATCTGTGAAAATCGTAACTTTGACCCCTCACAAAACGGTCGTCCGTGGATCAAAATTAGTAAGTAAAAAGCCATTTTGTATCGTCTCGTCGAGCTCTATCCGAATATGTAATCAGATCCTAGCATTTCTCAAAACCCAGCGGGGTTTACCTCTAACTTGGGTAATTGAACCGGCTGCGGCGGCGGCGGCGGCGGGGCGCCTTATTAAGAGAAAACTAAGCAGCCGACACCCATCAGGGTCCGCGATGAGCGCCCGCCATCCCGCCTTTACTGTGGTGAGTGCGGGAAATCAGAATATGTGCTCCAGAAGGCGTCAGACTTCACCGATCGCTTAGAAAATTGACGTGCACCTTGCGGTCAATACTTCTGACCTGTGTGCCAAAAATGGGCCGAAACGGTTCAGTAGGGGCTGAGAAATGGCTGTGGACAAACAAACGGACACACACACCGACAAACACACATCCTTTGCCTTTTAGAATAAGAAAGATATGCACAAAAGAAGAAGGGACCATAAAAATTTGGTTACAATTGAAAAATGAAGGTGAAAAGGAAAAATAGAGAGAACCAATTGCGGCAAAGTACTTAGAAGCACTTGCGATGGACGATGGATGGGCCGGACTCGTCGTACTCCTGCTTGGAGATCCACATCTGTTGGAAAGTGGACAGGGAAGCAAGGATGGATCCTCCGATCCAGACGGAGTACTTGCGCTCTGGCGGGGCGATGATCTTGATCTTCATGGTGCTGAAATATTGGAAATTAAAGCATGTTACAATGATACTGGATGTTTTTACCTCGGAGCCAGAGCGGTCATCTCCTTCTGCATGCGATCGTCGATTCCTGGGTACATAGTGGTTCCTCCGGAAAGGACGGTGTTGGCGTACAAGTCCTTACGGATATCAATGTCGCATTTCATGATCGAGTTGTAAGAAGTCTCGTGGATTCCGGCAGACTCCTTACCCAAGAAGGATGGCTGGAAAAGAGCCTCTGGGCAACGGAAGCGCTCGTTTCCGACGGTGATGACCTGTCCGTCCGGAAGTTCGTACGACTTCTCGAGGGAAGAGGAGGAGGCGGCGGTGGCCATCTCCTGCTCGAAGTCCAGAGCGACGTAGCAGAGTTTCTCCTTGATGTCACGGACGATCTCACGCTCAGCGGTGGTGGTGAATGAGTATCCGCGCTCAGTGAGGATCTTCATGAGGTAGTCAGTAAGATCACGTCCGGCCAAGTCAAGACGAAGGATGGCGTGCGGGAGGGCATATCCTTCGTAGATTGGGACGGTGTGGGTGACACCATCTCCAGAGTCGAGAACGACTCCGGTGGTACGTCCGGAGGCGTAGAGAGATAGTACGGCCTGAATGGCGACGTACACGGCCGGGGCGTTGAACGTCTCAAACATGGTTTGGGTCATCTTTTCACGGTTAGCCTTCGGGTTCAGTGGGGCTTCAGTGAGGAGGACTGGGTGCTCTTCTGGAGCAACGCGGAGGTCGTTGTAGAAGGTGTGGTGCCAAATCTTCTCCATGTCATCCCAGTTGGTGACGATTCCGTGCTCAATTGGGTACTTGAGGGTCAAGATACCTGAAAGACTCAAATTAATTGTCGGTTACGTTGGTCAAAATGATTACCTCTCTTTGCTTGGGCCTCGTCTCCAACGTACGAGTCTTTCTGCCCCATACCGACCATGACTCCCTGGTGACGTGGTCTTCCGACGATGGATGGGAACACGACGCGTGGAGCGTCGTCTCCGGCGAATCCGGCCTTACACATTCCGGATCCATTGTCCACCACCACGGCGACAACCTCGTCGTCACACATTTTGATTAACTTTTAATGTATCTGAAAAAATGAAATGAATAATTTTGGAATGTTGTTTGAGAGAGCGAAGTAAATGTAAGATTTTTCAACGAGATGTCAATTGGAACAGGAAATGAAGTGAGAAGACCAGGGGGAGGGTGCAACTTCTCAGATATTCTGCAACATAGAGAAGAAGCGAGGAATAGAGATGAAGAGGAGCGGGGAGCCAGGGAAAGATAAAAGAGAAGGCAAGCGACAAACGGTCCTATTCGAAAGGTGGGAAAATGTGTGAGGGCCTCTCTATGTATGTGCCCATACGCAATGCTGATTCATAAGTGAAGGAAGACGAGGACCGCCCTGCCGGCGCTAGAGAAACCGAGGAAGCTTCTCAAGCACATTCCGGATCCATTGCCGATAACGAGTGTTGTCACGTCATAGCCGTACGTGTTCGATGTTTGATGGAGAGTGGAGTCTAGACGGGGGCTACAGTGCTTGATTTCCCGTCCTCGTGGTCTATATATACTGAGTCGCGACGCACACGCCCCGCCTTTTTCCGTTGGTTTCGCGACTCTGCCCCTCGGCGAGAGATTGAGAAAGTTTGGAGGGTGGTCTCTCCGGCAAGACAGCGAAACGTTGGGGACACATGGGACGGCCAAAACACCTCTATTTCGAAACAATCTTGCGATGTGGGTGATGACTCAGAATGCGGAGACACACATTTCTGCAGAAACAAAGAACGGCGATTTCGAATAAAGTATCAACGGGAAGCTCCAGGACCATCTCAAGCTGTTGTGGTCCATGTCATTCTAGAGGAAACACTGGAAGAAATTTCAAATGTTCCTCTAGTTCCACTTTTTGATAACTACTACGCCGCGGAAAACGTTGCCGTTCACATCACCGTTCCAGTTTCTATCCCTTCCACCACATTCGACTGGCATTGTTTCGCAATGTGAGTCATTGTTTGGCCTCGTTGATTCAAAGCGCCCTGACACCTGCGCGGTCACTCGCTCCTCAAAGGGTGGTAGAGAGATATATATATATATATGTGTTTTTTATCTCGTTCCCGTTATTCATGAAATCAATTAAATCAGCTTTCCATGTGCCTTTTCAGTCATAGATCACAGTATGCACAAGAAATCACCAAAAGGATATTCAGTTCGTCTACAAATTGCCTTTTTCAACCATCGTCACTTTGGGAAAGGATTGGAGACAGCCAACATGTTGTGTTTTTTATCTCGTTCCCGTTATTCATGAAATCAATTAAATCAGCTTTCCATGTGCCTTTTCAGTCATAGATCACAGTATGCACAAGAAATCACCAAAAGGATATTCAGTTCGTCTACAAATTGCCTTTTTCAACCATCGTCACTTTGGGAAAGGATTGGAGACAGCCAAATCTGATGTTGCTCTTTGAGACAACGGATTACTGTTGCGAAGTTGGCATCTATTATATAATATCAACGATCGTGAAAAGAGAACTGTTTTAATTCTGAACATCCTGCCTGTGTACTAACATTGTTTTCAGTTATTCAGCTAGTCGATGTACAATGCTCTTCTGATCTACAATTTGATAGTCGATTCCGATTTGATCCATTTGTGGAAGAGCGCCTGAAAGCATTCCAAAGACGTTAAAACGATCGGAAAAATGGCTGTTACTCTGTAAAGCTATCTGGAACAATGTTTCTGTTTCAAATTGAAACCTTCACCTGGACCCCCACGAACACTTTCAATTGGCATTGGAATTGGTCCTTTTGAATTGAAAATTCTTTGTACCACTCGATGAAGGAAACCTTGTCTTTTTTATCAATTGGGTATGGAAAATGAGACAGCCACCGGTTTTACTTTTGAACTTTTGAACTTTTGTTTTCTTGTGCATACTGTGATCTATGACTGAAAAGGCACATGGAGAGCTGATTTAATTGATTTCATGAATAACGGGAACGAGATAAAAAACACAACATGTTGGCTGTCTCCAATCCTTTCCCAAAGTGACGATGGTTGAAAAAGGCAATTTGTAGACGAACTGAATATCCTTTTGGTGTTTTCTTGTGCATACTGTGATCTATGACTGAAAAGGCACATGGAAAGCTGATTTAATTGATTTCATGAATAGTGGAAGTTACGAAGTGGAAGTTAACGGTAAGGAAAAACGATTCCATGCGAATCAATTGTTGAGCCGGGAAGTGTTTGAGACGCCGCGGTTTATTCCCTTGTCGCTGCTCAGCGATGTTTTCGCTGTTCCTCTCAAGAAGATCGTTGCAGGTGCCAGTGATCATCAACCAGCCGAGCAGCAACGGCCGTCAAAGCTGAAACCGTCGCTCATTCCCGTTCCCGTTGTCGTCTCCAATCCGCCTCGTGCCGTTGTCGTCGCAACACCACCTACCTCCACGCCACTCGTTACTGCATCCACAACTCCCGCCTCCACCGCTGCTGCTCCACCGCTTCGAAGATCAACTCGTGTCCCGAAGCCAATAGTTCGCTTCGATCCCTCGCATACTGCATCGACGAGGAGAAACAAGAAACAATAGGAAGTATCGTCATCGTCAATTTCAATCGTCTGCTGCTGCCGCCGCCGTCGTCATCATGGAATCGATCGTCGTTGTAATTCTTCTTTATTTTCGTTGTAATTTCGTTGTTGTTCTCTCGTTGTAATTATTGATTTTGTAGTCTAGGTTAGTAGGTTCCCTATTTCTGAGATTTAGTTATTTTGTCAAGTTTTTAGATCCCCGTAGTTCTAATTTTATTGTTCGTTCCGCCAATGCGTATTCTGCTGTTGGTTCCACACACAGCCGTCATATATCCCGAACCGTGGTTCACACGTCACCCGAACCTTCTTCGTTCCTCTGTCCACAAGTCAACCGGACATACCCTCGTACACCTCACCCGACCATCATGTTGCTATTTGAGTTCACAAGTCAACCGAGCTCCCCCCTCATGGCCTAGTGCTTCTGTCTCCTTGTTCCTATCTAAACAAGGGAGGTGTTGGATACTGTAATAATGTCGTATGATCTGACGCGCTTGTGCGTACACCGTGACGCAACATTGCGGACTTTTAAATCATCTTTTTCTAAGTGAGAAATCTCGTTGTTCTTGTTCTTTCCCCGCTAAGTTGTACTTCATTTTCTTTTTATATTTTAGATAAATTATTGTATTTTATATTACGATTGACATCGTAACAGAGACAGCCAACATGTTGTGTTTTTTATCTAGTTCCCGTTATCCATGAAATCAATTAAATCAGCTTTCCATGTGCCTTTTCAGTCATAGATCACAGTATGCACAAGAAAACACCAAAAGGATATTCAGTTCGTCTACAAATTGCCTTTTTCAACCATCGTCACTTTGGGAAAGGATTGGAGACAGCCAACATGTTGTGTTTTTTATCTCGTTCCCGTTATTCATGAAATCAATTAAATCAGCTTTCCATGTGCCTTTTCAGTCATAGATCACAGTATGCACAAGAAAACAAAAGTTCAAAAGTTCAAAAGTAAAACCGGTGGCTGTCTCATTTTCCATACCCAATTGATAAAAAAGACAAGGTTTCCTTCATCGAGTGGTACAAAGAATTTTCAATTCAAAAGGACCAATTCCAATGCCAATTGAAAGTGTTCGTGGGGGTCCAGGTGAAGGTTTCAATTTGAAACAGAAACATTGTTCCAGATAGCTTTACAGAGTAACAGCCATTTTTCCGATCGTTTTAGCGTCTTTGGAATGCTTTCAGGCGCTCTTCCACAAATGGATCAAATCGGAATCGACTATCAAATTGTAGATCAGAAGAGCATTGTACATCGACTAGCTGAATAACTGAAAACAATGTTAGTACACAGGCAGGATGTTCAGAATTAAAACAGTTCTCTTTTCACGATCGTTGATATTATATAATAGATGCCAACTTCGCAACAGTAATCCGTTGTCTCAAAGAGCAACATCAGATTTGGCTGTCTCCAATCCTTTCCCAAAGTGACGATGGTTGAAAAAGGCAATTTGTAGACGAACTGAATATCCTTTTGGTGATTTCTTGTGCATACTGTGATCTATGACTGAAAAGGCACATGGAAAGCTGATTTAATTGATTTCATGAATAACGGGAACTAGATAAAAAACACATATATAAATATCTCTCTACCACCCTTTGAGGAGCGAGTGACCGCGCAGGTGTCAGGGCGCTTTGAATCAACGAGGCCAAACAATGACTCACACTGCGAAACAATGCCAGTCGAATGTGGTGGAAGGGATAGAAACTGGAACGGTGATGTGAACGGCAACGTTTTCCGCGGCGTAGTAGTTATCAAAAAGTGGAACTAGAGGAACATTTGAAATTTCTTCCAGTGTTTCCTCTAGAATGACATGGACCACAACAGCTTGAGATGGTCCTGGAGCTTCCCGTTGATACTTTATTCGAAATCGCCGTTCTTTGTTTCTGCAGAAATGTGTGTCTCCGCATTCTGAGTCATCACCCACATCGCAAGATTGTTTCGAAATAGAGGTGTTTTGGCCGTCCCATGTGTCCCCAACGTTTCGCTGTCTTGCCGGAGAGACCACCCTCCAAACTTTCTCAATCTCTCGCCGAGGGGCAGAGTCGCGAAACCAACGGAAAAAGGCGGGGCGTGCGCGTCGCGACTCAGTATATATAGACCACGAGGACGGGAAATCAAGCACAGTAGCCCCCGTCTAGACTCCACTCTCCATCAAACATCGAACACGTACGGCTATGACGTGACAACACTCGTTATCGGCAATGGATCCGGAATGTGCTTGAGAAGCTTCCTCGGTTTCTCTAGCGCCGGCAGGGCGGTCCTCGTCTTCCTTCACTTATGAATCAGCATTGCGTATGGGCACATACATAGAGAGGCCCTCACACATTTTCCCACCTTTCGAATAGGACCGTTTGTCGCTTGCCTTCTCTTTTATCTTTCCCTGGCTCCCCGCTCCTCTTCATCTCTATTCCTCGCTTCTTCTCTATGTTGCAGAATATCTGAGAAGTTGCACCCTCCCCCTGGTCTTCTCACTTCATTTCCTGTTCCAATTGACATCTCGTTGAAAAATCTTACATTTACTTCGCTCTCTCAAACAACATTCCAAAATTATTCATTTCATTTTTTCAGATACATTAAAAGTTAATCAAAATGTGTGACGACGAGGTTGTCGCCGTGGTGGTGGACAATGGATCCGGAATGTGTAAGGCCGGATTCGCCGGAGACGACGCTCCACGCGTCGTGTTCCCATCCATCGTCGGAAGACCACGTCACCAGGGAGTCATGGTCGGTATGGGGCAGAAAGACTCGTACGTTGGAGACGAGGCCCAAGCAAAGAGAGGTAATCATTTTGACCAACGTAACCGACAATTAATTTGAGTCTTTCAGGTATCTTGACCCTCAAGTACCCAATTGAGCACGGAATCGTCACCAACTGGGATGACATGGAGAAGATTTGGCACCACACCTTCTACAACGACCTCCGCGTTGCTCCAGAAGAGCACCCAGTCCTCCTCACTGAAGCCCCACTGAACCCGAAGGCTAACCGTGAAAAGATGACCCAAACCATGTTTGAGACGTTCAACGCCCCGGCCGTGTACGTCGCCATTCAGGCCGTACTATCTCTCTACGCCTCCGGACGTACCACCGGAGTCGTTCTCGACTCTGGAGATGGTGTCACCCACACCGTCCCAATCTACGAAGGATATGCCCTCCCGCACGCCATCCTTCGTCTTGACTTGGCCGGACGTGATCTTACTGACTACCTCATGAAGATCCTCACTGAGCGCGGAAACTCATTCACCACCACCGCTGAGCGTGAGATCGTCCGTGACATCAAGGAGAAACTCTGCTACGTCGCTCTGGACTTCGAGCAGGAGATGGCCACCGCCGCCTCCTCCTCTTCCCTCGAGAAGTCGTACGAACTTCCGGACGGACAGGTCATCACCGTCGGAAACGAGCGCTTCCGTTGCCCAGAGGCTCTTTTCCAGCCATCCTTCTTGGGTAAGGAGTCTGCCGGAATCCACGAGACTTCTTACAACTCGATCATGAAATGCGACATTGATATCCGTAAGGACTTGTACGCCAACACCGTCCTTTCCGGAGGAACCACTATGTACCCAGGAATCGACGATCGCATGCAGAAGGAGATGACCGCTCTGGCTCCGAGGTAAAAACATCCAGTATCATTGTAACATGCTTTAATTTCCAATATTTCAGCACCATGAAGATCAAGATCATCGCCCCGCCAGAGCGCAAGTACTCCGTCTGGATCGGAGGATCCATCCTTGCTTCCCTGTCCACTTTCCAACAGATGTGGATCTCTAAGCAGGAGTACGACGAGTCCGGCCCATCCATCGTCCATCGCAAGTGCTTCTAAGTACTTTGCCGCAATTGGTTCTCTCTATTTTCCCTTTTCACCTTCATTTTTCAATTGTAACCAAATTTTTATGGTCCCTTCTTCTTTTGTGCATATTTGTTTATAATTGCCACTTGCTATACACAAAATTTATAAAATAAAATGTTTCGGGCTCAATTTTGTTTGTCAGAAAATAATGCAATCTGACTATGAGAGCTAGTAAGTCGATCTGCTCCACAAGAGATGAACATTGCGCGGGTCCATTTAACCGAATGAACGTTTTCTGTTGAAAATGCACCAACCATCAACGTTGTCATCGATCCCTCTTGGCGTTTCGGAATATTTCCTTCGGTGGTCTATAAGTTCTGAAATGCGAATAAAAGCATTTGCACTTGTTTGTCGGCAGAAATCTTTGCAGACAACGTTCCAGTGGATTGTAGCTACTTCTCCCCGGACGGGCAAAGTTCTTTCCGCCAACTCTTTGGCTTTATTCAAAAAACATCACTGATACAACGTTGTAATTTTTTTTTACTTTTTTAAATTTATAGATACTTCACGAAGAAGTGAATAAGGAAAAGAAGAGAATGGGGTGTGGTGAGACATGAGTAAACTGATGCGGCGAGATCTTGAATGTAATGATATTCCAACTGCATTTACTTATGAGAGGTATGGACAAAACTTCCTTTTGAAGGCACATGGAAAGCTGATTTAATTGATTTCATGAATAACGGGAACGAGATAAAAAACACAACATGTTGGCTGACTCCAATCCTTTCCCAAAGTGACGATGGTTGAAAAAGGCAATTTGTAGACGAACTGAATATCCTTTTGGTGTTTTCTTGTGCATACTGTGATCTTTAACTGAAAAGGCACATGGAAAGCTGATTTAATTGATTCCATGAATAACGGGAACGAGATAAAAAACACAACATGTTGTCTGTCTCCAATCCTTTCTCAAAGTGACGATGGTTGAAAAAGGCAATTTGTAGACGAACTGAATATCCTTTTGGTGTTTTCTTGTGCATACTGTGATCTTTAACTGAAAAGGCACATGTAAAGCTGATTTAATTGATTTCATGAATAACAGGAACGAGATAAAAAACACAACATGTTGGCTGTCTCCAATCCTTCCCCAAAGTAACGATGGTTGAAAAAGGCAATTTGTAGACGAACTGAATATCCTTTTGGTGTTTTCTTGTGCATACTGTGATCTTTAACTGAAAAGGCACATGGAAAGCTGATTTAATTGATTTCATGACTAACAGGAACGAGATAAAAAACACAACATGTTGGCTGTCTCCAATCCTTTCCCAAAGTGACGATGGTTGAAAAAGGCAATTTGTAGACGAACTGAATATCCTTTTGGTGTTTTCTTGTGCATACTGTGATCTATGACTGAAAAGGCACATGGAAAGCTGATTTAATTGATTTCATGAATAACGGGAACGAGATAAAAAACACAACTTGTTGGCTGTCTCCAATCCTTTCCCAAAGTGACGATGGTTGAAAAAGGCAATTTGTAGACGAACTGAATATCCTTTTGGTGTTTTCTTGTGCATACTGTGATCTATGACTGAAAAGGCACATGGAAAGCTGATTTAATTGATTTCATGAATAACGGGAACGAGATAAAAAACACAACATGTTGGCTGTCTCCAATCCTTCCCCAAAGTAACGATGGTTGAAAAAGGCAATTTGTAGACGAACTGAATATCCTTTTGGTGTTTTCTTGTGCATACTGTGATCTTTAACTGAAAAGGCACATGGAAAGCTGATTTAATTGATTTCATGAATAACGGGAACGAGATAAAAAACACAACTTGTTGGCTGTCTCCAATCCTTTCCCAAAGTGACGATGGTTGAAAAAGGCAATTTGTAGACGAACTGAATATCCTTTTGGTGATTTCTTGTGCATACTGTGATCTATGACTGAAAAGGCACATGGAAAGCTGATTTAATTGATTTCATGAATAACAGGAACGAGATAAAAAACACAACATGTTGGCTGTCTCCAATCCTTCCCCAAAGTAACGATGGTTGAAAAAGGCAATTTGTAGACGAACTGAATATCCTTTTGGTGTTTTCTTGTGCATACTGTGATCTATGACTGAAAAGGCACATGGAAAGCTGATTTAATTGATTTCATGAATAACGGGAACGAGATAAAAAACACAACATGTTGGCTGTCTCCAATCCTTCCCCAAAGTAACGATGGTTGAAAAAGGCAATTTGTAGACGAACTGAATATCCTTTTGGTGTTTTCTTGTGCATACTGTGATCTATGACTGAAAAGGCACATGGAAAGCTGATTTAATTGATTTCATGAATAACAGGAACGAGATAAAAAACACAACATGTTGGCTGTCTCCAATCCTTTCCCAAAGTGACGATGGTTGAAAAAGGCAATTTGTAGACGAACTGAATATCCTTTTGGTGATTTCTTGTGCATACTGTGATCTTTAACTGAAAAGGCACATGGAAAGCTGATTTAATTGATTCCATGAATAACGGGAACGAGATAAAAAACACAACATGTTGGCTGTCTCCAATCCTTTCCCAAAGTGACGATGGTTGAAAAAGGCAATTTGTAGACGAACTGAATATCCTTTTGGTGATTTCTTGTGCATACTGTGATCTTTAACTGAAAAGGCACATGGAAAGCTGATTTAATTGATTTCATGAATAACGGGAACGAGATAAAAAACACAACATGTTGGCTGTCTCCAATCCTTCCCCAAAGTAACGATTGTTGAAAAAGGCAATTTGTAGACGAACTGAATATCCTTTGGGTGTTTTCTTGTGCATACTGTGATCTTTAACTGAAAAGGCACATGGAAAGCTGATTTAATTGATTTCATGAATAACAGGAACGAGATAAAAAACACAACATGTTGGCTGTCTCCAATCCTTCCCCAAAGTAACGATGGTTGAAAAAGGCAATTTGTAGACGAACTGAATATCCTTTTGGTGTTTTCTTGTGCATACTGTGATCTTTAACTGAAAAGGCACATGGAAAGCTGATTTAATTGATTTCATGAATAACAGGAACGAGATAAAAAACACAACATGTTGGCTGTCTCCAATCCTTCCCCAAAGTAACGATGGTTGAAAAAGGCAATTTGTAGACGAACTGAATATCCTTTTGGTGTTTTCTTGTGCATACTGTGATCTATGACTGAAAAGGCACATGGAAAGCTGATTTAATTGATTTCATGAATAACGGGAACGAGATAAAAGCACAAGAAAACAAAAGTTCAAAAGTTCAAAAGTAAAACCGGTGGCTGTCTCATTTTCCATACCCAATTGATAAAAAAGACAAGGTTTCCTTCATCGAGTGGTACAAAGAATTTTCAATTCGAAAGGACCAATTCCAATGCCAATTGAAAGTGTTCGTGGGGGTCCAGGTGAAGGTTTCAATTTGAAACAGAAACATTGTTCCAGATAGCTTTACAGAGTAACAGCCATTTTTCCGATCGTTTTAACGTCTTTGGAATGCTTTCAGGCGCTCTTCCACAAATGGATCAATTCGGAATCGACTATCAAATTGTAGATCAGAAGAGCATTGTACATCGACTAGCTGAATAACTGAAAACAATGTTAGTACACAGGCAGGATGTTCAGAATTAAAACAGTTCTCTTTTCACGATCGTTGATATTATATAATAGATGCCAACTTCGCAACAGTAATCCGTTGTCTCAAAGAGCAACATCAGATTTGAGTGAGATTGACGACAGAGTAGATAGTATCTTCTGACAAGTGCCGACAATTTGAAACTGTTATCTTCACATGTTTCTCCCATCATCTCGTGCTACCAAGTGTTTCCTGGCTCATTCACACTATCATTAAAAAAAGGGTTGCTTAAACGGATTTTCAGGGTGATCGTGATAATGGAGAAAGCATTCTCTAATCAACTAGGTTCATTTTTGATATACATTTTATCATAAGATGCTGAAACAGTATATCTTGGGTTCAGAACTAACAACGGTGATGTGAACGGCAACGTTTTCCGCGGCGTAGTAGTTATCAAAAAGTGGAACTAGAGGAACATTTGAAATTTCTTCCAGTGTTTCCTCTAGAATGACATGGACCACAACAGCTTGAGATGGTCCTGGAGCTTCCCGTTGATACTTTATTCGAAATCGCCGTTCTTTGTTTCTGCAGAAATGTGTGTCTCCGCATTCTGAGTCATCACCCACATCGCAAGATTGTTTCGAAATAGAGGTGTTTTGGCCGTCCCATGTGTCCCCAACGTTTCGCTGTCTTGCCGGAGAGACCACCCTCCAAACTTTCTCAATCTCTCGCCGAGGGGCAGAGTCGCGAAACCAACGGCAAAAGGCGGGGCGTGCGCGTCGCGACTCAGTATATATAGACCACGAGGACGGGAAATCAAGCACAGTAGCCCCCGTCTAGACTCCACTCTCCATCAAACATCGAACACGTACGGCTATGACGTGACAACACTCGTTATCGGCAATGGATCCGGAATGTGCTTGAGAAGTTTCCTCGGTTTCTCTAGCGCCGGCAGGGCGGTCCTCGTCTTCCTTCACTTATGAATCAGCATTGCGTATGGGCACATACATAGAGAGGCCCTCACACATTTTCCCACCTTTCGAATAGGACCGTTTGTCGCTTGCCTTCTCTTTTATCTTTCCCTGGCTCCCCGCTCCTCTTCATCTCTATTCCTCGCTTCTTCTCTATGTTGCAGAATATCTGAGAAGTTGCACCCTCCCCCTGGTCTTCTCACTTCATTTCCTGTTCCAATTGACATCTCGTTGAAAAATCTTACATTTACTTCGCTCTCTCAAACAACATTCCAAAATTATTCATTTCATTTTTTCAGATACATTAAAAGTTAATCAAAATGTGTGACGACGAGGTTGTCGCCGTGGTGGTGGACAATGGATCCGGAATGTGTAAGGCCGGATTCGCCGGAGACGACGCTCCACGCGTCGTGTTCCCATCCATCGTCGGAAGACCACGTCACCAGGGAGTCATGGTCGGTATGGGGCAGAAAGACTCGTACGTTGGAGACGAGGCCCAAGCAAAGAGAGGTAATCATTTTGACCAACGTAACCGACAATTAATTTGAGTCTTTCAGGTATCTTGACCCTCAAGTACCCAATTGAGCACGGAATCGTCACCAACTGGGATGACATGGAGAAGATTTGGCACCACACCTTCTACAACGACCTCTGCGTTGCTCCAGAAGAGCACCCAGTCCTCCTCACTGAAGCCCCACTGAACCCGAAGGCTAACCGTGAAAAGATGACCCAAACCATGTTTGAGACGTTCAACGCCCCGGCCGTGTACGTCGCCATTCAGGCCGTACTATCTCTCTACGCCTCCGGACGTACCACCGGAGTCGTTCTCGACTCTGGAGATGGTGTCACCCACACCGTCCCAATCTACGAAGGATATGCCCTCCCGCACGCCATCCTTCGTCTTGACTTGGCCGGACGTGATCTTACTGACTACCTCATGAAGATCCTCACTGAGCGCGGATACTCATTCACCACCACCGCTGAGCGTGAGATCGTCCGTGACATCAAGGAGAAACTCTGCTACGTCGCTCTGGACTTCGAGCAGGAGATGGCCACCGCCGCCTCCTCCTCTTCCCTCGAGAAGTCGTACGAACTTCCGGACGGACAGGTCATCACCGTCGGAAACGAGCGCTTCCGTTGCCCAGAGGCTCTTTTCCAGCCATCCTTCTTGGGTAAGGAGTCTGCCGGAATCCACGAGACTTCTTACAACTCGATCATGAAATGCGACATTGATATCCGTAAGGTGATGAGATGGGACAATAAGGAATAATCCCTAAGTCCCTCTCGTGGGAACCTCTTTGAACAGATCATAGTGGGAATCAAGGTTTATTACTCAAATGACGTGGAGCTGTACAATAAAGGCTAAATAAGAGGAAAGGAGGGAGTAATAAGAGAAACAATAGAAATTTGTTAAGAAATAGACCGTTTAGGCCCAAGCTAGTCTTGGCCTAAATTGGGATTGGTCGGAAATGGGTCAATTTGGACTAAACTGAGTGGAATTTCGTGGAAAATGGTGATAAAAGGGGAATAAAAGGGGTAAATATATGACTTACGAGGAAAATCGTGGGAAAAACGGCGCAGAGTCGAAGAATATGGACGATAAGAAGAGAATAATAATAATTAACGAACAATAATTTGAATGAGAAATTAAAGGCGCATAGCGCGGGTCTCGGCACGATCGCGGGGTTACTGTAGTTGCGAGAGTCCAGACGGCGAGGGTGCGGTGAGAGATGAGTGCCGCAATGGAGACGGCAGACGACATGCAGCGCACTTGGTGGAAATGGGCGAAATGAATGGAATTTCGCCGCAATTTCGGGAATTACTTGGGAATGGTGAAGTATCAGAGCATTCTAGAGTAATTTCCACGGCAGAGGGTCAGATTGTTGGTCCTCTGGAGTTGGAATAAAGTTGTGTGATACGTCTCGTAGGCAGTATCCACAACATTCCGGGGGGGGAGGAGAAGTCGACGTCTTTAACCAGAAAGACGTTAACATAATCAACGAGTTTGTTCTTAGCCTTGCGGGGTAGGAACGGTCGGCTGCGATCGGCTGTCGTGGGCTCGGAGGGCTTGGACAGAGGATTCTGCATAGCAGTCGATGACACTGAGGTTGACTGTGTAGGAGGTGACTCCTCGAAGGTCTCAGGCGGAGGGAGCAGCATATCTTCATCTGGCTGGTTGATGTCGACCGGCTGGTTAGCGATGTGCTCTTCTTGGTCCACTTCGAGTGGGATCAGCTGGCAGACTGCTCGTTTGAGGGTTTGCCCTCTACAGAGGACTTCGACGGTGCGTACTTGACCATCCTTTCCAGGTAGTAAAGCCGTGATACGTCCTAGGGGCCACTTGTTCCGCGGTAGTTTGTCTGTGAGGACTAGAACTACTTGACCGATGCGTGGAGAGATCGTACTGCATCGTACCTTCTTGAACTTGGAGTCTCTCATATTGAGGAGGTACTCCGACGACCACGCATCCCATAGTTTGGCGAGTGAGATATCCAGTTGCGAGAGGTGTTCTCTCGTCCGTTGCTCCGTGGTGTTTCCTGAGAGCGAGAAGTCGCAGGTTGTGGCTGGGACTGATAAGTTGACGCCCGGGAGCAGAAAATCCACGGGGCGGATCGCGACACAGTCATCATGACGATTCGTGTTCGTGGTGATGGGACGATTGTTGAGGAGTCCTTCCACTTGTGTGATGATGTGTTGGAGGTCAGTGAACTCGAAATGTGCTCTCCTAACGATCTTGAACAACTGGTTCTTCACAATACCAACGATTCGTTCATAAACCCCTCCTTGCCAGGGGGCGAGAGGCGTGATGTAGTGGAAATCAATCTCGTCTCTTGCTAACAGCTTGACGAATTGTGCATGGGGCGCTTGGGTCGTGGTCAAGTCGGAGCTGATGATATGTGATCCGAGAGTGAACGTCCTCGCGTTGTCGCTCAGAATCGACGTGGGCACTCCTCGTCTGGCGAAGATGCTTTTTAGCGCCTTCAGGTATTCCATCGTCGTAGCGTTCTTGACTACTTCCAGATGAACAGCTCTCGTGACGAGACACGTGTATAGGAGTACATAAGCTTTTCCGGGGTGTTCGTCGTTGGTCACGTATTCAATGGGGCCGAGGTAATCGAGCCCGACCCGACCGAATGGCACTGACGGTTTCGTGCGACATTCTGGGAGGAGATGGGCGTGGGGATAACGGAACGGCTTTGACTTAATCCGTTGGCAGTTGATGCACTTGCTGACGATCCGTTTCGCGATACGTCCATCTTGGGGAATCCAATACTTCTGACGTAGCTCGGTTACCAGGTATTGAGTGGGAATGTGTCCGGCGTCGATGTGTGATTCTTGTGCAAGCAACGCAGCCAAGGGATGCTGATTGTGGATGAGAATTGGATGTCTCGTGGCTTCTGGAAGGTCGGCACGAGCGTAGGGGCGGACAGTTCTATACAGTCCGTCGGTACCCTTGACTGGGTTCAGATCCGTCTTGAATTCGAGGCCGGCACATTCCGCTTCGCGGTAGTGTTCTTGAATGATGAATCGTCTCGCTACCTTCAGTTCGTGGACCGGGTCTCTGATTCCGTTGTTCCAGAAGTCGGGCATGATGTTTCCTGTCCACTGGTGTGTCTTGAATCCGTTGCGGCAGATAGTGAGAACGTTTCTCATAACCGATACTAGGGTCTCCATGTCGTTTGTTCTTTCGAACGGCACGATGGACCGGAATGGCTCGTCTTGCAAGACTAGGCAAGTCGCTTCGTAGGACCCGTAGGTGAGGACGTTGTGTTCTTCATCGTCGGCGGTCCTTTCCTTCTTTTCCATCAGTGCTGGTCCAACCTTCTGGATTTTTCCTTTCGGATCGATGACTTCGCCGTAGACGAGCTCGCGGAACTCTGCCGGCGACGAAATGGAGCCTTCGATCTTGCACGGCCAGCTCTCGGGTGGTAATTCGAGAAACTGCGGGCCGTTGTGCCATAGTGTTGATTCTTGGAGTTCGGTCGCTGTCAAACCTCGCGTGGTGAAATCAGCTGGATTCTTGTGCGTACGGCAGTGGTGAAATGATGGTTCCACACCGATCGCATTCAGCGAACTTCTATTCTCGTAGATCCGCTTGACTCTGTTGTTCACCCATGCTCTCTTCTGTTCGTTCAGGAGGATCCAAAACATGGCGCATGTGGAGTCCGTGAACAGCTTCACTCCATCGAGGGGCATGTGCAATTCACTTTGAATCGCGCAGGCTACATCGGAAGCGATCTCAATTCCTAATAGTTCCAGCTTAGGGATCGTCCAAGTCTCGCTTTTGCACGGTTTAATCTTGGACTTGCCCATGATGATCCTAGTCACCGATCGCTTGCCGGGGTAGGTGTAGTGCAGATAGGCGGAGCATCCGTAGAAGTCTTGAGATGCATCGCTGAACAGCAGCAGTTGCACCGTGGAGTACCCGTAGTCGCGGATGATCTGTCGAGGGACTGAGATGACGCGGAGCGAGAACGCTTTCTGTAACATTCGCCATCGCGGCATAAGACGTTGTGGAAGCGGATCGTTCCAACGAATTCCGTCGAGCCACAGTTCCTGGATGAGTGACTTGAATGGGACAATCAGGGGAGAAACCAACCCCAGTGGGTCGAAGGTCTCCGCCATTCTAGACGCCACTTGACGCTTGGTCGGTTTTTCCTCCTTCAACTCAGCGATCTTGATACTAAGAGTGTCTTCCGTGGAATTCCACTTGTATCCGAGCAACTTCGTGATGGTGGACGAGGAGATGTCTTCGTCAGGAATCGTAGTCATAGCTGGAATGGAGTTGGTGAGATACTCTCGGAGGTTCATCCTCATTTTGTTGAACGTGTCTTTCGACTTCCTGTAAAGCGAGGTCAGTTCCTCTTCCGATTTCGCTGTGAAAAGAATGTTGTCCACATACAAGTTCTCCTTGATCCTATTCGCGAACGTGGGGTCGTCAGACCTGTCGAGAGCGTGGTAGATTCTAGCTCCGAGCAGGAATGGTGATGAAGTCACGCCAAACGGGAGTCGGGCGAATCTGTATTCGACCAAGTTATAGGGGAGCGGCGGTTTCTTGATATCCTTGAGCCACAAAAACTTCGTGGCGTTTCGGCAGTTGCTCTGGAGGTGTACTTGGTGAAAAGCCTTCTCGATGTCAGCGACGAGAAGGTATTCGTGGAGGCGGGATCTCATCAGGATTCCTGGGATCGGCTGGAGAATGGAGGGTCCGGGAAAGAGACAGTCGTTGAGCGACAACTCGTTCTTCTTGTGGCTGCTGGCGTCGAGGACGATTCGCAGCTTCGTGGTCATGGATTCCTCCTTGGTGACGACACGGTGAGGAATGAAGTATTCCGGGGTTAGCTCCAGTTGGTGCTGATCCGTCACTGCTTCGATGATCCCGGATTCCAATTGCTTCTTGATGATCTTGTCGTACTCCTCGATGAGACCGTCTTGTTTCTTGAGATCAGAGAGCAAGGATCGTAGTCTCATTGTCGCGACTGATAAGTTACTCGCGAGGTTGATCTGTTTCCCGTTCCACGGGAACGCTACCTCAAGGTCACCGTTGTCGTTGAGGATCACGGTCTTGTTGAATTCGGCGAGCAGGTCTTTCTTGTCCTTCTTTTCATCCTCCACCTTCGTGGGTTCGGTCAGCCCGAAATTCTCCAAGTTCCATAATTGTTGAAGTTCTTTGTGTAGAATCGCGTCGGAGTTTTCCGGCTCCGAGCGGTCCATCAGCACGGTGACGAAGTCGCCATCGTCCAGAGCATCGACGTGGAGTACAGCTGCCCCTGTCTTCCAGTGTAGATGATCCAGGTGTGGGACCGGGTATGCTATGGTCCCGAACGGTGATACTTCGAAGAGGCGTCCGCTTGGTAAGCAGTAGCGGCGGGCGTCTTTGTTCAACCAGGCCAACTTATCGTTGCCGAGGATGAGGTCAATCTTCGTTCCGTTGGCTGAGGGAGCGTTCTCCAATGCTAAGACATCCACTCCGGCATCTGCGAGATAGTCGAGGTCTGCTTCGGTGAAAGTTGGAGCCATGAATCCAATATTTGGGAGACGTGGGGTGCCTGCGATGAACGAATGAAATTTGTCTTTTGTAGCGGAATCCAGCGCGAATTCATAGACGTTGGAGGGTAGACGCTCTCGATTCGAGAAGCTTTTGATGGTGAGGTTTGTTGATGCGAGAATGGGGAGCCCAGCCTTGGCTGCGGCGTCGTGGGCAATGAGAGAAATAGAGGCTCCGGAGTCGACTAATGCAAGTAGAGTGGAACCTGACTGTAATGTCAGCTTGATGAAGGGCATTCTGTACAAACTATCAGAATGTTCTTCCATAGAAAAAACGGTGTGTTCAGATGAGATGGCTACTGCGAAGTCTTCAGCTGACACGGCATCATTGAGGTTAGTAGAACAAGCCGCTGTGGACGCGGCGACAGAAGACGAAGACGTTGAGCTCTCGGAGCTCGTGGGAGATGAATGAGAGATAATGTGAGTAGAAAAAACTGGTAGCGGAGCAGATTTAGGGTGAGTAGGAACATGTGGACAGGACGCGGTTTCTTTTACCGAAAGCGCGGGTGCTGGTGGCCAGGCAGCTTGTGGCGTCGGGATATCGATCTTGTTGTCCCCGGCGCCGGCCCAGGAGGCCTCACTGGCCTCTGTGGCCGTCGCGAAACAACTGCTTCGGTGGGGCCACCTGCTGAGGTGGGAGTATAGTGAGTTGTCGACTCTCTCTAATCTGCTGGTGCTGAGCGCTGCGAAGTTTGCATCCTGCCGTGACGTGGTGGTAACCACAGTGAATGCACGTCCGTTTCGACTTGCATCTGGAGCGTTCATGTCCTAGGGAGGCGCAGTTCGGGCATCTTTGCTCCGTGGCGATTCTTTGACGTACGTCTTTCGGATCGAGGGGGCACGCGATGATCGAGTGCCCCGGTCCGCATAGAGTGCACGTTCTCTCGGCGTCCTTGTTCTCCTCGGGAAGAGTGTCCCAGATGAACTTGGTGTTCATGCTGTGTCCGTGCGCCCACGGGTCGCTGGTGTTCGCCATCTGGTTCTTCTTTGCCGGTGTCCCGCCTTGTTGCTGGTTGCGTGGATTCGATGGACGTGGAGATTGATCCTTGCGTTGACTTGATACCGGAGCAGGAGCTGCCACGACGAAGACCTCTTGTTGGTGTCGGTATCCGTGGTGGGATTTGCTCGTGAAGGAGGAGGAGGAGTTGCTGGAGTCCGCCAGGATCGCCTTGTCCGCGATCAATTGGCGGATATGGTGTATAACTTCCGAAAACGATTTCTTTCCGCCTCCTTTGTGGAGGTACAACTTGACCTTCTGGTTCATGTCCTGGGGAAGTTTGTTGATCAACGCGAGCTGATCTCCTAAGCTGTCCGGCAGAAATCCTTGTTCGGCGAGTCGGTCCATGAACGATGTGTGAGCTGCCAGATCCGAGAGCATCGCCTTGGGGTCGGTCTGATTGAATGGGAGTTCGGAGAACTGTTGGTGCAGTGCCATTGGGGACTCCAGATGGCTACCATACGTGTCTTCCAAGGACGCCAACGTGTTCCTGTATGCGGTCTCCTGATCAATTGCGGCTGAGATACATCTTTTCGCTACTCCAGAGAGTTTCTGGTCCAAGATCGCCAACTTCGTGGTGACGTCAAACCTCGGGTTCATATCCACCATTCGACGGAAACGTGACATGAATGCTGGGTAATACGAAGTGTTACCCGAGAATTTCGTCAGCGCTTGGAGGGTTTCGGACATGTTACTCCAGTACATGGGTGCATGTTCGATCTCCTGTCGAGAGACGTCGCGGCACTCATACTCGTCGAGCGCCTGGCGGAATTCGACTTGATTGACGTCCTGTGCTAACTGATCTCGCCAAGTGTTCCGGGGAACGGCTAGAGGAGTTGATGGAACTGTAGGTCGAGTGAGAATGGGGGTTTCTTGCGTGGTGACTCCACGTATTTGTTCTAAATCCGTATTTTGTTCGAAGAGACGTGGAGCGGCTCGGGCAAGAGGTGGCTGGTCGAATAGGGTTCGCCGTGCCGGTTGCAATTCCATTTCCTTGACTTGCGACTCTATCTGTTGTCGATCTGCCAGTGCGGCGTCGGTTGCTTGCCTGGCTGCTGCCAAGGCGGCCATCAGCTCTTGACGTCGACTTTCTGCAGCGTGGCGCTGGTCTTGCTCCGCTTGCAGCTGTTTGATTTTTTCTTGGGCAGCTGCGATGTCCGCTTTGGCTCGTACTCCTTGCACTTGGACTTGGGCTAATTGTTCCTCGAGGAGCTTGCATTCTTCATCGATGTCGTTGCCGGATGTTAGCTTCTTGGAGGCGGGAGATTCCGTAACCGCGGTTACAACCGTGGCGGGCGACGCCTTAGGGAGGTTTCCCGCTCCCGGATAGCGTGGTGGTTCCAGCAACTGTAATCCACGGTAAGTATCGTCGAAGTACTGGGGTGAGTCCACGAATAACGAGAGCGACTTGCTTGAGTCGGTTCCTTCGACACTCACGTATTCGTCTTCAGCGTCATCGGTCACTCCATCGCTCGGTTCGGATGTGGTGGCGAGGAGGCTGAGTGACGTCCCATGGGTACACAGCAGGATCTTAGTAGAACGTACCAAATCGATAACGTCTTCTTGGATCTCGACTGTTCGGCGCTCCTTCATGTGAAGTTGTACTTCTTTCGCGTACTTTTTCATGTCTTCGTCCCCGACCATGGATGAGAGCGTATCTAACTTTCCTTTGATGAGATCCGTCAGGCGCTGGAATGCCTCGCGCTGATACACCAGTGCGTTGAACGGCTGAATCAGATCATCCATGTCTTTGGGTTCCGGTGTCTCCAGGTGCGGTACCGCCGCCAACGCTTCCTTGAGCTTCGCGAGGGCTGCTTCCGCAGCGGAGGTAACCTTTGTGATCTGTGTCTTCATGGGAGTCACAGTGGTTCTACGAAGAAAGGTGTCCGTTCCTTCGTGGAGTTGATTGGTCGGGATTGTTGGAGTGGGTGACTCCGTGTCGATAGCATCTTGATTGCGAGACATAGTAGATCGAAGATTCCCGAGCTGAGAAATTCTGCAAATCAATGGTGAGTGTGTGTCATACGAGGGGAGATGGCGGTAATGACACGGCGGATAAGAAGTTTAATGCTGTAGAGGATAAATTGTAAGTGAAGATTGTTGAAAGGAAGGTGAAGAGAAGAAGAAAAATGAAATGAAAATGAAGTTAGTTGGAGAGCAGGTAGAGCTACCGATGTTATTGGCAGGTACCCACTGGGCAGGTCGTCGTCGAGGTCTCCGGGAGTGATGATCATCTTGGTGTCGTTCTCCGGGTTGGGAATTTCCAACGGTAGCTAATCGTCTTCCATCCTTCGCCGTCGAACGACTTCGACCAGCTTCTGGTCGGGTACAGCTCCGGGTTAATTACGTCCGTTCTGCATGCCGACGGTTGACTGTCGAGTTGATCACTTCCGGTTCTTCGATGGCGTCCTGCTTCTCGAATGTCATCGCATCGATAAAGTGATCGGCTTTATCCATGTGCTGGCGATCCGACCGTGTCCTCTGTCTCCAAGAGGTTCACGGAGACTGAATGCGGAGTCTTGCGACTCATAACTTGTTTCAGTCGTGGGAAAGGGACGGCGGCTGTCCTCCTCTGCAGCGTGGTGCGGGAAGTGTAATAGCCACCTTAGGCACTGCTGAGTGACGACATCCGCCATTCCTTGAGAAGACAGAATGGATCCTTCATCGCTGCTTGGTGAGGGAAGTGTAGTTGCCACCTTGATATGTAGCTGCGTTGAAGATCCGTTCCGGTCTCCGTGGAACTCGAGCACCCGGGAGTGGATTCTGTGGTGCTACTTGTGTGAAGTCCCATCCTCCGTGTCAGGGTGTACGAACGCAGTGGCGCCCTGCCTATCCGTTGCCCTAGACCGAGGACTGTGTCAGTGCCGACATCCTAGGAAAAGGTGATGATCCCCGCTGACGGTCTGTACGCGAAGAAGAAATTTCCTAAAGAGAATGCGGCGTTGGCGGTGTTCTCTGCAATCAGTTCACGACACAGCGTGCAACTGTTGTAGCTAACGAGAGATTCAGTAAGAAGATTGCATCCTTGATTATTGGATCCTGTTGAACAAATATCTATCTTGTTGCCCGCTTATCGATACATTTCCTAGATTTAGAAGACTGTGGTTTCTATTCATCATTTATTCATAAGGTGACATGGCACTGTGTGCTTTACAATAGGAGCTGTGGCGAGGGGACAACAGGACGATCGGTATGTAGAGCGGGAAGAAATTGGAATTGGGTGAGAGACAAGATGCATTGAGATTAGTTTACAGTTCTTGCTCTATGCTGGCTGCCGATCGTTGAATCGTCTCCGGGAGCACGTCTGCAATCCAAGATCTCCACGCGTTGACAGTGTGCTGCTGGAACTCCGCAGCCGTGGGCAGCGGTACCGTGTTATCGTCCGGTACGGCGTCGATGGTGAATGCCTTGCGAGACGACGCTCCGATGAAGATCGACGAGTTATCGAGCTCCGGTTGGTGCATCATCTTCGCCACGACTTTCAAGAACTCGATCAGCAAGTGGCGGTAGTCTTTCTTTTCTTCTTCCATGAGCTGTGTGCAATTCATTGTCTGATGAAGTAGTAGCTGCCAAATCGTTGAGATCGCTTCTTGATGAGAGTGTCCTCTGACCGCATCGTTTTGGAGCATGACAGTGGGAACCGAAGGCCCACTGATCTTGCACACCCCTCCGGGTAGGAATAAGCGGTGGACCCATTCGTGGTGCTCCCACGACTCGGGAGGCAGGATGCCCCATGTGTCCAGCGCTGCCGTGGCGATGGATTCCTAAATTGCTAGTTGATTGAGTTCTTCAAACGGTATGGTTCTTACCTCAGATGTCGATTTGGCTGGGAACATGGTAGATCCGTGAACGGTGGCGTTCCTCTCGTCGTCTTCTTCGAGGGGTTCTGTGCGAACTGTCCCGCTCCCGGGGTGGTCGACGATCTAGATTCCTAATATACGGTGCGAAGGCGACTAAATCCTCACCTGAACGGCGACGTGGGTCGCTGCACGCTTTTTGTCGTCGTGATCGGCATCGGCGAGCGACTGGGTGACATTATGGCTGGTGTACGCGAGCACTTCTGGATCCCCTGAAGATGTCGCGACTTTGTAGATCTGAAAGCGGTGAGTTTGGTGCCATAGCTGGATCCTCATTACCTTGTCGTCGAACTCCTCCGTTTCCTCGTGATCCTCCACGCTGCCCGTGGTGCTTCCTTGATCCTCGATGTTGACGTCTTCGACGGATCCCTCTGTGCTGTTGTCCTCCGAATCCGTTGGTGGCGAGCCCAATCGATAAACTTGGAGTCGTGGATGGTAGTATGGATCACGGCTCTGGTCCAGATTCCCTGGTTCCCGTGGGTACCGTTGATATTGGAAGGGGATACTTGGATTGTTGTCGGCGAACTCCCGTGCCTCTCGACTGCGGAACTGCTGTTCCCATTCGATGGCGGTCTGACGATTCTGGAACTTGTAGGTTGGTGAGTATCCCGGATACTCGTAATCCGGGTTGGTTAGAGCGGGATACTGGAAATTCTGGAACGTCGCATCTGGAAAGGATGGGTACGGGATCTCCGCGGCCGTGTCCGCAAAATCGCGCTCGTCCGAACTGTCTTGAAAAAGTCGGTACTTGATGCGTTCTTGGGCGTGGAGCTCCTGGACTTTGACGTGGAACGCTTCGCGGGCATCAGATATCACGTCCGTGTAAGTAGAGTGCGAGCCCGAGTTGCAAAAGCGTGTCCATTCACCATGACCTTGAACGCCACAATAGCGGCAAAAGCGTGGGCGGCAATCCTGTACAGTGTGTTGTCTTGATCGAGAACCACAAGCCAAACATAGATGGGGACTATTGCTTCCTGTGAAAGCTGCAATCTGCTGCCAGGTGAGTTTCCTCAGTGGACAGGCTTTCCAAGAATGGTTTTCCGTGGGATAACCATACCAATTCGAACCGCAGATGGAGCAACGAGCTGACGTGGGACGGTCTGACTCGGCGACGCTGAAACGTTGTTGTCCTCCTCGGCAATTGCGTAGGAACCATAATCGGTAAGCAGCAATGAAGTCGAGTCTCTTGCTCAACTCGTCAAAGTGGACCGTGGGAGATGGCAACAGCCCGAGTCTCACGAGGAGACTCAGGTTGCCGCGTGCTTCCAGGTCCTCCGGCAGCGTGGAGTAGTCCCGTTCCGCTATGTTGCGAACCAACGCCGTGAATAACAGCGGGTCCGACTCCTTGCACAGAGCTCCATGTGTTAGGTCGTCAATATCGAGCATGATCACTCTGGGCTGAGCGCATCGACGTGGAGGGAACTGATGCTGGCCGAACCGGAATGGTTTCCCACCGTAGGTGATGGGAGCGAGACGGCGACGTGGGTCACTGGCAGATCCTTGGCGAAATGACATCTGAAATGGATTGTTGGCTGTTGATCCGGTGCTGGTACCTACGCTCACAAGAGGTGACTGTATCTGACGATTGTTGGTTGCTCGTGAAGAATAAGAAGATTTGATTAGCAAGTTAGTGTCCTGTTGATCTCGCGACGTGGCAGACTCCTTGGGGTCAGTTCACGTGGCGTCTAAATTGCATTTTGGTGGTTCAGTTTTTTCTCTATCTCCTGGTGACGATTGATTTTGACGGTATGAAGGTATAAACTCGGGAAATCCCGTAGGGTCAATTCGACGGAACACTCTTGCAGACCACTGCTTTATTGAATTCAACAAGTAACAACAACAAAAAACGCCGGTCAACAATGGCGTGGAACAATGACGATAATGATTCAGACGATAAACGGGAAAATAAATGGTGAGACGAGATGAAGAGAGTGAGGCGTCCAGGCGGGCGTCCGTGATTCCTAGCGTCTCGAGTTGGATGATTGGCGCGATGGTTGGCGATCCGATCCAGCTTCACTGCTTTGCGGGGCACGTCTCTTGTGGTGCGACATCTCCGGTTGACGTGGAGCTGGGCGCTTGGGGCCTCGGTACTGACTCCAGTCTGGTTTGTCTCCGGGTGCACTCGGGAACGAGCGCTCGCAGAAGATCGTGGTATGGTACGCTTCGAGAGGGACCGCCACGTGTTCCTTGCAGGCGAAACATTCCGATGGGCGAATGGGGCATTTGACGTGGCGCGCTGATTCCAGACACCATTGACAAAGTGCCTTATCGATACAGACCATCTTCCTGAGCAGTGCACTGCTATACACCTTGCACTCCTCTGCCGCGTGGGTATCATCCAGGCAAAACACACAGCGTTTCGACGGTAGACGCACTTGTCTCATGGTTTGCTCAATGGTTGCGATCCGGTCGGCGAGTTGTTGTACTAGCGGGACCACAGCCATCAAGGGTTGCAATTCCAAACGGACCGCTGCCACCACCGTAGATGTAATTTGGGACAGCTCCCCGAAGTTGGCCTTTGCGATATTACTTTTTTGGAGCGACTCCACGGTGTTTTTGGAGTGGCGGTAGGTGAGGACCGCCGCATTCTTGATGTCCCTGTGGTGGTTGAGTTCTTGGGCCCTGGCGTCGTCCAGAAGTCGCTTAGTGGATCGGAATCCTTCCGTGATTTGCAGCTCCATGGTTCGAGTCAGATCCAACAGTGATTGATTGAGCTCGTGGCCGATGTTGCTTGATCCGGCGGCGTGGGTCACTCCCTTGGCTGCTGGTATTGGCGCAGTCAGCTTCAATCCCTTTGGAGCCATTGACAGATGCAGCGGCCCCGACTGGTTGAAGTTGGTAGAGTCCGCAGCAGAATCCTCGTGGGCGGCAGCTGCTTCTTCACCTGCTGGAGAGTCGCCACGATCATCCTCGTTATCTAAACCATTTCATGTTACTGGTGTCCTCGGTATCACTGTGTACCTGACGCGTTGTTGCCGTCGTCCTCCTCATAGTCGAGTTCTTCCAAGTGGTCGACCTCGAGATCGGCTTCAAAGTTGATCAGTTGACCGTCGTCTTCTGGCTGCATGGACTGGTCATCGACGGCGTCTTGAAGGAAAGCAGGAATGGTTCCGGCCGTGAGGCTTCCTCGTGACGTGGCCTTCTTCATGATCCTTTTCATCCTGAAAGTGAGCTGTCCTTTGGGACTAATTAGTCAAAGGGAGCGATATACAGCAAAGAGCTGGCTTGAGACCGGGGAATAATATTCAGATAATTCGTGGATAACAGGTAACAATGTTTATTCAGATGAAACACGATTTAGGAGTCTTGCGGTCACCGATCTACCAGTTAATTGTCGATGGTCCTTGCGGGTTGGCATCCAGAACGTAGAGGGTACGGCCGTCTCCACGTGGCGTCGGCGATGGCGGAGCGTAGTAGGACGCTGGAGTAGTCCACAGGCTCGGCACTAGCTGCTCCACTGCGTGGGACGTCGATTGGTCACTCTGGAATTGGTCGCTAATAAGGGTCAGTTGGTCTCGGGGCGTACCTCTCCTTTGGTCTCCTCGACTTCGTTCTTCTTCCTGAGATGATCATTGATTGATTCCAAAGCCGTGGAGATCTTCTGGAGCTCCTTGACGATTCGCTCCGTCGCTGTCATCACCACCGTCGCACGATAATTGAGTGGCGGTGGCTGCTTTCGGCGTTTTCCAGGTTTTTGGTTTTCTTGATCACCCAGGTGATTGATTGGCTTGTTCCTTTCGGTACGTGGATCCAGTGGGCGGCGCCCCGACGATGGGAGGCGACGTGGGGACCGGGAGCGACTCCTTGTTGACGATGTTTGTGCTGATTGCCTCTCTCTAGTCCCCCATCTGCTATGTGGATCGTGACGTGAGTGATCTCCTTGCATCTGTAACTATGGGTCTCACTATCTAGCTGCCCTATGGTGGGTGCGAGAGATATCAGCTGCGGACGACACCGCCCTTCCCCTTTTTTTTTTTTACAGAAGAATGTTCAAATACTTAGCGCTTTATTGAAATCACGAGTATTTATTGGTGAGGGGTGAAGTTTCTTGCTGGGGTTGTCGATGTTGACGGTTGAAGAACTTGCTGACGGGCGGCTGCCTCCGACTGTCCAGCTGCTCCCTCCTTCTTGACTTGTCTTCCTTGTCCCAGCTGGTCGTTGGGCGAGTTCCACTCGCTGGGCATTCTAGACACGTGGACCTCCAATTTGATCGCTACCTTTAGGTCGTGGCCGGGGACGGCGTCCTTGATGACGAACTCCTTCTGGAACAACAATGAGAGAAAGTTTGTTCATAATGTCGCTTCCGCCCTACCGGACGGTTACGACCGTACCTGCTGCTTGTATGCATCGGGTGTCGGGGCGTCGTCCTCTTCGGTGATGCGTGGACGTTTTCTGCGGAGCGTTAATCCTTGATCCGAATGTCGTGGAGCCGCGATGTTGCAAGAGTCGACGTGGTGCTGCTTGGCGCATAAGGGACACGTACGTCGCTCCATCTGAAACTGTTCAAGGTTTGCTGGAACTGTGATGGAGAGCGCAATTTAAGCAGACAATCGTCAGGTGAGATAGAGATGAATGGTGGACGAGGAAGGTGTCTGACGACACTAGACAGCGGTGCCACTTCTCCTGGTGTCCTGCCAGGACTCGATGTCCTTCCATAGGTGACGACGACTCTGACAGCATCGATGGGTGGAGTTTGTCGACGGCGGGTAGCTGGGAAGTCGCCTGAGTCGTGCGATAATCCTGCTGATGAAACCACTCCGTGGTAGGTGAGGACGGCGACGATCCTTTCCATCTTCCATCCATCCTCATCCTTCGCATCACTCCTTTCTTCTTCAATTGTGGGCCTCAGTATGAGTTTTCGAAACCGACGTTCCGTGGGAGGTCATACTAAGGCGCACTCATGTGGACCGTTTCACACCCCTCCGCGGACAAGTGGATCTAATTCCACAATCATCCTGCTGCACCATGGGTCTCATTGAGGAGGTTTCAGTCGATCGTACCGTGGATAGTCATACTAAGGCGCAGCTTTAGCTGGACCTGTTCACACTTCTCACGGGCACGTCGCCTAATTCCATGGTTTCTTCTTTCAGCACCGTGGGGTTCGGGTTTCACTCCGGCGATCCGGGGGAGTCATACTAAGGCGCACTTAGTGGACCTGTTCACACCCCTCCTCGGATCTGCCGTGCTAGTTCCACGGTTTCTTCTCTCTGCACCGTGGGGTTCGGGTTTCACTCCGGCGATCCGGGGGAGTCATACTAAGGCGCACTTAGTGGACCTGTTCACACCCCTCCTCGGATCTGCCGTGCTAGTTCCACGGTTTCTTCTCTCTGCACCGTGGGGTTCGGGTTTCACTCCGGCGATCCGGGGGAGTCATACTAAGGCGCACTTAGTGGACCTGTTCACACCCCTCCTCGGATCTGCCGTGCTAGTTCCACGGTTTCTTCTTTCTTCGCCCTTCGTGGGCTTCGGCATTCCAGCTTGCCTGTGCTCCAACACGATTGAAGCAGCTTCCGACGATGATGACCTCGTGGGGTAACAGGGGGAAGGAAATGTGGGTGAAGAAAGGGAGGCTCTGTCATCGAGCGTAAACCCAAGTTCGCCGACGGATCTGCTCAGGTTCCCAGAGCCGGTTCGTGTCATCCTCCATAGGGAGGACAACAATCACGCGGTTCGATGCACCATGATGAGATGGGACAATAAGGAATAATCCCTAAGTCCCTCTCGTGGGAACCTCTTTGAACAGATCATAGTGGGAATCAAGGTTTATTACTCAAATGACGTGGAGCTGTACAATAAAGGCTAAATAAGAGGAAAGGAGGGAGTAATAAGAGAAACAATAGAAATTTGTTAAGAAATAGACCGTTTAGGCCCAAGCTAGTCTTGGCCTAAATTGGGATTGGTCGGAAATGGGTCAATTTGGACTAAACTGAGTGGAATTTCGTGGAAAATGGTGATAAAAGGGGGATAAAAGGGGTAAATATATGACTTACGAGGAAAATCGTGGGAAAAACGGCGCAGAGTCAAAGAATATGGACGATAAGAAGAGAATAATAATAATTAACGAACAATAATTTGAATGAGAAATTAAAGGCGCATAGCGCGGGTCTCGGCACGATCGCGGGGTTACTGTAGTTGCGAGAGTCCAGACGGCGAGGGTGCGGTGAGAGATGAGTGCCGCAATGGAGACGGCAGACGACATGCAGCGCACTTGGTGGAAATGGGCGAAATGAATGGAATTTCGCCGCAATTTCGGGAATTACTTGGGAATGGTGAAGTATCAGAGCATTCTAGAGTAATTTCCACGGCAGAGGGTCAGATTGTTGGTCCTCTGGAGTTGGAATAAAGTTGTGTGATACGTCTCGTAGGCAGTATCCACAACATAAGGACTTGTACGCCAACACCGTCCTTTCCGGAGGAACCACTATGTACCCAGGAATCGACGATCGCATGCAGAAGGAGATGACCGCTCTGGCTCCGAGGTAAAAACATCCAGTATCATTGTAACATGCTTTAATTTCCAATATTTCAGCACCATGAAGATCAAGATCATCGCCCCGCCAGAGCGCAAGTACTCCGTCTGGATCGGAGGATCCATCCTTGCTTCCCTGTCCACTTTCCAACAGATGTGGATCTCTAAGCAGGAGTACGACGAGTCCGGCCCATCCATCGTCCATCGCAAGTGCTTTTAAGTACTTTGCCGCAATTGGTTCTCTCTATTTTCCCTTTTCACCTTCATTTTTCAATTGTAACCAAATTTTTATGGTCCCTTCTTCTTTTGTGCATATTTGTTTATAATTGCCACTTGCTATACACAAAATTTATAAAATAAAATGTTTCGGGCTCAATTTTGTTTGTCAGAAAATAATGCAATCTGACTATGAGAGCTAGTAAGTCGATCTGCTCCACAAGAGATGAACATTGCGCGGGTCCATTTAACCGAATGAACGTTTTCTGTTGAAAATGCACCAACCATCAACGTTGTCATCGATCCCTCTTGGCGTTTCGGAATATTTCCTTCGGTGGTCTATAAGTTCTGAAATGCGAATAAAAGCATTTGCACTTGTTTGTCGGCAGAAATCTTTGCAGACAACGTTCCAGTGGATTGTAGCTACTTCTCCCCGGACGGGCAAAGTTCTTTCCGCCAACTCTTTGGCTTTATTCGAAAAACATCACTTATACAACGTTGTAATTTTTTTAATTTTTTTAAATTTATAGATACTTCACGAAAAATTGAATAAGGAAAAGAAGAGAATGGGGTGTGGTGAGACATGAGTAAACTGATGCGGCGAGATCTTGATTGTAATGATATTCCAACTGCATTTACTTATGAGAGGTATGGACAAAACTTCCTTTTGGAGGCACATGGAAAGCTGATTTAATTGATTCCATGAATAACGGGAACGAGATAAAAAACACAACATGTTGGCTGTCTCCAATCCTTTCCCAAAGTGACGATGGTTGAAAAAGGCAATTTGTAGACGAACTGAATATCCTATTGGTGTTTTCTTGTGCATACTGTGATCTTTAACTGAAAAGGCACATGGAAAGCTGATTTAATTGATTTCATGAATAACCGGAACGAGATAAAAAACACAACATGTTGGCTGTCTCCAATCCTTTCCCAAAGTGACGATGGTTGAAAAAGGCAATTTGTAGACGAACTGAATATCCTTTTGGTGTTTTCTTGTGCATACTGTGATCTTCAACTGAGAAGGCACATGAAAAGCTGATTTAATTGATTTCATGAATAACCGGAACGAGATAAAAAACACAACATGTTGGCTGACTCCAATCCTTTCCCAAAGTGACGATGGTTGAAAAAGGCAATTTGTAGACGAACTGAATATCCTTTTGGTGTTTTCTTGTGCATACTGTGATCTTTAACTGAAAAGGCACATGGAAAGCTGATTTAATTGATTTCATGAATAACCGGAACGAGATAAAAAAACACAACATGTTGGCTGTCTCCAATCCTTTCCCAAAGTGACGATGGTTGAAAAAAGCAATTTGTAGACGAACTGAATATCCTTTTGGTGTTTTCTTGTGCATACTGTGATCTTTAACTGAAAAGGCACATGGAAAGCTGATTTAATTGATTTCATGAATAACGGAAAGGAGATAAAAAACACAACATGTTGGCTGACTCCAATCCTTTCCCAAAGTGACGATGGTTGAAAAAGGCAATTTGTAGACGAACTGAATATCCTTTTGGTGTTTTCTTGTGCAATAACCGGAACGAGATAAAAAACACAACATGTTGGCTGTCTCCAATCCTGTAGAAGATCCTACCCCAGGGTAGGTTCTTCTACTTCATTCCTTGGATGCCATGCATCCTTACATTCCACAGATGCCATGCATCTCTCCACATAACCAAGACTCTCGCGGGACTGTATGACTCACTGTATAACCCCGCGAGAGATGCAGCAGCGCCCGCCCCCAGGGACACTTTCGACGTCCACGTCTCTCTCCTCTCGTCGGGGCAACCAGACGGACACTCACGTCCTCATTCTGGTTGTTCTCCCCGATGAGGGGAGGTGAGCCTTGGGGGCTCTACGATAACCCTTTTATCATTTATCTTTATATTCCTTTGTACAATCTCTTTCTTATTCTTTATATATAAATGGTTTAATTACCCAAGTTTGAGGTTCATCACAACTTGGAGAAACGCCCAAGAGAGAAGAGCTCCAGTAGGAGCTATTTTATGGTGCATCGACAGCATCATCGAAACTGACAGACCCGCGTGGCAGCAAGGAACAACTCGAGACCTAGTCTCACCACAGACTCCCTGAGTCGCACCTCATCAGAGCTCATCGGTCCAACCCGACACGCTCAACAACAGTGACACCACAGACATCTGGTTACCACCGGCGATCAAAGTCGCACAACACCATGTCACCGCGAAAAGCATTCTGGGTAAAGATCTATCGACGTTTGAAGTTGACTGCCCGGCAGTCTCAGCATGTCAGACGATCGACTGCACACTGTGCATCACCCATACTGTGATCTTTAACTGAAAAGGCACATGGAAAGCTGATTTTAATGATTTCATGAATAACCGGAACGAGATAAAAAACACAACATGTTGGCTGTCTCCAATCCTTTCCCAAAGTGACGATGGTTGAAAAAGGCAATTTGTAGACGAACTGAATATCCTTTTGGTGTTTTTTTGTGCATACTGTGATCTATGACTGAAAAGGCACATGGAAAGCTGATTTAATTGATTTCATGAATAACGCGAACGAGATAAAAAACACAACATGTTGGCTGTCTCCAATCCTTTCCCAAAGTGACGATGGTTGAAAAAGGCAATTTGTAGACGAACTGAATATCCTTTTGGTGTTTTCTTGTGCATACTGTGATCTATGACTGAAAAGGCACATGGAAAGCTGATTTAATTGATTTCATGAATAACCGGAACGAGATAAAAAACACAACATGTTGGCTGTCTCCAATCCTTTCCCAAAGCGACGATGGTTGAAAAAGGCAATTTGTAGACGAACTGAATATCCTTTTGGTGTTTTCTTGTGCATACTGTGATCTTTAACTGCCACGAAGTCAACATGCTCTCAGACGAAGCAAAAGTCTGCGTTGAAGGAACATCGGAATGTCATCTCGTCACCAACTCCTTCCTGACAATCAATCAGTTCAAGAAGGAAGCTTGCATCAGACTTGCAAGGAACTCAACGACGACCAAAGAAATCCGGATCACATTCGAAGCCGTTCAGCTCGACTGCAACAAGGAGACAGTCACAACAACCAAGGACATCCAACTCAAAGTATGGAGTGTCAAAAGATGTCCCAGAACAGGATCATGCACACCAACAAAGTGCACCGAGATCACAAGAAACTCCACCATACCAGAACTCGACCAAGTGAACCACCTCAAAGGAGTCACAGCCTGCAGCGAAAGTTGTGGAGGTCCAGGATGTGGATGTTTCTACCTGTCATCAGGATGCTTGTTCTACAGGATCTACGCTGAACAAAGAAGTTTCGATACATTCGAAATCTTCAAATGCACCGAATGGGCAGAAAAAGTTCGGATGAGACTAACAGTCACCGAACTGGCATCGGAAATTCCAACAGCACGTCAGTACAATTTGACGGCACCACTCAGCCTCCCTGAGACCCAAGACGGGATTACAGTCACAGTGGAATCACTCCACACACCGAACTCGCCCATCCTCAACACCTGGTTCGTCAGAAACAGGAAGGCCATCGCGACTTGGGAAGAACATCTTCTTCCGACAATCCAATGTCCACGGATGAACTCCACAATCCACGAGTGCGAGTTCCAAGAAGAATGCACATGCACACCAGCAGAAGACGAAATGAAGTGCACGTGCAGAGACGAGAGCATCAGCAACCGATTCAACTCTCTCACACATAGACTCCCACTCGCAGAAGCTCACTGGCGTCTCAAACGAAAGGAGCAGACCGTGGAAGCAGAGATCAAGGATGACACCTCCGTCCGATTAGCCATCTCGGTTAAAGAAAAACTGGAAACGATCATCGTCCAATCCAGGGAGAAATGCGACATCCAAGCAGAACAAATCATAGGATGCTACGGCTGCAACACAGGAGGAATATCAGAAGTCACATGCACTTCCACAACTCACGAGACAATAGGGAACATCGTCTGTCAAGAAGACATGTTCACAGTACCGTGCTCGACCACTGGAACAAAGTCGACAATCACGTTCTTCGCAGACACAGCGAAATTCCTGCGAAGCTGCTCAATATCGTGCGGAGACGAAAGCAAAGAGTTTGAGATCACCGGGATCCTCAAATACACTGGCTCGGTATGGACATCACTCTACCGAATGGTGGAAGGGAACACTACACTCATCCATGAAATCAACCTCCCCGATTTCGGCCATCTCATCGATGGTTACCTGACTTTCATGAAGTCAGTAGCCTCTGCAATCATTGTGGCACTGATAGCATTCGCAATCACAGGAGCGATCATCACTTCGTTCTTTCTCATGGGAACCAAGAGAAGCATCAGATTGACAATCAAACTGATCAGGCTTCCATTCCGAATCCTGGGAAAGCTTTATTTTTTCTGCTGGCGCCTCTTCAGGCCAACCAAAAGAAAACACACCAGACACACTGTCTAATAGAGGTCACCATCTGGTGCGCCTTGGCCTTACACGCAACGGCCGCGCGACCCTCTCACCCCACTCTCCACCAGACACCCTGTCTCAAAGTCATTCCCCGACGATCATACGACACATATCCATTGCGCAAGCAACATAATCCTCCTCTCATTCATTGCTCAACAACACCCACATCGAGCCACTTATCGATTCACGAGACCAACCACTCATTCCATTCTTCTCCACGTCCACCACAAACGTGCGTAGAACTCACTCTTCTCAGTTCAACACACTTTTCGTTTCGTTCCTCGAGGCCCGCACTCAGAAACCTTACACCTTCCGCTCTAATTCGTCCCTTGAGTCCCAGACTCACCAACCGCACTCATTCCGTTCACAACCGTTCACGCTTCTCTCCGTCCGTTCTCTCAGTTCAACCGATGAACTTACAGATGTCAACACAAAAGATCACGAAGAAAACGGACATTCCAGTCTACACCATTCCCCAATCCATCATGGATGGAAAGGTTGACGCCGAGATCAAACGAATGGCTGGACGGGAGAAAGAGAGGAAAGTCCTCGAGGGACTCTTTGCGAACCTCGAGAAAGACAAGATCAGGATCTTGGAAAAGAAGGCGGAGGGACGCGAATTCACGGAAATTGTTGGAGAGTTGGAGAAGCTCAACGACAAGATCATCGGCATACGTGTGAAATATTCCCAACTCAGGGAACAGCAGAAGAACAGCTTCCAGCTTCTGTACTGGAATACACATCCGGGCTTCGTAACGGAACTGGCCGTTCGAAGTCGACTGACCGACAAGCTCGTCGACCAGAAGAAATCGGAAAGAGACTTCGAGAGTGGATTCGCCGAACTTACCCGAATCGAAGAAGTGGTCGCGGACCACAAGCGAGAGACGTGGAAAGCGATCGACCGACGAGAGGACCGGAGGGAAAGAACCATGAACAACCTCCGCGAGGAAATCCAGACGATAAAGATACGGATGACCGAAGCAGCCACAGAGCAATCACGAGTGCTCGAGGCGATTCAGACGAGACTAGACAAGCTAGTCCCCCCCGGAGCTCTCGAACCAGAATATCCAGCCATCAGATTCGAGAAACCTGCGGTACCGGAAGCCCCAGTCCAGAAGTCCAAGAAGAACAAGAAAGCCTTCCGAGCAGTAGGACCGCCGTTCAATCTCGTAGGGAGAGATATCAGATGTGTGTACTGCCAGGGTACACATTTCTCAGACGAGTGCGACGACATAAAGGACGTCAACGAGAGAAAGAAAATCCTCCTCAAGAAAGGTCTATGCATTCGGGATCTTATCAAAGGAGAGCACACCTGCAGCTCGAAGAAATGCCGACACTGCGCAAGAATCGGAGAATCGGACGAGGTGGCTCTGTCACATCACACGAGCATTTGCCCTCATGTGACGACAAGAGAGAGGAGACCAGCGATCCAGCAGAAAAGAAAGCGAAGTCTCTCGAAGGGCAACCAGAGCAAGAAGACGAAGGCTGTGGACGAGACTCGACGTTCCAGAAGGAACAGAGCGACATCCAGCGATTCCCAAAGAAGCCGATCCATCTCTCGACACACCAGAAGAAGTCGTTCAGCGTCCCGAAGATCAAGAAGAAGTCCGTCAACAGCGGACGTCTTCAGAAGCAGCCGATCCATCCCCCGTCGCTCACGAAGAAGTCGCTCGCCGTCCAGAAGATCCGGAAGAAGTCCGTCAACAACGGACGTCATCAGAAGAAGACGATCGCCAGGATCGCCTCACGCAAATCGCTCTCCGGATTCGCCACCACGGCGGAACCGAGAGGAGAGCCGATCGGCGAGCTCGGAAGGATCATCCAGATCCTCACCGAGCTCCCGATCCTCTAGAGGATCACCCTCTCATTCTTCTTCTCCATGAGAAGAACGCTCCCCCCGGGAGTGTAGAAGATCCTACCCCAGGGTAGGATCTTCTACTTCATTTCCTGAATGCCATGCATTCTCACATTCCACAGATGCCATGCATCTCTCCACATAACCAAGACTCTCGCGGGACTGTATGACTCACTGTATAACCCCGCGAGAGATGCAGCAGCGCCCGCCCCCAGGGACACTTTCGACGTCCACGTCTCTCTCCTCTCGTCGGGGCAACCAGACGGACACTCACGTCCTCATTCTGGTTGTTCTCCCCGATGAGGGGAGGTGAGCCTTGGGGGCTCTACGATAACCCTTTTATCATTTATCTTTATATTCCTTTGTACAATCTCTTTCTTATTCTTTATATATAAATCGTTTAATTACCCAAGTTTGAGGTTCATCACAACTTGGAGAAACGCCCAAGAGAGAAGAGCTCCAGTAGGAGCTATTTTAAATCCTTTCCCAAAGTGACGATGGTTGAAAAAGGCAATTTGTAGACGAAATGAATATCCTTTTGGTGTTTTCTTGTGCATACTGTGATCTTTAACTGAGAAGGCACATGGATGGAAAGCTGATTTAATTGATTTCATGAATAACGGGAACGAGATAAAAAACACAACATGTTGGCTGTCTCCAATCCTTTCCCAAAGTGACGATGGTTGAAAAAGGCAATTTGTAGACGAACTGAATATCCTTTTGGTGTTTTCTTGTGCATACTGTGATCTTTAACTGAAAAGGCACATGGATGGAAAGCTGATTTAATTGATTTCATGAATAACGGGAACGAGATAAAAAACACACACATATATATATATATATATATATATATATATATATATATATATATATATATATATATATATATATATATATATATATATATATATCTCTACCACCCTTTGAGGAGCGAGTGACCGCGCAGGTGTCAGGGCGCTTTGAATCAACGAGGCCAAACAATGACTCACATTGCGAAACAATGCCAGTCGAATGTGGTGGAAGGGATAGAAACTGGAACGGTGATGTGAACGGCAACGTTTTCCGCGGCGTAGTAGTTATCAAAAAGTGGAACTAGAGGAACATTTGAAATTTCTTCCAGTGTTTCCTCTAGAATGACATGGACCACAACAGCTTGAGATGGTCCTGGAGCTTCCCGTTGATACTTTATTCGAAATCGCCGTTCTTTGTTTCTGCAGAAATGTGTGTCTCCGCATTCTGAGTCATCACCCACATCGCAAGATTGTTTCGAAATAGAGGTGTTTTGGCCGTCCCATGTGTCCCCAACGTTTCGCTGTCTTGCCGGAGAGACCACCCTCCAAACTTTCTCAATCTCTCGCCGAGGGGCAGAGTCGCGAAACCAACGGAAAAAGGCGGGGCGTGCGCGTCGCGACTCAGTATATATAGACCACGAGGACGGGAAATCAAGCACTGTAGCCCCCGTCTAGACTCCACTCTCCATCAAACATCGAACACGTACGGCTATGACGTGACAACACTCGTTATCGGCAATGGATCCGGAATGTGCTTGAGAAGCTTCCTCGGTTTCTCTAGCGCCGGCAGGGCGGTCCTCGTCTTCCTTCACTTATGAATCAGCATTGCGTATGGGCACATACATAGAGAGGCCCTCACACATTTTCCCACCTTTCGAATAGGACCGTTTGCAGAATATCTGAGCAGTTGCACCCTCCCCCTGGTCTTCTCACTTCATTTCCTGTTCCAATTGACATCTCGTTGAAAAATCTTACATTTACTTCGCTCTCTCAAACAACATTCCAAAATTATTCATTTCATTTTTTCAGATACATTAAAAGTTAATCAAAATGTGTGACGACGAGGTTGTCGCCGTGGTGGTGGACAATGGATCCGGAATGTGCAAGGCCGGATTCGCCGGAGACGACGCTCCACGCGTCCATCGTCGGAAGACCACGTCACCAGGGAGTCATGGTCGGTATGGGGCAGAAAGACTCGTACGTTGGAGACGAGGCCCAAGCAAAGAGAGGTAATCATTTTGACCAACGTAACCGACAATTAATTTGAGTCTTTCAGGTATCTTGACCCTCAAATACCCAATTGAGCACGGAATCGTCACCAACTGGGATGACATGGAGAAGATTTGGCACCACACCTTCTACAACGACCTCCGCGTTGCTCCAGAAGAGCACCCAGTCCTCCTCACTGAAGCCCCACTGAACCCGAAGGCTAACCGTGAAAAGATGACCCAAACCATGTTTGAGACGTTCAACGCCCCGGCCGTGTACGTCGCCATTCAGGCCGTACTATCTCTCTACGCCTCCGGACGTACCACCGGAGTCGTTCTCGACTCTGGAGATGGTGTCACCCACACCGTCCCAATCTACGAAGGATATGCCCTCCCGCACGCCATCCTTCGTCTTGACTTGGCAGGACGTGATCTTACTGACTACCTCATGAAGATCCTCACTGAGCGCGGATACTCATTCACCACCACCGCTGAGCGTGAGATCGTCCGTGACATCAAGGAGAAACTCTGCTACGTCGCTCTCGACTTCGAGCAGGAGATGGCCACCGCCGCCTCCTCCTCTTCCCTCGAGAAGTCGTACGAACTTCCGGACGGACAGGTCATCACCGTCGGAAACGAGCGCTTCCGTTGCCCTGAGGCTCTTTTCCAGCCATCGTTCTTGGGTAAGGAGTCTGCCGGAATCCACGAGACTTCTTACAACTCGATCATGAAATGCGACATTGATATCCGTAAGGACTTGTACGCCAACACCGTCCTTTCCGGAGGAACCACTATGTACCCAGGAATCGACGATCGCATGCAGAAGGAGATGACCGCTCTGGCTCCGAGGTAAAAACATCCAGTATCATTGTAACATGCTTTAATTTCCAATATTTCAGCACCATGAAGATCAAGATCATCGCCCCGCCAGAGCGCAAGTACTCCGTCTGGATCGGAGGATCCATCCTTGCTTCCCTGTCCACTTTCCAACAGATGTGGATCTCTAAGCAGGAGTACGACGAGTCCAGCCCATCCATCGTCCATCGCAAGTGCTTCTAAGTACTTTGCCGCAATTGGTTCTCTCTATTTTCCCTTTTCACCTTCAGTTTTCAATTGTAACAAAATTTTTATGGTCCCTTCTTCTTTTGTGCATATTTGTTTATAATTGCCACTTGCTATACACAAAATTTATAAAATAAAATGTTTCGGGCTCAATTTTGTTTGTCAGAAAAAAATGCAATCTGACTATGAGAGCTAGTAAGTCGATCTGCTCCACAAGAGATGAACATTGCGCGGGTCCATTTAACCGAATGAACGTTTTCTGTTGAAAATGCACCAACCATCAACGTTGTCATCGATCCCTCTTGGCGTTTCGGAATATTTCCTTCGGTGGTCTATAAGTTCTGAAATGCGAATAAAAGCATTTGCACTTGTTTGTCGGCAGAAATCTTTGCAGACAACGTTCCAGTGGATTGTAGCTACTTCTCCCCGGACGGGCAAAGTTCTTTCCGCCAACTCTTTGGCTTTATTCAAAAAACAACACTGATACAACATCCATTCCTTTCACTGCCTCCCTGCGAGTTGGTGAGCGGTCTCCCTCTCTTACTGGTTTTCTCTCCTCAACCAGCTCTACGCTCCTATTGACCATCCCTTATTCTGATTTCCAATATCCTTGCTATTCTACTCGACTATGTCTCAACCGGACCACATCTCCGCGCCACAAACTATGTTAACGCGTGGGCGCCTGCGCTCATCTATCGACCAATCGATAAATGATGACAATTCGAGCAAGTCTGCGCCCGGCCGAAAACGGCCACGAACGGTTGAAATTGATTATCCGCAAGTAATCGAGAACCTCCTGAAGAGAGTCGCCGACCTCGAAGCCGAGGTTATGACACTAAAACAACTCTCATCGCAAACCAAGCAAATCCTGCCGACCACCTCCCCGACCCCGCCAACGAAAATCAACAAGCTTTACTCCAAGATCGCCGCGGCTAACCCGTCGCTGGCCCCAATTACGTCCGAGGTCCAGACAGCTTGCAATATAATCGAGATCCAGAAGAGATCTCTCGTCGCCATCGTCGAGAACATGCCCGACTCCAAAGAAGCCGACCAGACCAGCAAAGATAAGTCTATCATTGATTCAATCTGTAAATCGTCTAACACCTCTATTCCTGTTAAAGTGACCCGTATTGCTCAAAAAAATCCGACTAACCTCGCTCGTCCCATTCGCGTCCAATTTGAATCTTCGTCGTCCCGTGATCTCTTCCTGTCTAAATTTTCGTCTGCGTATCGTGCCCTGTCCTGTCAGCCTACTACTAACCGTACAGTCCGCTGTCGCAGAGATATGACTCCCAGCGAGCTCACGCTTCTGCGAGCCCTCCGCAAGCAGGCTTACGACTCTAACCAGACCCTCGGCCTTATCAAATACTATGTGAATGATCTCCGCATCCTTGAATCCCGCACCCCTCGCCCACTTCCCCCTCCCTCATCAACTCCCGCCCCTCGCTAGGTTGTAAGCCGCCCCACCAGCCCACAGTCCCCCAGCTCCATTCCCTTCGGTCTTCTAGACATGCGGCACTTCCCCTCAATTGTATACTTTCTAATGTCAGATCCATCTCCACCCCCGAACGGCTCTCCTACCTACAGTCGTTCCTAGTCGACAATGATATTGACCTGTTTTTTGCAACTGAGACTTATCTCTCAGTTGGAGACAGCCAACATGTTGTGTTTTTTATCTCGTTCGCGTTATTCATGAAATCAATTAAATCAGCTTTCCATGTGCCTTTTCAGTCATAGATCACAGTATGCACAAGAAAACACCAAAAGGATATTCAGTTCGTCTACAAATTGCCTTTTTCAACCATCGTCACTTTGGGAAAGGATTGGAGACAGCCAACATGTTGTGTTTTTTATCTCGTTCCCGTTATTCATGAAATCAATTAAATCAGCTTTCCATGTGCCTTTTCAGTCATAGATCACAGTATGCACAAGAAAACACCAAAAGGATATTCAGTTCGTCTACAAATTGCCTTTTTCAACCATCGTCACTTTGGGAAAGGATTGGAGACAGCCAACATGTTGTGTTTTTTATCTCGTTCCGGTTATTCATGAAATCAATTAAATCAGCTTTTCATGTGCCTTCTCAGTTAAAGATCACAGTATGCACAAGAAAACACCAAAAGGATATTCAGTTCGTCTACAAATTGCCTTTTTCAACCATCGTCACTTTGGGAAAGGATTGGAGACAGCCAACATGTTGTGTTTTTTATCTCGTTCCGGTTATTCATGAAATCAATTAAATCAGCTTTCCATGTGCCTTCTCAGTTAAAGATCACAGTATGCACAAGAAAACACCAAAAGGATATTCAGTTCGTCTACAAATTGCCTTTTTCAACCATCGTCACTTTGGGAAAGGATTGGAGACAGCCAACATGTTGTGTTTTTTATCTCGTTCCGGTTATTCATGAAATCAATTAAATCAGCTTTTCATGTGCCTTCTCAGTTAAAGATCATAGTATGCACAAGAAAACACCAAAAGGATATTCAGTTCGTCTACAAATTGCCTTTTTCAACCATCGTCACTTTGGGAAAGGATTGGAGACAGCCAACATGTTGTGTTTTTTATCTCGTTCCGGTTATTCATGAAATCAATTAAATCAGCTTTTCATGTGCCTTCTCAGTTAAAGATCACAGTATGCACAAGAAAACACCAAAAGGATATTCAGTTCGTCTACAAATTGCCTTTTTCAACCATCGTCACTTTGGGAAAGGATTGGAGACAGCCAACATGTTGTGTTTTTTATCTCGTTCCGGTTATTCATGAAATCAATTAAATCAGCTTTTCATGTGCCTTTTCAGTCATAGATCACAGTATGCACAAGAAAACACCAAAAGGATATTCAGTTCGTCTACAAATTGCCTTTTTCAACCATCGTCACTTTGGGAAAGGATTGGAGACAGCCAACATGTTGTGTTTTTTATCTCGTTCCGGTTATTCATGAAATCAATTAAATCAGCTTTCCATGTGCCTTTTCAGTCATAGATCACAGTATGCACAAGAAAACACCAAAAGGATATTCAGTTCGTCTACAAATTGCCTTTTTCAACCATCGTCACTTTGGGAAAGGATTGGAGACAGCCAACATGTTGTGTTTTTTATCTCGTTTCCGTTATTCATGAAATCAATTAAATCAGCTTTTCATGTGCCTTCTCAGTTAAAGATCACAGTATGCACAAGAAAACACCAAAAGGATATTCAGTTCGTCTACAAATTGCCTTTTTCAACCATCGTCACTTTGGGAAAGGATTGGAGACAGCCAACATGTTGTGTTTTTTATCTCGTTCCGGTTATTCATGAAATCAATTAAATCAGCTTTTCATGTGCCTTCTCAGTTAAAGATCATAGTATGCACAAGAAAACACCAAAAGGATATTCAGTTCGTCTACAAATTGCCTTTTTCAACCATCGTCACTTTGGGAAAGGATTGGAGACAGCCAACATGTTGTGTTTTTTATCTCGTTCCGGTTATTCATGAAATCAATTAAATCAGCTTTCCATGTGCCTTTTCAGTCATAGATCACAGTATGCACAAGAAAACACCAAAAGGATATTCAGTTCGTCTACAAATTGCCTTTTTCAACCATCGTCACTTTGGGAAAGGATTGGAGACAGCCAACATGTTGTGTTTTTTATCTCGTTCCGGTTATTCATGAAATCAATTAAATCAGCTTTTCATGTGCCTTCTCAGTTAAAGATCACAGTATGCACAAGAAAACACCAAAAGGATATTCAGTTCGTCTACAAATTGCCTTTTTCAACCATCGTCACTTTGGGAAAGGATTGGAGACAGCCAACATGTTGTGTTTTTTATCTCGTTCCGGTTATTCATGAAATCAATTAAATCAGCTTTCCATGTGCCTTTTCAGTCATAGATCACAGTATGCACAAGAAAACACCAAAAGGATATTCAGTTCGTCTACAAATTGCCTTTTTCAACCATCGTCACTTTGGGAAAGGATTGGAGACAGCCAACATGTTGTGTTTTTTATCTCGTTCCGGTTATTCATGAAATCAATTAAATCAGCTTTTCATGTGCCTTCTCAGTTAAAGATCACAGTATGCACAAGAAAACACCAAAAGGATATTCAGTTCGTCTACAAATTGCCTTTTTCAACCATCGTCACTTTGGGAAAGGATTGGAGACAGCCAACATGTTGTGTTTTTTATCTCGTTTCCGTTATTCATGAAATCAATTAAATCAGCTTTTCATGTGCCTTCTCAGTTAAAGATCACAGTATGCACAAGAAAACACCAAAAGGATATTCAGTTCGTCTACAAATTGCCTTTTTCAACCATCGTCACTTTGGGAAAGGATTGGAGACAGCCAACATGTTGTGTTTTTTATCTCGTTCCGGTTATTCATGAAATCAATTAAATCAGCTTTCCATGTGCCTTCTCAGTTAAAGATCACAGTATGCACAAGAAAACACCAAAAGGATATTCAGTTCGTCTACAAATTGCCTTTTTCAACCATCGTCACTTTGGGAAAGGATTGGAGACAGCCAACATGTTGTGTTTTTTATCTCGTTTCCGTTATTCATGAAATCAATTAAATCAGCTTTTCATGTGCCTTCTCAGTTAAAGATCACAGTATGCACAAGAAAACACCAAAAGGATATTCAGTTCGTCTACAAATTGCCTTTTTCAACCATCGTCACTTTGGGAAAGGATTGGAGACAGCCAACATGTTGTGTTTTTTATCTCGTTCCGGTTATTCATGAAATCAATTAAATCAGCTTTCCATGTGCCTTTTCAGTCATAGATCACAGTATGCACAAGAAAACACCAAAAGGATATTCAGTTCGTCTACAAATTGCCTTTTTCAACCATCGTCACTTTGGGAAAGGATTGGAGACAGCCAACATGTTGTGTTTTTTATCTCGTTCCGGTTATTCATGAAATCAATTAAATCAGCTTTCCATGTGCCTTTTCAGTTAAAGATCATAGTATGCACAAGAAAACACCAAAAGGATATTCAGTTCGTCTACAAATTGCCTTTTTCAACCATCGTCACTTTGGGAAAGGATTGGAGACAGCCAACATGTTGTGTTTTTTATCTCGTTCCGGTTATTCATGAAATCAATTAAATCAGCTTTCCATGTGCCTTTTCAGTCATAGATCACAGTATGCACAAGAAAACACCAAAAGGATATTCAGTTCGTCTACAAATTGCCTTTTTCAACCATCGTCACTTTGGGAAAGGATTGGAGACAGCCAACATGTTGTGTTTTTTATCTCGTTTCCGTTATTCATGAAATCAATTAAATCAGCTTTCCATGTGCCTTTTCAGTCATAGATCACAGTATGCACAAGAAAACACCAAAAGGATATTCAGTTTGTCTACAAATTGCCTTTTTCAACCATCGTCACTTTGGGAAAGGATTGGAGACAGCCAACATGTTGTGTTTTTTATCTCGTTCCGGTTATTCATGAAATCAATTAAATCAGCTTTCCATGTGCCTTTTCAGTCATAGATCACAGTATGCACAAGAAAACACCAAAAGGATATTCAGTTCGTCTACAAATTGCCTTTTTGGACCATCGTCACTTTGGGAAAGGATTGGAGACAGCCAACATGTTGTGTTTTTTATCTCGCTCCCGTTATTCATGAAATCAATTAAATCAGCTTTCCATGTGCCTTTTCAGTCATAGATCACAGTATGCACAAGAAAACACCAAAAGGATATTCAGTTCGTCTACAAATTGCCTTTTTCAACCATCGTCACTTTGGGAAAGGATTGGAGACAGCCAACATGTTGTGTTTTTTATCTCGTTCCGGTTATTCATGAAATCAATTAAATCAGCTTTCCATGTGCCTTTTCACTTAAAGATCACAGTATGCATAAGAAAACACCAATAGGATATTCAGTTCGTCTACAAATTGCCTTTTTCAACCATCGTCGCTTTGGGAAAGGATTGGAGTCAGCCAACATGTTGTGTTTTTTATCTCGTTCCCGTTATTCATGAAATCAATTAAATCAGCTTTCCATGTGCCTTTTCAGTTAAAGATCACAGTATGCACAAGAAAACACCAATAGGATATTCAGTTCGTCTACAAATCGCCTTTTTCAACCATCGTCACTTTGGGAAAGGATTGGAGTCAGCCAACATGTTGTGTTTTTTATCTCGTTCCCGTTATTCATGAAATCAATTAAATCAGCTTTCCATGTGCCTTTTCAGTCATAGATCACAGTATGCACAAGAAAACACCAAAAGGATATTCAGTTCGTCTACAAATTGCCTTTTTCAACCATCGTCGCTTTGGGAAAGGATTGGAGTCAGCCAACATGTTGTGTTTTTTATCTCGTTCCCGTTATTCATGAAATCAATTAAATCAGCTTTCCATGTGCCTTCAAAAGGAAGTTTTGTCCATACCTCTCATAAGTAAATGCAGTTGGAATATCATTACATTCAAGATCTCGCCGCATCAGTTCACTCATGTCTCACCACACCCCATTCTCTTCTTTTCCTTATTCAATTTTTCGTGAAGTATCTATAAATTTAAAAAAATTAAAAAAAATTACAACGTTGTATAAGTGATGTTTTTCGAATAAAGCCAAAGAGTTGGCGGAAAGAACTTTGCCCGTCCGGGGAGAAGTAGCTACAATCCACTGGAACGTTGTCTGCAAAGATTTCTGCCGACAAACAAGTGCAAATGCTTTTATTCGCATTTCAGAACTTATAGACCACCGAAGGAAATATTCCGAAACGCCAAGAGGGATCGATGACAACGTTGATGGTTGGTGCATTTTCAACAGAAAACGTTCATTCGGTTAAATGGACCCGCGCAATGTTCATCTCTTGTGGAGCAGATCGACTTACTAGCTCTCATAGTCAGATTGCATTATTTTCTGACAAACAAAATTGAGCCCGAAACATTTTATTTTATAAATTTTGTGTATAGCAAGTGGCAATTATAAACAAATATGCACAAAAGAAGAAGGGACCATAAAAATTTGGTTACAATTGAAAACTGAAGGTGAAAAGGGAAAATAGAGAGAACCAATTGCGGCAAAGTACTTAGAAGCACTTGCGATGGACGATGGATGGGCCGGACTCGTCGTACTCCTGCTTAGAGATCCACATCTGTTGGAAAGTGGACAGGGAAGCAAGGATGGATCCTCCGATCCAGACGGAGTACTTGCGCTCTGGCGGGGCGATGATCTTGATCTTCATGGTGCTGAAATATTGGAAATTAAAGCATGTTACAATGATACTGGATGTTTTTACCTCGGAGCCAGAGCGGTCATCTCCTTCTGCATGCGATCGTCGATTCCTGGGTACATAGTGGTTCCTCCGGAAAGGACGGTGTTGGCGTACAAGTCCTTACGGATATCAATCTCGCATTTCATGATCGAGTTGTAAGAAGTCTCGTGGATTCCGGCAGACTCCTTACCCAAGAACGATGGCTGGAAAAGAGCCTCAGGGCAACGGAAGCGCTCGTTTCCGACGGTGATGACCTGTCCGTCCGGAAGTTCGTACGACTTCTCGAGGGAAGAGGAGGAGGCGGCGGTGGCCATCTCCTGCTCGAAGTCCAGAGCGACGTAGCAGAGTTTCTCCTTGATGTCACGGACGATCTCACGCTCAGCGGTGGTGGTGAATGAGTATCCGCGCTCAGTGAGGATCTTCATGAGGTAGTCAGTAAGATCACGTCCGGCCAAGTCAAGACGAAGGATGGCGTGCGGGAGGGCATATCCTTCGTAGATTGGGACGGTGTGGGTGACACCATCTCCAGAGTCGAGAACGACTCCGGTGGTACGTCCGGAGGCGTAGAGAGATAGTACGGCCTGAATGGCGACGTACACGGCCGGAGCGTTGAACGTCTCAAACATGGTTTGGGTCATCTTTTCACGGTTAGCCTTCGGGTTCAGTGGGGCTTCAGTGAGGAGGACTGGGTGCTCTTCTGGAGCAACGCGGAGGTCGTTGTAGAAGGTGTGGTGCCAAATCTTCTCCATGTCATCCCAGTTGGTGACGATTCCGTGCTCAATTGGGTACTTGAGGGTCAAGATACCTGAAAGACTCAAATTAATTGTCGGTTACGTTGGTCAAAATGATTACCTCTCTTTGCTTGGGCCTCGTCTCCAACGTACGAGTCTTTCTGCCCCATACCGACCATGACTCCCTGGTGACGTGGTCTTCCGACGATGGATGGGAACACGACGCGTGGAGCGTCGTCTCCGGCGAATCCGGCTTTGCACATTCCGGATCCATTGTCCACCACCACGGCGACAACCTCGTCGTCACACATTTTGATTAACTTTTAATGTATCTGAAAAAATGAAATGAATAATTTTGGAATGTTGTTTGAGAGAGCGAAGTAAATGTAAGATTTTTCAACGAGATGTCAATTGGAACAGGAAATGAAGTGAGAAGACCAGGGGGAGGGTGCAACTGCTCAGATATTCTGCAACATAGAGAAGAAGCGAGGAATAGAGATGAAGAGGAGCGGGGAGCCAGGGAAAGATAAAAGAGAAGGCAAGCGACAAACGGTCGTATTCGAAAGGTGGGAAAATGTGTGAGGGCCTCTCTATGTATGTGCCCATACGCAATGCTGATTCATAAGTGAAGGAAGACGAGGACCGCCCTGCCGGCGCTAGAGAAACCGAGGAAGCTTCTCAAGCACATTCCGGATCCATTGCCGATAACGAGTGTTGTCACGTCATAGCCGTACGTGTTCGATGTTTGATGGAGAGTGGAGTCTAGACGGGGGCTACAGTGCTTGATTTCCCGTCCTCGTGGTCTATATATACTGAGTCGCGACGCGCACGCCCCGCCTTTTTCCGTTGGTTTCGCGACTCTGCCCCTCGGCGAGAGATTGAGAAAGTTTGGAGGGTGGTCTCTCCGGCAAGACAGCGAAACGTTGGGGACACATGGGACGGCCAAAACACCTCTATTTCGAAAAAATCTTGCGATGTGGGTGATGACTCAGAATGCGGAGACACACATTTCTGCAGAAACAAAGAACGGCGATTTCGAATAAAGTATCAACGGGAAGCTCCAGGACCATCTCAAGCTGTTGTGGTCCATGTCATTCTAGAGGAAACACTGGAAGAAATTTCAAATGTTCCTCTAGTTCCACTTTTTGATAACTACTACGCCGCGGAAAACGTTGCCGTTCACATCACCGTTCCAGTTTCTATCCCTTCCACCACATTCGACTGGCATTGTTTCGCAATGTGAGTCATTGTTTGGCCTCGTTGATTCAAAGCGCCCTGACACCTGCGCGGTCACTCGCTCCTCAAAGGGTGGTAGAGAGATATATATAAATATATATAGTTGCAATCAGAAATCACTCCCGATTGTGTCCACGGGGTAAAATAGAAGAAAACAAGCGATTTAGAGGTATCTCACGGTTTATTCAGCTTAAGCAAGCTAAATTACACAAGAGAAACTAACAAAATGACCCGAAGGAGTCTGCAGTCCGCAGCACTGTCGGATCACCCTCCAGCACCGCTCGCTAACACCAGACTGATTCAAAACAAGATTTGAGGCGCCTTCGCGCCTTACGCTAAACAGCGCGCTTGTGGAGTGTCGTTAGCAAGAGAGAGAGAGCGCGGCGCAGCAGAGACGCAGGCAGGCGGGGTTCGCGGGCACCGAAGACCCAACTTCCCCCCCTCCTCCAAGATGGCTGTCCCCAGCCATGACATCTCGACCGCAACTCTACACGAGCACGAACACTAGAACACAACTCAGCACTACAACTAAAACTCATACAATAGTAACTAACACTACTCAAACTAGAAATGATAGTGGGTTAAAAGGTAAAATACGAACACTAAACAATAATTAGATGATATTCACCCTCGCATGGGCCCGCTTTCCGGCGCTGCTTCGCTGCTGCCCTCCGTCGAGACACCACATGCTTCCTTGATTTTGACCTCGTCCTCCTCCAGGGCGTCGATCAAGTAGTTTGCCAGTTCCTTACTGGACTTCACACTGCTGTTTAGAATCAGTGGGAGACTCTGCTCGCCACTGCTCTTCAACGGGTTCACGATCGCGACGTTCGGGAACCTTTCCCTCCAGTACTCGTAGATCTTCTGTACCTCTTGGAACTTGCAGTCCATGGGTCCAGGTACGATCGTTACCTCCTTCCTATGTTCCCGGAATTCGGTGATCATCGATCCAGCCGCTTCGTTGTACTTCCGGTCTTGTGTGATCCTCACAATCACCACGACCTTCGTCACCTTCGCGTCATCGTATTTCTGGTGGAAGATCGGCAAGACTGCTCGCCGAACTTCATAAATCGCTGTCGCTCGGATTCCCATTCGCGGAACCACGATCACCAGTCCCTGCTTCATGCTCACCTTTCTCGGTTTACACTCAGCTTCATCTTTTTCACGAGCGCTTTTCTTCGCGTCGCTTCCCTCTTTCTTCTGCTTCAGGCGATATGCAGTCTTCTGCTCCGTCTCGGTATTCACCATTGAAGACACTTTCTGCTCGACCGTCCGCTTCTTGTCGTTCACATGCTTGTGGACCTTTCTCGATGTACACTCGTACTTCATGTGACCTATCCCGCCACAATTGAAACGCGTGCGACATCTTCTGTCACGCTTTTCCTCGACTTTCTTGTCACGAACACGGTTCGCGAAGCGTTCCTGCTCCACGAGTTCCATCTCGTCCGCCCATGAGTCCTTGATTCGTTCAACAGGTTCCTTGAGCTGCCTGATGTCCTTCATGCCTCGCTCTTGCGATTTATTGACATGAACACTCAACTCTGTGAGCTGTTCATTCTCGCTTCTCGGCTGGATCATCTGCCAGGCCACCTCTCTCGGTGCTTTCAACTCCTCCTGCAACTTCTCAAGCCCATTCAGCAACGATCTGTTCACGTTGTGAGTCTGCAACACTCCTTTTCCCATTGTCTTGAGACATTCCGCCAATTCTGCGCCTGATTCAATGCCGTATTGAGCCATTACGCCCAGCACGTCATCCCACCATTCGTACATATCGATGTTTCGCCAACCTTCCCGCAGTTTCTCTCGGAAATTATCGATTGGTTTCACAATGGCATTTCTTTGGTTCGAAGTACACTTCGAATACGCATACAATTGTCTGCGCACTTCTTCTTGCAGATTTTCTGCCTCATCAGTCACAATTCTGTGCATTTGTGCCAGCCGCTCTCGCTTATGCTGCACGCTAATGCCATCTTTTGCGCTGTTCGTTCTTTTTTCATCGGTCCGAGCACTGTTCACGTTTTGTCCATCGAAACCAGCACTTTTCCCGCTTTCCTGATCTCCGGCCGTCGTCAGCACAATCTTTTGTTCACTGGACACCTTCTGATCACTCGATCGCTCTGAATTCGCGGTGGCCTTTTCGCTATTGCACTCCCCGATCACCGGTTTGCTGCTCACGTCATTCACCAACTCATCTTGCACGATCCTCGAAGAATTTCTGGTCGCCGGCATGAGATTTCCCACTAGCCTCATGCCGTCACACTGGAAATCACCCGAACGCACCAATTCTTCCGTCATTTGCTAGTCAACTCGAGGGCTCCGTTTCTCCTCCGAATGCTTGTTGAATTTATCGATTTTTCCGGCGATCGCCCGAAAATTTCCAATAAACGCACGAAAATCGCTATCAATCAGTCACCGCACTTGCTTTGGGCTGTTCCCCAGAGTACAAGCGTGTACACCGGCAAAAATCAATAATGACCGTCGAATAACCGAAATTCCAGTGATTTCACTCCGTTTCACTCGATCTGGAGCAAAATATGCGGAAAACACGAAAACTCGGCGCGATTATCGGCAACCTGCACGAAAAATCGATAGTATTTCAAAGAAAAGCTGCACGCGAAATGTACTCAATTCACGTGTCAGCGGATTATCAATATTTCTTGCAATCCGGCAAGAAAATTGATATTCCCAAAGAAATACAACCAGCCGCACGAGAAATGTACTCAATTCCCGTGTCAGCGGTTTATCGATACTTCTTGCGCACGAGAAATGTACTCAATTCACGTGTCGGCAAGAAAATCGATATAAAAATCGGTTCGGTTCGGTTCGGCCCCCAAGTTGCAATCAGAAATCACTCCCGATTGTGTCCACGGGGTAAAATAGAAGAAAACAAGCGATTTAGAGGTATCTCACGGTTTATTCAGCTTAAGCAAGCTAAATTACACAAGAGAAACTAACAAAATAACCCGAAGGAGTCTGCAGTCCGCAGCACTGTCGGATCACCCTCCAGCACCGCTCGCTAAAAACCAGACTGATTCAAAACAAGATTTGAGGCGCCTTCGCGCCTTACGCTAAACAGCGCGCTTGTGGAGTGTCGTTAGCAAGAGAGAGAGAGCGCGGCGCAGCAGAGACGCAGGCAGGCGGGGTTCGCGGGCACCGAAGACCCAACTATATATATATATATGTGTGTGTTTTTTATCTCGTTCGCGTTATTCATGAAATCAATTAAATCAGCTTTCCATGTGCCTTCAAAAGGAAGTTTTGTCCATACCTCTCATAAGTAAATGCAGTTGGAATATCATTACATTCAAGATCTCGCCGCATCAGTTTACTCATGTGTCACCACACCCCATTCTCTTCTTTTCCTTATTCACTTCTTCGTGAAGTATCTATAAATTTAAAAAAATTAAAAAAAATTAAAACGTTGTATCAGTGATGTTTTTTGAATAAAGCCAAAGAGTTGGCGGAAAGAACTTTGCCCGTCCGGGGAGAAGTAGCTACAATCCACTGGAACGTTGTCTGCAAAGATTTCTGCCGACAAACAAGTGCAAATGCTTTTATTCGCATTTCAGAACTTATAGACCACCGAAGGAAATATTCCGAAACGCCAAGAGGGATTGATGACAACGTTGATGGTTGGTGCATTTTCAACAGAAAACGTTCATTCGGTTAAATGGACCCGCGCAATGTTCATCTTTGGAGCAGATCGACTTACTAGCTCTCATAGTCAGATTGCATTATTTTCTGACAAACAAAATTGAGCCCGAAACATTTTATTTTATAAATTTTGTGTATAGCAAGTGGCAATTATAAACAAATATGCACAAAAGAAGAAGGGACCATAAAAATTTGGTTACAATTGAAAAATGAAGGTGAAAAGGGAAAATAGAGAGAACCAATTGCGGCAAAGTACTTAGAAGCACTTGCGATGGACGATGGATGGGCCGGACTCGTCGTACTCCTGCTTAGAGATCCACATCTGTTGGAAAGTGGACAGGGAAGCAAGGATGGATCCTCCGATCCAGACGGAGTACTTGCGCTCTGGCGGGGCGATGATCTTGATCTTCATGGTGCTGAAATATTGGAAATTAAAGCATGTTACAATGATACTGGATGTTTTTACCTCGGAGCCAGAGCGGTCATCTCCTTCTGCATGCGATCGTCGATTCCTGGGTACATAGTGGTTCCTCCGGAAAGGACGGTGTTGGCGTACAAGTCCTTACGGATATCAATGTCGCATTTCATGATCGAGTTGTAAGAAGTCTCGTGGATTCCGGCAGACTCCTTACCCAAGAAGGATGGCTGGAAAAGAGCCTCTGGGCAACGGAAGCGCTCGTTTCCGACGGTGATGACCTGTCCGTCCGGAAGTTCGTACGACTTCTCGAGGGAAGAGGAGGAGGCGGCGGTGGCCATCTCCTGCTCGAAGTCGAGAGCGACGTAGCAGAGTTTCTCCTTGATGTCACGGACGATCTCACGCTCAGCGGTGGTGGTGAATGAGTATCCGCGCTCAGTGAGGATCTTCATGAGGTAGTCAGTAAGATCACGTCCGGCCAAGTCAAGACGAAGGATGGCGTGCGGGAGGGCATATCCTTCGTAGATTGGGACGGTGTGGGTGACACCATCTCCAGAGTCGAGAACGACTCCGGTGGTACGTCCGGAGGCGTAGAGAGATAGTACGGCCTGAATGGCGACGTACACGGCCGGAGCGTTGAACGTCTCAAACATGGTTTGGGTCATCTTTTCACGGTTAGCCTTCGGGTTCAGTGGGGCTTCAGTGAGGAGGACTGGGTGCTCTTCTGGAGCAACGCGGAGGTCGTTGTAGAAGGTGTGGTGCCAAATCTTCTCCATGTCATCCCAGTTGGTGACGATTCCGTGCTCAATTGGGTACTTGAGGGTCAAGATACCTGAAAGACTCAAATTAATTGTCGGTTACGTTGGTCAAAATGATTACCTCTCTTTGCTTGGGCCTCGTCTCCAACGTACGAGTCTTTCTGCCCCATACCGACCATGACTCCCTGGTGACGTGGTCTTCCGACGATGGATGGGAACACGACGCGTGGAGCGTCGTCTCCGGCGAATCCGGCCTTACACATTCCGGATCCATTGTCCACCACCACGGCGACAACCTCGTCGTCACACATTTTGATTAACTTTTAATGTATCTGAAAAAATAAAATGAATAATTTTGGAATGTTGTTTGAGAGAGCGAAGTAAATGTAAGATTTTTCAACGAGATGTCAATTGGAACAGGAAATGAAGTGAGAAGACCAGGGGGGGGGGGGGTGCAACTTCTCAGATATTCTGCAACATAGAGAAGAAGCGAGGAATGGAGATGAAGAGGAGCGGGGAGCCAGGGAGAGATAAAAGAGAAGGCAAGCGACAAACGGTCCTATTCGAAAGGTGGGAAAATGTGTGAGGGCCTCTCTATGTATGTGCCCATACGCAATGCTGATTCATAAGTGAAGGAAGACGAGGACCGCCCTGCCGGCGCTAGAGAAACCGAGGAAGCTTCTCAAGCACATTCCGGATCCATTGCCGATAACGAGTGTTGTCACGTCATAGCCGTACGTGTTCGATGTTTGATGGAGAGTGGAGTCTAGACGGGGGCTACAGTGCTTGATTTCCCGTCCTCGTGGTCTATATATACTGAGTCGCGACGCGCACGCCCCGCCTTTTTCCGTTGGTTTCGCGACTCTGCCCCTCGGCGAGAGATTGAGAAAGTTTGGAGGGTGGTCTCTCCTTCAAGACAGCGAAACGTTGGGGACACATGGGACGGCCAAAACACCTCTATTTCGAAACAATCTTGCGATGTGGGTGATGACTCAGAATGCGGAGACACACATTTCTGCAGAAACAAAGAACGGCGATTTCGAATAAAGTATCAACGGGAAGCTCCAGGACCATCTCAAGCTGTTGTGGTCCATGTCATTCTAGAGGAAACACTGGAAGAAATTTCAAATGTTCCTCTAGTTCCACTTTTTGATAACTACTACGCCGCGGAAAACGTTGCCGTTCACATCACCGTTCCAGTTTCTATCCCTTCCACCACATTCGACTGGCATTGTTTCGCAATGTGAGTCATTGTTTGGCCTCGTTGATTCAAAGCGCCCTGACACCTGCGCGGTCACTCGCTCCTCAAAGGGTGGTAGAGAGAGAGATATATATATATATATATGTGTTTTTTATCTCGTTCCCGTTATTCATGAAATCAATTAAATCAGCTTTCCATGTGCCTTTTCAGTCATAGATCACAGTATGCACAAGAAATCACAAAAAGGATATTCAGTTCGTCTACAAATTGCCTTTTTCAACCATCGTCACTTTGGGAAAGGATTGGAGACAGCCAACATGTTGTGTTTTTTATCTCGTTCCGGTTATTCATGAAATCAATTAAATCAGCTTTCCATGTGCCTTTTCAGTCATAGATCACAGTATGCACAAGAAATCACAAAAAGGATATTCAGTTCGTCTACAAATTGCCTTTTTCAACCATCGTCACTTTGGGAAAGGATTGGAGACAGCCAACATGTTGTGTTTTTTATCTCGTTCCGGTTATTCATGAAATCAATTAAATCAGCTTTCCATGTGCCTTTTCAGTTAAAGATCACAGTATGCACAAGAAATCACAAAAAGGATATTCAGTTCGTCTACAAATTGCCTTTTTCAACCATCGTCACTTTGGGAAAGGATTGGAGACAGCCAACATGTTGTGTTTTTTTATCTCGTTCCCGTTATTCATGAAATCAATTAAATCAGCTTTCCATGTGCCTTTTCAGTCATAGATCACAGTATGCACAAGAAATCACAAAAAGGATATTCAGTTCGTCTACAAATTGCCTTTTTCAACCATCGTCACTTTGGGAAAGGATTGGAGACAGCCAACATGTTGTGTTTTTTATCTCGTTCCGGTTATTCATGAAATCAATTAAATCAGCTTTCCATGTGCCTTTTCAGTCATAGATCACAGTATGCACAAGAAATCACAAAAAGGATATTCAGTTCGTCTACAAATTGCCTTTTTCAACCATCGTCACTTTGGGAAAGGATTGGAGACAGCCAACATGTTGTGTTTTTTATCTCGTTCCGGTTATTCATGAAATCAATTAAATCAGCTTTCCATGTGCCTTTTCAGTTAAAGATCACAGTATGCACAAGAAATCACAAAAAGGATATTCAGTTCGTCTACAAATTGCCTTTTTCAACCATCGTCACTTTGGGAAAGGATTGGAGACAGCCAACATGTTGTGTTTTTTTATCTCGTTCCCGTTATTCATGAAATCAATTAAATCAGCTTTCCATGTGCCTTTTCAGTCATAGATCACAGTATGCACAAGAAATCACAAAAAGGATATTCAGTTCGTCTACAAATTGCCTTTTTCAACCATCGTCACTTTGGGAAAGGATTGGAGACAGCCAACATGTTGTGTTTTTTTATCTCGTTCCCGTTATTCATGAAATCAATTAAATCAGCTTTCCATGTGCCTTTTCAGTCATAGATCACAGTATGCACAAGAAAACACCAATAGGATATTCAGTTCGTCTACAAATTGCCTTTTTCAACCATCGTCACTTTGGGAAAGGATTGGAGACAGCCAACATGTTGTGTTTTTTATCTCGTTCCCGTTATTCATGAAATCAATTAAATCAGCTTTCCATGTGCCTTTTCAGTCATAGATCACAGTATGCACAAGAAAACACCAATAGGATATTCAGTTCGTCTACAAATTGCCTTTTTCAACCATCGTCACTTTGGGAAAGGATTGGAGACAGCCAACATGTTGTGTTTTTTATCTCGTTCCGGTTATTCATGAAATCAATTAAATCAGCTTTCCATGTGCCTTTTCAGTCATAGATCACAGTATGCACAAGAAAACACCAATAGGATATTCAGTTCGTCTACAAATTGCCTTTTTCAACCATAGTCACTTTGGGAAAGGATTGGAGACAGCCAACATGTTGTGTTTTTTATCTCGTTCCCGTTATTCATGAAATCAATTAAATCAGCTTTCCATGTGCCTTTTCAGTTAAAGATCACAGTATGCACAAGAAATCACAAAAAGGATATTCAGTTCGTCTACAAATTGCCTTTTTCAACCATCGTCACTTTGGGAAAGGATTGGAGACAGCCAACATGTTGTGTTTTTTATCTCGTTCCCGTTATTCATGAAATCAATTAAATCAGCTTTCCATGTGCCTTTTCAGTCATAGATCACAGTATGCACAAGAAAACACCAATAGGATATTCAGTTCGTCTACAAATTGCCTTTTTCAACCATCGTCACTTTGGGAAAGGATTGGAGACAGCCAACATGTTGTGTTTTTTATCTCGTTCCGGTTATTCATGAAATCAATTAAATCAGCTTTCCATGTGCCTTTTCAGTTAAAGATCACAGTATGCACAAGAAATCACAAAAAGGATATTCAGTTCGTCTACAAATTGCCTTTTTCAACCATCGTCACTTTGGGAAAGGATTGGAGACAGCCAACATGTTGTGTTTTTTTATCTCGTTCCCGTTATTCATGAAATCAATTAAATCAGCTTTCCATGTGCCTTTTCAGTCATAGATCACAGTATGCACAAGAAATCACAAAAAGGATATTCAGTTCGTCTACAAATTGCCTTTTTCAACCATCGTCACTTTGGGAAAGGATTGGAGACAGCCAACATGTTGTGTTTTTTATCTCGTTCCGGTTATTCATGAAATCAATTAAATCAGCTTTCCATGTGCCTTTTCAGTCATAGATCACAGTATGCACAAGAAATCACAAAAAGGATATTCAGTTCGTCTACAAATTGCCTTTTTCAACCATCGTCACTTTGGGAAAGGATTGGAGACAGCCAACATGTTGTGTTTTTTATCTCGTTCCGGTTATTCATGAAATCAATTAAATCAGCTTTCCATGTGCCTTTTCAGTTAAAGATCACAGTATGCACAAGAAATCACAAAAAGGATATTCAGTTCGTCTACAAATTGCCTTTTTCAACCATCGTCACTTTGGGAAAGGATTGGAGACAGCCAACATGTTGTGTTTTTTTATCTCGTTCCCGTTATTCATGAAATCAATTAAATCAGCTTTCCATGTGCCTTTTCAGTCATAGATCACAGTATGCACAAGAAATCACAAAAAGGATATTCAGTTCGTCTACAAATTGCCTTTTTCAACCATCGTCACTTTGGGAAAGGATTGGAGACAGCCAACATGTTGTGTTTTTTTATCTCGTTCCCGTTATTCATGAAATCAATTAAATCAGCTTTCCATGTGCCTTTTCAGTCATAGATCACAGTATGCACAAGAAAACACCAATAGGATATTCAGTTCGTCTACAAATTGCCTTTTTCAACCATCGTCACTTTGGGAAAGGATTGGAGACAGCCAACATGTTGTGTTTTTTATCTCGTTCCCGTTATTCATGAAATCAATTAAATCAGCTTTCCATGTGCCTTTTCAGTCATAGATCACAGTATGCACAAGAAAACACCAATAGGATATTCAGTTCGTCTACAAATTGCCTTTTTCAACCATCGTCACTTTGGGAAAGGATTGGAGACAGCCAACATGTTGTGTTTTTTATCTCGTTCCGGTTATTCATGAAATCAATTAAATCAGCTTTCCATGTGCCTTTTCAGTCATAGATCACAGTATGCACAAGAAAACACCAATAGGATATTCAGTTCGTCTACAAATTGCCTTTTTCAACCATAGTCACTTTGGGAAAGGATTGGAGACAGCCAACATGTTGTGTTTTTTATCTCGTTCCCGTTATTCATGAAATCAATTAAATCAGCTTTCCATGTGCCTTTTCAGTTAAAGATCACAGTATGCACAAGAAATCACAAAAAGGATATTCAGTTCGTCTACAAATTGCCTTTTTCAACCATCGTCACTTTGGGAAAGGATTGGAGACAGCCAACATGTTGTGTTTTTTATCTCGTTCCGGTTATTCATGAAATCAATTAAATCAGCTTTCCATGTGCCTTTTCAGTTGAAGATCACAGTATGCACAAGAAATCACAAAAAGGATATTCAGTTCGTCTACAAATTGCCTATTCCAACCATCGTCACTTTGGGAAGGGTTTGGAGACAGTCAAAATGTCGTGTTTTTTTATCTCGTTCCCGTTATTCATGAAATCAATTAAATCAGCTTTCCATGTGCCTTTTCAGTTAAAGATCACAGTATGCACAAGAAATCACAAAAAGGATATTCAGTTCGTCTACAAATTGCCTTTTTCAACCATCGTCACTTTGGGAAAGGATTGGAGACAGCCAACATGTTGTGTTTTTTATCTCGTTCCGGTTATTCATGAAATCAATTAAATCAGCTTTCCATGTGCCTTTTCAGTCATAGATCACAGTATGCACAAGAAAACACCAATAGGATATTCAGTTCGTCTACAAATTGCCTTTTTCAACCATCGTCACTTTGGGAAAGGATTGGAGACAGCCAACATGTTGTGTTTTTTATCTCGTTCCCGTTATCCATGAAATCAATTAAATCAGCTTTCCATGTGCCTTTTCAGTTAAAGATCACAGTATGCACAAGAAATCACAAAAAGGATATTCAGTTCGTCTACAAATTGCCTTTTTCAACCATCGTCACTTTGGGAAGGGTTTGGAGACAGTCAAAATGTCGTGTTTTTTTATCTCGTTCCCGTTATTCATGAAATCAATTAAATCAGCTTTCCATGTGCCTTTTCAGTTGAAGATCACAGTATGCACAAGAAATCACAAAAAGGATATTCAGTTCGTCTACAAATTGCCTATTCCAACCATCGTCACTTTGGGAAGGGTTTGGAGACAGTCAAAATGTCGTGTTTTTTTATCTCGTTCCCGTTATTCATGAAATCAATTAAATCAGCTTTCCATGTGCCTTTTCAGTCATAGATCACAGTATGCACAAGAAAACACCAATAGGATATTCAGTTCGTCTACAAATTGCCTTTTTCAACCATCGTCACTTTGGGAAGGGTTTGGAGACAGTCAAAATGTCGTGTTTTTTTATCTCGTTCCCGTTATTCATGAAATCAATTAAATCAGCTTTCCATGTGCCTTTTCAGTCATAGATCACAGTATGCACAAGAAAACACCAATAGGATATTCAGTTCGTCTACAAATTGCCTTTTTCAACCATAGTCACTTTGGGAAAGGATTGGAGACAGCCAACATGTTGTGTTTTTTATCTCGTTCCCGTTATTCATGAAATCAATTAAATCAGCTTTCCATGTGCCTTTTCAGTCATAGATCACAGTATGCACAAGAAAACACCAAAAGGATATTCAGTTCGTCTACAAATTGCCTTTTTCAACCATAGTCACTTTGGGAAAGGATTGGAGACAGCCAACATGTTGTGTTTTTTTATCTCGTTCCCGTTATCCATGAAATCAATTAAATCAGCTTTCCATGTGCCTTTTCAGTTAAAGATCACAGTATGCACAAGAAATCACAAAAAGGATATTCAGTTCGTCTACAAATTGCCTTTTTCAACCATCGTCACTTTGGGAAAGGATTGGAGACAGCCAACAAGTTGTGTTTTTTATCTCGTTCCCGTTATTCATGAAATCAATTAAATCAGCTTTCCATGTGCCTTTTCAGTTGAAGATCACAGTATGCACAAGAAATCACAAAAAGGATATTCAGTTCGTCTACAAATTGCCTTTTTCAACCATCGTCACTTTGGGAAAGGATTGGAGACAGCCAACAAGTTGTGTTTTTTATCTCGTTCCCGTTATTCATGAAATCAATTAAATCAGCTTTCCATGTGCCTTTTCAGTCATAGATCACAGTATGCACAAGAAAACACCAATAGGATATTCAGTTCGTCTACAAATTGCCTTTTTCAACCATAGTCACTTTGGGAAAGGATTGGAGACAGCCAACATGTTGTGTTTTTTATCTCGTTCCCGTTATTCATGAAATCAATTAAATCAGCTTTCCATGTGCCTTTTCAGTCATAGATCACAGTATGCACAAGAAAACACCAAAAGGATATTCAGTTCGTCTACAAATTGCCTATTCCAACCATCGTCACTTTGGGAAGGGTTTGGAGACAGTCAAAATGTCGTGTTTTTTTATCTCGTTCCCGTTATTCATGAAATCAATTAAATCAGCTTTCCATGTGCCTTTTCAGTCATAGATCACAGTATGCACAAGAAATCACAAAAAGGATATTCAGTTCGTCTACAAATTGCCTTTTTCAACCATCGTCACTTTGGGAAAGGATTGGAGACAGCCAACATGTTGTGTTTTTTATCTCGTTCCGGTTATTCATGAAATCAATTAAATCAGCTTTCCATGTGCCTTTTCAGTCATAGATCACAGTATGCACAAGAAAACACCAAAAGGATATTCAGTTCGTCTACAAATTGCCTTTTTCAACCATCGTCACTTTGGGAAGGGTTTGGAGACAGTCAAAATGTCGTGTTTTTTTTTATCTCGTTCCGGTTATTCATGAAATCAATTAAATCAGCTTTCCATGTGCCTTTTCAGTTAAAGATCACAGTATGCACAAGAAATCACAAAAAGGATATTCAGTTCGTCTACAAATTGCCTTTTTCAACCATCGTCACTTTGGGAAAGGATTGGAGACAGCCAACATGTTGTGTTTTTTATCTCGTTCCTGTTATTCATGAAATCAATTAAATCAGCTTTCCATGTGCCTTTTCAGTCATAGATCACAGTATGCACAAGAAAACACCAAAAGGATATTCAGTTCGTCTACAAATTGCCTTTTTCAACCATAGTCACTTTGGGAAAGGATTGGAGACAGCCAACATGTTGTGTTTTTTATCTCGTTCCCGTTATTCATGAAATCAATTAAATCAGCTTTCCATGTGCCTTTTCAGTTAAAGATCACAGTATGCACAAGAAAACACCAAAAGGATATTCAGTTCGTCTACAAATTGCCTTTTTCAACCATAGTCACTTTGGGAAAGGATTGGAGACAGCCAACATGTTGTGTTTTTTTATCTCGTTCCCGTTATCCATGAAATCAATTAAATCAGCTTTCCATGTGCCTTTTCAGTTAAAGATCACAGTATGCACAAGAAAACACCAAAAGGATATTCAGTTCGTCTACAAATTGCCTTTTTCAACCATCGTCACTTTGGGAAAGGATTGGAGACAGCCAACAAGTTGTGTTTTTTTATCTCGTTCCCGTTATTCATGAAATCAATTAAATCAGCTTTCCATGTGCCTTTTCAGTCATAGATCACAGTATGCACAAGAAATCACAAAAAGGATATTCAGTTCGTCTACAAATTGCCTTTTTCAACCATCGTCACTTTGGGAAGGGTTTGGAGACAGTCAAAATGTCGTGTTTTTTTATCTCGTTCCCGTTATTCATGAAATCAATTAAATCAGCTTTCCATGTGCCTTTTCAGTCATAGATCACAGTATGCACAAGAAAACACCAAAAGGATATTCAGTTCGTCTACAAATTGCCTTTTTCAACCATTGTCACTTTGGGAAAGGATTGGAGACAGCCAACATGTTGTGTTTTTTATCTCGTTCCGGTTATTCATGAAATCAATTAAATCAGCTTTCCATGTGCCTTTTCAGTCATAGATCACAGTATGCACAAGAAAACACCAAAAGGATATTCAGTTCGTCTACAAATTGCCTTTTTCAACCATTGTCACTTTGGGAAGGGTTTGAAGACAGTCAAAATGTCGTGTTTTTTTATCTCGTTCCCGTTATTCATGAAATCAATTAAATCAGCTTTCCATGTGCCTTTTCAGTTAAAGATCACAGTATGCACAAGAAATCACAAAAAGGATATTCAGTTCGTCTACAAATTGCCTTTTTCAACCATCGTCACTTTGGGAAAGGATTGGAGACAGCCAACATGTTGTGTTTTTTATCTCGTTCCGGTTATTCATGAAATCAATTAAATCAGCTTTCCATGTGCCTTTTCAGTTAAAGATCACAGTATGCACAAGAAAACACCAAAAGGATATTCAGTTCGTCTACAAATTGCCTTTTTCAACCATCGTCACTTTGGGAAAGGATTGGAGACAGCCAACATGTTGTGTTTTTTATCTCGTTCCGGTTATTCATGAAATCAATTAAATCAGCTTTCCATGTGCCTTTTCAGTCATAGATCACAGTATGCACAAGAAATCACAAAAAGGATATTCAGTTCGTCTACAAATTGCCTTTTTCAACCATCGTCACTTTGGGAAAGGATTGGAGACAGCCAACATGTTGTGTTTTTTATCTCGTTCCCGTTATTCATGAAATCAATTAAATCAGCTTTCCATGTGCCTTTTCAGTTAAAGATCACAGTATGCACAAGAAAACACCAAAAGGATATTCAGTTCGTCTACAAATTGCCTTTTTCAACCATCGTCACTTTGGGAAAGGATTGGAGACAGCCAACATGTTGTGTTTTTTATCTCGTTCCGGTTATTCATGAAATCAATTAAATCAGCTTTCCATGTGCCTTTTCAGTTAAAGATCACAGTATGCACAAGAAAACACCAAAAGGATATTCAGTTCGTCTACAAATTGCCTTTTTCAACCATCGTCACTTTGGGAAAGGATTGGAGACAGCCAACATGTTGTGTTTTTTATCTCGTTCCGGTTATTCATGAAATCAATTAAATCAGCTTTCCATGTGCCTTTTCAGTCATAGATCACAGTATGCACAAGAAATCACAAAAAGGATATTCAGTTCGTCTACAAATTGCCTTTTTCAACCATCGTCACTTTGGGAAAGGATTGGAGACAGCCAACATGTTGTGTTTTTTATCTCGTTCCGGTTATTCATGAAATCAATTAAATCAGCTTTCCATGTGCCTTTTCAGTTAAAGATCACAGTATGCACAAGAAATCACAAAAAGGATATTCAGTTCGTCTACAAATTGCCTTTTTCAACCATCGTCACTTTGGGAAAGGATTGGAGACAGCCAACATGTTGTGTTTTTTATCTCGTTCCGGTTATTCATGAAATCAATTAAATCAGCTTTCCATGTGCCTTTTCAGTTAAAGATCACAGTATGCACAAGAAAACACCAAAAGGATATTCAGTTCGTCTACAAATTGCCTTTTTCAACCATCGTCACTTTGGGAAAGGATTGGAGACAGCCAACATGTTGTGTTTTTTATCTCGTTCCGGTTATTCATGAAATCAATTAAATCAGCTTTCCATGTGCCTTTTCAGTCATAGATCACAGTATGCACAAGAAATCACAAAAAGGATATTCAGTTCGTCTACAAATTGCCTTTTTCAACCATCGTCACTTTGGGAAAGGATTGGAGACAGCCAACATGTTGTGTTTTTTATCTCGTTCCGGTTATTCATGAAATCAATTAAATCAGCTTTCCATGTGCCTTTTCAGTCATAGATCACAGTATGCACAAGAAATCACAAAAAGGATATTCAGTTCGTCTACAAATTGCCTTTTTCAACCATCGTCACTTTGGGAAAGGATTGGAGACAGCCAACAAGTTGTGTTTTTTATCTCGTTCCCGTTATTCATGAAATCAATTAAATCAGCTTTCCATGTGCCTTTTCAGTTAAAGATCACAGTATGCACAAGAAATCACAAAAAGGATATTCAGTTCGTCTACAAATTGCCTTTTTCAACCATCGTCACTTTGGGAAAGGATTGGAGACAGCCAACATGTTGTGTTTTTTTATCTCGTTCCCGTTATTCATGGAATCAATTAAATCAGCTTTCCATGTGCCTTTTCAGTTAAAGATCACAGTATGCACAAGAAATCACAAAAAGGATATTCAGTTCGTCTACAAATTGCCTTTTTCAACCATCGTCACTTTGGGAAAGGATTGGAGACAGCCAACAAGTTGTGTTTTTTATCTCGTTCCCGTTATCCATGAAATCAATTAAATCAGCTTTCCATGTGCCTTTTCAGTTAAAGACCACTGTATGCACAAGAAAACACAAAAAGGATATTCAGTTCGTCTACAAATTGCCTTTTTCAACCATCGTCACTTTGGGAAAGGATTGGAGACAGCCAACAAGTTGTGTTTTTTATCTCGTTCCCGTTATTCATGAAATCAATTAAATCAGCTTTCCATGTGCCTTTTCAGTCATAGATCACAGTATGCACAAGAAAACACCAAAAGGATATTCAGTTCGTCTACAAATTGCCTTTTTCAACCATCGTCACTTTGGGAAAGGATTGGAGACAGCCAACATGTTGTGTTTTTTATCTCGTTCCGGTTATTCATGAAATCAATTAAATCAGCTTTCCATGTGCCTTTTCAGTCATAGATCACAGTATGCACAAGAAAACACCAAAAGGATATTCAGTTCGTCTACAAATTGCCTTTTTCAACCATCGTCACTTTGGGAAAGGATTGGAGACAGCCAACATGTTGTGTTTTTTATCTCGTTCCGGTTATTCATGAAATCAATTAAATCAGCTTTCCATGTGCCTTTTCAGTCATAGATCACAATATGCACAAGAAAACACCAAAAGGATATTCAGTTCGTCTACAAATTGCCTTTTTCAACCATCGTCACTTTGGGAAAGGATTGGAGACAGCCAACAAGTTGTGTTTTTTATCTCGTTCCCGTTATCCATGAAATCAATTAAATCAGCTTTCCATGTGCCTTTTCAGTTAAAGACCACTGTATGCACAAGAAATCACAAAAAGGATATTCAGTTCGTCTACAAATTGCCTTTTTCAACCATCGTCACTTTGGGAAAGGATTGGAGACAGCCAACATGTTGTGTTTTTTATCTCGTTCCCGTTATTCATGAAATCAATTAAATCAGCTTTCCATGTGCCTTTTCAGTCATAGATCACAATATGCACAAGAAAACACCAAAAGGATATTCAGTTCGTCTACAAATTGCCTTTTTCAACCATCGTCACTTTGGGAAAGGATTGGAGACAGCCAACATGTTGTGTTTTTTTATCTCGTTCCCGTTATTCATGAAATCAATTAAATCAGCTTTCCATGTGCCTTTTCAGTCATAGATCACAATATGCACAAGAAAACACCAAAAGGATATTCAGTTCGTCTACAAATTGCCTTTTTCAACCATCGTCACTTTGGGAAAGGATTGGAGACAGCCAACAAGTTGTGTTTTTTATCTCGTTCCCGTTATCCATGAAATCAATTAAATCAGCTTTCCATGTGCCTTTTCAGTTAAAGACCACTGTATGCACAAGAAATCACAAAAAGGATATTCAGTTCGTCTACAAATTGCCTTTTTCAACCATCGTCACTTTGGGAAAGGATTGGAGACAGCCAACATGTTGTGTTTTTTATCTCGTTCCCGTTATTCATGAAATCAATTAAATCAGCTTTCCATGTGCCTTTTCAGTCATAGATCACAATATGCACAAGAAAACACCAAAAGGATATTCAGTTCGTCTACAAATTGCCTTTTTCAACCATCGTCACTTTGGGAAAGGATTGGAGACAGCCAACAAGTTGTGTTTTTTATCTCGTTCCCGTTATCCATGAAATCAATTAAATCAGCTTTCCATGTGCCTTTTCAGTTAAAGACCACTGTATGCACAAGAAAACACAAAAAGGATATTCAGTTCGTCTACAAATTGCCTTTTTCAACCATCGTCACTTTGGGAAAGGATTGGAGACAGCCAACATGTTGTGTTTTTTATCTCGTTCCCGTTATTCATGAAATCAATTAAATCAGCTTTCCATGTGCCTTTTCAGTTAAAGACCACTGTATGCACAAGAAATCACAAAAAGGATATTCAGTTCGTCTACAAATTGCCTTTTTCAACCATCGTCACTTTGGGAAAGGATTGGAGACCGCCAACATGTTGTGTTTTTTATCTCGTTCCCGTTATTCATGAAATCAATTAAATCAGCTTTCCATGTGCCTTTTCAGTTAAAGATCACAGTATGCACAAGAAAACACCAAAAGGATATTCAGTTCGTCTACAAATTGCCTTTTTCAACCATCGTCACTTTGGGAAAGGATTGGAGACAGCCAACAAGTTGTGTTTTTTATCTCGTTCCCGTTATTCATGAAATCAATTAAATCAGCTTTCCATGTGCCTTTTCAGTCATAGATCACTGTATGCACAAGAAAACACCAAAAGGATATTCAGTTCGTCTACAAATTGCCTTTTTCAACCATCGTCACTTTGGGAAAGGATTGGAGACAGCCAACAAGTTGTGTTTTTTATCTCGTTCCCGTTATCCATGAAATCAATTAAATCAGCTTTCCATGTGCCTTTTCAGTCATAGATCACTGTATGCACAAGAAAACACCAAAAGGATATTCAGTTCGTCTACAAATTGCCTTTTTCAACCATCGTCACTTTGGGAAAGGATTGGAGACAGCCAACATGTTGTGTTTTTTATCTCGTTCCCGTTATCCATGAAATCAATTAAATCAGCTTTCCATGTGCCTTTTCAGTTAAAGATCACAGTATGCACAAGAAAACACCAAAAGGATATTCAGTTCGTCTACAAATTGCCTTTTTCAAACATCGTCACTTTGGGAAAGGATTGGAGACAGCCAACATGTTGTGTTTTTTATCTCGTTCCCGTTATCCATGAAATCAATTAAATCAGCTTTCCATGTGCCTTTTCAGTTAAAGATCACAGTATGCACAAGAAAACACCAAAAGGATATTCAGTTCGTCTACAAATTGCCTTTTTCAACCATCGTCACTTTGGGAAAGGATTGGAGACAGCCAACATGTTGTGTTTTTTATCTCGTTCCCGTTATCCATGAAATCAATTAAATCAGCTTTCCATGTGCCTTTTCAGTTAAAGATCACAGTATGCACAAGAAAACACCAAAAGGATATTCAGTTCGTCTACAAATTGCCTTTTTCAACCATCGTCACTTTGGGAAAGGATTGGAGACAGCCAACATGTTGTGTTTTTTATCTCGTTCCCGTTATCCATGAAATCAATTAAATCAGCTTTCCATGTGCCTTTTCAGTTAAAGATCACAGTATGCACAAGAAAACACCAAAAGGATATTCAGTTCGTCTACAAATTGCCTTTTTCAAACATCGTCACTTTGGGAAAGGATTGGAGACAGCCAACATGTTGTGTTTTTTATCTCGTTCCCGTTATCCATGAAATCAATTAAATCAGCTTTCCATGTGCCTTTTCAGTTAAAGATCACAGTATGCACAAGAAAACACCAAAAGGATATTCAGTTCGTCTACAAATTGCCTTTTTCAACCATCGTCACTTTGGGAAAGGATTGGAGACAGCCAACATGTTGTGTTTTTTATCTCGTTCCCGTTATCCATGAAATCAATTAAATCAGCTTTCCATGTGCCTTTTCAGTCATAGATCACAGTATGCACAAGAAATCACAAAAAGGATATTCAGTTCGTCTACAAATTGCCTTTTTCAACCATCGTCACTTTGGGAAAGGATTGGAGACAGCCAACAAGTTGTGTTTTTTATCTCGTTCCCGTTATTCATGAACTCAATTAAATCAGCTTTCCATGTGCCTTTTCAGTCATAGATCACAGTATGCACAAGAAAACACCAAAAGGATATTCAGTTCGTCTACAAATTGCCTTTTTCAACCATCGTCACTTTGGGAAAGGATTGGAGACAGCCAACATGTTGTGTTTTTTATCTCGTTCCCGTTATCCATGAAATCAATTAAATCAGCTTTCCATGTGCCTTTTCAGTTAAAGATCACAGTATGCACAAGAAATCACCAAAAGGATATTCAGTTCGTCTACAAATTGCCTTTTTCAACCATCGTCACTTTGGGAAAGGATTGGAGACAGACAACATGTTGTGTTTTTTATCTCGTTCCGGTTATCCATGAAATCAATTAAATCAGCTTTCCATGTGCCTTTTCAGTTAAAGATCACAGTATGCACAAGAAATCACAAAAAGGATATTCAGTTCGTCTACAAATTGCCTTTTTCAACCATCGTCACTTTGGGAAAGGATTGGAGACAGACAACATGTTGTGTTTTTTATCTCGTTCCCGTTATCCATGAAATCAATTAAATCAGCTTTCCATGTGCCTTTTCAGTTAAAGATCACAGTATGCACAAGAAATCACAAAAAGGATATTCAGTTCGTCTACAAATTGCCTTTTTCAACCATCGTCACTTTGGGAAAGGATTGGAGACAGCCAACATGTTGTGTTTTTTATCTCGTTCCGGTTATCCATGAAATCAATTAAATCAGCTTTCCATGTGCCTTTTCAGTTAAAGATCACAGTATGCACAAGAAAACACCAAAAGGATATTCAGTTCGTCTACAAATTGCCTTTTTCAACCATCGTCACTTTGGGAAAGGATTGGAGACAGCCAACATGTTGTTTTTTATCTCGTTCCCGTTATCCATGAAATCAATTAAATCAGCTTTCCATGTGCCTTTTCAGTCATAGATCACAGTATGCACAAGAAATCACAAAAAGGATATTCAGTTCGTCTACAAATTGCCTTTTTCAACCATCGTCACTTTGGGAAAGGATTGGAGACAGCCAACAAGTTGTGTTTTTTATCTCGTTCCGGTTATTCATGAAATCAATTAAATCAGCTTTCCATGTGCCTTTTCAGTCATAGATCACAGTATGCACAAGAAATCACAAAAAGGATATTCAGTTCGTCTACAAATTGCCTTTTTCAACCATCGTCACTTTGGGAAAGGATTGGAGACAGCCAACAAGTTGTGTTTTTTTATCTCGTTCCGGTTATTCATGAAATCAATTAAATCAGCTTTCCATGTGCCTTTTCAGTTAAAGATCACAGTATGCACAAGAAAACACCAAAAGGATATTCAGTTCGTCTACAAATTGCCTTTTTCAACCATCGTCACTTTGGGAAAGGATTGGAGACAGCCAACATGTTGTTTTTTATCTCGTTCCCGTTATCCATGAAATCAATTAAATCAGCTTTCCATGTGCCTTTTCAGTCATAGATCACAGTATGCACAAGAAATCACAAAAAGGATATTCAGTTCGTCTACAAATTGCCTTTTTCAACCATCGTCACTTTGGGAAAGGATTGGAGACAGCCAACAAGTTGTGTTTTTTATCTCGTTCCCGTTATCCATGAAATCAATTAAATCAGCTTTCCATGTGCCTTTTCAGTTAAAGACCACTGTATGCACAAGAAATCACAAAATGGATATTCAGTTCGTCTACAAATTGCCTTTTTCAACCATCGTCACTTTGGGAAAGGATTGGAGACAGCCAACAAGTTGTGTTTTTTATCTCGTTCCCGTTATCCATGAAATCAATTAAATCAGCTTTCCATGTGCCTTTTCAGTCATAGATCACAGTATGCACAAGAAATCACAAAAAGGATATTCAGTTCGTCTACAAATTGCCTTTTTCAACCATCGTCACTTTGGGAAAGGATTGGAGACAGCCAACATGTTGTGTTTTTTATCTCGTTCCCGTTATTCATGAAATCAATTAAATCAGCTTTCCATGTGCCTTTTCAGTTAAAGATCACTGTATGCACAAGAAATCACAAAAAGGATATTCAGTTCGTCTACAAATTGCCTTTTTCAACCATCGTCACTTTGGGAAAGGATTGGAGACAGCCAACATGTTGTGTTTTTTATCTCGTTCCCGTTATCCATGAAATCAATTAAATCAGCTTTCCATGTGCCTTTTCAGTTAAAGATCACTGTATGCACAAGAAATCACAAAAAGGATATTCAGTTCGTCTACAAATTGCCTTTTTCAACCATCGTCACTTTGGGAAAGGATTGGAGACAGCCAACATGTTGTGTTTTTTATCTCGTTCCGGTTATTCATGAAATCAATTAAATCAGCTTTCCATGTGCCTTTTCAGTCATAGATCACAGTATGCACAAGAAAACACCAAAAGGATATTCAGTTCGTCTACAAATTGCCTTTTTCAACCATCGTCACTTTGGGAAAGGATTGGAGACAGCCAACATGTTGTGTTTTTTATCTCGTTCCCGTTATCCATGAAATCAATTAAATCAGCTTTCCATGTGCCTTTTCAGTTAAAGATCACAGTATGCACAAGAAAACACCAAAAGGATATTCAGTTCGTCTACAAATTGCCTTTTTCAACCATCGTCACTTTAGGAAAGGATTGGAGACAGCCAACATGTTGTGTTTTTTATCTCGTTCCCGTTATCCATGAAATCAATTAAATCAGCTTTCCATGTGCCTTTTCAGTTAAAGATCACAGTATGCACAAGAAAACACCAAAAGGATATTCAGTTCGTCTACAAATTGCCTTTTTCAACCATCGTCACTTTGGGAAAGGATTGGAGACAGCCAACATGTTGTGTTTTTTATCTCGTTCCCGTTATCCATGAAATCAATTAAATCAGCTTTCCATGTGCCTTCAAAAGGAAGTTTTGTCCATACCTCTCATAAGTAAATGCAGTTGGAATATCATTACATTCAAGATCTCGCCGCATCAGTTTACTCATGTGTCACCACACCCCATTCTCTTCTTTTCCTTATTCACTTCTTCGTGAAGTATCTATAAATTTAAAAAAATTAAAAAAAATTACAACGTTGTATTTGTATTTATTTATTCATAGTTGAAGTATAACAGTAAGGGTTGGATAGAGTGAGTTGGGAATGAATAGAAGATAAGATGACCATTCGACCCGCAGGAGTCGGTCGGTCAAATGAGGGAATGACAATAATTTGAGAAGAAGCTGGGTGGGAGATTTTTAAGAGAATCAAAGTGGTTGAGACGAGAACTATGGGTGGCGAGAAATTTGGCAAATAGGTTCCACAGTTGTAGATGTTTGTGGAAGAATGGCTTGTTAGTTGGGCCGGGGGAACATTTGAAGGTGAGAGGATATCGATTGGATCTTGAGGGGACAATAAAAGAGGATAAAAGGGGGAAGTGGGTGAGATGAAGAATAATGTTACTGTACAGTTTGAGTATTAGTATTATGCGCCATTGTTCTTGGGACTTTTGGTTAGACACATGGAGACGGTTAGGATAGGACGAGAAAGACAGATTACACCGTTGGAACACACGTTTGGAGAAAAACCGAAGTGGTTTCTCAAGGGACTTGTTGAGGGCGGCATTTGAGGGATGGTAAATTTCACAGCAGTAGTCGAGGAGGGGGCGAATATAACAATTGAAGAGGCGGAAGTAAAACTGGGGGGATTTAAGGTGGAAACAATGGAGAATTTGTCGACATTTGAGAAGGGCCAAGTTGGAAACATAGTCAATGTGGTGAGAAAATGAGAGTTTAGGATCGAACCAGAGACCTAGGTCTTTGACTCGGTTAGATGGGGAAATGACAACTGAATTGACGGTGTAGGTGGTACGGGGGTTGGAGGGGCCAAGGTGGAGCACATTGGTCTTGTTTTCGGCAAGGACCAAGTGCCACTTGGAGCACCAATCACATTGGAGGTTGATGCTTTGCTGGAGGGATTTGGGGTTGGGGCTAAAGAGTTTGAGGTCGTCGGCGAACACGTTGACATGAACATCGGGGGGGGGGAATTGATCAAGAATGTCGTTAATATAAATGAGGAAGAGAAAGGGGCCAGACACAGTCCCTTGGAGGACGCCGGATGTGATATTGAAGGAATGGGTGGAGAGGGATGAATTAACTTTTACATAAGAAGTGCGATCGGTGAGGAAGGATGAGAACCAGTTAGAGAAGAGGTCGCCTAGGCCGAACAATTTAAGTTTGGTGATAAGCAAGTTATGGGGAACGGAATCAAACGCCTTGCGAAAGTCAAAGAATACAACATCGAGGGGTTTGCCAGAGGAAATGTAATTGTGGTAAAGACTGGTGGCTTCGAGAAGGGCAGTTGTGCAGGATCGGCGGGACAGGAAACCATGTTGGTGAGGGGAGAAATGGGGAGCGAGGGCTTTTTGGATAGGGTCCAGGACAACCTTTTCCATCAGACGAGCAAGGGGGTGGGTGAGGGAAATGGGACGGAAATTGGAGGGGTCAGTGGCTGAGCCTTTCTTGTGAATTGGGGTTACAGTGGAGACTTTCCAGGCTTTGGGGACGCACGCAGAGTGAAAAGAGTCGAGGAAAATGAGGGAAAGGGGAGAGAGGATGGCGTCTTTGACATTTTTGATAACAAAGGAGTTGATGTGGTCGAGAGAATAGCCTAGTTTGGGTTTGAGTTTAGAAATGAGGAAAGACAATTTGGCGAGTGAGAAGTCGACAGGTACGTCAAGAGGAGGGGGTGCGGGAAGAGAAGGGAAGGGTTTGGGAGGGAGGGAGAGATTTTCTTTGAAGGTATTTACAAATAAATTAGCGATTTTATCTTGACAGGTAATAGTGGTACCATTTACAATCAAATGGGAAATGGGTTTGGAAAGTTTGAGTTTAGAGCGAATGTAACTATGAATAATGCGGGGGTTGTTGCTATGGGGACATGAAGGCACATGGAAAGCTGATTTAATTGATTTCATGAATAACGGGAACGAGATAAAAAAAACACAACATTTTGGCTGCATACTGTGATCTATGACTGAAAAGGCACATGGAAAGCTGATTTAATTGATTTCATGAATAACGCGAACGAGATAAAAAACACAACATTTTGGCTGTCTCCAATCCTTTCCCAAAGTGACGATGGTTGAAAAAGTGGGGACAACAGCAAATTTGATTTATAGTACAATATAACGCCTCCGCCTCTAGATTTGGCAGGGGGGCACGTTCGGTCGAAGCGGAGGAAGGAATATGAGGGAAAGGACAAGAGGGAATCAGGGACTTTAACTGAGAGATAAGTCTCAGTTGCAAAAAACAGGTCAATATCATTGTCGACTAGGAACGACTGTAGGTAGGAGAGCCGTTCGGGGGTGGAGATGGATCTGACATTAGAAAGTATACAATTGAGGGGAAGTGCCGCATGTCTAGAAGACCGAAGGGAATGGAGCTGGGGGGACTGTGGGCTGGTGGGGCGGCTTACAACCTAGCGAGGGGCGGGAGTTGATGAGGGAGGGGGAAGTGGGCGAGGGGTACGGGATTCAAGGATGCGGAGATCATTCACATAGTATTTGATAAGGCCGAGGGTCTGGTTAGAGTCGTAAGCCTGCTTGCGGAGGGCTCGCAGAAGCGTGAGCTCGCTGGGAGTCATATCTCTGCGACAGCGGACTGTACGGTTAGTAGTAGGCTGACAGGACAGGGCACGATACGCAGACGAAAATTTAGACAGGAAGAGATCACGGGACGACGAAGATTCAAATTGGACGCGAATGGGACGAGCGAGGTTAGTCGGATTTTTTTGAGCAATACGGGTCACTTTAACAGGAATAGAGGTGTTAGACGATTTACAGATTGAATCAATGATAGACTTATCTTTGCTGGTCTGGTCGGCTTCTTTGGAGTCGGGCATGTTCTCGACGATGGCGACGAGAGATCTCTTCTGGATCTCGATTATATTGCAAGCTGTCTGGACCTCGGACGTAATTGGGGCCAGCGACGGGTTAGCCGCGGCGATCTTGGAGTAAAGCTTGTTGATTTTCGTTGGCGGGGTCGGGGAGGTGGTCGGCAGGATTTGCTTGGTTTGCGATGAGAGTTGTTTTAGTGTCATAACCTCGGCTTCGAGGTCGGCGACTCTCTTCAGGAGGTTCTCGATTACTTGCGGATAATCAATTTCAACCGTTCGTGGCCGTTTTCGGCCGGGCGCAGACTCGCTCGAATTGTCATCATTTATCGATTGGTCGATAGATGAGCGCAGGCGCCCACGCGTTAACATAGTTTGTGGCGCGGAGATGTGGTCCGGTTGAGACATAGTCGAGTAGAATAGCAAGGATATTGGAAATCAGAATAAGGGATGGTCAATAGGAGCGTAGAGCTGGTTGAGGAGAGAAAACCAGTAAGAGAGGGAGACCGCTCACCAACTCGCAGGGAGGCAGTGAAAGGAATGGATGTTGTATCAGTGATGTTTTTTGAATAAAGCCAAAGAGTTGGCGGAAAGAACTTTGCCCGTCCGGGGAGAAGTAGCTACAATCCACTAGAACGTTGTCTGCAAAGATTTCTGCCGACAAACAAGTGCAAATGCTTTTATTCGCATTTCAGAACTTATAGACCACCGAAGGAAATATTCCGAAACGCCAAGAGGGATCGATGACAACGTTGATGGTTGGTGCATTTTCAACAGAAAACGTTCATTCGGTTAAATGGACCCGCGCAATGTTCATCTCTTGTGGAGCAGATCGACTTACTAGCTCTCATAGTCAGATTGCATTATTTTCTGACAAACAAAATTGAGCCCGAAACATTTTATTTTATAAATTTTGTGTATAGCAAGTGGCAATTATAAACAAATATGCACAAAAGAAGAAGGGACCATAAAAATTTGGTTACAATTGAAAAATGAAGGTGAAAAGGGAAAATAGAGAGAACCAATTGCGGCAAAGTACTTAGAAGCACTTGCGATGGACGATGGATGGGCCGGACTCGTCGTACTCCTGCTTAGAGATCCACATCTGTTGGAAAGTGGACAGGGAAGCAAGGATGGATCCTCCGATCCAGACGGAGTACTTGCGCTCTGGCGGGGCGATGATCTTGGTCTTCATGGTGCTGAAATATTGGAAATTAAAGCATGTTACAATGATACTGGATGTTTTTACCTCGGAGCCAGAGCGGTCATCTCCTTCTGCATGCGATCGTCGATTCCTGGGTACATAGTGGTTCCTCCGGAAAGGACGGTGTTGGCGTACAAGTCCTTACGGATATCAATGTCGCATTTCATGATCGAGTTGTAAGAAGTCTCGTGGATTCCGGCAGACTCCTTACCCAAGAAGGATGGCTGGAAAAGAGCCTCTGGGCAACGGAAGCGCTCGTTTCCGACGGTGATGACCTGTCCGTCCGGAAGTTCGTACGACTTCTCGAGGGAAGAGGAGGAGGCGGCGGTGGCCATCTCCTGCTCGAAGTCCAGAGCGACGTAGCAGAGTTTCTCCTTGATGTCACGGACGATCTCACGCTCAGCGGTGGTGGTGAATGAGTATCCGCGCTCAGTGAGGATCTTCATGAGGTAGTCAGTAAGATCACGTCCGGCCAAGTCAAGACGAAGGATGGCGTGCGGGAGGGCATATCCTTCGTAGATTGGGACGGTGTGGGTGACACCATCTCCAGAGTCGAGAACGACTCCGGTGGTACGTCCGGAGGCGTAGAGAGATAGTACGGCCTGAATGGCGACGTACACGGCCGGGGCGTTGAACGTCTCAAACATGGTTTGGGTCATCTTTTCACGGTTAGCCTTCGGGTTCAGTGGGGCTTCAGTGAGGAGGACTGGGTGCTCTTCTGGAGCAACGCGGAGGTCGTTGTAGAAGGTGTGGTGCCAAATCTTCTCCATGTCATCCCAGTTGGTGACGATTCCGTGCTCAATTGGGTACTTGAAGGTCAAGATACCTGAAAGACTCAAATTAATTGTCGGTTACGTTGGTCAAAATGATTACCTCTCTTTGCTTGGGCCTCGTCTCCAACGTACGAGTCTTTCTGCCCCATACCGACCATGACTCCCTGGTGACGTGGTCTTCCGACGATGGATGGGAACACGACGCGTGGAGCGTCGTCTCCGGCGAATCCGGCCTTACACATTCCGGATCCATTGTCCACCACCACGGCGACAACCTCGTCGTCACACATTTTGATTAACTTTTAATGTATCTGAAAAAATGAAATGAATAATTTTGGAATGTTGTTTGAGAGAGCGAAGTAAATGTAAGATTTTTCAACGAGATGTCAATTGGAACAGGAAGTGAAGTGAGAAGACCAGGGGGAGGGTGCAACTTCTCAGATATTCTGCAACATAGAGAAGAAGCGTGGAATAGAGATGAAGAGGAGCGGGGAGCCAGGGAAAGACAAAAGAGAAGGCAAGCGACAAACGGTCCTATTCGAAAGGTGGGAAAATGTGTGAGGGCCTCTCTATGTATGTGCCCATACGCAATGCTGATTCATAAGTGAAGGAAGACGAGGACCGCCCTGCCGGCGCTAGAGAAACCGAGGAAACTTCTCAAGCACATTCCGGATCCATTGCCGATAACGAGTGTTGTCACGTCATAGCCGTACGTGTTCGATGTTTGATGGAGAGTGGAGTCTAGACGGGGGCTACAGTGCTTGATTTCCCGTCCTCGTGGTCTATATATACCGCGCACGCCCCGCCTTTTGCCGTTGGTTTCGCGACTCCGCCCCTCGGCGAGAGATTGAGAAAGTTTGGAGGGTGGTCTCTCCGGCAAGACAGCGAAACGTTGGGGACACATGGGACGGCCAAAACACCTCTATTCCGAAAAAATCTTGCGATGTGGGTGATGACTCAGAATGCGGAGACACACATTTCTGCAGAAACAAAGAACGGCGATTTCGAATAAAGTATCAACGGGAAGCTCCAGGACCATCTCAAGCTGTTGTGGTCCATGTCATTCTAGAGGAAACACTGGAAGAAATCTTTCTTATATATATTCTCCCAGAGGAGTGGGTTTTTCATTCATTCGTTCATTCCGTCCGTCCGTCCGCACACGCTATAAGAGGGGGTCGTGGGCGCTCATCGCGGACCCTGATGGGTGTCGGCTGCTTAGTTTTCTCTTAATAAGGCGTCCCGCCGCCGCCGCCGCAGCCGGTTCAATTACCCAAGTTTGAGGTAAACCCCGCTGGGTTTTGAGAAAAGTAAGGATCTCAACAGTGTCTCAACATGTTTTCTCCTACGGAAAGTGAACGGAAAGATCCAATCGTTCTGCCAGTCCCCCTCGTCAACCCACCGTGCTAGTGATCGCCCTATCGAGTTTCGAACATGCCTCCACGGGCGTCGGAACCGTTCTTGAATCTGTGAATGGACCAGGATCTAGAGTTCACCAGAGAATGGTTCTCCGCCCCGAGAGACCTCATCACACTGCCTGAATCGCAGATGTGTACCTCACTTTAGAAGCATTCTCTCTCCAAAAACATCCGTTTTGGAAAAAGATCCTTTTCGTGAAAGAAACGGCATGTCAAACAACTCCAAAGTGCATGAAAACAAAAGCGGCAGTTCCAAAAACAGCCATTTCATTCAGTAAACTAGCCAGCTCGAGGCCTCTGATTTTGCCACCGCAGCTGTTTCCGTTCGGATACTTTTTTCTAAACCCTGGGGTGATTTTTTGTCTTTTTCTAGAAATGACCGTCCCTTAGAAATGGAAACCAGAAATGAGACCTAAAAGTAGAAGATGCGTTCCAGAAAGCCTCAGATTCCACATATGGCTTAGCAAATTCGCGTGCATCATCGGGCCACCATACCCTTTCTCAAAAATGAGCCAAATCGGACCAGTAGGCGCTGAGAATAGGCTGCGGATGGGCAAACGAACGAATAATTTGAAAATCAAAAGAAGCACATTTTGAGTAAAAACTCTATTACATCGGCATTCCGTTGCCCTTTTCAAGCTCCCATTTTGGGCGCGGCAGTATTATAAGTGCCGTTGTAATAATGTTTTTGAGATAACTTAAAATCATAAATTTTGAAACACCTTCTAAAAATGAACGAATAAGAAAACCGCGGAGCCCAGTCTGTAGGGGCGGCGTAAGCCGCCACGTACAGGCTGGTTTCAAATGTTCCTCTAGTTCCACTTTTTGATAACTACTACGCCGCGGCAAACGTTGCCGTTCACATCACCGTTCCAGTTTCTATCCCTTCCACCACATTCGACTGGCATTGTTTCGCAATGTGAGTCATTGTTTGGCCTCGTTGATTCAAAGCGCCCTGACACCTGCGCGGTCACTCGCTCCTCAAAGGGTGGTAGAGAGAGATATATATATATATATATATATATATATATATGTGTGTTTTTTATCTCGTTCCCGTTATTCATGAAATCAATTAAATCAGCTTTCCATGTGCCTTTTCAGTCATAGATCACAGTATGCACAAGAAATCACCAAAAGGATATTCAGTTCGTCTACAAATTGCCTTTTTCAACCATCGTCACTTTAGGAAAGGATTGGAGACAGCCAACATGTTGTGTTTTTAATCTCGTTCCCGTTATTCATGAAATCAATTAAATCAGCTCTCCATGTGCCTTTTCAGTCATACAGTGCTCCACATAATGATACGACACCCCCAACATTTCGAAAAACTCGAAAACGGGGGAAGTTTGGAATTTGGAGTCTCTTGAGAAATTGAGCACATTTATTAGTAGTTTAAGTACCGAAACTTAGATTTCAGCTATAACGTCTGCAAAAACGGAAAAATCACTTTTTTCGGAAAATGAGGAAAGATTTTTCCACAAAATGATACGACACCCTAACAAAAACGTTGAGAAATGTGGAAAAAGAGCAACATTTTGAGTTCAATTGTTTACTGGACGTTCATTTATGTGAATAACATCAGAAGCTAGCGAATCCGTTGAGAAATAATGACTGCCCCACTGTTTCTGGCCCATTTGGAGCAAAGCGTCGATGATGGCTCTCTTGAGCCCCGGAACACTGCCTAATCTTCTGATTTCGGTATAAATCAATGGACACATGGATTCCTGATTGTTTTCGATGAATTTCATTAAAATTGGCGCACCGGTCACTCCAAAACATGAACTTCTCAGTCACTTATTCACTGAACCGTGCTACGAGCACAGAGAAATGGACCAATATCTCGTTGGTAAGTCCGATTTCAGGATCGGTTTCGTCAGAACAATGACGTCCGGACACTTCTTATCACTTATCTTCAGTCAGAGACCATTAATTATCCCTAAAAAGCGACTTGTCTCTGACCGCAGATCGCTCGGCTAACCATCATTCCTCGAGCCTGGAAGTTGCGACGAGAATATCGCATTTTATCTTCCCACAGATGGTTCCAGTTATCAGGATAGCCAATCGACACACCCAAATCACAGTTTTATTATCAGTGGAGATGATTTCGAATGAAAACTTGGTGATCCAAGGAATGATAGTTCTGCGAGAGATCTGCGCTCGGAGACAAGTTAAATTAGGCTGCGTTTCAGAGAAAATTAATGGTCTCTGACTGAAGATAAGTGATAAGAAGTGTCCGGACGTCATTGTTCTGACGAAACCGATCCTGAAATCGGACTTACCAACGAGATATTGGTCCATTTCTCTGTGCTCGTAGCACGGTTCAGTGAATAAGTGACTGAGAAGTTCATGTTTTGGAGTGACCGGTGCGCCAATTTTAATGAAATTCATCGAAAACAATCAGGAATCCATGTGTCCATTGATTTATACCGAAATCAGAAGATTAGGCAGTGTTCCGGGGCTCAAGAGAGCCATCATCGACGCTTTGCTCCAAATGGGCCAGAAACAGTGGGGCAGTCATTATTTCTCAACGGATTCGCTAGCTTCTGATGTTATTCACATAAATGAACGTCCAGTAAACAATTGAACTCAAAATGTTGCTCTTTTTCCACATTTCTCAACGTTTTTGTTAGGGTGTCGTATCATTTTGTGGAAAAATCTTTCCTCATTTTCCGAAAAAAGTGATTTTTCCGTTTTTGCAGACGTTATAGCTGAAATCTAAGTTTCGGTACTTAAACTACTAATAAATGTGCTCAATTTCTCAAGAGACTCCAAATTCCAAACTTCCCCCGTTTTCGAGTTTTTCGAAATGTTGGGGGTGTCGTATCATTATGTGGAGCACTGTAGATCACAGTATGCACAAGAAAACAAAAGTTCAAAAGTTCAAAAGTAAAACCGGTGGCTGTCTCATTTTCCATACCCAGTTGATAAAAAAAGACAAGGTTTCCTTCATCGAGTGGTACAAAGAATTTTCAATTCGAAAGGACCAATTCCAATGCCAATTGAAAGTGTTCGTGGGGGTCCAGGTGAAGGTTTCAATTTGAAACAGAAACATTGTTCCAGATAGCTTTACAGAGAAACAGCCATTTTTCCGATCGTTTTAGCGTCTTTGGAATGTTTTCAGGCGCTCTTCCACAAATGGATCAAATCAGAATCGACTATCAAATTGTAGATCAGAAGAGCATTGTACATCGACTAGCTGAATAACTGAAAACAATGTTAGTACACAGGCAGGATGTTCAGGCAGGAATGTTGGGTGTTTAGGCAGGATGGTAGTATCTTCTGACAAGTGCCGACAATTTGAAACTGTTATCTTCACATGTTTCTCCCATCATCTCGTGCTACCAAGTGTTTCCTGGCTCATTCACACTATCATTAAAAAAAGGGTTGCTTAAACGGATTTTCAGGGTGATCGTGATAATGGAGAAAGCATTCTCTAATCAACTAGGTTCATTTTTGATATACATTTTATCATAAGATGCTGAAACAGTATATCTTGGGTTCAGAACTAACATTTCAAATCATTTCCTCCGCTTTTTTCAATAACACCTCATTTTCAATCACAATTCCCCTTTAACAACCAATCTCAAACTAGGGAATGCTGTTATCAGCCTCAATTTCAGAGCAACTAACGCGAAAAATCCTATAAAACGACGACGAGCTCTCCAGAAGAGGACAAATTGGAAAGGAGGATCCCATAAACTGAGCTGAAAGTCCTTATTCCAATAGCACTCTTTCTCTCTCTACGCGATCAATAAACCACAACGTCTTCACGGTCGTCGTCGTGCACGTGCGCTCTCCCGTGTCCACGGTCAGTTGGAAAGGAGAGAGCATGCAATACGTGAATGCGCAGACAATCAGACACCCATCGATCGTTTGCGTGCACCCTCCCCCTTCTCGGTCATCTTTCCTCATTCATTCTCCTGTTCCACCCGTCTCTCGGGTAGTCGTCCTCCGTCTCCGATTGCTTTGATATTTATCCGCTCCCTAACCAATCCTTAATTCCAGGTAATGTGGCAACCCACCACAAGTGTTCGCGCCCTCTGCGCTTCCTCACACTTTAAACTGTCCAGCAAAGGATGAGCACAGCTCAATCGATAGGAGCTCCACCGCCGTTGATCGCCCTACCCGCAGCGCCAAACCGGAAAAGCAATATCTTCGACGAGTTCCTGGCGCTCGTTACCAAAGAGTGCAACGGAAATGCGACTTCCGACATTGCAATCGGAAAATGCATCCATTATCAGAAAACCGGAGAAGTCGTTAGCGGTGAGTTGTGAACTACATTGCGCTAGAAGTATTGAGGAAGAGCTAGTTGGTGGAGACACAACATCCTTCGCAACATCCTTCAATTATCATCTTTCAGTTTTCAACGTGGTGCATCGACCGAACCTGTGGCGAGAAGCGGCGAATAGCGGCAGATGACGATCTCCGGCACATTCGACTTCTACGAAGCACGGAGATTTTGAAAAGGATAAATTATTCTATGGCAATAAGAAGTTCATCAATAATGAAACTTATATTATTCGCTCTACTACTTTATATCTAAATATTTTCCTTTCCGAGACAAATAAATAAGTTTGCATAAAGCTGATTTAATTGATTTCATCCTTTCCCAAAGTGACGATGGTTGAAAAAGGCAATTTGTAGACGAACTGAATATCCTTTTGGTGGTTTCTTGTGCATACTGTGATCTATGACTGAAAAGGCACATGGAAAGCTGATTTAATTGATTTCATGAATAACGGGAACGAGATAAAAAACACACACACATATATATATATATATATATATATTTATTTATATATATCTCTCTACCACCCTTTGAGGAGCGAGTGACCGCGCAGGTGTCAGGGCGCTTTGAATCAACGAGGCCAAACAATGACTCACATTGCGAAACAATGCCAGTCGAATGTGGTGGAAGGGATAGAAACTGGAACGGTGATGTGAACGGCAACGTTTTCCGCGGCGTAGTAGTTATCAAAAAGTGGAACTAGAGGAACATTTGAAATTTCTTCCAGTGTTTCCTCTAGAATGACATGGACCACAACAGCTTGAGATGGTCCTGGAGCTTCCCGTTGATACTTTATTCGAAATCGCCGTTCTTTGTTTCTGCAGAAATGTGTGTCACCGCATTCTGAGTCATCACCCACATCGCAAGATTTTTTCGAAATAGAGGTGTTTTGGCCGTCCCATGTGTCCCCAACGTTTCGCTGTCTTGCCGGAGAGACCACCCTCCAAACTTTCTCAATCTCTCGCCGAGGGGCAGAGTCGCGAAACCAACGGAAAAAGGCGGGGCGTGCGCGTCGCGACTCAGTATATATAGACCACGAGGACGGGAAATCAAGCACTGTAGCCCCCGTCTAGACTCCACTCTCCATCAAACATCGAACACGTACGGCTATGACGTGACAACACTCGTTATCGGCAATGGATCCGGAATGTGCTTGAGAAGTTTCCTCGGTTTCTCTAGCGCCGGCAGGGCGGTCCTCGTCTTCCTTCACTTATGAATCAGCATTGCGTATGGGCACATACATAGAGAGGCCCTCACACATTTTCCCACCTTTCGAATAGGACCGTTTGTCGCTTGCCTTCTCTTTTATCTTTCCCTGGCTCCCCGCTCCTCTTCATCTCTATTCCTCGCTTCTTCTCTATGTTGCAGAATATCTGAGAAGTTGCACCCTCCCCCTGGTCTTCTCACTTCATTTCCTGTTCCAATTGACATCTCGTTGAAAAATCTTACATTTACTTCGCTCTCTCAAACAACATTCCAAAATTATTCATTTCATTTTTTCAGATACATTAAAAGTTAATCAAAATGTGTGACGACGAGGTTGTCGCCGTGGTGGTGGACAATGGATCCGGAATGTGTAAGGCCGGATTCGCCGGAGACGACGCTCCACGCGTCGTGTTCCCATCCATCGTCGGAAGACCACGTCACCAGGGAGTCATGGTCGGTATGGGGCAGAAAGACTCGTACGTTGGAGACGAGGCCCAAGCAAAGAGAGGTAATCATTTTGACCAACGTAACCGACAATTAATTTGAGTCTTTCAGGTATCTTGACCCTCAAGTACCCAATTGAGCACGGAATCGTCACCAACTGGGATGACATGGAGAAGATTTGGCACCACACCTTCTACAACGACCTCCGCGTTGCTCCAGAAGAGCACCCAGTCCTCCTCACTGAAGCCCCACTGAACCCAAAGGCTAACCGTGAAAAGATGACCCAAACCATGTTTGAGACGTTCAACGCCCCGGCCGTGTACGTCGCCATTCAGGCCGTACTATCTCTCTACGCCTCCGGACGTACCACCGGAGTCGTTCTCGACTCTGGAGATGGTGTCACCCACACCGTCCCAATCTACGAAGGATATGCCCTCCCGCACGCCATCCTTCGTCTTGACTTGGCCGGACGTGATCTTACTGACTACCTCATGAAGATCCTCACTGAGCGCGGATACTCATTCACCACCACCGCTGAGCGTGAGATCGTCCGTGACATCAAGGAGAAACTCTGCTACGTCGCTCTGGACTTCGAGCAGGAGATGGCCACCGCCGCCTCCTCCTCTTCCCTCGAGAAGTCGTACGAACTTCCGGACGGACAGGTCATCACCGTCGGAAACGAGCGCTTCCGTTGCCCAGAGGCTCTTTTCCAGCCATCGTTCTTGGGTAAGGAGTCTGCCGGAATCCACGAGACTTCTTACAACTCGATCATGAAATGCGACATTGATATCCGTAAGGACTTGTACGCCAACACCGTCCTTTCCGGAGGAACCACTATGTACCCAGGAATCGACGATCGCATGCAGAAGGAGATGACCGCTCTGGCTCCGAGGTAAAAACATCCAGTATCATTGTAACATGCTTTAATTTCCAATATTTCAGCACCATGAAGATCAAGATCATCGCCCCGCCAGAGCGCAAGTACTCCGTCTGGATCGGAGGATCCATCCTTGCTTCCCTGTCCACTTTCCAACAGATGTGGATCTCTAAGCAGGAGTACGACGAGTCCGGCCCATCCATCGTCCATCGCAAGTGCTTCTAAGTACTTTGCCGCAATTGGTTCTCTCTATTTTCCCTTTTCACCTTCATTTTTCAATTGTAACCAAATTTTTATGGTCCCTTCTTCTTTTGTGCATATTTGTTTATAATTGCCACTTGCTATACACAAAATTTATAAAATAAAATGTTTCGGGCTCAATTTTGTTTGTCAGAAAATAATGCAATCTGACTATGAGAGCTAGTAAGTCGATCTGCTCCACAAGAGATGAACATTGCGCGGGTCCATTTAACCGAATGAACGTTTTCTGTTGAAAATGCACCAACCATCAACGTTGTCATCAATCCCTCTTGGCGTTTCGGAATATTTCCTTCGGTGGTCTATAAGTTCTGAAATGCGAATAAAAGCATTTGCACTTGTTTGTCGGCAGAAATCTTTGCAGACAACGTTCCAGTGGATTGTAGCTACTTCTCCCCGGACGGGCAAAGTTCTTTCCGCCAACTCTTTGGCTTTATTCAAAAAACATCACTGATACAACGTTGTAATTTTTTTAAATTTTTTTAAATTTATAGATACTTCACGAAGAAGTGAATAAGGAAAAGAAGAGAATGGGGTGTGGTGACACATGAGTAAACTGATGCGGCGAGATCTTGAATGTAATGATATTCCAACTGCATTTACTTATGAGAGGTATGGACAAAACTTCCTTTTGAAGGCACATGAAAAGCTGATTTAATTGATTTCATGAATAACGCGAACGAGATAAAAAACACAACATGCTAGCTGTCTCCAATCCTTTCCCAAAGCGACGATGGTTGAAAAAGGCAATTTGTAGACGAACTGAATATCCTTTTGGTGTTTTCTTGTGCATACTGTGATCTTTAACTGAAAAGGCACATGGAAAGCTGATTTAATTGATTTCATGAATAACGGGAACGAGATAAAAAACACAACTTGTTGGCTGTCTCCAATCCTTTCCCAAAGCGACGATGGTTGAAAAAGGCAATTTGTAGACGAACTGAATATCCTTTTGGTGTTTTCTTGTGCATACTGTGATCTATGACTGAAAAGGCACATGGAAAGCTGATTTAATTGATTTCATGAATAACGCGAACGAGATAAAAAACACAACATGTTGGCTGTCTCCAATCCTTTCCCAAAGCGACGATGGTTGAAAAAGGCAATTTGTAGACGAACTGAATATCCTTTTGGTGTTTTCTTGTGCATACTGTGATCTTTAACTGAAAAGGCACATGGAAAGCTGATTTAATTGATTTCATGAATAACCGGAACGAGATAAAAAACACAACATGTTGGCTGTCTCCAATCCTTTCCCAAAGTGAAGATGGTTGAAAAAGGCAATTTGTAGACGAACTGAATATCCGTTTGGTGTTTTCTTGTGCATACTGTGATCTTTAACTGAAAAGGCACATGGAAAGCTGATTTAATTGATTTCATGAATAACGCGAACGAGATAAAAAACACAACTTGTTGGCTGTCTCCAATCCTTTCCCAAAGTGAAGATGGTTGAAAAAGGCAATTTGTAGACGAACTGAATATCCTTTTTGTGATTTCTTGTGCATACTGTGATCTATGACTGAAAAGGCACATGGAAAGCTGATTTAATTGATTTCATGAATAACCGGAACGAGATAAAAAACACAACTTGTTGGCTGTCTCCAATCCTTTCCCAAAGTGAAGATGGTTGAAAAAGGCAATTTGTAGACGAACTGAATATCCTTTTGGTGTTTTCTTGTGCATACTGTGATCTTTAACTGAAAAGGCACATGGAAAGCTGATTTAATTGATTTCATGAATAACCGGAACGAGATAAAAAACACAACATGTTGGCTGTCTCCATTCCTTTCCCAAAGTGAAGATGGTTGAAAAAGGCAATTTGTAGACGAACTGAATATCCTTTTGGTGTTTTCTTGTGCATACTGTGATCTATGACTGAAAAGGCACATGGAAAGCTGATTTAATTGATTTCATGAATAACGGGAACGAGATAAAAAACACAACATGTTGGCTGTCTCCATTCCTTTCCCAAAGTGAAGATGGTTGAAAAAGGCAATTTGTAGACGAACTGAATATCCTTTTGGTGTTTTCTTGTGCATACTGTGATCTTTAACTGAAAAGGCACATGGAAAGCTGATTTAATTGATTTCATGAATGACCGGAACGAGATAAAAAACACAACTTGTTGGCTGTCTCCAATCCTTTCCCAAAGTGAAGATGGTTGAAAAAGGCAATTTGTAGACGAACTGAATATCCTTTTGGTGTTTTCTTGTGCATACTGTGATCTTTAACTGAAAAGGCACATGGAAAGCTGATTTAATTGATTTCATGAATAACCGGAACGAGATAAAAAACACAACATGTTGGCTGTCTCCATTCCTTTCCCAAAGTGAAGATGGTTGAAAAAGGCAATTTGTAGACGAACTGAATATCCTTTTGGTGTTTTCTTGTGCATACTGTGATCTATGACTGAAAAGGCACATGGAAAGCTGATTTAATTGATTTCATGAATAACGGGAACGAGATAAAAAACACAACATGTTGGCTGTCTCCATTCCTTTCCCAAAGTGAAGATGGTTGAAAAAGGCAATTTGTAGACGAACTGAATATCCTTTTGGTGTTTTCTTGTGCATACTGTGATCTATGACTGAAAAGGCACATGGAAAGCTGATTTAATTGATTTCATGAATAACGCGAACGAGATAAAAAACACAACATGTTGGCTGTCTCCAATCCTTTCCCAAAGTGAAGATGGTTGAGAAAGGCAATTTGTAGACGAACTGAATATCCTTTTGGTGTTTTCTTGTGCATACTGTGATCTATGACTGAAAAGGCACATGGAAAGCTGATTTAATTGATTTCATGAATAACGCGAACGAGATAAAAAACACAACATGTTGGCTGTCTCCAATCCTTTCCCAAAGTGAAGATGGTTGAAAAAGGCAATTTGTAGACGAACTGAATATCCTTTTGGTGTTTTCTTGTGCATACTGTGATCTTTAACTGAAAAGGCACATGGAAAGCTGATTTAATTGATTTCATGAATAACGGGAACGAGATAAAAAACACAACATGTTGGCTGTCTCCAATCCTTTCCCAAAGTGAAGATGGTTGAGAAAGGCAATTTGTAGACGAACTGAATATCCTTTTGGTGTTTTCTTGTGCATACTGTGATCTATGACTGAAAAGGCACATGGAAAGCTGATTTAATTGATTTCATGAATAACCGGAACGAGATAAAAAACACAACATGTTGGCTGTCTCCAATCCTTTCCCAAAGTGAAGATGGTTGAAAAAGGCAATTTGTAGACGAACTGAATATCCTTTTGGTGTTTTCTTGTGCATACTGTGATCTTTAACTGAAAAGGCACATGGAAAGCTGATTCAATTGATTTCATGAATAACGCGAACGAGATAAAAAACACAACATGTTGGCTGTCTCCAATCCTTTCCCAAAGTGACGATGGTTGAAAAAGGCAATTTGTAGACGAACTGAATATCCTTTTGGTGTTTTCTTGTGCATACTGTGATCTATGACTGAAAAGGCACATGGAAAGCTGATTTAATTGATTTCATGAATAACCGGAACGAGATAAAAAACACAACATGTTGGCTGTCTCCAATCCTTTCCCAAAGTGACGATGGTTGAAAAAGGCAATTTGTAGACGAACTGAATATCCTTTTGGTGTTTTCTTGTGCGTACTGTGATCTATGACTGAAAAGGCACATGGAAAGCTGATTTAATTGATTTCATGAATAACCGGAACGAGATAAAAAAAACACAACATTTTGGCTGCATACTGTGATCTATGACTGAAAAGGCACATGGAAAGCTGATTTAATTGATTTCATGAATAACGCGAACGAGATAAAAAACACAACATTTTGGCTGTCTCCAATCCTTTCCCAAAGTGACGATGGTTGAAAAAGTGGGGACAACAGCAAATTTGATTTATAGTACAATATAACGCCTCCGCCTCTAGATTTGGCAGGGGGGCACGTTCGGTCGAAGCGGAGGAAGGAATATGAGGGAAAGGACAAGAGGGAATCAGGGACTTTAACTGAGAGATAAGTCTCAGTTGCAAAAAACAGGTCAATATCATTGTCGACTAGGAACGACTGTAGGTAGGAGAGCCGTTCGGGGGTGGAGATGGATCTGACATTAGAAAGTATACAATTGAGGGGAAGTGCCGCATGTCTAGAAGACCGAAGGGAATGGAGCTGGGGGGACTGTGGGCTGGTGGGGCGGCTTACAACCTAGCGAGGGGCGGGAGTTGATGAGGGAGGGGGAAGTGGGCGAGGGGTACGGGATTCAAGGATGCGGAGATCATTCACATAGTATTTGATAAGGCCGAGGGTCTGGTTAGAGTCGTAAGCCTGCTTGCGGAGGGCTCGCAGAAGCGTGAGCTCGCTGGGAGTCATATCTCTGCGACAGCGGACTGTACGGTTAGTAGTAGGCTGACAGGACAGGGCACGATACGCAGACGAAAATTTAGACAGGAAGAGATCACGGGACGACGAAGATTCAAATTGGACGCGAATGGGACGAGCGAGGTTAGTCGGATTTTTTTGAGCAATACGGGTCACTTTAACAGGAATAGAGGTGTTAGACGATTTACAGATTGAATCAATGATAGACTTATCTTTGCTGGTCTGGTCGGCTTCTTTGGAGTCGGGCATGTTCTCGACGATGGCGACGAGAGATCTCTTCTGGATCTCGATTATATTGCAAGCTGTCTGGACCTCGGACGTAATTGGGGCCAGCGACGGGTTAGCCGCGGCGATCTTGGAGTAAAGCTTGTTGATTTTCGTTGGCGGGGTCGGGGAGGTGGTCGGCAGGATTTGCTTGGTTTGCGATGAGAGTTGTTTTAGTGTCATAACCTCGGCTTCGAGGTCGGCGACTCTCTTCAGGAGGTTCTCGATTACTTGCGGATAATCAATTTCAACCGTTCGTGGCCGTTTTCGGCCGGGCGCAGACTCGCTCGAATTGTCATCATTTATCGATTGGTCGATAGATGAGCGCAGGCGCCCACGCGTTAACATAGTTTGTGGCGCGGAGATGTGGTCCGGTTGAGACATAGTCGAGTAGAATAGCAAGGATATTGGAAATCAGAATAAGGGATGGTCAATAGGAGCGTAGAGCTGGTTGAGGAGAGAAAACCAGTAAGAGAGGGAGACCGCTCACCAACTCGCAGGGAGGCAGTGAAAGGAATGGATGTTGTATCAGTGTTGTTTTTTGAATAAAGCCAAAGAGTTGGCGGAAAGAACTTTGCCCGTCCGGGGAGAAGTAGCTACAATCCACTAGAACGTTGTCTGCAAAGATTTCTGCCGACAAACAAGTGCAAATGCTTTTATTCGCATTTCAGAACTTATAGACCACCGAAGGAAATATTCCGAAACGCCAAGAGGGATCGATGACAACGTTGATGGTTGGTGCATTTTCAACAGAAAACGTTCATTCGGTTAAATGGACCCGCGCAATGTTCATCTCTTGTGGAGCAGATCGACTTACTAGCTCTCATAGTCAGATTGCATTATTTTCTGACAAACAAAATTGAGCCCGAAACTTTTTATTTTATAAATTTTGTGTATAGCAAGTGGCAATTATAAACAAATATGCACAAAAGAAGAAGGGACCATAAAAATTTGGTTACAATTGAAAAATGAAGGTGAAAAGGGAAAATAGAGAGAACCAATTGCGGCAAAGTACTTAGAAGCACTTGCGATGGACGATGGATGGGCCGGACTCGTCGTACTCCTGCTTAGAGATCCACATCTGTTGGAAAGTGGACAGGGAAGCAAGGATGGATCCTCCGATCCAGACGGAGTACTTGCGCTCTGGCGGGGCGATGATCTTGGTCTTCATGGTGCTGAAATATTGGAAATTAAAGCATGTTACAATGATACTGGATGTTTTTACCTCGGAGCCAGAGCGGTCATCTCCTTCTGCATGCGATCGTCGATTCCTGGGTACATAGTGGTTCCTCCGGAAAGGACGGTGTTGGCGTACAAGTCCTTACGGATATCAATGTCGCATTTCATGATCGAGTTGTAAGAAGTCTCGTGGATTCCGGCAGACTCCTTACCCAAGAAGGATGGCTGGAAAAGAGCCTCTGGGCAACGGAAGCGCTCGTTTCCGACGGTGATGACCTGTCCGTCCGGAAGTTCGTACGACTTCTCGAGGGAAGAGGAGGAGGCGGCGGTGGCCATCTCCTGCTCGAAGTCCAGAGCGACGTAGCAGAGTTTCTCCTTGATGTCACGGACGATCTCACGCTCAGCGGTGGTGGTGAATGAGTATCCGCGCTCAGTGAGGATCTTCATGAGGTAGTCAGTAAGATCACGTCCGGCCAAGTCAAGACGAAGGATGGCGTGCGGGAGGGCATATCCTTCGTAGATTGGGACGGTGTGGGTGACACCATCTCCAGAGTCGAGAACGACTCCGGTGGTACGTCCGGAGGCGTAGAGAGATAGTACGGCCTGAATGGCGACGTACACGGCCGGGGCGTTGAACGTCTCAAACATGGTTTGGGTCATCTTTTCACGGTTAGCCTTCGGGTTCAGTGGGGCTTCAGTGAGGAGGACTGGGTGCTCTTCTGGAGCAACGCGGAGGTCGTTGTAGAAGGTGTGGTGCCAAATCTTCTCCATGTCATCCCAGTTGGTGACGATTCCGTGCTCAATTGGGTACTTGAGGGTCAAGATACCTGAAAGACTCAAATTAATTGTCGGTTACGTTGGTCAAAATGATTACCTCTCTTTGCTTGGGCCTCGTCTCCAACGTACGAGTCTTTCTGCCCCATACCGACCATGACTCCCTGGTGACGTGGTCTTCCGACGATGGATGGGAACACGACGCGTGGAGCGTCGTCTCCGGCGAATCCGGCCTTACACATTCCGGATCCATTGTCCACCACCACGGCGACAACCTCGTCGTCACACATTTTGATTAACTTTTAATGTATCTGAAAAAATGAAATGAATAATTTTGGAATGTTGTTTGAGAGAGCGAAGTAAATGTAAGATTTTTCAACGAGATGTCAATTGGAACAGGAAATGAAGTGAGAAGACCAGGGGGAGGGTGCAACTTCTCAGATATTCTGCAACATAGAGAAGAAGCGTGGAATAGAGATGAAGAGGAGCGGGGAGCCAGGGAAAGACAAAAGAGAAGGCAAGCGACAAACGGTCGTATTCGAAAGGTGGGAAAATGTGTGAGGGCCTCTCTATGTATGTGCCCATACGCAATGCTGATTCATAAGTGAAGGAAGACGAGGACCGCCCTGCCGGCGCTAGAGAAACCGAGGAAACTTCTCAAGCACATTCCGGATCCATTGCCGATAACGAGTGTTGTCACGTCATAGCCGTACGTGTTCGATGTTTGATGGAGAGTGGAGTCTAGACGGGGGCTACAGTGCTTGATTTCCCGTCCTCGTGGTCTATATATACCGCGCACGCCCCGCCTTTTGCCGTTGGTTTCGCGACTCCGCCCCTCGGCGAGAGATTGAGAAAGTTTGGAGGGTGGTCTCTCCGGCAAGACAGCGAAACGTTGGGGACACATGGGACGGCCAAAACACCTCTATTTCGAAAAAATCTTGCGATGTGGGTGATGACTCAGAATGCGGAGACACACATTTCTGCAGAAACAAAGAACGGCGATTTCGAATAAAGTATCAACGGGAAGCTCCAGGACCATCTCAAGCTGTTGTGGTCCATGTCATTCTAGAGGAAACACTGGAAGAAATCTTTCTTATATATATTCTCCCAGAGGAGTGGGTTTTTCATTCATTCGTTCATTCCGTCCGTCCGTCCGCACACGCTATAAGAGGGGGTCGTGGGCGCTCATCGCGGACCCTGATGGGTGTCGGCTGCTTAGTTTTCTCTTAATAAGGCGTCCCGCCGCCGCCGCCGCCGCAGCCGGTTCAATTACCCAAGTTTGAGGTAAACCCCGCTGGGTTTTGAGAAAAGTAAGGATCTCAACAGTGTCTCAACATGTTTTCTCCTACGGAAAGTGAACGGAAAGATCCAATCGTTCTGCCAGTCCCCCTCGTCAACCCACCGTGCTAGTGATCGCCCTATCGAGTTTCGAACATGCCTCCACGGGCGTCGGAACCGTTCTTGAATCTGTGAATGGACCAGGATCTAGAGTTCACCAGAGAATGGTTCTCCGCCCCGAGAGACCTCATCACACTGCCTGAATCGCAGATGTGTACCTCACTTTAGAAGCATTCTCTCTCCAAAAACATCCGTTTTGGAAAAAGATCCTTTTCGTGAAAGAAACGGCATGTCAAACAACTCCAAAGTGCATGAGTTGCAATCAGAAATTACTTCCGATTGTGTCCACGGGGTAAAATAGAAGAAAACAAGCAATTTTGAGGTGTATCACGGTTTATTCAGCTTAAGCAAGCTAAATTACACAAGAGAAACTAACAAAATGACCCGAATGAGTCTGCAGTCCGCAGCACTGTCGGATCACCCTCCAGCACCACTCGCTAACACCAGACTGATTCAAACAAGATTTGAGGCGCCTTCGCGCCTTACGCTAAACAGCGCGCTTGTGGAGTGTCGTTAGCGAGAGAGCGCGGCGCAGCAGAGACGCAGGCAGGCGGGGTTCGCGGGCACCGAAAACCCAACTTCCCCCCCTCCTCCAAGATGGCTGTCCCCAGCCATGACATCTCGGCCGCAACTCTACACGAGCACGAACACTAGAACACCACTCAGCACTACAACTAAAAACTCATACAATAGTAACTAACACTACTCAAACTAGAAATGATAGGGGGTTAAAAGGTAAAATACTAACACTAAACAATAATTAGATTATATTCACCCTCGCATGGGCTCGCTTTCCGGCGCTGCTTCGCTGCTTCCCTCCGTCGAGACACCACATGCTTCCTTGATTTTGACCTCGTCCTCGTCCAGGGCGTCGATCAAGTAGTTTGCCAGTTCTGTACTGGACTTCACACTGCTGCTTAGAATCAGTGGGAGATTCTGCTCGCCACTGCTCTTCAACGGGTTCACGATCGAGACGTTCGGGAACCTTTCCCTCCAGTACTCGTAGATCTTCTGTACCTCTTGGAACTTGCAGTCCATGGGTCCAGGTACGATCGTTACCTCCTTCCTATGTTCCCGGAATTTGTTGATCATAGATCCAGCCGCTTCGTTGTACTTCCGGTCTTGTGTGATCCTCACAATCACCACGACCTTCGTCACCTTCGCGTCATCGTATTTCTGGTGGAAGATCGGCAAGACTGCTCGCCGAACTTCATAAATCGCTGCCGCTCGGATTCCCATTCGCGGAACCACGATCACCAGTCCCTGCTTCATGCTCACCTTCCTCGGTTTACACTCAGCTTCATATTTTTCACGAGCGCTTTTCTTCGCGTCGCTTCCCTCTTTCTTCTGCTTCAGGCGATATGCAGTCTTCTGCTCCGTCTCGGTATTCACCATTGAAGACACTTTCTGCTCGACCGTCCGCTTCTTGTTGTTCACATGCTTGTGGACCTTTCTCGATGTACACTCGTACTTCATGTGACCTGTACCGCCACAATTGAAGCACGTGAGACACCTTCTGTCACGCTTTTCCTTGACTTTCTTGTCACGAACACGGTTCGCGAAGCGTTCCTGCTCCACGCGTTCCATCTCGTGCGCCCATGAGTCCTTGAATCGTTCAACAGGTTCCTTGAGCTGCCTGATGTCCTTCATGCCTCGCTCTTGCGATTTATTGACATGAACACTCAACTCTGTGAGCTGTTCATTCTCGCTTCTCGGCTGGATCATCTGCAAGGCCACCTCCCTAGGTGCCTTTAACTCCTCCTGCAACTTCTCAAGCTCATTCAGCAACGATCTGTTCACGTTGTGAGCCTGCAACACTCCTTTTCCCATTGTCTTGAGACATTCCGCCAATTCTGCGCCTGATTCAATGCCGTATTGAGCCATTACGCCCAGCACGTCATCCCACCATTCGTACATATCAATGTTTCGCCAACCTTCCCTCAGTTTCTCCCGGAAATTATCGATTGGTTTCACAATAGCATTTCTTTGACTCGAAGTACACTTCGAATACGCATAGACTTGTCTGCGCACTTCTTCCTGCAGATTTTCTGCCTCATCAGTCACAATTCTGTGCATTTGTGCCAGCCGCTCTCGCTTCTGCTGCACGCTAATGCCATCTTTTGCTCTGTTCGTTCTTTTTTCATCGGTCCGAGCACTGTTCACGTTTCGTCCATCGAAACCAGCACTTTTCCCGCTTTCCTGATCTCCGGCCGTCGTCAGCGCATCCTTGTGCTCACTGGACACCTTCTGATCACTCGATCGCTCTGAATTCGCGATGGCCTTTTCGCTATTGCACTCCCCGATCACCGGTTTGCTGCTCACGTCATCCACCAACTCATCTTGCACGATCCTCGAAGAATTCCTGGTCGCCGGCACGACATTTCCGACTAGCATCACGCTGTCACACTGGAAATCGCCCGAACGCACCAATTCTTCCGTCATTTGCTAGTAAACTCGAGTGCTCCGTTTCTCCTCCGAATGCTTGTTGGATTTATCGATTTTTCCGGCGATCGCCCGAAAATTTCCAATAAACGCACGAAAATCGCTATCAATCAGTCACCGCACTTGCTTTGGGCTGTTCCCCAGAGTACAAGCGTGTACACCGGCAAAAATCAATAATGACCGTCGAATAACCGAAATTCCAGTGATTTCACTCCGTTTCACTCGATCTCGAGCAAAATATGCGGAAAACACGAAAAATCGGCTCGATTATCGGCAACCTGCACGAAAAATCGATGGAGTGCTGCACGAGAATTGTACTCAATTCACGTGTCAGCGGATTATCAATATTTCTTGCTATCCGGCAAGAATATCGATATTCCAAAGAATTACAACCAACCGCACGAGAAATGTACTCAATTCACGTGTCAGTGGTTTATCGATACTTCTTGCGCACGAGAAATGTACTCAATTCACGTGTCGGCAAGAAAATCGATATAAAAATCGGTTCGGCCCCCAAGTTGCAATCAGAAATTACTTCCGATTGTGTCCACGGGGTAAAATAGAAGAAAACAAGCAATTTTGAGGTGTATCACGGTTTATTCAGCTTAAGCAAGCTAAATTACACACGAGAAACCAACAAAATGACCCGAATGAGTCTGCAGTCCGCAGCACTGTCGGATCACCCTCCAGCACCGCTCGCTAACACCAGACTGATTCAAACAAGATTTGAGGCGCCTTCGCGCCTTACGCTAAACAGCGCGCTTGTGGAGTGTCGTTAGCGAGAGAGCGCGGCGCAGCAGAGACGCAGGCAGGCGGGGTTCGCGGGCACCGAAGACCCAACTCATGAAAACAAAAGCGGCAGTTCCAAAAACAGCCATTTCATTCAGTAAACTAGCCAGCTCGAGGCCTCTGATTTTGCCACCGCAGCTGTTTCCGTTCGGATACTTTTTTCTAAACCCTGGGGTGATTTTTTGTCTTTTTCTAGAAATGACCGTCCCTTAGAAATGGAAACCAGAAATGAGACCTAAAAGTAGAAGATGCGTTCCAGAAAGCCTCAGATTCCACATATGGCTTAGCAAATTCGCGTGCATCATCGGGCCACCATACCCTTTCTCAAAAATGAGCCAAATCGGACCAGTAGGCGCTGAGAATAGGCTGCGGATGGGCAAACGAACGAATAATTTGAAAATCAAAAGAAGCACATTTTGAGTAAAAACTCTATTACATCGGCATTCCGTTGCCCTTTTCAAGCTCCCATTTTGGGCGCGGCAGTATTATAAGTGCCGTTGTAATAATGTTTTTGAGATAACTTAAAATCATAAATTTTGAAACACCTTCTAAAAATGAACGAATAAGAAAACCGCGGAGCCCAGTCTGTAGGGGCGGCGTAAGCCGCCACGTACAGGCTGGTTTCAAATGTTCCTCTAGTTCCACTTTTTGATAACTACTACGCCGCGGCAAACGTTGCCGTTCACATCACCGTTCCAGTTTCTATCCCTTCCACCACATTCGACTGGCATTGTTTCGCAATGTGAGTCATTGTTTGGCCTCGTTGATTCAAAGCGCCCTGACACCTGCGCGGTCACTCGCTCCTCAAAGGGTGGTAGAGAGAGATATATATATATATATATATATGTGTGTTTTTTATCTCGTTCCCGTTATTCATGAAATCAATTAAATCAGCTTTCCATGTGCCTTTTCAGTCATAGATCACAGTATGCACAAGAAATCACCAAAAGGATATTCAGTTCGTCTACAAATTGCCTTTTTCAACCATCGTCACTTTAGGAAAGGATTGGAGACAGCCAACATGTTGTGTTTTTAATCTCGTTCCCGTTATTCATGAAATCAATTAAATCAGCTCTCCATGTGCCTTTTCAGTCATAGATCACAGTATGCACAAGAAAACAAAAGTTCAAAAGTTCAAAAGTAAAACCGGTGGCTGTCTCATTTTCCATACCCAGTTGATAAAAAAAGACAAGGTTTCCTTCATCGAGTGGTACAAAGAATTTTCAATTCGAAAGGACCAATTCCAATGCCAATTGAAAGTGTTCGTGGGGGTCCAGGTGAAGGTTTCAATTTGAAACAGAAACATTGTTCCAGATAGCTTTACAGAGAAACAGCCATTTTTCCGATCGTTTTAGCGTCTTTGGAATGTTTTCAGGCGCTCTTCCACAAATGGATCAAATCAGAATCGACTATCAAATTGTAGATCAGAAGAGCATTGTACATCGACTAGCTGAATAACTGAAAACAATGTTAGTACACAGGCAGGATGTTCAGGCAGGAATGTTGGGTGTTTAGGCAGGATGGTAGTATCTTCTGACAAGTGCCGACAATTTGAAACTGTTATCTTCACATGTTTCTCCCATCATCTCGTGCTACCAAGTGTTTCCTGGCTCATTCACACTATCATTAAAAAAAGGGTTGCTTAAACGGATTTTCAGGGTGATCGTGATAATGGAGAAAGCATTCTCTAATCAACTAGGTTCATTTTTGATATACATTTTATCATAAGATGCTGGTATATCTTGGGTTCAGAACTAACATTTCAAATCATTTCCTCCGCTTATTTCAATAACACCTCATTTTCAATCACAATTCCCCTTTAACAACCAATCTCAAACTAGGGAATGCTGTTATCAGCCTCAATTTCAGAGCAACTAACGCGAAAAATCCTATAAAACGACGACGAGCTCTCCAGAAGAGGACAAATTGGAAAGGAGGATCCCATGTTGTGGATACTGCCTACGAGACGTATCACACAACTTTTCTCTTACTCCAGAGGCCCACAATCTGACCCTCTGTCGTGGAATTACATCACGAATGCTCTGATTCATCATCATTCCTGAGAAATTCCCGAAATCGCGGCGAAATTCCATTCATTTCGCCCATTTCCACCAAGCGCGCTGCATGTCGTCTGCCGTCTCCATTGCGGCACTCATCTCTCACCGCACCCTCGCCGTCTGGACTCTCGCAGCTACAGTAACCCCGCGATCGTGCCGAGACCCGCGCTATGCGCCTTTAATTTCTAATTCAAATTATTGTTCGCTAATTCTTTTATATTCTCTTCTAATCGTCTATATTCTTCGACTCTGCGCCGTTTTTCCCACGATTTTCCTCGTAAGTCATATATTTACCCCTTTTATTCCCCTTTTCTCACCATTTTCCACGAAATTCCACTCATTTTAGTCCAAATTGACCCATTTCCGACCAATCCCAATTTAGGCCAAGACTAGCTTGGGCCTAAACGGTCTATTTCTTAACAAATTTCCATTGTTTCTCTTATTATTCCCTCCTTTCCTCTTATTTAGCCTTTATTGTACAGCTCCACGTCATTTGAGTAATAAACTTTGATTCCCACTATGATCTGTTCAAAGAGGTTCCCACGAGAGGGACTTAGGGACTATTCCCTATTGTCCCATCTCATCATGGTGCATCGAACCGCGTGATTGTTGTCCTCCCTGTGGAGGATGACACGAACCGGCTCTGGGAACCTGAGCAGATCCGTCGGCGAACTTGGGTTTACGCTCGATGACAGAGCCTCCCTTTCTCCACCCTCATTTCCATTCTCATTTCTCTTCCACGTCTCTCTTCTCTGACGTCTCTCTTTCCCCCTCCCCCTTTCTGTATCCTCTCCCTTTCCCCCCACGAGGTCATCATCGTCGGAAGCTGCGTATCGTCTCGGACAGCAAGCAAGCTGGAATGCCGTAGCTCCCGAAGAGCGAAGAAAGAAGAAACCGTGGAATTAGCACGGCAGATCCGAGGAGGGTGTGAAAAGGTCACACTTGAACTTTAGTATGACCCCCCCGGATCGCCGGAGTGAAATCCGAAGCCCACGGTGCTGAAAGAAGAAACCGTGGAATGAGCACGGCAGATCCGAGGAGGGTGCGAAAAGGTCACACTTGAACTTTAGTATGACCCCCCCGGATCGCCGGAGTGAAATCCAAAGCCCACGGTGCCGGAGGACAATTGTGGAAGTAGATCCACGTATCCATGGAGAGAGTGTGAAACGGTCCACATGTGTGAACCTTAGTATGACCCCCCACGGAACGTCGGTTTCGAAAACTCTTAAATGAGGCCCACCATTGAAGAAGAAAGGAGTGATGCGAAGGATGAGGATGGATGGAAGATGGAAAGGATCGTCGTCACCCTCACCTATTACGGGAGTGGTATCATCATCAGGATTCTCGCACGATTCAAGCGACTTCCCAACTACCCGCCATCGACAAACTCCACCCATCGATGCTGTCAGAGTCGTCGTCACCTATGGAAGGACATCGAGTCCTGGCCGGACACCAGGAGAAGTGGCACCGCTGTCTAGTGTCGTCAGACACCTTCCTCGTCCACCATTCATCTCTATCTCACCTGACGATTGTCTGCTTAAATTGCGCTCTCCATCACAGTTCCAGCAAACCTTGAACAGTTTCAGATGGAGCGACGTACGTGTTCCCTATGCGCCAAGCAGCACCACGTCGACTCTTGCAGAATCGCGGCTCCACATCATCCGGAGCAAGGATCAACACTCCGCAGAAAACGTCCACGCATCACCGAAGAGGACGACGCCCCGACATTCGACTCGTACAAACAGCAGGTAGGGCGTGACCGCCTGGTAAGACGGTCACGCTCCCCCGAGCAACACTCAGTTATAGTTTCTTTCAGAAGGAGTCCACATTGAGGACGTCGTCGCTGGATACAATCTACAAATTATTGTCAAGGAAGTCCACGTCAGACGAGTGCCATCCCTCCAGGAGACGGACCCGAAATCGACGGAATATGGACGCAAGGACATCGACGTCAGGAAGTGTACTCCAGGAGCGAGAGCCCCACCCACAAGGCTGATCGCCGTATGACTCGTATCAGCACGGAGGACACCGCGAACAATCAAGAACTTGTGACGGTCATACAAATTGAGCTGAGCATCAAGATTACAGTCAAGTAGCCGCCACGAGGGCCGGACGTCGCGCCGAAGGAAGGATCTGCTTGAGATCAACGTGTGGTGCGTAGGAATGAATACTCTCGATAGACCACTAACTGTGGCTCTTTTCAGCCGGAAACAACAATCTAGAGAGGATGTGTAGATCGCTGGCACTTACGATCTACGCACATGACAAAAACAAAGGTATTCAAGAATCATCATTGATAATGAGTAACATACCATCTCTCAGATCACGTGTACCCACCACGCTCAAGTGATCGTCAAGGATGTCGAGGAGACCAAGGCTGAAACCACGGACCTGCACGGTATCGACACGTCAGCAGCAGCCGGTGGAGGAGTCAATCACCACGTCGTGAAGCAGCCGCGGATTCAGCTCACATCTTTTCACAATTTCCCTTATCCGTTGCTTCATTCATAGTAACCTACTCATGTCTCAATAAAGCAGTGTTCATGTCCACATGGTATCATATTTATCAAGCAACCTGATAAGGCTTATCATTAGAAAATCAATCGTCATTAGGAGATAGAGATCCATTGAACCACCAAAATGCAATTATGGGCGTTGTCGCTATCATTCGACAACAGTCCACGTTGAGGACTTTGGAGGACACCGTGTGATACTACAGTCTCGGTGGTGTAACCCAACCGAACCACCGACGGTTCATTCCCCATTCCTCGACGAACCTTTTTCTCATCATTCCATCAGCAATCTTCAATTGTCGTTCACCTGCGTCCCCGATCTACACCGCCCGGATGATTGTCGAGGCAGGAACGTCAATGTTTCCAAGGACCTCGGGGTCAATCTCACGAGTCTTCGTAGTAGATCAGCAGCTGCACGAGTGTTCGTGAGTTGCCTACCTGGACCAATTCCTACACATCAAGCAGCTTTCATCTTCGGAGTTCTCTTCGCCCCCGTTCAGCACGCTACGGACAATAGGCGCGACTGGGATCCACACTCCCGAGGACACCGAACTCTTCATCAAGACCTCGGTCAGTAACATCACAAGCAAACGTGAGTTGCTCGCCGGGACCGACTTCGAGTCGGCGATCTTCATAGGTATTCCCTCTTCGCTCTCGATCCCGATGGATCCTCGATGAGGGGCGTCAATGTTTCCTAGGACGCCGACTTCACAACGAGTCCTTGTACTCCACAGTAACTGCACGAAGTTTCGTGAGTTGCCTGCAAGGACCACCGTCGCCAACGCCGCATTCTCTTTAGGAATCTTCTTCATCACCGTTTCCTAGGATGTCGGCATCAACATATTCCTCGGTCTAGGGCAACGGATTGGCAGGGCGCCACTGCGTTCGTATACCCTGACACGGAGGATGGGACTTCACACAAGTAGCACCACAGAATCCACTCCCGGGTGCTCGAGTCCCACGGAGACCAGAACGGACTTTCAGCGCAGCTACACATCTAGGTGGCAACTACACTTCCCTCACCAAGCGGCGATGGAGGATCCATTCTGTTTTCTTTTCAAGGAATGGCGGACGTCGTCACTCAGCAGCGCTTAAGGTGGCTATTACACTTCCCGCACCACGTTGCAGAGGAGGACAGTCGCCGTCCCTTTCCCACGACTGACACAAGTTATGAGTCGCAGACTCCGCATTCAGTCTCCGTGAACCTCTTGGAGACAGAGGACACGGTCGGATCGCCTCACATGGAGACAGCCGATCACTTTATCGATGTAATGGCATTCGAAAAGCAGGACGCCATCGAAGAACCGGGAGTGATCAACTCGACAGTCAAACGTCGGAATGCAGAACGGACGTAATTAACCCGGAGCTGTACCCGACCAGAAGCTGGTCGAAGTCGTTCGACGGCGAAGGATCGAAGACGATTAGCTACCGTTGGAAATTCCCAACCCGGAGAACAACACCAAGATGGTCATCACTCCCGGAGACCTCGACGACGACCTGCCAAGTGGGTACCTGCCAATAACATCGGCAGCTCTGCCTGCTCTCCAACTAGCTTCATTTCCAGTTTCATTTCTCTTCTCTTCTTCACCTTCTTTTCAACAATCTTCACTTCAAATTTACCTTCTACAGCATTAAACTATTCATTCGCCGTGTCATTACCGCCATCTCCCCTCGTATGACACACACTCACCATTGATTTGCAGAATGTCTCAGCTCGGGAATCTTCGATCTACAATGTCTCGCAATCAAGATGCTATCGACACGGAGTCACCCACTCCAACAATCCCGACCAATCAACTCCACGAAGGAACGGACACCTTTCTTCGTAGAACCACTGTGACTCCCATGAAGACACAGATCACAAAGGTTACCTCCGCTGCGGAAGCAGCCCTCACGAAGCTCAAGGAAGCTTTGGCGGCGGTACCGCACCTGGAGACACCGGAGCCCAAAGACATGGATGATCTGATTCAGCCGTTCAACGCACTGGTGTATCAGCGCGAGGCATTCCAGCGCCTGACGGATCTCATCAAAGGAAAATTAGACACACTCTCATCCATGGTCGGGGACGAAGACATGAAAAAATACGCGAAAGAGGTACAACTTCACATGAAGGAGCGCCGAACAGTCGAGATTCAAGAAGACGTTATCGATTTGGTACGCTCGACTAAGATCCTGTTGTGTACCCATGGGACGTCACTCAGCCTCCTCGCCACCACATCCGAACCGAGCGATGGAGTGACCGATGACGCTGAAGACGAATACGCGAGTGTCGAAGGAACCGACTCAAGCAAGTCGCTCTCGTTATTCGTGGACTCACCCCAGTACTTCGACGATACTTACCGTGGATTACAGTTGCTGGAACCACCACGCTATCCGGGAGCGGGAAACCTCCCTAAGGCGTCACCCGCCACGGTTGTAACCGCGGTTACGGAATCACCCGCCTCCAAGACGCTAACATCCGGCAACGAAATCGATGAAGAATGCAAGCTCCTCGAGGAACAATTAGCCCAAGTCCAAGTGCAAGGAGTACGAGCCAAAGCGGACATCGCAGCTGCCCAAGAAAAAATCAAACAGCTGCAAGCGGAGCAAGACCAGCGCCACGCCGCAGAAAGTCGACGTCAAGAGCTGATGTCCGCCTTGGCAGCAGCCAGGCAAGCAACCGACGCCGCACTGGCAGATCGACAACAGATAGAGTCGCAAGTCAAGGAAATGGAATTGCAACCGGCACGGCGAACCGTATTCGACCAGCCACCCCTTGCCCGAGCCGCTCCACGTCTCTTCGAACAAAATATGGATTTAGAACAAATACGTGGAGTCACCACGCAAGAAACCCCCATTCTCACTCGACCTACAGTTCCATCAACTCCTCTAGCCGTTCCCCGGAACACCTGGCGAGATCAGTTAGCGCAGGACGTCAATCAAGACAAAATCCGCCAGGCGCTGGACGAATATGAGTGCCGCGATGTCCCTCGACAGGAGATCGAACATGCGCCCATCTACTGGAGTAACATGTCGGAAACCCTCCAAGCGCTGACGAAGTTCTCGGGTAACACTTCGTATTACCCAGCATTCATGTAGCGTTTCCGTCGAATGGTGGATATGAACCCGAGATTTGACGCCACCACGAAGTTGGCGATCTTGGACCAGAAACTCTCTGGAGTAGCGAAAAGATGTATCTCAGCCGCAATTGATCAGGAAACCGCATACAGGAACACGTTAGCGTCTTTGGAAGACACTTATGGCAGCCATCTGGAGTCCCCAATGGCACTGCACAAACAGTTCTCCGAACTCCCATTCAATCAGAGCGACCCCAAGGCGATGCTCTCGGATCTGGCCGCTCACACATCGTTCATGGATCGACTCGCCGAACAAGGATTCCTGCCGGACAGCTTAGGAGACCAGCTCGCGTTGATCGACAAACTCCCACAGGATATGAACCAGAAGGTCAAGTTGTACCTTCACAAAGGAGGCGGAAAGAAGTCGTTTCCGGAGATCGTCCGACAGATCCGTGAACTGATCAAACAAGAAGTCATTCTCGCGGGTTCTAACAACTTCAATGGACTCCACGACGATCTTCATTCTCATGAAGACGAAGAAGACGGATTCGTCAGCACCGATCATGTGGCTCCCAGGAAATTTTTTCGTGGCCCATCAAAGACCCAATAATAGCTCTTGGGCCGGCAACGAGGGTACTAAAGTCAGAACCCCGCTGTCACAAGCTGCCTGGCCACCAGCCCCACTGCTTCGTTTTTCGAAAGGAGCACAAATCATTCCTGTTTCTGCTTACAAACACAAATTTCTACCAAATTGTTCCACTAATCTTTTCGACACTTCATCCACGAAGAGCTTAACAAGCTCTTGTCATTTTACGACCGTCTCGGTCTGTAAGCCACATCCATACCTAACCACGCCAGCTGCCACGCTCGCAGCCGTCTTCTCACAGGAGCGACCAAACCGAAGCAATCAGAAGCATCTACACGTTGGATCAATGGTCAAGTCACCGAAAGACTCATTTGAGGTAGCCGCCCAGTGGAACGACTCAAGATGTCACCTTGTCTACATATCTGCCATAGCGGCAGCGTCAGTTTGCTCCATCTGCGAGCACTTGGAAACTAATCAAGCGTCATTGACGACGAAACTCCGATTCGCGAGAAGTCACAAGAAGAACGGGCTGTCCTTGACCGAATGCCAACACCACCATTCACCTATCCTCCCGAAAATCCCGGGAATTCTGAGAAGAGCCAGACAGCGTCGGCTCCTTCTAGCAAAGGATACCACAAAACTATACCATATGCCCCTTCTTCAGGACTGCCGCAATAAGACTGAGCTCCTATGGATCTCAATACTCAGCCAGCTTCTGAGTACTCCGGTGAACCACAGGTCCACCAATATCCCTTTCAGGTTACTTCCGACAGCAACGACGACGACAGGACAACAAGGACGCCATCGACAGGAACGACGACGCCAGGATCCTTCCGTCCTTCTTGCTTTCTACCAGCTCGACAGCGTGCTAGTCTTCACCGACAAGTCACCACGGCATGAACGGCCTTCAGGACGCATCACGGCCCCCTTTCCTAGAAAGGACGGTCAAGTTCGCACAGCCGAAGTCCTCTGCAGAGGACAAACCATCAAGAGAGTTGTATGCCAGATGATCCCACTTGAAGTGGACCAAGATCACATCGCTACCAGCCGATCGATATCAACCAACCGGATTAAGATATGCTGCTCCCTCCGCCCGAGATCTTCGGGGAGTCACCTCCAGGACAGTCAACCTCCTTGTCGTCAACTGCGATGCAGTACCCTCTGCCCAAGTCCGCCAAGTCCACGACCGCCGATCGCAGCCGACCGTTCCTACCCCGCAAGGCTAAGGACAAGTTCGTTGACTAGGTTAACGTCTTCTGGTTAAAGACGTCGACTTCTCCTCCCCCGGGAATGTTGTGGATACTGCCTACGAGACGTATCACACAACTTTTCTCTTACTCCAGAGGCCCACAATCTGACCCTCTGTCGTGGAATTACATCACGAATGCTCTGATTCATCATCATTCCTGAGAAATTCCCGAAATCGCGGCGAAATTCCATTCATTTCGCCCATTTCCACCAAGCGCGCTGCATGTCGTCTGCCGTCTCCATTGCGGCACTCATCTCTCACCGCACCCTCGCCGTCTGGACTCTCGCAGCTACAGTAACCCCGCGATCGTGCCGAGACCCGCGCTATGCGCCTTTAATTTCTAATTCAAATTATTGTTCGCTAATTCTTTTATATTCTCTTCTAATCGTCTATATTCTTCGACTCTGCGCCGTTTTTCCCACGATTTTCCTCGTAAGTCATATATTTACCCCTTTTATTCCCCTTTTCTCACCATTTTCCACGAAATTCCACTCATTTTAGTCCAAATTGACCCATTTCCGACCAATCCCAATTTAGGCCAAGACTAGCTTGGGCCTAAACGGTCTATTTCTTAACAAATTTCCATTGTTTCTCTTATTATTCCCTCCTTTCCTCTTATTTAGCCTTTATTGTACAGCTCCACGTCATTTGAGTAATAAACTTTGATTCCCACTATGATCTGTTCAAAGAGGTTCCCACGAGAGGGACTTAGGGACTATTCCCTATTGTCCCATCTCATCATCCCATAAACTGAGCTGAAAGTCCTTATTCCAATAGCACTCTTTCTCTCTCTACGCGATCAATAAACCACAACGTCTTCACGGTCGTCGTCGTGCACGTGCGCTCTCCCGTGTCCACGGTCAGTTGGAAAGGAGAGAGCATGCAATACGTGAATGCGCAGACAATCAGACACCCATCGATCGTTTGCGTGCACCCTCCCCCTTCTCGGTCATCTTTCCTCATTCATTCTCCTGTTCCACCCGTCTCTCGGGTAGTCGTCCTCCGTCTCCGATTGCTTTGATATTTATCCGCTCCCTAACCAATCCTTAATTCCAGGTAATGTGGCAACCCACCACAAGTGTTCGCGCCCTCTGCGCTTCCTCACACTTTAAACTGTCCAGCAAAGGATGAACACAGCTCAATCGATAGGAGCTCCACCGCCGTTGATCGCCCTACCCGCAGCGCCAAACCGGAAAAGCAATATCTTCGACGAGTTCCTGGCGCTCGTTACCAAAGAGTGCAACGGAAATGCGACTTCCGACATTGCAATCGGAAAATGCATCCATTATCAGAAAACCGGAGAAGTCGTTAGCGGTGAGTTGTGAACTACATTGCGCTAGAAGTATTGAGGAAGAGCTAGTTGGTGGAGACACAACATCCTTCGCAACATCCTTCAATTATCATCTTTCAGTTTTCAACGTGGTGCATCGACCGAACCTGTGGCGAGAAGCGGCGAATAGCGGCAGATGACGATCTCCGGCACATTCGACTTCTACGAAGCACGGAGATTTTGAAAAGGATAAATTATTCTATGGCAATAAGAAGTTCATCAATAATGAAACTTATATTATTCGCTCTACTACTTTATATCTAAATATTTTCCTTTCCGAGACAAATAAATAAGTTTGCATAAAGCTGATTTAATTGATTTCATCCTTTCCCAAAGTGACGATGGTTGAAAAAGGCAATTTGTAGACGAACTGAATATCCTTTTGGTGGTTTCTTGTGCATACTGTGATCTATGACTGAAAAGGCACATGGAAAGCTGATTTAATTGATTTCATGAATAACGGGAACGAGATAAAAAACACACACACACATATATATATATATATATATATATATTTATTTATATATATCTCTCTACCACCCTTTGAGGAGCGAGTGACCGCGCAGGTGTCAGGGCGCTTTGAATCAACGAGGCCAAACAATGACTCACATTGCGAAACAATGCCAGTCGAATGTGGTGGAAGGGATAGAAACTGGAACGGTGATGTGAACGGCAACGTTTTCCGCGGCGTAGTAGTTATCAAAAAGTGGAACTAGAGGAACATTTGAAATTTCTTCCAGTGTTTCCTCTAGAATGACATGGACCACAACAGCTTGAGATGGTCCTGGAGCTTCCCGTTGATACTTTATTCGAAATCGCCGTTCTTTGTTTCTGCAGAAATGTGTGTCACCGCATTCTGAGTCATCACCCACATCGCAAGATTTTTTCGAAATAGAGGTGTTTTGGCCGTCCCATGTGTCCCCAACGTTTCGCTGTCTTGCCGGAGAGACCACCCTCCAAACTTTCTCAATCTCTCGCCGAGGGGCAGAGTCGCGAAACCAACGGAAAAAGGCGGGGCGTGCGCGTCGCGACTCAGTATATATAGACCACGAGGACGGGAAATCAAGCACTGTAGCCCCCGTCTAGACTCCACTCTCCATCAAACATCGAACACGTACGGCTATGACGTGACAACACTCGTTATCGGCAATGGATCCGGAATGTGCTTGAGAAGCTTCCTCGGTTTCTCTAGCGCCGGCAGGGCGGTCCTCGTCTTCCTTCACTTATGAATCAGCATTGCGTATGGGCACATACATAGAGAGGCCCTCACACATTTTCCCACCTTTCGAATAGGACCGTTTGTCGCTTGCCTTCTCTTTTATCTTTCCCTGGCTCCCCGCTCCTCTTCATCTCTATTCCTCGCTTCTTCTCTATGTTGCAGAATATCTGAGAAGTTGCACCCTCCCCCTGGTCTTCTCACTTCATTTCCTGTTCCAATTGACATCTCGTTGAAAAATCTTACATTTACTTCGCTCTCTCAAACAACATTCCAAAATTATTCATTTCATTTTTTCAGATACATTAAAAGTTAATCAAAATGTGTGACGACGAGGTTGTCGCCGTGGTGGTGGACAATGGATCCGGAATGTGTAAGGCCGGATTCGCCGGAGACGACGCTCCACGCGTCGTGTTCCCATCCATCGTCGGAAGACCACGTCACCAGGGAGTCATGGTCGGTATGGGGCAGAAAGACTCGTACGTTGGAGACGAGGCCCAAGCAAAGAGAGGTAATCATTTTGACCAACGTAACCGACAATTAATTTGAGTCTTTCAGGTATCTTGACCCTCAAGTACCCAATTGAGCACGGAATCGTCACCAACTGGGATGACATGGAGAAGATTTGGCACCACACCTTCTACAACGACCTCCGCGTTGCTCCAGAAGAGCACCCAGTCCTCCTCACTGAAGCCCCACTGAACCCAAAGGCTAACCGTGAAAAGATGACCCAAACCATGTTTGAGACGTTCAACGCCCCGGCCGTGTACGTCGCCATTCAGGCCGTACTATCTCTCTACGCCTCCGGACGTACCACCGGAGTCGTTCTCGACTCTGGAGATGGTGTCACCCACACCGTCCCAATCTACGAAGGATATGCCCTCCCGCACGCCATCCTTCGTCTTGACTTGGCCGGACGTGATCTTACTGACTACCTCATGAAGATCCTCACTGAGCGCGGATACTCATTCACCACCACCGCTGAGCGTGAGATCGTCCGTGACATCAAGGAGAAACTCTGCTACGTCGCTCTGGACTTCGAGCAGGAGATGGCCACCGCCGCCTCCTCCTCTTCCCTCGAGAAGTCGTACGAACTTCCGGACGGACAGGTCATCACCGTCGGAAACGAGCGCTTCCGTTGCCCAGAGGCTCTTTTCCAGCCATCGTTCTTGGGTAAGGAGTCTGCCGGAATCCACGAGACTTCTTACAACTCGATCATGAAATGCGACATTGATATCCGTAAGGACTTGTACGCCAACACCGTCCTTTCCGGAGGAACCACTATGTACCCAGGAATCGACGATCGCATGCAGAAGGAGATGACCGCTCTGGCTCCGAGGTAAAAACATCCAGTATCATTGTAACATGCTTTAATTTCCAATATTTCAGCACCATGAAGATCAAGATCATCGCCCCGCCAAAGCGCAAGTACTCCGTCTGGATCGGAGGATCCATCCTTGCTTCCCTGTCCACTTTCCAACAGATGTGGATCTCTAAGCAGGAGTACGACGAGTCCGGCCCATCCATCGTCCATCGCAAGTGCTTCTAAGTACTTTGCCGCAATTGGTTCTCTCTATTTTCCCTTTTCACCTTCATTTTTCAATTGTAACCAAATTTTTATGGTCCCTTCTTCTTTTGTGCATATTTGTTTATAATTGCCACTTGCTATACACAAAATTTATAAAATAAAATGTTTCGGGCTCAATTTTGTTTGTCAGAAAATAATGCAATCTGACTATGAGAGCTAGTAAGTCGATCTGCTCCACAAGAGATGAACATTGCGCGGGTCCATTTAACCGAATGAACGTTTTCTGTTGAAAATGCACCAACCATCAACGTTGTCATCGATCCCTCTTGGCGTTTCGGAATATTTCCTTCGGTGGTCTATAAGTTCTTAAATGCGAATAAAAGCATTTGCACTTGTTTGTCGGCAGAAATCTTTGCAGACAACGTTCCAGTGGATTGTAGCTACTTCTCCCCGGACGGGCAAAGTTCTTTCCGCCAACTCTTTGGCTTTATTCAAAAAACATCACTGATACAACGTTGTAATTTTTTTTAATTTTTTTAAATTTATAGATACTTCACGAAGAAGTGAATAAGGAAAAGAAGAGAATGGGGTGTGGTGACACATGAGTAAACTGATGCGGCGAGATCTTGAATGTAATGATATTCCAACTGCATTTACTTATGAGAGGTATGGACAAAACTTCCTTTTGAAGGCACATGGAAAGCTGATTTAATTGATTTCATGAATAACGCGAACGAGATAAAAAACACAACATGCTAGCTGTCTCCAATCCTTTCCCAAAGCGACGATGGTTGAAAAAGGCAATTTGTAGACGAACTGAATATCCTTTTGGTGTTTTCTTGTGCATACTGTGATCTTTAACTGAAAAGGCACATGGAAAGCTGATTTAATTGATTTCATGAATAACGGGAACGAGATAAAAAACACAACTTGTTGGCTGTCTCCAATCCTTTCCCAAAGCGACGATGGTTGAAAAAGGCAATTTGTAGACGAACTGAATATCCTTTTGGTGTTTTCTTGTGCATACTGTGATCTATGACTGAAAAGGCACATGGAAAGCTGATTTAATTGATTTCATGAATAACGCGAACGAGATAAAAAAACACAACTTGTTGGCTGTCTCCAATCCTTTCCCAAAGCGACGATGGTTGAAAAAGGCAATTTGTAGACGAACTGAATATCCTTTTGGTGTTTTCTTGTGCATACTGTGATCTTTAACTGAAAAGGCACATGGAAAGCTGATTTAATTGATTTCATGAATAACGCGAACGAGATAAAAAAACACAACTTGTTGGCTGTCTCCAATCCTTTCCCAAAGCGACGATGGTTGAAAAAGGCAATTTGTAGACGAACTGAATATCCTTTTGGTGTTTTCTTGTGCATACTGTGATCTATGACTGAAAAGGCACATGGAAAGCTGATTTAATTGATTTCATGAATAACCGGAACGAGATAAAAAACACAACATGTTGGCTGTCTCCAATCCTTTCCCAAAGTGAAGATGGTTGAAAAAGGCAATTTGTAGACGAACTGAATATCCTTTTGGTGTTTTCTTGTGCATACTGTGATCTATGACTGAAAAGGCACATGGAAAGCTGATTTAATTGATTTCATGAATAACGCGAACGAGATAAAAAACACAACTTGTTGGCTGTCTCCAATCCTTTCCCAAAGTGAAGATGGTTGAAAAAGGCAATTTGTAGACGAACTGAATATCCGTTTGGTGTTTTCTTGTGCATACTGTGATCTTTAACTGAAAAGGCACATGGAAAGCTGATTTAATTGATTTCATGAATAACGCGAACGAGATAAAAAACACAACTTGTTGGCTGTCTCCAATCCTTTCCCAAAGTGAAGATGGTTGAAAAAGGCAATTTGTAGACGAACTGAATATCCTTTTGGTGTTTTCTTGTGCATACTGTGATCTTTAACTGAAAAGGCACATGGAAAGCTGATTTAATTGATTTCATGAATAACCGGAACGAGATAAAAAACACAACATGTTGGCTGTCTCCATTCCTTTCCCAAAGTGAAGATGGTTGAAAAAGGCAATTTGTAGACGAACTGAATATCCTTTTGGTGTTTTCTTGTGCATACTGTGATCTATGACTGAAAAGGCACATGGAAAGCTGATTTAATTGATTTCATGAATAACGGGAACGAGATAAAAAACACAACATGTTGGCTGTCTCCATTCCTTTCCCAAAGTGAAGATGGTTGAAAAAGGCAATTTGTAGACGAACTGAATATCCTTTTGGTGTTTTCTTGTGCATACTGTGATCTTTAACTGAAAAGGCACATGGAAAACTGATTTAATTGATTTCATGAATAACGCGAACGAGATAAGAAACACAACATGTTGGCTGTCTCCAATCCTTTCCCAAAGTGAAGATGGTTGAGAAAGGCAATTTGTAGACGAACTGAATATCCTTTTGGTGTTTTCTTGTGCATACTGTGATCTATGACTGAAAAGGCACATGGAAAGCTGATTTAATTGATTTCATGAATAACGCGAACGAGATAAAAAACACAACATGTTGGCTGTCTCCAATCCTTTCCCAAAGTGACGATGGTTGAGAAAGGCAATTTGTAGACGAACTGAATATCCTTTTGGTGTTTTCTTGTGCATACTGTGATCTATGACTGAAAAGGCACATGGAAAGCTGATTTAATTGATTTCATGAATAACCGGAACGAGATAAAAAACACAACATGTTGGCTGTCTCCAATCCTTTCCCAAAGTGAAGATGGTTGAAAAAGGCAATTTGTAGACGAACTGAATATTCTTTTGGTGTTTTCTTGTGCATACTGTGATCTTTAACTGAAAAGGCACATGGAAAGCTGATTTAATTGATTTCATGAATAACCGGAACGAGATAAAAAACACAACATGTTGGCTGTCTCCAATCCTTTCCCAAAGTGAAGATGGTTGAAAAAGGCAATTTGTAGACGAACTGAATATTCTTTTGGTGTTTTCTTGTGCATACTGTGATCTTTAACTGAAAAGGCACATGGAAAGCTGATTCAATTGATTTCATGAATAACGCGAACGAGATAAAAAACACAACTTGTTGGCTGTCTCCAATCCTTTCCCAAAGTAACGATGGTTGAAAAAGGCAATTTGTAGACGAACTGAATATTCTTTTGGTGTTTTCTTGTGCATACTGTGATCTATGACTGAAAAGGCACATGGAAAGCTGATTTAATTGATTTCATGAATAACCGGAACGAGATAAAAAACACAACATGTTGGCTGTCTCCAATCCTTTCCCAAAGTGAAGATGGTTGAAAAAGGCAATTTGTAGACGAACTGAATATTCTTTTGGTGTTTTCTTGTGCATACTGTGATCTTTAACTGAAAAGGCACATGGAAAGCTGATTCAATTGATTTCATGAATAACGCGAACGAGATAAAAAACACAACTTGTTGGCTGTCTCCAATCCTTTCCCAAAGTGACGATGGTTGAAAAAGGCAATTTGTAGACGAACTGAATATTCTTTTGGTGTTTTCTTGTGCATACTGTGATCTATGACTGAAAAGGCACATGGAAAGCTGATTTAATTGATTTCATGAATAACCGGAACGAGATAAAAAACACAACATGTTGGCTGTCTCCAATCCTTTCCCAAAGTGAAGATGGTTGAGAAAGGCAATTTGTAGACGAACTGAATATCCTTTTGGTGTTTTCTTGTGCATACTGTGATCTATGACTGAAAAGGCACATGGAAAGCTGATTTAATTGATTTCATGAATAACCGGAACGAGATAAAAAACACAACATGTTGGCTGTCTCCAATCCTTTCCCAAAGTGACGATGGTTGAAAAAGGCAATTTGTAGACGAACTGAATATTCTTTTGGTGTTTTCTTGTGCATACTGTGATCTTTAACTGAAAAGGCACATGGAAAGCTGATTCAATTGATTTCATGAATAACGCGAACGAGATAAAAAACACAACTTGTTGGCTGTCTCCAATCCTTTCCCAAAGTGAAGATGGTTGAAAAAGGCAATTTGTAGACGAACTGAATATTCTTTTGGTGTTTTCTTGTGCATACTGTGATCTTTAACTGAAAAGGCACATGGAAAGCTGATTCAATTGATTTCATGAATAACGCGAACGAGATAAAAAACACAACTTGTTGGCTGTCTCCAATCCTTTCCCAAAGTGAAGATGGTTGAGAAAGGCAATTTGTAGACGAACTGAATATCCTTTTGGTGTTTTCTTGTGCATACTGTGATCTATGACTGAAAAGGCACATGGAAAGCTGATTTAATTGATTTCATGAATAACCGGAACGAGATAAAAAACACAACATGTTGGCTGTCTCCAATCCTTTCCCAAAGTGAAGATGGTTGAAAAAGGCAATTTGTAGACGAACTGAATATCCTTTTGGTGTTTTCTTGTGCATACTGTGATCTTTAACTGAAAAGGCACATGGAAAGCTGATTCAATTGATTTCATGAATAACGCGAACGAGATAAAAAACACAACATGTTGGCTGTCTCCAATCCTTTCCCAAAGTGACGATGGTTGAAAAAGGCAATTTGTAGACGAACTGAATATCCTTTTGGTGTTTTCTTGTGCATACTGTGATCTATGACTGAAAAGGCACATGGAAAGCTGATTTAATTGATTTCATGAATAACCGGAACGAGATAAAAAACACAACATGTTGGCTGTCTCCAATCCTTTCCCAAAGTGACGATGGTTGAAAAAGGCAATTTGTAGACGAACTGAATATTCTTTTGGTGTTTTCTTGTGCATACTGTGATCTATGACTGAAAAGGCACATGGAAAGCTGATTTAATTGATTTCATGAATAACCGGAACGAGATAAAAAACACAACATGTTGGCTGTCTCCAATCCTTTCCCAAAGCGACGATGGTTGGAAAAGGCAATTTGTAGACGAACTGAATATCCTTTTGGTGTTTTCTTGTGCATACTGTGATCTATGACTGAAAAGGCACATGGAAAGCTGATTCAATTGATTTCATGAATAACCGGAACGAGATAAAAAACACAACATGTTGGCTGTCTCCAATCCTTTCCCAAAGTGACGATGGTTGAAAAAGGCAATTTGTAGACGAACTGAATATCCTTTTGGTGTTTTCTTGTGCATACTGTGATCTATGACTGAAAAGGCACATGGAAAGCTGATTCAATTGATTTCATGAATAACCGGAACGAGATAAAAAACACAACATGTTGGCTGTCTCCAATCCTTTCCCAAAGTGACGATGGTTGAAAAAGGCAATTTGTAGACGAACTGAATATTCTTTTGGTGTTTTCTTGTGCATACTGTGATCTATGACTGAAAAGGCACATGGAAAGCTGATTTAATTGATTTCATGAATAACGCGAACGAGATAAAAAACACAACATGTTGGCTGTCTCCAATCCTTTCCCAAAGCGACGATGGTTGGAAAAGGCAATTTGTAGACGAACTGAATATCCTTTTGGTGTTTTCTTGTGCATACTGTGATCTATGACTGAAAAGGCACATGGAAAGCTGATTTAATTGATTTCATGAATAACCGGAACGAGATAAAAAACACAACATGTTGGCTGTCTCCAATCCTTTCCCAAAGTGACGATGGTTGAAAAAGGCAATTTGTAGACGAACTGAATATCCTTTTGGTGTTTTCTTGTGCATACTGTGATCTATGACTGAAAAGGCACATGGAAAGCTGATTTAATTGATTTCATGAATAACGCGAACGAGATAAAAAACACAACATGTTGGCTGTCTCCAATCCTTTCCCAAAGTGACGATGGTTGAAAAAGGCAATTTGTAGACGAACTGAATATCCTTTTGGTGTTTTCTTGTGCATACTGTGATCTATGACTGAAAAGGCACATGGAAAGCTGATTTAATTGATTTCATGAATAACGCGAACGAGATAAAAAACACAACATGTTGGCTGTCTCCATTCCTTTCCCAAAGTGAAGATGGTTGAAAAAGGCAATTTGTAGACGAACTGAATATCCTTTTGGTGTTTTCTTGTGCATACTGTGATCTATGACTGAAAAGGCACATGGAAAGCTGATTTAATTGATTTCATGAATAACGCGAACGAGATAAAAAACACAACATGTTGGCTGTCTCCAATCCTTTCCCAAAGTGACGATGGTTGAAAAAGGCAATTTGTAGACGAACTGAATATCCTTTTGGTGTTTTCTTGTGCATACTGTGATCTATGACTGAAAAGGCACATGGAAAGCTGATTTAATTGATTTCATGAATAACCGGAACGAGATAAAAAACACAACATGTTGGCTGTCTCCAATCCTTTCCCAAAGTGAAGATGGTTGAGAAAGGCAATTTGTAGACGAACTGAATATCCTTTTGGTGTTTTCTTGTGCATACTGTGATCTATGACTGAAAAGGCACATGGAAAGCTGATTTAATTGATTTCATGAATAACGCGAACGAGATAAAAAACACAACATGTTGGCTGTCTCCAATCCTTTCCCAAAGTGACGATGGTTGAAAAAGGCAATTTGTAGACGAACTGAATATTCTTTTGGTGTTTTCTTGTGCATACTGTGATCTTTAACTGAAAAGGCACATGGAAAGCTGATTTAATTGATTTCATGAATAACCGGAACGAGATAAAAAACACAACATGTTGGCTGTCTCCAATCCTTTCCCAAAGTGAAGATGGTTGAGAAAGGCAATTTGTAGACGAACTGAATATCCTTTTGGTGTTTTCTTGTGCATACTGTGATCTATGACTGAAAAGGCACATGGAAAGCTGATTTAATTGATTTCATGAATAACCGGAACGAGATAAAAAACACAACATGTTGGCTGTCTCCAATCCTTTCCCAAAGTGACGATGGTTGAAAAAGGCAATTTGTAGACGAACTGAATATTCTTTTGGTGTTTTCTTGTGCATACTGTGATCTTTAACTGAAAAGGCACATGGAAAGCTGATTCAATTGATTTCATGAATAACGCGAACGAGATAAAAAAACACAACATGTTGGCTGTCTCCAATCCTTTCCCAAAGCGACGATGGTTGAAAAAGGCAATTTGTAGACGAACTGAATATTCTTTTGGTGTTTTCTTGTGCATACTGTGATCTTTAACTGAAAAGGCACATGGAAAGCTGATTCAATTGATTTCATGAATAACGCGAACGAGATAAAAAACACAACATGTTGGCTGTCTCCAATCCTTTCCCAAAGTAACGATGGTTGAAAAAGGCAATTTGTAGACGAACTGAATATTCTTTTGGTGTTTTCTTGTGCATACTGTGATCTATGACTGAAAAGGCACATGGAAAGCTGATTTAATTGATTTCATGAATAACCGGAACGAGATAAAAAACACAACATGTTGGCTGTCTCCAATCCTTTCCCAAAGTGACGATGGTTGAAAAAGGCAATTTGTAGACGAACTGAATATCCTTTTGGTGTTTTCTTGTGCATACTGTGATCTATGACTGAAAAGGCACATGGAAAGCTGATTTAATTGATTTCATGAATAACCGGAACGAGATAAAAAACACAACATGTTGGCTGTCTCCAATCCTTTCCCAAAGCGACGATGGTTGAAAAAGGCAATTTGTAGACAAACTGAATATCCTTTTGGTGTTTTCTTGTGCATACTGTGATCTATGACTGAAAAGGCACATGGAAAGCTGATTTAATTGATTTCATGAATAACGGGAACGAGATAAAAAACACAACATGTTGGCTGTCTCCAATCCTTTCCCAAAGTGACGATGGTTGAAAAAGGCAATTTGTAGACGAACTGAATATCCTTTTGGTGTTTTCTTGTGCATACTGTGTTCTATGACTGAAAAGGCACATGGAAAGCTGATTTAATTGATTTCATGAATAACCGGAACGAGATAAAAAACACAACATGTTGGCTGTCTCCAATCCTTTCCCAAAGTGACGATGGTTGAAAAAGGCAATTTGTAGACGAACTGAATATCCTTTTGGTGTTTTCTTGTGCATACTGTGATCTATGACTGAAAAGGCACATGGAAAGCTGATTTAATTGATTTCATGAATAACGGGAACGAGATAAAAAACACAACATGTTGGCTGTCTCCAATCCTTTCCCAAAGTGACGATGGTTGAAAAAGGCAATTTGTAGACGAACTGAATATCCTTTTGGTGTTTTCTTGTGCATACGGTCACTTCCCTTGTCAGACGACACTTTCTTCTATCAGATGCGCGTTGTTACTCATCGCAATGAAAGGACACGGGTGAGCGAGAACATGAGATACCAGCAGTAGATTCGGAGGAGAAGTGCAGCTGACCACTAAGCTCACGCGTCACAATTCAACTGACTTATCTCTTGCGCTCTCTTCTTTTCACTACTATCAGAAGTGTATGATAAGGACTCTGCGGAGTGCAGGTAGTACCTAGACAATAAAGTCATCAGGAGAGCCCACTTGCTGACTAAGCCCATGTGAAATGCGCTGGAAACGCATAAATGCCACAGTTCGAAACCGAACTATACTGAATATAACGCGTGCAATTTTCCTCGTGGTCATGTCATCGTCCGCCCGAAAAATGCAATAAATCGAGCTGAAAGTCTCATTTCAATAGCACAAAATAACGTATTGATAGGCTGTTGTGGAGCGAACATGGACTGAGCGAAATGGGGAACGGCTGGTGGCGACACAGACATCGTTCTGAGCTTTCTCGGCTGCGGAGAGGACTCTTTGGAACATCCTTCCTCGGACGCGGAGTCATCTCTCAAGATGGATCCTCTCTTGCGGCTCGACTCTTCACGGAACTGCTTCGCAAACGGGTTGAACTCGGTCTTGAGCTTGCTGACTGCTTTGTTCTGGAATGGGTGACAGGTGAGATGGGAACAAGGATACGAAAGGAGTTTAAGAACAGAGGAACACGTGCTGATGCGGACGTTCATGCGGTTAAAGTTATCTGCAAATCATCTAGGTTTCTTCACTTACTCGGAAAACCTGGGGAAGTCTTTATGCGGAGTTGGGAAGTCTTCATGCGAACTTGGGAAGTCTACCTGCAGACACGCCGGTAGACTTCCAAAGTCCGCAGTAACTCTATCAAAGTCCGCAGTAACTCTTCCAAAGTCCGCAGTAACTCTTCCAAAGTCCGCAGTAACTCTACCAAAGTCCGCAGTAACTCTTCCAAAGTCCGCAGTAACTCTTCCAAAGTCCGCAGTAACTCTTCCAAAGTCCGCAGTAACTCTACCAAAGTCCGCAGTAACTCTTCCAAAGTCCGCAGTAACTCTTCCAAAGTCCGCAGTAACTCTTCCAAAGTCCGCAGTAACTCTTCCAAAGTCCGCAGTAACTCTTCCAAAGTCCGCAGTAACTCTTCCAAAGTCCGCAGTAACTCTTCCAAAGTCCGCAGTAACTCTTCCAAAGTCCGCAGTAACTCTTCCAAAGTCCGCAGTAACTCTTCCAAAGTCCGCAGTAACTCTTCCAAAGTCCGCAGTAACTCTTCCAAAGTCCGCAGTAACTCTTCCAAAGTCCGCAGTAACTCTTCCAAAGTCCGCAGTAACTCTTCCAAAGTCCGCAGTAACTCTTCCAAAGTCCGCAGTAACTCTTCCAAAGTCCGCAGTAACTCTTCCAAAGTCCGCAGTAACTCTTCCAAAGTCCGCAGTAACTCTTCCAAAGTCCGCAGTAACTCTTCCAAAGTCCGCAGTAACTCTACCAAAGTCCGCAGTAACTCTACCCAACTCCACAGTAACTCTACCCAACTCGACAGTAACTCTACCCAACTCGACAGTAACTCTACCAAAGTATGGAAAAAACATTCATTTATTAAATGTGTGAGAGTAAAAAGCAAAAACAAAGAGTTTTTCCAACTCAGAAGCCACCTTCTCCACTGAGTTTCTAAGTGTTTCATTGGGAAGGTTGGACTCATGTGAGCACCGGCTGGATTTCGCACGCGCATGCATACCATGGTAGACTGATTATCAGTGCAATTGTCAACGATGAGTTGGCTCGTCTCTTGATGAAAACCAGAAAAATTGAGAGCATCTGAAACAGCCGGTGTTTCGTACAGAGTAGTACTGCAAACCAAACGTTGAATATTCGGATGAAAAATGTACTCACCGTTTTTGCCTTTCCGCGGGGATAAAAGAGATAGCTTTCGGAATTTCCGAGACAAAAACGACACGAGGACTATTTCGTATCAAAGTGTCCCATGCTAAAAATCCCGGATTTCCATTGGCAGAGGCAGGCGGCAGAGCATGTCGACTGGGGAATAGTGTTCTCACTCGCCGCTGCGTTGCAGCCATCAACGGTTGGTCGAGTGGGTAGTGGGGTTGACTGGTAGTGGGAAGGTCATGAGCTCGATTCGCTCTATCGACATTTTTCTTTTGCCAACTCTTCCATCGACGCTCGAACCATTGTCTTCGACTTGAAATTTTTCCAAGTTTTTAAAAAAGATTTTCGAACGTTTTCGGCTCAAAAACATCTTCGTTGCAATAATTTTGTGAAAACTGTAATTACTAGTTACAAAAATTTCAAGTAGAAGATAATGGTTTGAACGGCTTTGGAAGAGTCGGCAAAAGAAACATGTCGATAGAGGGTATCGAGCCCATGACCTTCCCACTACCAGACAACCCCACTACCCACTCGACCAACCGTTGATGGCTGCAACGCTGCGGCGAGTGAGAACACTACTCCCCAGTCGACATGCTCTGCCGCCTGCCGCTGCCAATGGAAATCCGGGATTTTTAGCATGGGAAACTTTGACACGAAATATCTCAAAAACTAGAAGTTTGTGCAGGTAGCCACTATGAGGGATCGATAACCACTAAGCGAAAGTATACCCTTGCAAATTTATAGAAAATCCCAGATCTTTGTGTAAAAATACTTCCCTTGTAAGTCCCTCTTTTTTTTCCAAATCCCTCTTTTTTTCTAAATCCCTCTTTTTTTTCTAAATCCCTCTTTTAGCGGGTAGAGCCGGAAAACCTACGCCAAAAGGAATCTGCCAAGAAACCCTCCCACGATGAAGACCCGAATCGCTGATGATGTAAACATGAACTCGATGGCGAAAAAAGACGCGCAACAACTCTCCCACAGTCCATGGCTATCAGCTGACGCGCTGGGTCTCCTCCAAACAGTATTCAACCCTGGTGGAACAACGACTGACAATTCTTGACACCGTTGCATCAACAACAACAACAACGACAACACAATCTCATAGGTCACCTCGGATGCGGAAGAAGATGTCAAACCGAAGTTGGTTGTTGCGGGAGCCGAAACCTTAAAAGAAGAGCAGATGGATCTGGAAGAAGCTGTCGAAGTCAAAACCCAATATCCGGAAGACCAACCAGAAGCAGCTGACTCGGTTACAATTCCACTAGAGTCGGAGCTCAAGCCGATTGTCCAAGCTCCAGGAAGCGTCGCTCTGGAGGAACACCAACCGGGGCAGCAGTCTGGGCCGCATTCGGAACAACAGGAATACGAAACTCTTGTGGCAGCTGACCTGACGTAAGTCATCAACAATATGTAATCATTTCTTCGAATGGGTTCCGATGACTCTGGGGTTACCATATGATTACTGTAGCAATAGTAATCCTTTTTTATCTTTTTGATTTCTTCATCAAAGCCGTGTGCCTTAATTATTTCCCTCCAATCCGTGTATTGAATCATCTGGAGAGAGCTGTTATTCTCTGTTCTATCAGAACCTTTGTTTGTCTGTTGCCTTGTTGCTGTTTTCCGTTACGTTGGGGAACCAATAAGGTGCACGCAACGCGAACGCATCGCACCTAATTCACTGTCGCAATCGATTTTCTCTGCGTCTCCCTCCCCCCGCACACTCTCTCACCCTCTCCCCCTGCCACCCTGGACACCCCCGGGACACGTCATTGTTGCGCTCATTTCATTTCGCCTATCTCTGTTTGAACGCAGCCCTCTTAGGTGAATAAGAAATGGGGAGGAGGGTGATACAGTGATACATAGTAATCTGGCGAAGGTCCTCGAAAACTTTTCCTGTCTCATCCCTCCCACTCATTAGCTCTCCGCACCGTTTCTCATTCCGTTTGGCATCATTTCCTTTTTCCCTTTTCATCTTTCTCAATTGTGTGTTCCAATAGACTTGATTGCTTCCAGATGGGGTTGCCATCGGAAAAAGCACGTCAACGTCTAGTATGGGTGAGTTCTCCACTTCAATTTCACATTGTTAAAGATGTTTGTCTTCAGGGGTTTTTCAAGAACCATGCGGATAGCTACACGCGACTGTTAGCTATGTTGGAAAGCGGAGAAACGCCGCGAATTGAAGTTTTCGAACGAATGGGAGAAGTTATTGAAAAGAAGGGTGCGTATCTGAGGAAAGTGTTCACGACAATGCGGAACATGAGACACAACGGGATAGCAATCAATCCAGTGAGTCTTTGAACCGAATCTTTGAAAAGTGAACATTTTCAGCCTGAGAACCGGAATCCGAAAGTGAAAATCACAACATCCAAACAAGAGCGAAAGTACCGAGCTTATCTGAAAGTTAGTTTCTGTATAGTTCCGTCACATGCATCTCCCCGATTTGCAGAGTTTCCAACGTAACCACCCTTCAATTTGGCACAAACTGAAGGCGATTCTTGGGAAGGGAGAAAGCATAACGGACGCGAGGAAAGAAGAGATATTAAGGACTGATGAGAAGATCAGCCAAGCAACCTTGGCTACGACTATCAATCTGATGCGACGATTTTACGGTGGTGATGGGGATTGGGAGGACGACGATGTCGAAGAGGAGATGGATGGAGATGAAAGAGGAGATGGAGATGCCTATGACATGGACGGCCACGAATTGGAGGACCCGAGCCAACCATCGACTAGTGGATGTATCGGAAATTCGGAGAGAAGAAATCGTCGAGGCGTCGTTGCCAACTCTGGAGTGTCACGCAGACCTGCAGAAAAGTTATCGGTGAGTTCTTGTGAAACTCACTCATGATTATCAATTTCATTGTTTCAGGTTTCCGATCATCCGTCTGAATGTAGAAGAAACTCGTCCAGAACCATCTCAACGAAGAGACAACATCCATCGGAGTCTCCCGATGCGCTAAAAGCCAAACGGTGCCTTACGGATCAGGAAAATGTTGACTTTTCCGTCCAGGCAAAACCTCGAGAGCTCCGTGAACCGGCTACGTCTCCGTCTCCACCTCCAGAACATCGGAACCCGCGAGACGATGGAGGATCGATGTTGGGCTCCCGCCATGAACCGGGTGTCGCGAAGCCGGATCTAGAAGTGCTGACAGTAGAAAATGCAGAAATGCAAGAAACCACTGAACATGTGCTTCAGGGTGGAACGGTGGAGCAGTTGCATCCGCAAGATGTGACACCGGAAGACAAACCAGATGCAGAGCCAGAAACACCGAAAATCCCAGACAACACGATCTCATCGTTCATCTCGGATGTAGCGTACGCTGTCGCGCCGGAGTTGATTGTTCAAGGAGCTGAAGTCTTCGAAGGGAAGATAGATCTGGGAACGGGAGAGTCTATGCCCCAACTGACCGATAAGTCGGCAGCCGTTGTCCTGGAACATTATCAGGAAACACAAGATCCGCAACATGAGGTACTGGAACACCGACCGAAAGCCCAGCCTCTCCCTCCATCGGAGCGTCGAAAGGGTTCAGCGCAGATAGGAGTCGATGCGGTGAGCATCGTGGAATCCTGGCCTAATATCTCATATTCAATGTTTCAGAATCCGGATGATTCTCTTGAATCCCCAAGACACCCTTCCAGCACCTTCTCGGTAGAGAGACACCATCCAACGGGCTCTTTGGATGCTCCAGCAGCCAAACAGATACAACGAGAGCGTGAGGATATGGATTCCACTGGCCAGACAGGATCCAGAGTGCTCGCTGAGACGGCAGAATGCCTGACTTCCTCCAAAGAAGAGGACCACGCTGAGGAAGAGGATGATGTATGCCTCGGCTCAATTTACATTGACATTGTGAGTTTTGATTATTAGTTGTTATCAGCTATCGCACCTTTTTTCAGGACAATACTCTCGAAATCATTTACAACTCGCTCTGTCAGCTGAAAGACGAGGATGTTACCGAGATTGGGAGATCACTTGCAGTTGATCTGAAGGAGATGAAAAGTTCGCTCCAACAGAGCACTGTCCCGCAGACGAGCTCTCGGAATAAGCAATACCTTAAACCTTTTTATACTATTGATGACATTGTGAGTTTTTGAGTTTCAAGTTGACCGAACTGATATTTTTCCAGAAAAGCTACTTCAAAACCCTCGCAAGTTATCTAAACGAATTGCCAGTGGAGGATAGGGATGGGATGAGCAATGAGCTGAAGTTGGACTTGTGCAAAATCCAAATGAATCTGAACAGTTGGAGTGAAAAAGGAGACGCGGAGTTGGTTGTTCCTGGAGTCGAAGCCATAAAGGAAGAGCAGATGGATCTGGAAGAAGCTGTCCAAGTAAAAACCGAATATCCTGAAGATTCGATGGAGCAGCAGCAGCAGCAGCAGCAAATACCTGCTATTTCGCCAGAACAACAAATAAAGCAAGAGCCGGAAGAAGATCCATTGGCGGATTCCGATTGCTAAGGGAGATATAAAAGTGTGAGATCGTATTGTATTATATTCATTTGATCTGTTGATCTCAATAAAGTTATTTGGTTCTGTATTTAACATCTCTGTTATCTACTTTGATTACCTTACCAACCCGTTGATATCACACGGTTTTTTACTTTTCTCTCTTATCATTTCTAATCAATCCGCCCAGATTTCTCTTCAGATCCACGTATTCTTCAATTCTTGCTCCTCTTCATCTCACCATTGCACTTTTAACTGTAAGTCATCAACAATATGTAATCCTTTTTCCGAATGGGCTCCGATGGCTCTGGGGTTACCATATGATTACTGTAGCAATAGTAATCCCGTTTTATTTTTTGATTTATTCATCAAAACCGTGTGCCTTAATTACTTCCCTCCAATCCGCCCATTCAATCATCCGGAGAGATGTTACTTACTGTTCTATCGGAACCTTCTTTGTTTGTTGACTTGTCGCTGTTTTCTGACGAGGTACATTGGTACATTGTTTTTTTCTTTTCAAATCCAAAATATCTGCCCTACCGTCAAAGTTAGGGGTGAGGCTATAATTATGACGAGCAGTGTATACAAGCTGCTGGGATGGAAATTCATCCGCACGTAACGGGATTAATATGAAAAGATCGGCTTTCGCAGAAATTGACATCTCAACTGTTCGAAATGTTCATGAATCTCTCACAACCGGTGAGTATAATTGTTCAGTTAAGAAGCCCTTAACTATGCAAGTTTTCAGGTGGAAAACAAGGGAAACACTTCAAAATTGGCGACGAACAAATTGAGAGCTACACAATGAGATTGGAAGTGTGTTTCCGTCCTCCTGCCAACAGCTCTAACTCGTTTTTTTTCAGATTTTCGAAGCGAATCATGAAGAACGATGGACGTGGTTGGAAGGACTCATGAGAAACGGTCGGCAACTGTGCAAATCGGATGTCGACAAGATTGAAAGGAAATACAATATGAATATAGACCCTTTTTTTAAAAGATACTTCGCGAAGAAGTAAATAAGAAAAAGAAGCGTGTGGGTGTGGTGATACATGAGTAAACTGATGCTGCCAGATCTAGGGTTTGTCGGCTTCCGTGGCAGCGCGTTGTCTCCATCTGTGCCAGACGTCATCGGAAGAGGGCCCTCGAATCATTGTCCTCGGAGATTTTTCCATTGGTTCATGCGTCCATAGTCCATTTGGTAGAAGATGGTCCTTTCGCGTATGTGAATGGGCAACGCCGACGTGGCTTTAAAAAGATATCATGAGTCGCCGGCAATAACATTTGAGAGCAAAACAAGAACTGAATGTGTCTTTTGGTGTTTTCTTGTGGTCAACGTGATTCATGACTGAAATGACACATGCGAATCACTTTAAAATGATATTATGAGTCACGGGAATGACCCTTGAAAACAAAACGAGTTGTCTCTCACCAACTCCTTTTCAATGTGACGATGATTGGAGCTGGCAATTTTCAGACGAACGGAACCTCTTTTCGGTATTTTCTTGTGGTCAGCATGATTCATGACTGAAATAGCACATGCAAAACACTTTAAAATGAATCACGGGAATGACATGAAAGTTGTCTGTCACCAACTTCTTTTCAATGTGACGTTGGTTAAAAATGGCATTTTTCACACGAACTGAACATTTTTTCGGCCCTATTGAAATAGAAAAACAAAATTTTTCTGTCATCTGATGGGTAAAAATATAATGACTTCATTTTAGTCGTGTTGAGTTGTGGCGCTGGCTGTCCCCGGCAGATGTCGTTTTTGTCCAGTCCCCATTCAATTCCTCACTTGAAAGCCAAAAATAGTGAAGTCCGGAGGTAATGAAAACATTCCTTGGAGTATCTGGAAACCAATAGTCAGTGAATATCGATAATTGTTACTAACTCACCACAAATGACGTTTTTGTTGTCCATGATGAATGAAGATGTAGTGAAACCACAACACCAGTATCAGTTGCGCGATAAAATTTTAGAAAATCTTGAATTCAAGTGAAGTGTTTACTATCGGATGCCATCGAAAGCGCCTCGCAATCGAGGAGAGCTTTACCGGAGAATCCATATATCTCCAGATTGATAAGAGATATCAAAAAATTGTCAACAGCAAACTTGTAGTTCTATTTATGGTTTACAAGTTTACTGTTGACAATTTTTCGATATCTTTCACCAATCTCGAGATATAATCATTCTCCGGCAGAACATTCCTCGGTTGCGGGGCCATTTCGATGGCATCCGATAGTGCAAACTAAGGAACACCCTAATAGATTCCTGGGATAAGTAACTATGAACCGAGAGAAGAAGAACATTTTTGATCGACCAGAGAATGTTCTCTTTCCAACGGAACACTGCACGGAGTCATCACGGAAGCCAAGCGAGACTTTGAGCGGAGCTGTTTGTATATGTCCTTCCAGTGTTTCCTCTAGAATGACATGGACCATAACAGCTTGAGATGGTCTAGGAACTTCCCGTTGATACTTTATTCGAAATCGCCGTTCTTTGTTTTCCTAGAAATGTGTCTCTCCGCATTTTGAGTCATCACCCACATTGCAAGATTGTTTCGAAATAGAGGTGTGTTGGCCGTTCCATGTGTCCCCAACGTTTCGCTGTCTTGCCGGATAGACCACCCTCCAAACTTTCTCAATCTCTCGCCGAGGGGCGGAGTCACGCAACCAACGGAAAAAGGCGGGGCGTGCGCGTCGCGACCCAGTATATATACCCCACGGGAATGGGAAATCAAGCACTCTAGCCCCCATCTAGACTCCGCTCTCCATCAAACATGGAACATGTACAACAACGACTTGTCTGCGCTCGTTATCGACAATGGATCCGGAATGTGCAAGGTACGTTTCCGATCTCATAGTATAAGAAAAGGGTTAACTATGATCTCCGATGGGTTCAAAACGGGAACGGCGAAAATAGGCCCAGTGAAAACTTGAGAAGATATTCGCGTTTACCTCAGCGGTCCAGTCGTTATTTGGCCTCGGTGATTCATCACGAGAGAGAAAGAGAGAGAGAGAGAGAGAGAGAGAGAGAGAGAGAGAGAGAGAGAGAGAGGGAGAGAGAGAGAGAGAGAGAGAGAGAGAGAGAGAGAGAGAGAGAGAGAGAGAGAGAGAGAGAGAGAGAGAGAGGGAGAGAGAGAGGGGGAGAGAGAGAGAGACTCACTACGCTCTGCCGAATCTCGGTCGAAATCTTTCCGCAGTCAACGAGTAGTACAGCACGAAACAGTTTGCAGGCCGGATTCGCCGGAGACAATGCGCCACGCGCCGTCTTCCCGTCTATCGTCGGGCGCATTGTCGGAAGCCCAGGTCATCACCTCATTAGCATAGTTGGAATGGGACAAAGGGACTCGTATGTGGGAGACGAGGCCCAGTCCAAGAGAGATCCTCACTCTCAACTTTTCCTTCTTTTTTCGCCTTGACATTGTCCAAACATATCTCAAAACTGAGTGTTTGGAAACAATCTTGCTGCTAATTTTTGAAAAACTTGAATTTACATATTGAACTGTTATTTTTTTAACGTTTTGTTAGCGCCAAAATGTGTCTAAGGGTTGGTAGAAACTTCTCCTGACCACGTGGCCATGTCAGTGTGGCAATATCTCCAATCGGTTACTGAAATGGATGTTTTCCGGAAATTCCCATCCCCTTATTCACCCCTCACACTCACAACTCGCAGAGGAGGAGAATGGTGACGGATAGGGGTCAATATCCTTTCCCATTTCGAATAACGACCTCCATGAAACCCTCTCACCAATCTCTGTTGACTGAGTGATCTCCGGGGAAGGGCGACATCAAAGGATGCCGACAATGAGTCATCAATGACTCATCCCTACCCATGGCGCCCTAGTGATGAGTCATAATTTCAATTACCTCATTTATTTTGATCACCCCAAATACGGTATTCATAATTAAAACAATGACTCAGCACGAGAGCCCCAGGGCCAGTGATTACTCTTTGCTTACTTAATGGCGGCGGCATCATCTCATGTTCTTCTACGCACCCACACTTCTCCTTTCCCTTTGTTTTTCTTTTACTCTCCCTCTCTGTTTGCCTTCCACCTTGTTTTGCTCTGTTTCCACTTCTTCTCTTCTCAATTTTCCTAAGACTTTTCTCCATTTTCGAAAAATTACAGATATCAAACTCGTGGTCAATGCAACCATCTTCCCGGCCGACAATGTACTTGGGGTAAGCAACATTGTTATCACCTCAAAACTTAATCAAATCTTTCAGCAATCAGTCAAATGGGAACGTTCCGAATACTTCGACTACCCTGCAGAACGGGATCTTCGATAATCCAATCGACAATGGAGTCACCGCTCATGATCCGTCAGCGATGCGTCCTTTGGTTCTAGACGCCTCGCCCGGGAAACGCACTCTCTCGCCGTTGCAAAGCGAGGGATTTGCCTTTCTCCGGAACATCTACAAAAATTATAAAACTTGGACCCCAGACGTCATCAAGTCGCTTGCCGGGAAAACTGGTTTGACCGAGTGTCAAGTGAGTGGGAGAGCTTTAAAAATGATAATTCTCGAGAGAGCTTTTCCAGGTGCACCAGTGGTTCACGGCTCAACAGAAAGTGACAGAGAGAAAAACGTTGAGCCGACTGAAGACTTATCGAGAGAACCAGATGCGTCGTGCTCTGCCGCCACCTGCTTCCGTGGCAGCGAGCTCATCGAGCAGTGGTCTGAAGCAACCGGAAAATGGAGGTCGGCTGAAACGCCAAAACTACAGAGTCATGGCTCGGGATGCTGTCCGGAAATTGTATGACAGCGAGGGACGACAGGCGCTGGTTGATGACCTGGGCAATCGTGGCTATACGGTGAGTTCATCGGTTGAAAAGCCAACTCCATATCAGGAACTCTTTCGGACGACTATCATTTCTACATGTCCCAAATTATTGATATACCTAATTGTAAGTAATCGAGGAATTTTCCAGGTAGAGAGATTTCTCAAGACGGAGAAGGATGGGGATAGAAAACAAGGATAGCAACACTAATAATTGACCATGTAGCTTTTTTCGTTTTCTATTATTAATTATAATGAATTCGTGTCGTCATTTTGATACTCCTAGCCTACTTTTCAGGCAGGCGGAGACGTTGGTCATCTTCTTCATTTTCTCGAAACTTTGCTATCTGCTTGTCCAGCCTCATGTCTATTGATTCAAAGACGCCGAAAGTCCTGACAGTCGTCACCGAATGTTTACCGCAAGACGCTGCGCGGACGTCTTCCGTAAGCTCTCTCTCTCTCACTCTGCGTCTCACGAATTCTTCTTAACGCACAACGCTCAGCATTTTTTTAAATGGTAACCTCTTCAATGCTCACATTCGGCCGTTCATTGAGTTCAGTAGCCTTGTTTACCACCCTCCTCCTCAATCACCAAAAAACTTGAGGCTCCCTTGCGCTTCTTCACCATACTGACGCCCTGTGAGTCCAGTTTGATGACAAACAATCAGAACACCGTAATTGTCCAAGTTAGGCTTCCTGTTGTAATACTCTTTGCGGATGTTGTAATGGGCAATGAAGCATGTGCGAATGGGTTTAGCTCTTGTGTTTTTCGCTACTTTCATGGATCGTTCAGTCCTGAACCAACGTTGCACCTGAAACCTCTCCAATCGTTCAACCTGTACAATCCCACTCACCTTTGGAACAGTGAGGCTTGTTTGCTGAACGAGCATCTCTACAGGGTGGCTGATAATTATACAACGTTTTGACACAGCTGGTATTTTTTTAAAAGAACTTCTAATTTCAAACTAACTTCACTAACCGATGTAAAAGGGTCATAAATTTTAGTTCGCAAGAGATTTTGAAGATTGGACCCCCTGTCTTAGCCATAGACCATCAGAAGTGTCTTTCCAAAAAAGCCGCTGCGCCGCAGGCAACTGTCGTACATTTTGCTTGAGTTGAGCCGAATTTTTGCTTTTAGTACTTCGAAAATTGTTGGTAAACATTTCGAGATGTTGTACTTGATTACTCTTTTTCACTAAAGTAAGTAGGATTCTGATGTGTCCAGAAAACCGGTCGGAAATCCTGACTGCAAAATCGAGCAAAATTGGCCGAAAATCGGGATTTATCGAATTTCTAAAAATTATCAGTGTTAGAGTTATTCCGCGTTAGCCATTCAACGACTAAACATACCAGGATTAAAAAAAATCATCCAAAGCAAAGTCTGGACACTTGCTCGAGTCATATCCCTCGTTTGAGCCAAAAAACCCATTGAGCTCTATCGACTGCTCCTAAAGCTCCAAAATCGCACAAAAATGAAACATTTCAACGCAGAAACGTTCTAAAGACTCTCTGTTATCGTTTTACAACATCCTTAATTGAATGAGGTTGTGGGAAAAAATTCAAATTTGAAAATCAAGCTATCAAACAGATCCATGTCTGACTAGCGGCGCACCCTTGGCGCGCAAACCGAAATTTCTTGATTTTAATAAAATTGTGACTTTGTGCGATTTCTATTGGACTTCTTGGCACCAAATATTGGTTCTACAATGTTTCAAGTTCACTTTCACAAACTTTTGAAAAGAAATCAACCTGAAAACCAGACAAGAACTAGCTTATACCGTTGTTTGGGATATCTCTGGGTTTGATGACTTTATGGGCTCTTACAGTACACAGCTGACTTATTGGTCTTTGTTTTTGATTTTTCATCATTCTAGGACACTTTTAAAACGTTTCTAGCAATATTCGAACGGTCGAAAAATACATTTCTCTGGTGTTTTATGCAGAGAGCTCCAGCTGCGAAAACCCCAATTATGGGTCACGGTGATGAAACACTTTCAAAATTCTAGAAATCGGGTAGATATGGGCAGTTTCTGTTATGAATATGTTATTTAGCTTCCGTACATCCCAATACAATCAACACAATTCAATAATATTGTCTTGCATCGTGCCAGCATGCTCGGAAAAAAACGTTGTATACTTATCAGCCACCCTGTAGTTTCTCGCGATTCAAATACTGACCCTTCGCATAGTGGCTTCGAAGAATGACGATTGCCATGACGTCTAGATGTTATCGGCGTGACTGTCGCTAAAATCGCAGGTGGAGATGCGGAGCGGTTTGATGACGTTTCCATCTCATATGTATCATGATGGCCAGTGAGGTAGTTGTGACCTTTTCTCTGAGGCTGTAATGGATCTCACCTCATCTCAGCAACTGGTCCCGATGTCACTGATGAGCTGTGTGATTGGCCAGAAGAAAGATAATACCGTGGCTCATATCCATAGATAAATGTTCGATGATCGGGTTGCGGAGGATCAATAAGAATCTCCTGATTCGGAGCAGGTGACGGTTTGAAAGACAATATTGTGTCAATGGACGTGAGCATCGAGGAGTCGAGAATGTGGGTGAAAGTGAGATGATGTCAACGGCCGATGATGTTTTTTTTTCGTAATATCGCTTCATTTAAAAACAAACATTATACATGAAAAGAGTAGCAAAAGAAGGGGGTAAGACGACGTAAATAAAATGATTATAAAGGAAACATAAAATGACTATTGACACCATCACTACATAGTGTCGTGTCAAGTGGGGGAGGGGGAAGCGAGGGGGAGACTGCGGAGACGTGAGGCGAAGGCGGGGCTAGAGAGTCTAATAGGGAAGAAGCGGGCGACCCGATTCCAAAGGGGTAGGGACCAATACGTACGTGTAAGTAAGGGAAGCGGGGTGAGCGTGCGGGTCTGACGAAACATGCCCAGGAGGGCAAGTGAGAATCAAGGGAGATAATGGAGTGATACATCATAATAATAGAAAGTAGGCGACGGTGGGTGAGGGAAAGTTGGTCGAAGAAGTATAAACGATCTTCGTAGGAGGAGAAGGACACGTTGCAACGCTGGGCTATAGCTCGGGTAATGCGTTAGGAGGTAGTTCGCATATCCAGAGTCACCCAGAAACGGTTCGTGGTTCCCTTCTAATCTCGATAGGACTCATTCGAAAGGTGAGGCCACCGGTCACATTTTATAACATTAAAACTGAGAACTTGGGAGCATCATTAGATATTTGGTGAAATTTCGTTAAGGAAAAGAGCTTTTTCACCCGATCTGCTTCACGTCTGTGTCTCTATAACCGACACCGTCTTTCAGAATTCCCGCAAAACCAACGAAAGAGTTTACATGCAACTACTAATTTATTGAAAAATTCTAATATAATCATAATTGAACAAGCAAACTAATTAAGTATTTGTGGGGTCGCTCCTATCATCACTTCTGATTCTTCGTTATTTTTCCGAATTTTTTCTGCGGACTTGAGCTGACCACTTTCATGTTCTTTCTTCGAGTCGATTTTTGCTTTGTCAAACACACCCGGTGTTCTGAAATTAAATCATATGTCTCGAGAATGGTAACAGAGAGCAAAAAAGTGTCAACAGCATTATTATAGTACTAGTTATGTTCTACAAGTTCGCAGTTGAGATTTTTTTGATATCTCTTATCAATCTCGAGATACTATCATTCTCCCGCAGAACATTCCTCGGTTGCACGGTCATTTCGATGACATTCCATAGTTTTTCCATTTTTCAAACTTCGCAAACCGAAATGGCTCACAAACAGAAGGGGACGCTGCAAGAGAATCCATATGTCTCGAGAATGGTAACAGAGAGCAAAAAAGTGTCAACAGCATTGTTATAGCACTAGTTATGTTCTACAAGTTCGCAGTTGAGATTGGACGACAGGCGCTGGTTGATGACCTGGACAATCGTGGTTATACGGTGAGTTCATCGGTTGAAAAGCCAACTCCATATCAAGAACTCTTTCGGACGACTATCATTTCTATTTAATCATTCTCCGGTAACGTATATCAGTGTTGAACGGTATTTTGGTTACGAGTTTTGTCCCAAGTGGAAGTTCCCTTCAAGTGACATGCTCACAATTGTCGTTCTCAATGCCGCCTCTTCCCCAAAGAGCCACGAGCCGCCGTCGACGAGCTCATCGAGATAACGAAACGGTGATTTGCGAGGATGGCACGCGGGAATCGCAGGGTGTCCCAAAAATCACTCAAAACCTTCGATTATAGTGATTTACTTCTCTTTCTTTTAGTCTAGAAACGCCATCGCCATGGAAAAACGGGAGTTTTGGCGCAACCGGAGGGTATGCTGAACGTCCCCCCTATCAACATTATCACTAAATTGCCTTTTTCAGAAGCCGTCATCGACGTCAAGCGGGAGGTATTGCGGTGGGACAAAGAGAACAGTCTCTCCGTCCTCCGCGGGTAAACCTCTTTTGACTGATCAGAGTAGGAAGAAGGATTTATTGCTCGAAATGACGTGGGGCGATACAATATAAGCTATTGAGGGAATGAGAGGAGAAATAAAGGGTTAAATGGAGATACAATATAAATCAGTTAAGAAAATAGACCATTTAGGCCAAGCGAATCTTGGCCTAAACTGGGATTGGTCGAAAATGGGTCAATTTAGATGAAATTACGTGGAATTTGGCGGAAATTTATGAGAAAAGGGGAGAGAAACGGGTAAATAAAGACTTACGAGGAAAATCGTGGAGGAACGGCGTAGAACAGCGAATATTAGAAGAAAATTAGAAGAGAAATTAAAGAATTAACGAACAATAATTTGAATTAGACGATTAAAGGCGCATAGCGCGGGTCTCGGCACGATCGCGGGGTTACTGTAGCTGCGAGAGTCCAGGCGACGAGAGTGCGGTGAGGGATGAGTGCCGCAATGGAGACGGCAGACGAAATGCGGCGCGCTCGGTGAAAGTGGGCGAAATGAATGGAATTTCGCCGCGATTTCGGGAATTTCTCAGGAATGATGATGAATCAGCGCATTCGTGATGTAATTCCACGACAGAGGGTCAGATTGTGGGCCTCTGGAGTAAGAGAAAAGTTGTGTGATACGTCTCGTAGGCAGTATCCACAACAGGAGGCGGCCGCTCTCAAAAAGCACAAGACGGCGACAAGGAAGGAACTGAAAAAGCTGCACCTCTTCAAAAAGTGAAAAGCCGCTGAATGCGACGTTTTTCCTTGATAACATACTTTTTTTGTTTTTCTTCCATTGAAAAAAAATAATGTTTCGATGAAAATTTTCAATACCTTGGTGACACGCGACGCAGTAGAACAGTGTCTATTGGTTTACAGTTTGATTTTGAAGAAAGACGGAAAAATGGAAATGGGGGATAAGGTGAACGCGATAATGATAAATTAACAACTCGGGATGATTCTTCTTCAACGTAATCTCCTCCCTGATGACAGAGGCAAACGAGACGGCGAAGATGGCGTCCTCCTCATTGTTCGGTGCCAATGGCCCAACGTTTGGGAGTGCGGCAATATGGTGGTTGGCGTGAGCCGGAGCACCGGCGACGATTGGAATAGAACTCGTTTTGGAGATGAGAAGAATTTGTAGTGACGTAGGAAATGAACAGTTGCTTTGATACACTGGAAAATATGTATACATTTTTCCGGTTCACGGTGATGAATCTGGTATGAAATTGAAGAGAAAAAAATTAGGAGTTCAGAAATATATCCTTTTCCTAAAATCAGTTTCATTCTCTTTCTGTAAATCTTCCTGAAAGCTAATGCACTAAACACGCAAAGCGCGCGAGGAAAGCGTCAGTAGAACTTGTTTGCGCACAATTTACACTTGGGGGAACCCCGGGGGGAAAGACACACCAGAGAACGCACAACACACACACACAGCGCACACACACACACAGCGCACACACACATACACAGCGCACACACAGCACTCACACACAAGACATCTGCCACACAGTCTTTGCGCCGCCACACAAGGGGGGAACACTCACTGCACACCAAGTGGGGTCACGCCACACACGTTTCTCACTATTGTGTACTCTCTCGCATCATCTGCGTCCGTCTCCGTCTCCGTCTCTCACCGCATCGCGCGCGGTCACCTATCGACCATTCATTCATTCCCCCCGTGAGTCCCCTGAATGGGTTGACTGCCCTACTCCTCCGGGAGTATCGCTTTCCCACCGAAATCCCCCCTTCCCCTTATCATAGACTCCTGATATGGACTCTACACTTCCGGTTTCTACTGAATTCAAATTGATTTCAACAAAAGGATATGGACTCTACACTTAATTCCTCCAACTGTTATTCCCAAGAGCCCTGATCTGGGCTCTATTCCGATTTCTATAAATCTCCAAAGGTTTTGTTTCGGAAACTCACACATTTCATCAATTTCCTCATTTTCAGCATCGTCTTCTCTCCATTTTCTTGAGAGATCATTGAGGATTTCGCGGAAAAATAGCGATCTCCCGATGAAAAAAGTGAGTTTTTTTTTCAAAAAATTGGAAATGTGAGCTATCTGCCTCCTCTAATATATCGCGATTGCCCGAGCCTCTCCGTTGATACTACTCGGTTCTCTAGAGACCACATAATTAATAGAACCGCAGAAGATTACCAGTCACGCTAATTTCAGAAACATTTTCTCTTGGAAAGCATACATTTTGTAGAAAGAGCCCTTTCGAAAAAATTGAGTTCCAAACAATTCCATAGAATTTGAAAACAGAAGTTTCAGTTTTAAAAAGGCGGGCAGCCGTTCACACAGTAAATTGAGCATTCACGTCATTTTGGAGTACCGTAGCATTGATAAACTGGAAAAGGATGGAGAAAGCCATTTTGCTAATTGATAGGACACGCTCCTGCATTCAATCAGCAAAGATGGCTCACCTCTATCCACTCCAGACTCACGATCCTCAGTAACTTTTGAAAACCGATTCCGAGAGCTGGAACCGATCTCAAGGTTTTGTTTCAAACGGCTATAGACAGTTGGAACATTTCTTTTTTAACTGGGAACGAGTTTAACAAAATGGGCCGAGTCCTCTAACTCTCACGCAACATGAATATACTATCAATCTCTCGAATCTTGAAACTATTTCACGTGAAATGATGAGCGGGATTCCACACGAACGGGGAAACCACGTTCACGGCGAGACCAGCAACCCCATCAGTTCACGTGGAAAATAGATATTCCAAAATTTCCGTTTTTTTTAAATATCTTATATTCAATGTTCATCCGGTATGATTCCAGATGATTCCCTTGAATCCCCAAGACACCCCGCCAGCACCTCATCGGTGAAGAGACACCATCCAACGGGCTCTTTGGATGCTCCAACAGCCAAACGGATACAACCAAAGGATATGGATTCCACTGGCCAGACAGGATCCAGAGTGCGATATTGTGAGTTTTGATTATCAGTTGTTATCAGCAATCACACCTTTTTCCAGAACGATGCCCTCGAAATCCTTCACAACTCACTCAGTCAGTTGAAAGACGAGGATGTCATTGAGATTGGAAGATCACTTGCAGTTGATCTGAAGGAAATGAAGAGATTGCTCCGAAAGAGCACTATCCCAAAGAAGAGCTCTCGGAAAAGGCAATATCTTGAACTTTCCGATAATATCAATGACATTGTGAGTTTTTGACCTTCAACCGACCTTCCCGAACTGATATGTTTTCAGAAACGCTGCGAATTGGAATAGAAGTCGAGATGCGGATGAGCAATGAGCTGAAATTGGACTTGAGCAAAATCCAAATGATTCTGGACAATCGGAGTGAAAAAGGAGATGCGGAGTTGGTTGTTCCAGGAGTCGAAGCCATAAAAGAAGAGCAGATGGATCTGGAAGAAGTATCCAGAAGAAGCGATGGAGCGGATTGTTTAATTATACTTATTTTATCTATTAACCTCTCAATAAAGTTATTTTATTATGTATTCAACATCTCTGTTATCTCTTTTGATTACCGTACAAATCCGTTGATATCACACGGTTCTTATCTTTTCTCTCACACTGATAACTGTAAGTTATCAAATATATGAAATCCTTTCTTCGAATGGGCTTCGATTTTTTTTTGTTAGATTTTTTATTTTTTCCTGGGCAATAATTCTGACGAGGTAATTTTTTTTCGTCGAAATGTTCATGTCAGTATAGAATGGTTGGAGAGCATTGCGTAGCCGGTGAATCCCCCACAACCGGTGAGTATAATTGTTTAGTTAAGGAGCCCTTATCTATGGAAGTTTTCAGGTGGAAAAACAAGGGAAACACTTCAAAATTGGCGACGAACAAATTGAAAGCTACATAATGAGATTGAAAGTGAGTTTCCGTCCTCCTGCCAACAGCTCTAACTCGTTTTTTTCAGATTTTCGAAGCGAATCATGAAGAACGATGGACGTGGTTGGAGGGACTCACGAGAAACGGCCAGCAACTGTGCAAATCGGATGTCGACAAGATTGGAAGGAAATACATTATTGTTGGAAATGGACAAAATGGACGACGTGACCGACCGCGATGGAATGGAACTACTGAACTACTGAACTGACATAAGCGTTTTCCGGTCGGAGAGCATATATAAGCTCTCGATTCCATAGTTTACTCGTTCTTCCCGCGATACAATAAAGCATTCCTCCCGCACGTCTACGACATAACATTGGCGATCAGGAAGACTGAAGAAAATGGAAACCGAATTCACGCGACCAGGGAGTTGACGGCGGTGCTCCAGGCGATGCAAGAGACCCTGGTACTGCAGATGTCGAGTATGTAGGAGTTGAGCAGAGAGAACAAGGCGCTCCAGGAGGAGTATCGAGAGCTGCAGCAAAGCCAGCAAGGCGAACCGAGGGCCACGGCTGGCGGGTCTGTCCGTCGGGGGAATCCGCACCTTCTGGCGGCGCTGAGCAAGCGGATCCTCAAGTACATGTTCACCATGGATCAGCGACTGCCGTTTGACCAATGGTACGAACGGTACCAACTGGTGTTCACGGAGGACGGAAGCGAGTTGTCGGAAAAAGAGCGAATTCGACTATTAATCGACAGCCTGGACCAAGCCGCTTACGAGCGATTCCGGGATTCCGAGCGGGGCAACGACATCTTCGGGTGCGACTTCGAGGAGACCGTGGCAAAGCTGCAACGACTCTTCATGGTCAAGCGGAGCTTGATGATCAGGAGACAAGCCGCGTGGCAAGTGAGTAGATCCTCGGGCCAGTTCAGTGAGCCAATCGAATTTGCGAATGAGATAATCGAGCTGGTGCAGGACGCCAAATTTACAGACATGACCACAGATGACTGGCACATCTACCTGTTCATCCGAGGACTGGACGCACAGGAAGACGAGAAAGTGGGGCCACTACTGATGCAGTTCGTCGAAAACCGCACTAAAGGGAATGTGGCAACGACGCTCACGGAAGTATATGAGGAATGGCTGCGCGTGCTGCAGCTGCGAAAGGACGCCGAACTACTGCGGGTGCAACCGGCTCACAAGAGTCTCAAGGTAGAGCAGGTAGACGAGTAGGCCCCGGCAGCCACCGCAGCAACCGCGTCAACGTTATGGAGATAAAAAGAGCAATAAAGTGGAGGCTCCAGATTTGCTACAGAAGCCGGATCCAGAAGATACCGTGGAGTCACCACGAAGGACTGCCAGAACGCCCCCTCCATTGGAAACGATCAAATGCTTCAACTGTGGGCGCCTCGGGCACTACGCGGTGGCGTGCAGATCCAGGCGGAACCGGCGAGTGCACGCAATGGAGTTCGAGTCAGGAGAGGAGGACACTGATGCTCATGATGGAGAGGAGCACATACGTATGGTGGAAATGGTGGAAGCGACGCACTTGGCGAAACCGGAAAACGATACGAAACGCTTTATCAACATCGTAGTCGAAGGTCGACCGGTTAAGTTCTTGTTAGACACGGGGGCGCAAGTCACGTTGATGAGTAGCGATGATTGGAAACGAATCGGGCGTCCCCGGTTTCAGAGGTCAGACGCGAGAGTGGCATGCGCAAGTGGTACAACAATGAAAATTGAGGGGCGGGCCGAAGTGAGATTCCGGCTGAAGGGCCAAGAGTACCAAGGCCAGGTGCTTGTCCGAGGCTCTGGGGGAAGCCTGGTCGGAATGGACTGGTTGAACATGAGCCTGTTGATGTTGGGAACAGTCGACTTCATGGCCGCAAATGCAGTAGATGTGGTGGCGTTATCGACTATTGGGGACCGACTGAAAACGTCATTTCCTTCAGTTTTCAGCCCGACGTTGGGAATCTGCACCAAGGAGTTGGCCGAATTCCGCACGAACCCAGATGCGCTGCCAGTGTTCAAACGACCGCGCCCGGTGCCGTATGGAGTAGCATGCCAACGTGAGTAAAGAGCTAGATCGGCTCCAGGAGCTCGGGGTGATCTCCAAGGTGACGTACGCCGAATGGGCTGCCCCTATTGTGGTCGCTAAGAAGAAAGACACGGGAAAAATCCGAGTCTGCGGTGACTTCAAAGCGTCGGGACTGAACGCGGCGCTACTCGACGAGGTACATCCGTTACCTACGGCGGAAGATATGTTCGGGAAACTACAGGGAACTGTGTTTTCGCAGGTCGATCTCAAAGATGCCTACCTACAGATTAACCTAGATGAGGAGTCAAAGAAACTTGTAGTGGTTAACACGCACATGGGTCTGTTTCGATATAACAGAATGCCGTTCGGATTGAAATCCGCACCCGCCATTTTTCAGAGAATTGTCGACAAGATGATCATAGGACTACCGGGAGTGGCCATGTATTTGGATGACATTGTCGTTGCGTCAGAGACCACGGCGGAGCACGAGGCGGTGCGACACAAGTTGTTCGAGCGGATCCGCGAATATGGTTTCCACGTGAACTTAGAGAAGTGCGCCTTCGCAAAACGGTCGATCCGATTCTTGGGATTCATGATTTCGGAGAAAGGGAGGCACGCGGACCCCGAACGAATCAAGGCAATTCGGCAGATGACGGCGCCTCGAGATCAAAAGCAGTTGGCCGCGTTCTTAGGCGTGATCAGTTTCTACAACCGCTTTATAGACAGGTTGACAGATCTGCGAGCACCATTGGATTGCCTGATGAATAAAGATTGCGAGTGGAGATGGACTGCCGCGGAGCAGAAAACGTTTAAAGGACTCAAGGAGGCGGTAGCGCAGAAGACGACGTTCTCACACTACCACGCGGATTGGCCACTAATCTTGAGTGCAGATGCGAGCTCTTGCGGCATTGGAGGTTGGCCCATGTAAATCCCGCCGGAGAGCACATACCTATTGCCCATTATGCACGCTCATTGACGGAAGTCTCGAAACAGTCAGATCGGGCGCGAGGGATTGGGGATAGTGTACGTCGTGAAAAAGGCTCAGAAATTCATCTTTGGCCGGAAATTCACCTTAAACATCGACCACAAACCCATGGTGGCCATCTTTGGGCCGCACCGTGATCTGCCGGTACATTCGCAAAATCGCATGGTACGATGGGCGACGGAGCTGATGGCTTACGATTTTGACATAAGGTATGTCCCCGCGTTTGCAAATGCCAGTTTGCTCTCGAGGATGGTACAAGCGGAAGATGACGAAGTTATCATAGTTATCATAGCCGAGGTCGGATGGGACGAGCCAGATTATTTGGAAGATCAAGCCAGAGAGCTGCCGGGGAACGAATCCGGCATTGCCCACCACTCCCAGAGCGACGTGTCAATATGGATCCTTATCTGCATGGTGAAGACCAATGATTGGAGACAGCGCCAGTAGGTCCGTTGGACGGGTATTGGTTCAAATTTAGGCATCGCTTGACAGTAATTCGAGGTTTTCTCCTTCTCGACAACCGCGTTATCGTGCCAGAGGCCCTCCGCCCGGCAGTATTCCGACAGTTACACGATTGCCACCCTTGGATCGTGAAGATGAAACAGAAAGCGAGGTCGTATGTGTTATGACCGCGACTGGACGAGGACATTGAGCCAGTAGTCCGGAGTTGTGATACCTGCCAACGGCTGGCAGCGAGTCCGCGCCGGCAGCCCTTAGCTCCCTGGCCTGCACCAAAACGGCCTTGGCAGCGAGTGCACGTGGACTATGCGGGCCCGCTCGATGGGATGTATCTACTCATCGACGTGGACGCTGCGACCAAGTACATACATCGAGGTTAAGCTGACACGAACAATCTCGGCGGTCGCAACAGTCGACTTATTGGAGGAGATTCTCGCAACTCATGGGGCGCCGGAAGTGATGGTTTTGGATAATGGTACGCAATTCACGAGCGCACTGCTGAAACGGATGTGCGCGCGCTACGGCATTACTCATCACACATCGGCGACCTACCACCCGCAATCGAATGGGGCCGCTGAGAGAGTAGTCGATACGGTGAAGCGCGGACTTGAAAAGGTGAAGGGTCGGGCGCGGGTAAATCAGACCATATTAAACAGGTTCCTTCTACACTATCGGACTACACCACATGCCGCGCTCGAGGGGAAGACACCCGCGGAAGTCCACTTCGGACGGCCGCTATGGACCCAGATGTCGATACTCCGCCCCCGCGTTCCGACTACAGGCACCGAACTGACAGCATATCAGCAACGGATGAAGACCTACTACGATCGACGGAATGGGGCAAGAGCTCGCACATTCGAGATCGACGAAGACGTGTACACGAAGGTGCACAGCGGGAACAGATGGAACTGGAAACCTGGAGTTGTTCGTAATCGAATTGGGACCGTTATGTATCAGGTGCAGGTAGGTTCGCACATCCACCGTCGCCATGCAAACCAGCTGCGGGAACGGCATGAGGTGGCCAGCCCCGAGGACATATGGACTGACGCGATGTTCGAATCGCTTCTGGGCAGCTCAGAACCCTCGCAACTCCCGATGCTTGAAGGATCAGCAGTCTCTCATGAAGTCGTTCGAGCTGCTCCTACCGCTGTACCGAGAAGCGACAACCGCCACGCGATCCTGATATCACCATCACCAACTCGCGGTCGAACCCCGCGGAGGACGCAACACCCGCGCCCGTCGACCCCCGACGAAGTATGCGTGTCCGCCGACCACCAGTGCGCTACGATCCTTGCACGGCCGCAAGACAACGGGTGACAACGAACGATCCAGCAACCACCAACGGTCATCGCCCCAGTTTCCTTCGCAGCGAGGGGGGTGTTGGATACGGACGAAATGGACGACGTGGACGGCCGGCACGTGACCGACCGCGATGGAATTGAACTACTGAACTACTGAACTGACATAAGCGTGTACCGGTCGGAGAGCATATATAAGCTCTCGATTCCATAGTTTACTCGTTCTTCCCGCGATACAATAAAGCATTCCTCCCGCACGCCTACGACATAACATTGGCGATCAGGAAGACTGAAGAAACGACATAACAAACATAGACCTTTCTTTAAATGGGCGACGCCGACGTGGCATTTAAACGATATGTACTATGAGTCGCCGGAATAACATTCGAGAACAAAACACGAACTGAATGTGTGTGTCGGTGTTTTCTTGTGGCCAAGTCTTTCGGTCTTTTGCGATTGTCGACCAATGCACGGTTGTTTCGCCGAAGGTGTTCTTGATGTTGAGGAATTTCGCAAACGGATCCATCCATCGCCGCGGGGGTCTCCCTCTTGGTCTCTTCTTCCACCTTGGGTACCAGTTAAGCGTCTCCGTTGGCCACCTTCCATCCCTTCGTCGTGCCACGTGTCCTGCCCAGCCGTGCTTCTGCTTCGCAATGTATTCCAGTGGGTCCCGCACCTTTGAAAGTCGACGTATGTCTTCACGATGGAGGTTCTTTTCTCGTTGCTTTTTCAGTGTTATCCCGACGAGCGCTCTTTCCATTGCTGCGTGTGCGACTCTCAGTTGTGCGGCCGACTTCTCAGTAAACGCCCACGTCTACGTTCCGTATGTGATTGCGGGGAGAACGTATGAACCTAAGAGTTTCGCCTTGATCTCGGTATTGTCGCAATTCATCGAAGATGACCTTTAACTGCCGAAACGCTGCCCAACCGGCGCTTTCTCTTCTTGACCCAAAGTTGTTTCACGGGGGCCGTCGATCCTGTTGAGAACGTGTGATCCATTTTTGAAAACCTCATTTCTGCCAGTAGTACTGGCTCACTATATGTCCATCATTGTTTTCTGTCTCTTGCTCCCAAAATTCCCAGATCTCTTAATCAAAGGGCACTGAAATCAGAAAAGAGCACACACTACTACATTAAAATCACTTGTTTTTTTTTTGAGGGATGAAAATGAAAGAAAAAAGTTGAAAGGCATCGTTAGTACTATCTGATACTGAAAGAAGCATAGGGAAAAATCTTTTTTCATCAGTCAGCAAGATGAAAGGAATCCTCTCCTCTTGTTGCCCTATCATGGTTAAAGACTAGGAGTTTAAAGCGTCGTTGATCTTATTCTGCATCTTCTCAACCCCAAGAAACTCGTCCGCAGGGTTCCACTGCTATGTATACATTTTTCCGGTTCACGGTGATGAATCTGGTATGAAATTGAAGAGAAAAAAATTGAGAGTTCAGGTATATGTACTTTTCTAAAATCAGTTCCATTTTCTTTCTGTAAATCCTTCTGAAAGCTTTTGCGCTAAGCACGCAAAGCGCACGAGGAACGCGTCAGTAGAACTTGTTTGGGGAACCCCGGGGGGAAAGACACACCAGAGAACGCACAACACACACAGCACACACACACAAAACATCTGCCACGCAGTCTTTGCGCCGCCACAAGAGGGGAGTACACACACTGCACACAAAGTGGGGTCACGCCAGACACGTCTCTCACTATTGTGTACTCTCTCGCATTATCTGCGTCTCCGTCTCTCGCCGCATCGCCGCATCGCGCGCGGTCACCTGTCACCATTCATTCTTTCCCCCCTTGAGTCCCCTGAATGGGTTGACTTCCCTCTTTCAGTCCCCAGAAGGGTTGACTACCCGCTTCCCCCCTGAATCCCCACTCGACCATCTATTCTTGCCCCATGAGTCCCCAGATGGGTTGACTACCCGATTACCCCCCGAATTTCAACTGATTATATGGTAACAATGGAGAAGATAAGAAAAGACATTGTGAGTTTTTTTTTCATATCTGCCCCCTTTATTATATGAGACTGAAATTTGTTACATGGGCCTATCGCACATCGCGAAAGTTTACAAGCGCAATGTCGATCAGGGGACAAACTCCGCGAGTCTCTGAGCCGTTTTTTTTTCTCAGGGCTCCTCAGCAACTTTTGAAAACTGATTCCGAGAGCTGGAACCGGCCTCTTTCCATCCCTCAAGGTTTCATTTCAAACGGCTCTGGACAATTGGAACACTTCCCTTGCAATTGGGAACGAGTTTAACGAATTGGGCCGTGTCCTCTAACTCTCACGCAACATAAAGATACTAAATATCAATGTCTCAAATTGGAACTTTTTGCGTGAACTGATGGGCTTTCTGTTCTCGCCGTGAATAGAGGTACTTAGATTCCGCACGAACGGGTAACCCTCTTTATTCACGGCGAGACCAGCAAGCCCATCAGTTCACGTGGAAAATGAATGTTCCACGATTTGCCTTCCAGAAAGTAATTAAATACCCTGTTTGCAGAATATGGAATATCTTCACCAAGATCTGTCCACAGTGAGCCAGACAAAGCCTGAACATCGTCTTTGAATTGATGGCCAACAAGACGAAGGATGTCTCCGAAATGACAGTCACGGAAATTGCCTCCGCAGTAGTGAGTTTTTCGAAAAACGTCTCGCAGAAGTACAAAATGTTTTTTCTAGGAACTCGTCGACAGACTTGCCAAATACCTGGACCTCAGCAACTTCGATCAACAGTTTTGCGATCCCAAAGCATTCAAGGCTCTCGAGAATCTTGCGGTTCGTTCCTTTTCTGATAACTTCAAGCATTTTTTCACATCTTTCAGATTCGCACCAAAAAAAGATCTTCGTCTTGCTTACCTTCACATCATTCCATGATTGGCGGAGAACCGGCCACAATTCCAGAGAAAAGTTTGCCAGACCCCACACGTAAGCGAAACGAGTTTATCTTATTTCTGAATCGCAAATCTTTTCAGTACTCTACGATCTCAGTGTTCGATTGCAGTGTCAGCGGAAGGAGTTGCAGAACGAAGAAAAAGAAGTACCATTGATGCAGTGCTATGATGCAGTGGTCAATGCCTATAAGTTAGTCCGGTGAGTTTTTTTTTTCATTTTTTAAAAATAATTTGAGAAGTGCATCGAATAGGGAGCTAGTGAACGAGAAACCCTACTGGCTAGCTGTTTTTCCTACTCGCTGCACTTTTTGAAATAATTGTATTCTTGTCACGTAATGAGTGATTCAACTTTTTCAAAAAATTGAGATAAAAAGGGGATTTCGAAAAGCTTTCGATTATTTAAAATTATTTTAGTGAGCCTTACCTCTCTCCTTTTCGTTAAAATTCACTGCAATTTGTTTCAGTGATAGACTCGCGTCCATCAAAAAAGGCGGCATCTCCAAGAGTTCGACGAGGACCTCAACAATCCGAACGTCAGGACGATCGTCAAGAATCATGGAGTTCCGATAGAGAATCACAGCCTCTTCGGACGATAATATACCCTTTTCCCTTCTCATTCTTGTTCCATTCCCTGATCATCCTGATGTACTGTGAAATGAAATGAAAGCTTCCGCCGAACAACAAGCAAATTTTTATTTGATCAACGCGACAGGGAGAACATATTGTGACGGGAATTTTCGGATAACATCAGTATTTTTTTTGGTCGGGGGGGAAAGGGAAAAACGGGTGAATCAGGATATAATCATCACGCGTGGTTTCGCAGAAACGAAAAAAAAAATTGTCCAAAATTAGGTCCTGAAACGGTCACAAAAGGGTCGAAATGAGCCGTGTCCTCAAACATTCACGTGAAATGAAGGTATCAATTTGTCATTATTCGGATGGCTGACGTGTGCCCCCCCCCCCCCAGAAATGAACATGATCTTTTAATTCTCACGTCGTGTATTGTTTCTGATACTTCGTGACCTCCCTCATTTCTGAAATTCTGGAAGAGCGCGCGCCCCAGGGGCTTACAGGACCATTTGGCTAGTCAGGCTAGTACAGAAAAGTTAGCCGGTCCGACGTTATTACAGCAGCCAAAATTTGATAGGGTTATATTTCAGAGAGTTCCCGAAACGCGGAAGTCAGAAATCAGAGTTCCGGCCAACTGGGGTGTACAATTCGGCTCCGGGACATCCGAAAACCGGACATTTCGAAACCGCGACATTTCGAAACCGCATGAATTTTGGAGGAAAAACGCTTGGATAATCCGTTATATATATTTTTTCTTAAAGTTTTTCATAGAATAACAGAATTTCATTTGTCCGAACTCGTTTTCATGGCGTTTGTTCGCACATGTTTCTTCGCGAAGATCTTCAAAGACCCATTATTTCGTTATTTCTATGAAGAACTTCAAGAAAAAATATATATAACGGATTATCCAAGCGTTTATCCTCCAAAATTCATGCGGTTTCGAAATGTCTGGTTTCGAAATGTCCGGTTTCGAAATGTGGCGGTTTCCAAATGTCCGGTTTCGGGATGTCCCGGAGCCTACAATTTGGCTACAAATGCTATCCGGTTGTTTTGATAAACTGCTATGTATATATTTTCCGGTTCATGGTGTTGAATCTGGTATGAAATTGAAGAGAAAAAAATTAGGAGTTCAGAAATCTACATTTCTCCTAAAATCTGTTTCATTTTCTTTCTGTAAATCCTTCTGAAAGGTTTTGCGCTAAGTACGCAAAGCGCACGAGGAATGCGTCAGTAGAACTTGTTTGCGCGCAACTTAAACTTGAGGAAAAACACACCAGAGAGCGCATAACACACACACACACAAAATATCTGCCCCACAGTCTTTGCGCCGCCACATAAAGGGGGTACACTCACTGCGCACCAAGTGGGGTCAGGCCAGACACGTCTCTCACTATTGTATACTCTCGCGCATTCACTGTGTCTCCGTCACCTATCTACCATTTATTCTTTCCCCCCCCCCCCCCCCGGGCCGTGAGTCCCCTGAATTTGTTGACTTCCCGATTACCAACTGAATTTCAATTGATTGCATGGCAACAATGGAGAAAATTGGATGATGTCACTCCTCTAAAAGAAGAGCAGAGGAAGCTGTCGAAGTCTGCTTCATCGGTTCTTCCGGATATTCGGAAGAAGCTGCCGAATATCCGGAAAAAGCGATGGAGCAGCAGCAGCAAGACTCTGCTACTTCGCCAGAGCCACAAAGAAAACAAGAGCCGGAGAGCGCGCACCCCAGGGGCTTACAGGACCATTTGTCTAGTCAGGTTCGAAATTCTGATGTGATAAAAGACAATCACTGTAATACAATACTACAAACCGGTAGATAGGGGTGTATCAGATGTGAGAATTCAGCGTTCGGTGTTCTCTTCCGGCGATTCATCAAGGCGGTGAATGCTCGGCTGCTAAAAAGTGCTCGCGAATTTTAGACCTGGGAGTCTTCCATTGAAAAGTATGGCCACTCTGGGTGTTTGCGGGGGATGCTTAAATAAAGAAATGGTTTTTATCAAGGTACAAGACATCAAGTTCCGAGCACATATCTAGAAGGTTAACAAATGTGTGAAGCGTGATGGTTGTGCCATTCTTCGAGCCTCTTCGTCGTTCCCTTGTTCTTCCACTTCCATTCTCTCCTCAACAGCACACGCCGCCGGTTGTTCTTTATTCTCCACGAAGCTATCATCCATCGGGACGATTGGAGGCGCATCAAACTTCCTCATCCATGTTGTTCTAATCGTGGAGTTTGATGTCTTCTGATGGCCCGGTTTCATCGAAGTCAGCCGACTCGGTTGGTGATGCAGCCACGTTGATCGGATCATTTTTTTGGAGTTTGGCTTTGAATTCTTTCGTTCGAAGTCCGTCCAAAACCACTCTATGCATCGGGAGAGTCAGCTTGACGGCTCCGACGGATTGGGGGTGGACCGTCTCTACAGCTTCCCGGCTAACATTCTCCGTCGAGTTCTTCGGATCCGGAGAGCTTGAAGAAGACGGAAATGCTCAACATCTCGACGAGTGTGACCGGCTGCATCAGGAACGGGTTCTCCAGTGGCTCCACAATTGAGCCCTCCTTTTGCTGAGTGGCTTTCGAGGACTTTTCTCGCCTGAAAAAAGACGTTTCTGAGAACACGCTAAACGGAAACTAACTAACTGCTTCGTCCTTCTTCCACAGCGTTCTTTCGTGTGGTAGGCCTTTTCAGACACTTCTTGTACCGGCAACTCGATACTTTGGCGCTCTTCTGGAATCTCTTCCTGTATGGAGGATGTGGCAGCAGTCGGAAGCATTTAATTCGACATTCTCTAAAATCAAGACTGTTGGCGACGTGGTTCCAATTGCTCTCTCCGAGAAATGAAATGCGGAATAGTTTCAAAATATACGTCTGAAAACGAGACGGCACTCGTATAAAATGAAGAGTATTCGACTGCGTGCCATTTACAGTGCCGGCCCAAAAGGTATGCTGTTTTGGTTTTTTGAGTCGCCGGAGAATAATTATATCTCGAGATTGATAAGAGATATCGAAAAGTTATCAACAGGAAACTTGTAGATCACAACTAGGACTACAAGTTTCCTATTGAAAACTTTTTGATATCTGGTATCAATCTCGAGATATAATTTTTGACAAGCTACGCCCCCGAACGCGCATGCTCGGACCAACGCGACTTGAAGAAGGGACAGAAACTCAGCCAAAGTGCAAGACGGAGAAAGCGTGGGCGTATAGTTTCAATATATACGTCTGAAAACGAGACGGCACTCGCATGAAATGAGTAGTATTCGACTGCGTGCCAGTTACGTGACGATGTGTTCGGAGGTTTATACGGTAACCAGGCCAATCGAGGCGGCTAACGCCGCCTCTCTGCCTGGGCTATGCCCCAAACCTGCCTCTGGGAAGATAGGCGAGTCGAGTCTTCCCAGAGGCGCAATTAAGAGGGAAAATACACAAAAATCAGTCCAGAAGCCGTAAAAGTTGACGGATCGCTTAGAAAATTTACGTGCACCTTGCGGTCAATACTTCTGACCTCTGTGCCAAAAATGGGCTAAAACGGTCCTGTAGGGGCTGAGAAATGGCTGTGGACAAAGAAACCCACAGACAGACAGACAGACATCCTTTCTCTTTTAGTATAAGAAAGATGTACCGTATCCCTCCACCAATAATAAACACGCGAAAAACGACGGAAAACGGAAAGCGCCGGCGTCGCATGACTATGTGTGTGCACGCAGAATTTGAATGAGGACGAACGAGAGGACACTCACTTTCAACGACTTGACACACGTTCCCGTTAACGATGAATTCTTGGAAGCATCTGATGCATTTCCGGGTGAGATCTGGAAGATGATTGAGTTAGGAGCTCAAAAGAAACACTGACCACAATTTGGAACGAACATCATTCTGTCCTTCTGATACTCGTTCGGCTGTAGCGTTTGGCCTTGGATGACCGGAAACCCATTGACGCGCATCTGATACTCGTTGAGAATCAGTTTAACGACGAGATTTGTGAAGAGCGGGTCATCTGCGATAGCCATTGCATGTACACTGGGCGCATCGGTATAGGTTCAAGAGTCATGAGGCTGCAAAACGTTTGGATGTGTCCACAAGCCATGAGGTGATGTAGAACTGGTTGGCAGATTGCTGAATTGGTCCAAGAATTCCCAAAAAATGGTCCAGAAGCGGTAGCGGGCGCACGCACCGAAGCCGGGCCCACACACCCACTCGCGCAAAAAATACGTGCTTGGGTCAAATTTTTGACATTTTTTGGAGATTTTGAAACGCGCACGCTCGGACCAACGCGATTTGATAAAAAAAAGTCAACTAGGAGATTCTTACAAGGGAAGTGTGTGTTTGCCTTGGGCCGGAGGCCCCTAGCCCTGCGGGGCCTGTTAGCACGTCGAATGAGCATCTTCATTTTTAAAGAAATAGGACAAAGACCCCCCAACCAGTCATCATTAGCAGTAGCAGTGCGTGCATTTTTTGTTTTCACATGCTGTGTAATTGTTTGAAACTCAATTTTTTCGAAAGGGCTCTTTCTACAAAATGTATGCTTTCCAAGAGAAAACGTTTCTTAAATTAGCGTGGCTGGTACACTTCTGCGGTTCTATTAATGATGTGGTCTCTAGAGAACCGAGTAGTATCAACGGAGAGGCTCAGGCAATCGCGATATAATAGAGGACGCAGATATGAAAAAAATACTCACCATTTAAACCTCTGTTTTTCCGAAGAGTTCATTTTCCCAATCTTCGCCATTGTAGCAATGCAATCAGTTTAAATTCAGGGGGGAAGCGGGTAGTCAACCCATCTGGGGACTCATGGGGGAAGAATAGATGGTCGAGTGGGGATTCAGGGGGGAAGCGGGTAGTCAACCCTTCTGGGGACTGAAAGAGGGAAGTCAACCCATTCAGGGGACTCAAAGAGGGAAGTCAACCCATTCAGGGGACTCAAGGGGGGAAAGAATGAATGGTCGATAAGTGACCGCGCGCGATGCGGCGATGCGGCGAGAGACGGAGATGCAGATAATGCGAGAGAGTACACAATAGTGAGAGACGTGCCTGGCGTGACCCCTACTTGGTGTGCAGTGAGTGTACCCCCTTTATGTGGCTGCGCAAAGACTGTGTGACAGATGTTTTGTGTGTGTGTGTGTTGTGCGTTCTCTGGTGTGTCTTTCCCCAAGTGTAAGTTGCACGCAAAAAAGTGCTACTGACGCGTTTCTCGTGCGCTTCAGGTGTTTAGCGGATGAGTTTTCAGAAGGATTTACAGAAAGAAAATGGAAAAGATTTCAAGAAAAGTATGTATATTATTTCCAAACTCCTAATTTTTTTTCTTCAATTTCATTTCGTTTCTCCATATTTCAGGACTTTTATTGCTCCCATCTTCCACTCTAAGGAGTGTTCACAAAACGACATTGGTTGGTAGACAAAGCAAGTGTGTAATAAGATACCTCTGACTAGGGGATTCTTGGCCTTCGGCCCGAATCCCCTAGCCCTGCGGGGCTCAGGGAGCTAACGCTGCGGCGGTAGCTGACGCTCCCCGCTTTAGGCCGCTTCGCGGCCTGCTACCACGTCGAATGAGTATCTTCATTTCTAAAAAAAACATTTTTCACGGGGTGACCACGAACTTGGGACCCAAAAAACCAAAAGAAGGCGTGCTACCATTGCGCCACGGGGTCGACAGGTTGCGCTGACCTGGTCGACAGTCATGTACTCGCTGTTTCGCAACATTAGGAACACCTTGGTTCGCTCGGAGCACGCCTGTGGGGAAGTTTGCCTCTGGGAAGATCGAGTCGACGCAACTATCCCAGAGGAACATTGTTGGAGAAAAACGTCAGAAAAAGACGCAAAAAGCCGTCCAGAAGCCGTCAAATTGAACCTATCGCTTAGAAAATTGACGTGCATCATGCGGTCACCCTTTCTGACCCCTTGGGCCAAAAATGGGCGAAATTGGTTCAGTAGGAATTGAGATAACCGCTTCCACATACAAACAATTTTTTTGACATGCCATGCCCACAAAACGCGCACCTCGAGTCTTACGCGATAGATGAGGCAGAACACCTTTGGCCGTGTTGCGCAATTGACCATAGCATGCGGGGTCATCCTGTCACTCCTTCCCCCCAATTCCCCTCCTCGTGCTGTTTTCCTCGAGAGGACATCCCTCCTCCCCTCATTTCCCCATTCTCCTCCTCCCCTCACACACAAAACTCGACCAACGGTTGCCTGTCGGTCGCATTCTCTTTCACTCTCTCTGTCTCTCACTGTTTATTGTTTCCAGCGTCTTCCACCTTGTTTTCTCAGTTTTTACCCTCGTTTCCTCTCGATTTTCCTTTTCTTTGTTTTTCTAAAGTTACAGATATCAAACTTGTGATCAATTAAACCATTGTTTTTCCGAGAAAAAAAATTTCATTCAAAACAAAGCAGTAACAAAACATGTGGTGTGCGATGAGTGGGAGGGGGTTAAAGCATCTTAAAAAACGGAGGAACAGGCGGAATATTAGAGGGAACAATGCGATCAGAGAATGAAAGGGCCAATGTCGAAAGAATCTTTAGTGACGATGAGTATCAACAGAAGAACAAAGAAAGGGTGAGGGTCCGGGTGGGGAGTGCATGAATACAGAGAACAACTAAACAACGGTCCTTCATTTCGTCTCGGACGGAGCCACACCGTACTCTTCGAGTAGCTGCTTGTTATTTTCCAACTCCTCCTTCCACATCTCCGCGAACCACACTGTGTTCGCATCTCTGAAAGTTACATGTTGCATATGAGGATGACTATGAGGCTCTTACCATTGGTGGCCATGGCAGGTCGACCTCTAAGCACCTGTGATATCTGCAACTGTTGCAAGCACTGTTGGTTCTCCTATAGACAGGGCTGTTGAGATGGGACAAAGGGAATAGTCCCTTCATCCCTCTCGGGTAAACCTCTTCGAACTGATCATGATGGAAACAAGAATTTATTGCTCAAACAACGTGGAACGATACAATAGAAGCTAAATTAAGAGGAAAGAGAAAGTAATTAATAGAGATATTAGAGAAAGGATAGGAGAAATAGATAGTTTTAGGCCAAGCTAATCCTGGCCTAAGCTGGAAATAGTGAAAATGGGGTCAATTTGGTCACAACGGGGTGGAATTTCGTGGAAAATAGGTTAAACGGGGAAGGAAAAAGGATAATTGAAGGGAATTTGAGGGAATCGTGGGAAAAACATGCATAAAATCGGTGAATAGAGACAATAATTTGAATTAGAAGATTAAAGGCGCATAGAGATATCTTGACACGCTTTTGGGGTTACTGTAGCTGCATCGAAGGCGGCGGCGGCACCGGTGGGAGTCCAGGCGGCGAGAGTGCGACGAGAAATGAGTGCCGCAATGGAGACGGAGGAGCAGTCGACGTCTTTTACGAAGAAGACGTTTACGTAGTCAATGAGCTTGTCCTTAGCTTTGCGGGGAAGGAACGGTCTGCTACGACCGGCGGTCGTGGGCTCGGCAGTCTTAGGCTGAGGCCAATGTACGGCAGGCAATGTAGATGTTCACTGGTCCGATGATGACTTCTCGAGAGTTTCACGTGGGAGAAACAGCATATCTCTGCTCGGTTGATCAATTTCGACAGGGTTGTTTGCGATGTGATCTATTTCCACTTCAAGTGAGATCAGCTGGCATACTGCTTTCTCGATGGTTTGTCCTCTGCAGAGGACTTCGGCTGTGCGAACTTGACCGTCCTTTCTAGGAAGGAGGGCCGTGATGCGTCCTGAAGGCCGTGGTGACTTGTCGGTGAATACTAGTACGCTGTCGAGCTGGTAGATGGCAAGAAGAACGGAAAGATCCTGGCGTGGTCGTTCCTGTCGATGGCGTCATGGTTGTCCTGTCGTCGTCGTTGCTGCCGGTAGTATCCTGAAAGGGATATTGGTGAACCTGTGGTTCACCGGAGTACTCATTAGCCGGCTGAGTATTGAGATCCATAAGAACTCAGTCGTATTGCGATAGTCCTGAAGAAGGGGCATATGGTATAATTTTCTGGTATCCTTTGCTAGAGGGAGCCGACTGTGCCTGGCTCTCCTCAGAATGCCAGGGATTTTCGGGAGGAGAGGTAACTGATGGTGTTGGCATTCGGTCAAGGACAGCCCGTTCTTCTTGTGACATTTCGCGAATGGTAGTTTCATCGTCAATGACGCTTGATTAGTTTCCAAGTGCTCGCAGATAGAGCAAAATGACGCTGTTGATATGACAGATATGTAGACAAGGTGATCTCTTGAGTCGTTCCACTGGGCGGCTACCTCAAATGAGTTATTCGGTCACTTGACCATTGACTCATCGTGTAGATGCTCCTGTTTTATTCGGTTTGGTCGCTCCTGCGAGACGACGGCTAGCGTGGTGGGGTATGGATGTGGCTTACAGACCGAGACGGTCGTAAAATAACAAGAGCTTATCAAGCTCTTCATGGATGAACTGGTGAGAAGATTAGTGGAACAATTTGGTAGAAATTCGTGTTTGTAAGTAGAAACAGAAACGATTAGTGCTCCTTTCGAAAAACGAAGCAGTGGGGCTGGTGGCCAGGCAGCTTGTGGCAGCGGGATTCTGACTTTAGTACCTCCATTGCCGGCCCAAGAGCTTTTATTGAGTTCTTGATGGGCCACGAAAAAATTTACTGGGAGCCACATGGTCGGTGCTGACGAATCCGTTTTCTTCGTCTTCTCGAGAATGAAGATCGTCGTGGTGTCGATTGAAGTTGTTGGAATCCGCGATAATTACTTCTTGTGTGATCAGTTTACGGATCTGTTGGATTACCTGCGGCAATTTGGCGATCAGCTAGAGTTGATCTCCTAGACTGTCTGGCAGTAGCCCTAGTTCGTCGAGGCGATCCATGAACGATGTATGAGCTGCCAGATCCGACAGCATCGCAGTCGGGTCGGTCTGATTGAATGGGAGCTCTGAGAATTGTTTGAGTAGGGCAACTGGAGATTCCAGGTGGCATCCATAAGTGTCTTCCAAGGAAGCTATCGTGTTCCTGTATGCGGTTTCCTGATCCGTTGCCGCCGATATGCATCTCTTCGCGACGCCTGAGAGTTTCTGGTCGAGGATTGCCAATTTCGTTGCGAATCGCGGGTTCATGTCCACTAGACGATGGAATCGGGACATGAAGGCCGAGTAGTACGAAGCGGTTCCAGAGAACTTTGTCAGCGCTTGGAGCGTTTCAGAGACACTGTTCCAGTAGATGGGTGATTGTTCAATCTCCGGTCGTGGGCCATGATGAGGTGGGTCGTTGCGACACGCATACTCGTCCAACACTTGACGGAGTTCTTGCTGATTGAATTCCTTCGGTGTCTGATCGCGCCAAGCGTTTTTTCGGGGAAACGCTTGTGGAGTCGATGGAGCGGTACCTCGGGGCAAAATGGGAGTTTCTTGAGCAGTTACGCCGCGTACTTGTTCGAATTCCAAGGGCTGGTCGAAGAAGCGTGGGGTGGCTCGGGCTGGTGGTGTCTGGTCGAAGAGGGTTCGACGGGCTGGTTGTAGCCTCATCTCCATCTCCTTAACTTGCAATTGTACTCTATGTTGTTCTGCAATTGCGAGGTCGGTTGATTGTTTGGCGGCTGCCAACGCTTCCGCTTGAGTAGCGCTTGACGTCTACTGTCCTCTGCGTGGCGTTTTTCTTGCTCCGTTTTCAACGGTTTGACTTCTTCGTGAGCAGCTGCCGTGGCGGCTCTAGCTCGCTCTCCTTGTATTTGTATCTGAGCTAGTTGTTCCTCAAGCAGTTTGCATTCTTCACCGACTTCGTTGTTAGACTCGTTCGCGTCCTGAGCTTTTAGGGCGGGTGGATGCGAGACGGCGACTGTAACCACTGTGGGTGACTCCTGGGTTGGATTTCCCGCTCCCGGATTGCGTGGAGGTTCGAGCTGGAGTCCTCCGTAGGTGTCGTCGAAGTACTGTGGTGAGTCCAGGAATTGCGCGAGCGATCTGTTGGAATTCGTTTCTTCGGCCCTCGCAAATTCGTCGTCCTCCTCTTCTTCCGCGTCGTCGTTCGTGTCGGACGCGGTGGCTAGGAGGCTGGGCGGCGTCCCGAGTTCACATAGCAATGTCTTTGTCGAGCCTATCAGCTCTACGACTTTTTCTTGAACTTGAATCGTCTTGCGGTCCTCCATGTGGAACTTGATTTCCGTCGCGTAAGCTTGTATGCCGTCCTCGCCGATCATTGCAGTCATTGCCCGCTTCTTTTCCATGAGAAACGCTGTCAGGCGGCGGAGAGCTATGCGATGGTTGACTAACTCATTGAACGGCTTGAGGAGGGCATCCACTTCTTTGGATTGCGGCTTGACAAGTTGCGGCAAGAGTGCCAATGCATCCTTGAGTGAGCGCACACCGATTGTCGAGGTGGAAGTAACCTTAGTTATCTGTATCTTCATAGGCGTCAAGGCGGTACGTCGAATGAAAGCGTCGCATTTCTTCGTTGGGAATTGAAAACTGAAAATTGGTTGGAGAGCAGATAGAGCTGCCGATGGTGTTGGCAGGTGCCTACTTGGCAGGCCTTCGTCGAGTTCGCCGGGTGTGATGGTTATCTTGGGGTTGTTCTTCGGGTTGGGATTCACCAACGGTAGCTAATCGTCTTCGGCCCTTCGCCGTCGAGCAACTTCGATCAGCTTCTGCATCGGGTACAGCTTCGGGTTCATGATGTCCGATCCTTATTCCGACGTTTCGACTATCGAAATGATCACTCCCGGTCCTTCGACGACGTCCTGCTTCTCGAATGCTATCACATTGAGTAAGTTATCAGCTTCCTCTTTGCGATGGCGATCCGACCGTGTCCTCTGCCTCCAAGAGGTTCACGGAGACTGTTTACGGAGTCTATTCGACTCAAGATCTCATTCCAGTCGGGGGAAGGGACGGAGTCGGTCCTCCTTCCCTACGTGGGGAGGGAAAGTGTACTACCACCTTGTTTTGTAGCTTCAATGAAGATGTCTATCAGTTCTTCTTGGGACTTGAGTACCTGGGAGTGGATTCAGTGGTCCGACTTGGACTCAAGTCCCGTCCTCTTTGTCTGGATTGACGGACGCAGTGGCGCTTTGCCGTCAGTCGCCCTAGACCAGAGGATGGTGTCGATACCGGCATCCTAGGGAACATTGACGTCCCTCGCCGAAGATCCGTCCGTCTACAGGACGGCGACGAGGAAACACCTATGAGAGTGAGGGTGGGGACGGTGATCCTTGCAGGCAACTCACGAAACTTCGTGCGGTTACTGTGGAGTACAAGGACTCATTGTGAAGTCGGCGTCCTAGGAAACATTGACGTCCCTCATCGAGGATCCATCGGGATCGAGAGTGACGAGGGAATACCTATGAAGATCGCTGACTCGAAGTCGGTCCCGGCGAGCAACTCACGTTCGCTTGTGATGTTACTGACAGGGGTCTTGATGAAGAGTTCGGTGTCCTCGGGAATGTGGATCCCGGTCGCGCTTATCGTCCGTACCGTGCTGAACGGGGGCGAGGAGAACTACAGAAGAGGAAAGCTGTTAGATTTGGAGAAATGGTTCAGGTAGGCAACTCACGAACACTCGTGCAGCTGCTGATCTACTACGAAGACTCGTGATATTGACCCCGGGGTCCTTGGAAACATTGACGTTCCTGCCTCGACAGTCATCCGGGCGGTGTAGGTCGGGGACGAAGGTGAACGACAATTGAAGACTGCTGATAGAATGATGAGAATAAAGTTCGTCGAAGAATGGGGAATAAATCGTCGGTGGCTCGATTGGGTTCCCCAACGAGACAGTAATATCACACGGCGGCCTCCAAAGTCCTCAACGTGGACTGTTCTCGGATGATAGCGACAACGTCCATAATTGCATTTTGGTGGTTCAATAGATCTCTATCTCCTGATGACGATTGATTTTCTAACGATAAACCTTATCAGGTTGCTTGATAAATATGATACCATGTGGATATGAACACTGCCTCATTGAGACATGAGTAGGTTAACTATGAATGAAGCAGCAGATAAGGGAAATTGTGACAAGATGTGAGCTGAATCAGCGGCTGCTCGGCGACGTGGTGATTGACTTCTCCGCCGGTTGCTGCTGACGTGTCGGTGCCTTGCGTGTCCGTGGTTTCAGCGTTGGATTCCTCTTAGTCTCCTCGACATCCTTGCCGATCACTTGATCGTGGTGGGTACACGTGATCTGAGAGATGGTATGTTACTAATTATCAATAATGTTTCTTGAATACCTTTGTTCTTGTCATGTGAGTAGATCGTAAGTGCCAGCGATCTACACATCCTCTCTAGAATCTTGTGATTCCTTGATGTCTATTCGTCGTTCCAGTTGCGTGATCAGGATCTTGACTGACGAGACGTGGGCTCTTGTCCTGCGACAAGGTTCTTGATTGTTGGGTCCGGCTGAAAAGAGCCACAGTTAGTGGTCTGTCGAGAGTATTCATTCCAACGTACCACACGTTGATCTCAAACAGATCCTTCCTTCGGCGCGACGTCCGGCCCTCGTGGCGGCTACGTGACTGTAATCTTGATGCTCAGCTCAATTTGTATGACCGTCGTAAGTTCTTGATTGTTCGCGGTGTCCTCCGTGCTGATACGACTCTGAAATACGTGTCGTGCGTTCTTTTTCCACTGAACCTTCTAACACGCACCATACGGCGATCAGCCTTGTGGGTGGAGCCCGCTCCTGGAGTACACTTCCTGGCGTCGATGTCCTTGCGTCCGTATTCCGTCGATTTCGTGTCCGTCTCCTGGAGAGATGGCACTCGTCCGACGTGGACTTCCATCTTGACGATAATTTTTAAATTGTGTCCATTGACGACGTCCTCAATGTGGAATTCCTTCTGAAAGAAACGATAACTGAGTGTTTCTCGGGGGAGCGTGACCGTCTTACCAGGCGGTCACGCTCTACCTGCTGCGTGGTTTTCTTGATAGGCGGGACGCCGTCGGCATCGCTGACAAGAAGGTGGGTGTTTCCTTCCGCTCCGTGCGCGTTGATCTCCGAGAGCTCCTTCCTTCTGCGTGTCGGCTGCTTGACTTGAATCTTGATAGGCAAGTCGATTTATATGCCCGTCGCGAGATCTTGGGGTTTTGCAGTGTCCTTCACGCTGATGTGCCGCTGGAATCCATAGCGGTCGTTTGTATTCAATTTTTTTGTAAATTTCAAATACATACCGGACGGGCATCAGCCTCGTGGGTGGATCCGCTTCTTGATTCGCTCGTCCTGACGTCGATGTTGTTGTTGTTGTTGTTGCAACGGAAGTCACGGGGGGCCAGTCGTTGATCCTCCCGGGTCGAATGGAGTCTGGAGGAGACCCAGGGCGTCAGCTGATAGCCCTGGGTTCTTCCAGAGGTCCCATTGATTGATGGGCGGGGTTGCCAGGCAGCTGAGCAGGTGAGCAGTTGAGCCGGATATGTCACCGCATTTTGTGCATTTGGGGATCTCCGATCCTCGGATTTTGGCGTCGTAGGCTTGCACCAGCAGAGAGTGCCCGCATCGTAGACGGGCGAGCTCCGTACGAGCTGCCCGTGGGAGCTTTCTTTCTCCTCTAGCGATTCTCGGTGGTCTGGCGTTGAGTAGATTGTTGGGCGGACTTCCGAAGAGGAATCTCTGGACGAACTGAGTGTGGGAGAGTCGTTGGGCATCTTTCTTCGCCATTGTGTCCAGGTTTACGTCTCTGGCGATTAGGGGCTTTAGTGTTGGCGGGTTCCGGGGCAGATTTTCTTTCGCGTCCGTCCTCCTGCTTGTGGGACGTTCGTCCAGCAAGCGGTGGCTTGGGTGGAGTGAGTCGGTCGCGGCCGCCACAGCGTACTGTTCTCTTGATAGCCATAGTTCTTGCGTAGATGTGTGAGGTCGGCGAGTCTTTTAGCAGTCTGGTACAGCATCGTAGTGCATTCCTTTGGGCTCTTTCTATGCAATCACATTGGGATTGAGAGGCTAGTGAGCTCCAGCCCGGGGCGGCGTACAGGAACAAGAGTTTGACCAAGACCTTGTACGTTGTCGTTAGGATTTCCTTGGAGCAGCCCCAGTCGGTGCCGGAGAGCGCCTGGATAATGATCGTTTTCTGCGTCATTTTCTTCGAGATTTCGGCGACGTGATTTTTCATGCACATCATGGTGTCGAGGGTGACTCCTAGCAGTTTTATGGAGTTCTTGGTTGGGATCGTGTCGCCGTTCCAGTTCAGGTTTGGATCCCAGCCGTATTCCTTGGGTCCGTACATGCTACCATCAAGGCGGACTTTCCTGCTGACACCTTCAGCTCTCTCTCGCATGTTGCTTATGTAGAAGTTGAAAAGTTGGGGGGAGAGAGAGGAGCCTTGTGGCACTCCACCTCTCAGCGTCCTCCATTTGGATTCGCATCCATCGTACTGGCACTTGATCTTGCGTTTATACAGGTAGCTGGTGATCCATCTTGTGATCCTAGGGCTAATACTGGAGTTCGCGAGGTCGGTGAAGAGTTTCGAGTGGTTCACCGCGTCGTAAGCGGCATTCAGGTCGAGCGCCGTGACTATCGCTGACGTCGATGTCTCCTGTTGTGGTTGCTGGATTCGGGTGCGGGTTGCCGTGGAATTTGCATGCGGATTCGTCCTGCGGTTGCGTGGCGCATTTGATGCATCTGCGTCGATCCATTCTGAAACGATGGAATAAACGGTGAAAGAAGTAGAGACGCTAGTAACACGCAAACGGAAAACAATCGTCATGAGATAGAGAAATTGGTGGACGGGAAGTCGTCAAGTGACGCAGTGGCACCGGTGCCACGTTCCTGGTGTCCATGCAGGACGCGGTGCTTCTTCCAATTGCGACGAATCCGACGGCGTCGTGGGCAAATTCCCTTGTGGAGAGTGTATCCTTCCAATGCTTCCAAACTTGACGAATCTGACGTCATCAACTGCTATACCTCCCACTTGGGTGAGTGTAAGCCTACAAGCTCAGCTTGTTTTCCTCCCGGTAAACCAGGGGAGGGCTCCAACTTGACGGAAGTATTAGGTTGGTGCATAAGTTTCGATCACTTCTGGAGTCTCATCTTTGGCAGTTTTTTTCTGGCCGCAGGATTGTTTTCCAAGGCTGTTATCTTGGCAAGTAACACATCATATTTAGTACTGCTAGACCACTTTTTCTTTCATTGCCAGCGTCCACAGTGGTCGAGAATTATTCCTGTCTTTTCACCTAACAAACTTTGCGTTCGGATCATACTTTTATTTTAGACTATTTCTGACTTTGTAGTTACTGACATTAACAAGAAAATGATGAATTCGTATCACGGATATAGTCCCTCAAACAGAACCGTAATGTTCTGGGTAAAACTATTCGAGCCCGAGGGATGCAGCCTCAAAGATAAGCAGCCTCCATGTCAGCAGTACTATTTTCATCTCGACATTTTCTGGACGTTGGTGGAGTTAGATTCATTCAAGACTAAGGGTGTGATGGTGACCACTCTCGAGGTTAACCAACCCACTATCAGCCATGAATTTACATCTATTGGAAAAGTTTGAAAATTAGTGCGATAGTTGCTGAACGCTTTTGATGACATTGCCAGTAATTGATTAGTGGGTACAGGTTCGGCGCTTCTAATTTCTGACAAGACTCATGCTTAACTGAATGATATGATTACGGGCGATAAGTAGTGGGTCTACTGTTCTAACTATGCGCCAGAGAAATAGTGGATTGGTAATGTTCAAAAGCCCAAAATATGAACTTTATGCGAGACAGGTGATATTCGGCATTTGGTGGTCCGCGCTGAAAACTGAATAATCGAAGCTGCTTGCTGGCTGCGAAACAGTAAATGGGGGTGCATGTACTACCTAACTGCAAAAACTGAAGGATGCCGTCCAACCTAGTCGTCGAGAAAAACCCCGAATTCAAAACCGGCTTGGTAGTATGCCAACTCACGTGACAAAATCAAAAAATACCAAAGGGGCTAAATTTGACTGGATCTTACTCTTGCGCGCACAGTACTTATCAGACCTTCCCTCATTAAAATACCACTTCGCTAGTCATCTTCAACGACGTCTTAACGGAGAAAAGTTCGACGCAAAATATGATAGCAAAACAGCATTGATGTCAATTTTCGCTTAGGGGCCGCCGTTCTTCAGAGATACAGGAATTAGGCAACTGCCTGCGTGTTGGCAGGGGACTAGTGATACATATAAGCAAGAATTTCAACTTGTGAAGCGTCACTATTTTTCAAGAAATTGACATGAAATTTCATCTACAAAAGATCGAAACTTATGCACCAACCTAATACGTCATCGAACGCTATACCTCCCTCTTGGGTGAGTGTATGCTTACAAGGTGCCAGCTTGTCTTTTCCCGGTAAACCAGGGGAGGGGTAACAAGTCTCTGACTATGTCTTCTTGCCGTTTCGCGGCAAGGTCATCAACGGCGCCCGTGGGATTGGCCGTCTCCACGGTTCTTCTTTCTTGAATCGGCTTTCCCGCAACCAGCAACCGGCATTCTCCTTCGAAAAGCAGCTTTCCGGCAACGATAACCTCATGGGGGGGGGAGGTAAAGGAGAGAGGAGGCAACTATCGATCGCTACGTCACCGAGCGCCAGACCCACTGATCAGTCCAGGTTCCCAGAGCCGGTTCGTGTCATCCTCCACAGGGAGGACAACAATCGCGTGGTCTGATACACCATGATGAGGTGGGATAAAGGGAATAGTATCTCCGTCCCCCTCGGGTAAACCTCTTCCAACACCAATAGGATAATCAGTTCATCTACAAATTGCCTTTTTCAACCATCGTCACTTTGGGAAGGGATTGGAGACAGCCAACATGTTCTGTTTTTTATCTGGTTCCGGTTGTTCATAAAATCAATTAAATCAGTTTTCCATGTGCCTTTTCAGTTAAAGATCACAGTATGCACAAGAAATCACGGTGAACTTTAACAACAGCCCCCCTCCATTTTCATTTCAGCCCCCCTACTTTTTAGTACAGCCCCCCACCTTCCCATCCGTTTCGGCCCCCCACTTCTCGCAGGTGGTCCCACCCAGTTGGGCCCCCACTCGCGCGTGGGGTTGAGATGCTAGTGCAAACACGCATTCGGCATCATACACATTTTTATTTTCGAAAGTTTTCGAGGTTTTTTATTATTTTCTTCGTTTTTTCTCTATTTTTCAATAATTTTTGAATAATTTGCAACTTTTTCCGGTTTATGAGGGCGAAAATACCATTTTTCAGGTATGACTCTATCGACGATCAAATCGCTCGGTGAATTTGATCAGAAATATCACACCGCCCCCACCCCTTTAACATGAGCCCCCCACCATGGTGGGGGGTGAAAGTAAAAAGTAGGGGGGCTATTGTTAAATGAGGGGGGGGGGGGGCTTTTATTAAATAGCTCCGGGGCAGGAATTGAGCCCCCCCCCCACCATCCATTGTGGGGGGCTGTTCTTCAAGGAAATCAACCCCCCACTGCGAAGTTGTACTTACGCCCCCCAACCCCCCACCCGAAAAATAGCCCCCCACAAAAATCAAAATTCCAGTGTTGTGGGGGGCTGAAATAGGGGGGTGGGGGACTGAAAGTAGGATGGGGGGGGGGGGGGGACAAAAGGGGGTGGGGGGCTATAAGTAAATTACTCCGAAATCACCAATAGGATATTCATCCGAACCAGAGTAAGCGCAGATCTCTATTTTTCATCGAGTTGATATTTTTCTGTTTCAGATTTATCCGCCTTGTTTTCCACAACCACTTCACCTCTTCACTTATCACAACTACGTTCTATTAACCACAAAATGTTCCACTAACATGTTTCATGTATGTAACCAAGGTTTTTCATAAAGAGGTTTCCCAGCGGACTCACATTTTCCCTTTCTGTGCTGAGCCTCTACGTGGCGAAAGGGATCAACTGCCTTCTTCTCTCAACACACTAGTGAGCTGGACACACTAGGAGAAGTTGGCAGGCCAAGAAGCACACCGTCTCGTGCCGGTCGGAGGTGGCGTCCAACACTCCCCGTTACCAAGCCGCTCGATTTGGCCCAGCAAGCCCACTTCGAGTTCAAAAGAGACAAAAATCCGCTAAAAACAGCAAAAACCCCTGCCTCAGTCCCCCGCACCCCATCCCTGCCCGCGACAAGACTGGCTCAAGGGTAGATGGGGAGAGGCGATCAAATCACGGAGGAGACCTGACCGCCAGTCAACAGCACGGACACCAACGACACCGGAAAACCCGTCGGACAGACCTCAGGATCGCCGCCTACAACTGCCGCTCAATCGCCACCGAAGTTCGTCTATGCGACCTGATGAGCGAACTGAAACGCGTGAAATTCGAAGTAGTCGGATTGTCTGAGACAAAAAAGAAAGAAGAACTGATTGCAGAAGACCGGCAAGGCTACGGAATCTTCTCTGGGAGACGAGATGCGAACTCAATCAGTGGAGGAGTCGGTTTCATAACAAACCCGGAAATCACGAAGAAGATCGAAGAAGTGCAGTTCATCAACCACCGCATTGGCTTTCTCACCTTCCGCCACTCAAAGCACCACAAAGTCACAGTAATACATGGATACGCACCGACAGCAGACGCCGATCCAGAAGAAATTGAATCCTTCTACGAGCAACTCGGCGACACTGTAAGGAGATGCAAGTCCAAGTACAAGATAGTGACTGGAGACTTCAACGCTTGCGCGGGATCCAAGAAAGACCAAACCGAACCGCACATTGGCACACACGCTTACGAGCCAAGGAATGACGCCGGAGAGGAGCTCGTCAACTTCTGCGAACTCCACAATCTCTGGAACACGAATACCTTCTTCAGAAAGCCGAATCACCGCCGATGGACGTACGTCTCACCAGACGGAGTCCACAAACACGAAATCGACTACATTCTGACGAATGGCCGCTTCTTCACGGACACGCATGTCCTCCCCTCCGTCACAGTGACAACACAATACGACGAACTCAAACACTTCCTCAGCGATGTGCGAGAGAAGGCCACCACTCTGCCACAAACCAGATCGGAAAAGAGAATCTCCAAGGAAACACGACGCCTACAAAACGCTCGAAGGAACGCCGACAAAACAAAAAGCGAGTACAAGGTAATCGCCAAAAACTGTCGACAATCTCTTCGCAAAGACCTGAACGACTACAAGGACGAACGACTCCTTCAAACAGTGGCGAACCGGAAAAGTCTGAAAACGACCGCAAAAGAACTCCAAGAATTCGCGGCAAAGATACCCTGCCTGAAGAACGAGACTGGAGAACGTCTGACCGCCAGACCGAAAATCGAAGAAGAAATCAAAACCTTCTACACGAACCTCTTCCAGTCAGCCAGACACGTCTCACCACAGTTGCCGCAGCCACCCACCACAACCACAACGGTCCCAGAATTTCTGTACTCAGAAGTAGAAGCCGCCATACGCTCACTCACAAACGGAAAAGCCGCTGGACCGGATGGAATCACCGCCAACTTTCTGAAGCTGTACGACGAAGAAGTCACGAAGGCCATTGTCGAACTGTTCAACAACGTCATATCCAGAAAAGAAATACCCGACCAGTGGAGAAGCTCAAAGACAATCTTAATCCACAAGAAAGGCGACAAAGAAGATCTAGGTAACTACCGCCCGATCTCGCTTCTTCCGGTGATATACAAGATCTTCTCGAAGTGTATCCTCCGGCGAATCAAGGATCGTTTAGAAGAAGAACAGCCCGTCGAACAAGCTGGCTTCCGACGAAAGTTCAGCACCCTCGACCACATAACCACCGTCCAACGACTCCTGGAAGCAGGAAGAGAACACCACATGCCACTGGTTCTCATCTTCGTCGACTTCAAGAAGGCGTTCGACTGCATCGAACCCGACTCCATCTGGTCAAGCCTAGAAGACCAAAATGTAGACAGAACCTATATCGACGTGCTGAAACTCTGCTACAAGGACTGCTCCACCGACATCACTCCGTTCCACACGGCAGTGAAGGTTCCGATCAGCAGAGGCGTTCGCCACGAAAACAAGAAAGTTGGTCTGGAGATCAACGAGTCGAAGACAAAGTGCATGCGCAACCCATTCGCTCCAACAACCGCCGTCTACGCGAATGGAGCTCCGATCGACGAGTGTGAAGTCTACCTGGGGCGGAACCTGAACAAGAACAACGAGTTGCTCCCAGAACTACACCGAAGGAGACGATCAGCTAGGGCGGCCCTAGGAACCATCCAAAGAGCGTCAGACCTGATCGCCGACACGAAAACCCGAGCAAGCCTGTTCGGCACGACCGTCCTATCGGCACTCTGCTACGCCGGAGAAACGTGGTCACCAACGAAAGTCCATCTCGAACGAATCCGAATTACCCACGCTGCTCTGGAACGAAGGATCGTCGGGATCACCCTGACCGAACAACGCTCAAGAGATCTCCACCGCGAAGACATGAGGAAGCTCTCGCAAGTCAAGGACCCGCTGAAGCACGTGATAAGACGAAAACTGGAATGGGCTGGCCACGTTGCAAGGAGAACGGACGACCGCTGGACGACAAGCACACTTCACTGGTACCCGAGAGACTGGAAACGCCCAAGAGGACGTCCACCGATGCGCTGGGCCGACATGATGAAGAAGGACCTGTCTGTCCGGGACGACGACAACCAACTAACAACAAACTGGACGACTCTGGCCAGAGACCGCCCAACATGGAAAGCTGTGATCCGCGCCACCACGGCGAACTACGGATCGTCTAAGTAACTAAGTAAGTAAGTAATATTGAACGATTTTTTGCTCCACCAGCTGCGACAGACAGTCCATCTGGCTCAATGTGTCTCTCTTGACAACTTCAACGGAGTCTAAACACCATAAAACTTTTGGTAACTTTTCTGGGCGTCATTGTAACAGGACGCCGCCTTCCGGGGAACCGTTTGCGGCAGGCAGTCTTTGCGCACCCAGCTCACAGTGTCTTTCTTGATAGCTCCCAATTTAGCGCACTTGGGGAGCACATCACCTTATTTGACTGTGCAAAGAAACATTTGTGAAAAGAAGTTCGACGAATATAAAAACAATTTATTTGATGATATCGACTGTCATTGGAATTTTGGCGAGTTCGTCCAAAATTTTGCTGCGTTGTTCCTTGGATTCGACTCCGTTCTCGCAAATCCGATCGACTTGTTCGTTTCAGGTTGTTTGGAACATTCAGAGTCAAGTTATTTCAATGTTCAGAAAGCCAGTCCCTTTTCCTATTCTTCACTGTTCAAATTCCATTCCATTCAAATGAAGTGACCTCAATCTGTACTTTCCCATGTCTTTCAAAACTAATTCGAAAAGGTCGTTCACTTTGGAATACAAAGGTCGCCGCCCCGTCGCCGCACCGTCTGCGTCTGTTCCATTCCCTCCGCCCGCTTCCCTGCGTCTCTCACTCTCGTCCTCGTGTATAAAAGGCGGCGGGGTCAACACTTCCACACATTCCCCTTTCTCCCGAGTCCCCAGACGGGTTGACTACCTTTCTCGTCAGAGAGAACCGATTTCCACTGAAATCCTCTCCCTTCCCCTTTTTAGAACCCTGATCTGGGTTCTCCCCTCACCACCCCGATTACCCCCTAAATTTCCTCTGATTACTGGTAATACTGGAAGCAGATTTGTAGAAAGGTAAATCTAATTTTCAATTAGAAATTGATTCAAAGAGGATTAGGAATACTTCAAGACTCACAAACACATTTTCCTGTGAAAAAGAGTTGATTCTGAAAATCAAAAAGTTTAAAAATAGTTAAGAAATTCAAAAACGAGTGGACGTCCATCTGCCATTTGACTAAATTACGATCGGCCACCTCTTTGTCAGGACTCAAGTTAGAATAAAGTGTTTAGAGTGTCTCTTTTTTTTAAAGACAATCCTTACTTTTACTAATCAATTGATATCTTGAAAACTTTCAGTGATAGCAAAATTTCATCAACTGATAAAATGATCTAGAGACGAGTTCCTATTGATTGATACCCTCAAATAAGAGATTTCGACAATTTCTGATAGTGATAATGTTTTTTGAAGTTGTTTTTTTTCAGCTGAGTCTCCGGATATCATCGTTCTGACACCACCGCCAAACGTTGAGACACCGATTGCAAGAAAAAATCAAAAAAAAATACAGGTATGGATTACTGCAAAAAAATTTGGAAAATTCACAAAATTGAAAAAAAAATATTTGAAATCAAATTTATTTCTCAACACCTCAGAAATTTGAAAAAAAATTTAAAAAAATTCGAATTTCCAAAAAACTGACATTGAATTGATTTCTTAAAGTAATTTTCAGAAATTTTCAAAGATCTTCACGAAAATTCATGGGAATCGACGTATTTTTCATATTTTTTGAAAGATCTTCAAAAAATTCTCAAAAATCCACGAATTCGAAAAAAAAACTAGGAGACCTGAATTTTTCAAATAAAAAAAATGTTTCTAGTCGTATTTCGACTATTCCTCGAGGCTTCTTCGAACTGCCCTTTCAAAATCCGCCATTTTCCAGGTCATCAAACGCCTCCTCAACAGCGTTGTTCCAACGCATCGCAACTACATTCAAGACTTCCTCTAGCCAATTCCGGATCTCTGGGGTACGACTATTTTCAAATAAAAAAAATGTTTATTTCATTTTTGTTCAGGACCGTTCTTGGTATCGGTGATGCTCGTTTTCGCCATCGGAATCTTGGGCAACTTGGCTCAATTCGTCGAGAACGACGGAGCCAAGGGAACCTATGGATCTGACTTCCGGATGGGTACGTTATTGAAATTTCTAATCACATTGAAAACCATTTTTTCTCCAGTCACCTCCGCATCGACGCTGATCTTCCTCTACGTCGTCCTCGTGCCGCTCTTCCTCTACGGACTCTTCTGGAATCGTCACAGCGAGATGATGCATCCGTACGTTGACCTTGTCTGCTTGTACGGATACTCGCTCGTCATTTGCATTCCGGTTACGGTGAGTAATTTCACTTACCTAGAACTCTAAACAAAATGCTCTTGTTCAGTTCCTCTGGATCATCGACATCAGTTGGTTCCGAATGGCGCTGACCTTTGTCTCCGTCGAACTCTCGGGAACCGTCTGGCGCGCGCGATTTGGCCAGCTGGTCAGAACGACTCCAACAAAATGGTAAGTCATTCTTGGAGAATAAAGCGAACAACGACACCTTTCTTGTCAGGTCGTTTTCGGAACCATCATCTTCGTCGTCGGATGCCACTTCCTGCTCTCCTTCACTTTCAAGGTTTATTTCTTTGATTCCATGAACTTGATTAATCTCCCGCCTCTCCACGTCCTTGTCTGAAGACTTTAATTATTTTTTCGTTTTCCCCCAGTCTCCTGTAACTTTTGTTCCGTTTGTTCCCACAAAAAACTCTAATTTATTCCAACCGTCGATCGGTTTTTTCCTATTTAGTTTCGAGCCATTTTCCTCATCATCATCATCCAACTAATAAATATTGCATCCGGAACACGTTTCGAGTTCATTCAGTTTCTTTGTTTTTCAGGAGTTCTAATTTGACTCCATGCACCCGGCCAAACACGTCATTCCCGGAACAACTACCGGACCGGCACCTTTCGATGTGACGACGATTCATCAGAATCCGGCAGTGGCGTCGTCGGAGAAGAATGCGACCGAAGCGAAGGAGGCGTTGAATTTGGTTCGTGGTTTTTTTTTGAATTTTGGGAAAATTAGTAATTTTTCAAATTAAAAATCGAATTTTGATTATTATTTTCAAAAAAATTTCCAAAAATTTGTAAAAAATTGTTTTTAATAGAAAAATCAGTAAAAATTGAAATTATCAAGTTCGAATTTAAATTTTACAAATTTAAATGATTTTTAAAAAAATTCAAAATGGAAAACGGCGAATGAACAAAAAAAACGATAGATTCAATCTCATTTTTTTAAATAAATAAATAATTTTTTCTCGAGGCTTCAAAAAAGTTGAAAAAATTGAAACCGGAAGAACCTATGGCTAGGGAAAATTATTTTGTTTTACGATTTTATAAATACTTTTTAAAAAAATTAGGAATCTACCATAGTTTCAACATAATCATTTAGATTAAAGCCAATTTAACCGGGAGAATGCTCATTTTTTCAGTCCGAGTCATCCCTCGAAACCTCCTCCAAAACCGCATTATTAACGAAGAGAAACACGGGACCGGAAGTGGTAATTTGTCCACTTTCCTTTTCTAGACACCCCCCAGAATGTTATAACCTTTCAGACAGAGACCGGAAAACCGGACGAGAAGCAAACAACGAACGACACAACGTCGGTGGTGAAAGGTGAGATACCCGGAATTCCGGAAAGATTTTTAATTTATTTTTCAGATAAAAAGATCGATTTGAAACCGGCAGCAAAGGCAGAGACTGGAAAATCGGAGAACCCGGCAGAGACCGAAAAACCGGCGGAAAAGAACGCCACCGAAAAAGCGTAATAAATAGAATTTGCCATGTTTTTTTTAGATTTTCGCTTCTTGCTTTACATATATTTTTACCGATTTTTGGTTATTTTCCCGAAAAACATAACAAGCACCCTCTTCCTTGTAGTCATCCTCCTCCGTGTGTCGTCTTCTCTTTCTCTTGTGATTATATCTAAATATCAATAATTTTACCAGCCCCCACGTTTTTCTCGTGATTGTGTGTATTTTCAAGACATTTTCTGTGACTACAAGTTTATAATATTTAAGACACGTTGTCTGAGATATGCGAAAACTTTTCAGTACAAGAGGGCGCTAGAAATTCAAAGTGTCCCAATATTGTTATAAATTTTTGTGTGTGTAGGCACATTAGTTGTATAGGTTGGTCCAAAATTACCCGCACAAACTATTTTGAGAATATTTCCAAAACCAGAAGTCAGAATGAGATGAGACTCAACAAAAACTTTATTCATACTATAAAACGTGTTCTCTGTAAGACTCGAATATGGTGTGCCTTAGGGGCTAATTTTTATGTGACTATGTTTATAGGGACTAGTACTACCCATCTGCACCGACTTAGCCTCCGGGCTCCACCTGGAGGAGTACGGTAGGTGCTCAAAGAGCACAAAATCGACTTTTTTGTTTGTGCTCCAAAAAATCCGAAAAAATTTCCAGACATCAAGGACACTAATGTGTTTGTTTTCCCAAAATTTCAAAACTGGGAACATCCTAACTTTTGAGAAAAAGGTCAAAATGTTCATTTTTCATCGATTTTTGGAAGAAATGTGGAATTTTAGGGGCTTAGCAGGAATTACCGACATTAGGTTTCTGTTGCCAAATATACCTATATGTAACACCGTTTGAATGTATAAGACATGGTCTTAAAACATTTCGCTTTTTTCGGTTTTTTAGATCAGTTTTCAATCTGAAATTTACAAGTTACGTATTTTTTCGTTCGCAAGATGTCTAAAGATGACGCTATTTACGTCAAATACTCCGTAGTATAGATAAAAACAGTTTCCTGCTTCAAAATGTTGAAAAAAATATTTTTCAGATCAGATAGTTGTAACTAGGCTCAATGTGACCGAATCATGCTGAAATTTTTACAGAAATCATGCATACGTGACTGTTATCGATTGCACTTACAGTTATTTGCGTATCGAAAAAAAATGTTTGAAGTAAAAAATTTTTCATGGTCGAGACCCCCAAAATCACCAAAAAAACTTTTTTTCGATTTTCAGAAAACCGATAGTTTATTACATATGTAGAATCTGTCGAATTGATTTTTGACCATTTGAAAACGGGAATAGTTTCTACTAATGCTCACACATATTTTGTCACAAATACGGTCTTTTGGAACACTCTAGAGAAGAAAAAATTTTCACTGTGGCTATCGATCATCCTAAAAACTGATCTAAAAAACCGAAAAAAGCGAAATGTTTTAAGACCATGTCTTGTACATTCAAACGGTGTTACATATAGGTATATTTGGCAACAGAAACCTAATGTCGGTAATTCCTGCTAAGCCCCTAAAATTCCACATTTCTTCCAAAAATCGATGAAAAATGAACATTTTGACCTTTTTCTCAAAAGTTAGGATGTTCCCAGCCTTGAAATTTCGGGAAAATAAACGCATAAATGTACTTGATATCTCAGAATTTTTTCGGATTTTTTGAAGCACAATCAAAAAAGTCGATTTTGTGCTCTTTGACCACCTACCGTACTCCTCCAAGTGGACCCTTGAACCTAAGTCGGTGCACATGGGTAGTACTAGTCCCTATCAACATAATCACATAAATTCTTGACTCTTGCTCATCTATAACACCCTAAGGCACACCCCCGTATGACCATACTCGATCCTTACAGAGAACACGTTATAACAACTATTTATCGGCTAATCCTGTTCCACACGTCCTCCTTTTTTGGCGATCACAGCTCCGAGTCGTCTGGGGTAGGCATCCACCGTGGCACGCAGGTACTCGACAGACAAACTGTCCCATTTCTCCAACAGTGTCTTCTTCAGGGCTTCCACATTTGAGTGGGGTCTTGCGTTGACCTTATTCTGCAAAACCCCCCAGACAGAGTAGTCAAGGGGATTCAGATCTGGCGAATAAGCCGGCCATTCCTCCTTGCGGATGAACTCATGCAGATGGGTGTCGCACCACTGTTGCGTGATCTTGGCGGTGTGAGCAGGAGGTCCGTCCTGTTGGAAGACCCAGTGCTGTCCTCCGAAGTGAGATTGGGCCCACGGGAGTAGTGACTTCTCTAAAATCTCAGAAATGTAGAGTTCCTTATTGATTTTGACTCCCTGATCGATGAAAACCAGTGGAGACTTGCCAGTTGAGCAAATCGCGCCAAAAACCATGACACTGGCCGGATGGGAAACTCGGTGAATGGTTCTCCCTTTGTCAGCAGCTTGTTGAACATCCTGAGCAAGCACTCGATGATTTTGGGAGTTGAACTCGGCCTCCACAGTGAACAATTTCTCGTCGGAGAACACCGTCACCAAGTGCTCGTGCCGGCGCGTGCGGGCAAGAAGCATTTTGGCTTTGACGAGCCGTTTTGCCTTGTTGGCTTCCGAGAAAATGGCGGCCTTTCTCACACGATTCGGGGTCATTCCCAGCTTGGTCTTGACAATCCTTCCCATCGACGACCGGCTCATTTTCATCTCTTTTGACATCGATCGAATGCTCCGATGTGCATTTCTCCTGATCCGCTCCTTGACGGCTTTGATCCTCTCCGGAGTCACAGAAGTTGCTTTTCTTCCTCGGCCCGAGCGATCACAAGTAGATCCAAGCTCCTTGAAACGTTTGATGGTGTCGTAGACCGTTCTACGAGCGATTCCGAGTCGTTTGACGATGGACGATGTCTCGACACCTCGGCGATGAAGGTCCAAAATGGATGTGCGGTGGATACTAGCCTTTACCATTTGGCTGAAACACAAGATTGAGACATGAAATTTTAAAGAACTATAAAAAACAATATTATAAATAAAAAAAATAACTGTGGCGCACCAAAAATGCGCCAGTGCCCTACACCATGGCGCCAAACTTTTGTGCGGGTAATTTTGGACCACCCTGTAAGTCACATGTGACATGTTTTGGGAGGCTCCGCCCCTTCGGCTGGAATTACAGACAAGAAAAGTTGAAGATGTAACTTTTTTCTCCCTGAACCGAATCAGATAATTCTTTTTCCATTCGATAGAGCACACTTTTTTATGCACTTTTTCTATTGACAGCCTAATTCTAGCTCCTTTTTAAAGTGCTGAAAAAATGGATTTTATGTCTGAAAATTTATATTTGCTCCATTTTCATCACCCCCAATGTCTTAAGCCAAACATGTAAAAACGGTTTAGTGTAGTATTTTGAGTGGCCTTTCCGATGCAACTATCATCCAGACAGAAATCGACTGGGTAATCAGTCAAAAAAGATATCAAAGTTATCAGCTGATAAAAATGTTCTCCAATCTTGACGAAACAAAAACCATTTGAAAGAACAACTGTTTTCGAGCATTTTTTTCTGTGAAGACACCTGTAATCCGAAATAAGTATTTGATGCTGAAAATTTCAGTCAAAGTAACGCAAAAGTTTCAAAATGATTTTTTTCGTATTTTCAAAAGTTTAAAGCCAATATTCTGAAAACGTGATCTGGTAGTATTTTGGATGTGCTTTCCGATAAAAATATTAGTAAAACAAAAATCGACTGGCGGAGCAAAAAATCGTTCAATATTACTTACTTACTTAGTTACTTAGACGATCCGTAGTTCGCCGTGGTGGCGCGGATCACAGCTTTCCATGTTGGGCGGTCTCTGGCCAGAGTCGTCCAGTTTGTTGTTAGTTGGTTGTCGTCGTCCCGGACAGACAGGTCCTTCTTCATCATGTCGGCCCAGCGCATCGGTGGACGTCCTCTTGGGCGTTTCCAGTCTCTCGGGTACCAGTGAAGTGTGCTTGTCGTCCAGCGGTCGTCCGTTCTCCTTGCAACGTGGCCAGCCCATTCCAGTTTTCGTCTTATCACGTGCTTCAGCGGGTCCTTGACTTGCGAGAGCTTCCTCATGTCTTCGCGGTGGAGATCTCTTGAGCGTTGTTCGGTCAGGGTGATCCCGACGATCCTTCGTTCCAGAGCAGCGTGGGTAATTCGGATTCGTTCGAGATGGGCTTTCGTTGGTGACCACGTTTCTCCGGCGTAGCAGAGTGCCGATAGGACGGTCGTGCCGAACAGGCTTGCTCGGGTTTTCGTGTCGGCGATCAGGTCTGACGCTCTTTGGATGGTTCCTAGGGCCGCCCTAGCTGATCGTCTCCTTCGGTGTAGTTCTGGGAGCAACTCGTTGTTCTTGTTCAGGTTCCGCCCCAGGTAGACTTCACACTCGTCGATCGGAGCTCCATTCGCGTAGACGGCGGTTGTTGGAGCGAATGGGTTGCGCATGCACTTTGTCTTCGACTCGTTGATCTCCAGACCAACTTTCTTGTTTTCGTGGCGAACGCCTCTGCTGATCGGAACCTTCACTGCCGTGTGGAACGGAGTGATGTCGGTGGAGCAGTCCTTGTAGCAGAGTTTCAGCACGTCGATATAGGTTCTGTCTACATTTTGGTCTTCTAGGCTTGACCAGATGGAGTCGGGTTCGATGCAGTCGAACGCCTTCTTGAAGTCGACGAAGATGAGAACCAGTGGCATGTGGTGTTCTCTTCCTGCTTCCAGGAGTCGTTGGACGGTGGTTATTATTCTTAAAATTTTTTTCGCTCCCTTGGAAGAGGAGGGAAAAACTCGGCCACCACGCTGATTGACCTCTGCAACCAATCAGCAAGGCTGGATCCGCCCCATCGATACGAGACCAACGGGGGACTAGGTTTGGATTTCTCTTCCAAGTGAGCGAAAAAAATTTTAAGAATAATATGTGGTCGAGGGTGCTGAACTTTCGTCGGAAGCCAGCTTGTTCGACGGGCTGTTCTTCTTCTAAACGATCCTTGATTCGCCGGAGGATGCACTTCGAGAAGATCTTGTATATCACCGGAAGAAGCGAGATCGGGCGGTAGTTGCCTAGATCTTCTTTGTCGCCTTTCTTGTGGATTAAGATTGTCTTTGAGCTTCTCCACTGGTCGGGTACTTCTTTTCTGGATATGACGTTGTTGAACAGCTCGACGATGGTCTTCGTGACTTCTTCGTCGCACATCTTCAGAAAGTCGGCGGTGATTCCATCTGGGCCAGCGGCTTTTCCGTTTGGGAGTGAGCGTATGGCGGCTTCTACTTCAGAATACAGAAATTCTGGGACCGTTGTGGTTGTGGTGGGTGGCTGCGGCATCTGTGGTGAGACGTGTCTGGCTGACTGGAAGAGGTTCGTGTAGAAGGTTTTGATTTCTTCTTCGATTTTCGGTCTGGCGGTCAGACGTTCTCCAGTCTCGTTCTTCAGGCAGGGTATCTTTGCTGCGAATTCTTGGAGTTCTTTTGCGGCCGTTTTCAGACTTTTCCGGTTCGCCACTGATTGCAGGAGCCGTTCGTCCTTGAAGTTGTTCAGGTCTTTGCGAAGAGATTGCCGACAGTTTTTGGCGATTACCTTGTACTCGCTTTTTGTTTTGTCGGCGTTTCTTCGAGCGTTTTGTAGGCGTCGCGTTTCCTTGGAGATTCTCTTTTCCGATCTGGTTTGTGGAAGAGTGGTGGCCTTCTCTCGCACATCGCTGAGGAAGTGTATCAGTTCGTCGTATTGTGCTTTCACTGAGCCAGTCCGTGTGGATGTCCGGGGTTGGCAGGTGAGGCGGGCGACGTCCGTCGGGTCGAGGAGCTTCCGAGGTGGCTTCCTGGAGAGGATCCGTTCATTTTTGGCTTTCTTCAGGTCTAGGTGCAGGTTGCATCTGACTAATCGGTGGTCGCTCCCGACTGTGACGGAGGGGAGGACATGTGTGTCTGTGAAGAAGCGGCCGTTCGTCAGAATGTAGTCGATTTCGTGTTTGTGGACTCCGTCTGGTGAGACGTACGTCCATCGGCGATGGTTCGGCTTTCTGAAGAAGGTATTCGTGTTCCAGAGATTGTGGAGTTCGCAGAAGTTGACGAGCTCCTCTCCGGCGTCATTCCTTGGCTCGTAGGCGTGTGTGCCAATGTGCGGTTCGGTTTGGTCTTTCTTGGATCCCGCGCAAGCGTTGAAGTCTCCAGTCACTATCTTGTACTTGGACTTGCATCTATTTACAGCGTCGCCGAGTTGCTCGTAGAAGGATTCAATTTCTTCTGGATCGGCGTCTGCTGTCGGTGCGTATCCATGTATTACTGTGACTTTGTGGTGCTTTGAGTGGCGGAAGGTGAGAAAGCCAATGCGGTGGTTGATGAACTGCACTTCTTCGATCTTCTTCGTGATTTCCGGGTTTGTTATGAAACCGACTCCTCCACTGATTGAGTTCGCATCTCGTCTCCCAGAGAAGATTCCGTAGCCTTGCCGGTCTTCTGCAATCAGTTCTTCTTTCCTTTTTGTCTCAGACAATCCGACTACTTCGAATTTCACGCGTTTCAGTTCGCTCATCAGGTCCCAAAGACGAACGTCGGTGGCGATTGAGCGGCAGTTGTAGGCGGCGATCCTGAGGTCTGTCCGACGGGTTTTCCGGTGTCGTTGATGTCCGTGCTGTTGACTGACGGTCAGGTCTCCTCCGTGATTTGATCGCCTCTCCCCATCTACCCTTGAGCCAGTCTTGTCGCGGGCAGGGATGGGGTGCGGGGGACTGAGGCAGGGGATTTTGCTGTTTTTAGCGGATTTTTGTCTCTTTTGAACTCGAAGTGGGCTTGCTGGGCCAAATCGAGCGGCTTGGGAACGGAGAGTGTTGGACGTCACCTCCGACCGGCACGAGACGGTGTGCTTCTTGGCCTGCCAACTTCCCCTAGTGTGTCCAGCTCACTAGTGTGTTGAGAGAAGAAGGCAGTTGATCCCTTTCGCCACGTAGAGGCTCAGCACAGAAAGGGACCATTTTTTAAAATTCTGAAACTTTGCATACGGGGGTCTTTTTTGACGTAAAATCGAATGAACATAGTCACTTTTTCCCTTTCCATATTAGTTTTCGAGAAAAAAATAATTTTTGACAAATTTTGGTGAAAATTCCAACATTTCGTTGGTTTTGGTCGAAGATTCATTCATTTCAGTGTCACATTCGGATTCTACGACCCAAAAAATCCCCGGGCGCGAAGATTTGAATTGATTGAGCGACACACAAAAAAGTTGATTTTCGACCTTCGGCTGGCCGAGCCCGTGCGGAGCAGCAACAAGTCGGCTCAATGTTGTCGGTTTGGTAACAAGGGACCCTTAAGGTACCCACACAGAAAATTTCAGGTCTTCTAAAAATACTTTCGGAAACTGTGCCAACTGTTATCAACTTTTCTCAAAAACCGTCTCTTAAGCTCTCGAGCCTCTGGCTCGTGGAGCGGTCTCCCCCCTTTCGTACTTGGTTTCCAGTCCCACTTCAACTCACAAGGGAAGTGTTTTCACAGAAAATTTTGGAATTTCCTGTAAATTTGCAAGAGAACATTTTTTGATACTGGTCTTCGATCCCACATAATGGCTACCTGCGCAAACGCCTAGTTTTTCGGTTATTTTGTCTCGAAGTGGCCAATATCTTGTTTTTCACGAAATCTGGCATTTTTGGCCACTTTTAAACAAAATATCAACAAAAAAAACTAGACGTTGGCGCAGGTAGCCACTATGTGGGTCGATTACCAGTATCAAAAAGTGCACCCTTGCAAATTTACAGGTAATTCCAAAATTTTGAGTAAAAACACTTCCCAAACGCTCAACCGTTAAGATGTTATGCCTGCGTTCACCTCGATTCCCAGTCCAGTAGTGGTACCTAAGGCCTAGTACGTTTCTGCATGAAACAGCCAACTGGCTCAGTGATTTTCGATGTTCTCTGCGTCTCTTGTCGCACCACACTATTTCGCAATGTCGCTGATTGGCCGAAATCTTTGACCAAAAGCACAGTCACTCTGTTGGCGGAATTCCGGATGAGTTTATCGATTTTTTGACAACAAGAAAAAAACATAAATTACTTTTTTTTTACAAATCATTTTTTACATGACGACATTGAAAATGTTTCGACATTTTCGCTCGTTTTTGTGCTTGAAATGTGCTCAAAATGAAGATCTGCATCGGAAGCAGTTTTCTTTCCGTAACTTTCCGTAAAGGGGAAAGTACGAAAATTGCGATTTGTCCCGTTGAAATTTCAAAATCTCCGCATATCCTCTGTGAAAATGGACGAATTCAGTGGCCGATGGTCTCAAAATGTTCCAAATGGTCATCTTCATCCATCTTCAGGTTCGAAACCCCCCGAAACAGCGGTATTCTGGTTTTCGGCTGGTTTCGGAGCAAGTGCGCTCTATTGATAGACCATTTTCAGGTCTTTGTTTGCGTTTTTAAGAACAGTCGAAATTTTATTTAAATAAAAAAAACGTTTTTGTTTTTGTAAATTTAATTTAACTCATGTTGAGGCAGTCGAGAATCTGCTTGATTCCCTGGTTAACAGCACCAGCGCAAATTGTTCCATCGGACTTTGCATGCACTTCTGTCGATTGTCCGCACTCTGGACACGGGATGGTCCCTGTCTGGGTCTTCTGACCCTCTTCAATCATTCCTTCGACGCACTGCTTGCAATACCCGTGGCCACACGCTGAAACAAGTATTGGGTATCGGAAATTGAAAGAACCCGCGCGTTGTGTCTGCATACGGGTGCAGGCTTGGTCGGAACCGGAAACGGAACTACCGAACTACCAAAATTTCCGACCATTTTCGGAAATTGTTCCGAAAATTACGGAATTTTTCCTAAGCGATCGGACCTAAGCGATCGCGAGCGAGCGACCGGCGAGCGATCGGACCTAAGCGAAGTTTGACGCCTTCTGGAGCACTTATTCCGTTTTTAGGCAAGACTTTCGTCTCCCGTCTCCATTTCTGAATAGGCACATGTCGACACGTTGAATATAGGCGCGTAAACAATTTTTTTGAAGCATTTCTAAAAAAAGAACAGGCAAAACTGCGGAGCCCAGGCTGAGAGGCGGCGTCAGCCGCCTCGATTGGCCTGGTATAATAAACCGAAAATAAACTAAATTCAAGTTTAATTCGAGCTATTATCCCTCCTGCAAAAGTTGAAACTTTTGCGCCGGCCGAATGTGCGCTCTCTCGCCACGAAAACGGCTTTCTCGACGAAAAGTACGGTGGAAAAGCCGCGTACTGAATTGAAAACGACTCACATATGACAAAGGGCTCCTGCGGTCCGTTCATCGTGAAGGTCTTCTTGCAGACGTCGCACGCCAGTGCTTCGTGGATCTTCTTGACTAGTGCCTCCTTTTCCTCGACGGCCTCTCTTCTGGCAATCGATTCCTGCTCTGCCTTCTCGACTGCTTGCCTCTGAAGCCAATTGCACCGAACTGCCACTGAATTCTGTTCAATTTGACGCTGCAGCTCACAAATTTTCTTCTCTTGCTCCCGTTTCAACGATGTTCGCTCCTTTCGAGGGGTGTCATTGCCACGTTTACGTTTGGATGGCATTTCCTTCTGTAATTAGAAATGATCAATTAAAAAAGAACTAAAAGTTAATAGAAAAAGAGGAGAAATTCAATAGAAATCAGTTGACTAGGGGATTCTTGGCCTTCCCCCCCCCCCTGTTTACAGATCCCTGCTGGATCTGTTAATGAAGTGATCTCTAGAGAACCGAGTAGTATCAACGGAGAGGCTCAGGCAATCGCAATTTAATAGAGGAGGCAGATATGAAAAAAATACTCACCATTTAAACCTCTATTTTTCCGAGGAGTAAATCTTTCCAATCTGCTCCATTGTTGCCATCTAATCAATTGAAATTCGGGGGGTAATTGGGTAGTCAACCCATTCTGGGGACTCATGGGGGGAAAGAATGAATAGTCGAGTGGGGATTCAGGGGGAATCGGGGAGTCAACCCATTCAGGGGACTCGGGGGAAAAGAATGAATGGTCGACAGGTGACCGCGCGCGATGCGGCGAGAAGAGGAGACGCAGACAATGCGAGAGAGTACACAATAGTGAGAGACGTGTCTGGCGTGACCCCACTTGGTGTGCAGTGAGTGTCCCCCTCATGTGGCCGCGCAAAGACTGTGTGACAGATGTTTTGTGTGTGTGCTGTGTGTGTGTTATGCGTCCTCTGTTGTGTCTGTCCCCCAAGTGTAAATTGCGCGGAAACAAGTGCTACTGACGCGTTCCTAGTGCGCTTTGCGTGTTTAGCGCAAAAGCTTTCAGGAGGATTTACAGAAAGAAAATGAAAACGATTTCAAGAAAATTATGCATTTCCAAACTCCTAATTTTTTTCTCTTCAATTTCATACCAGATTCATCACCATGAGCCGGAAAACTGTAGACATATATTATATTTTATCAATCTTGAACCCGTTGTTTTTGTCACAGATCCATTCTCATGGTCTGTGTTATCTCACCTTTACACATTTCCCCTCCCAACAATTATTGCCTGTCGATCGTATTTTCTTTCATCCTCCCTCACTGTTTATCGTTTCCAGCGTCTTCCACCTTGTTTTCTCAGTTTTCCTCTTGTTTCCTGTCAATATACTTATTCTCATTGCTGAAAAGTTGCAAATATCACACACACACAACTTGCAGAGAGGGAAAACGGCGAGAGACAATTGGTCATTCCCATACATTTTCCATCTTTTTCGTTTTTCTATTTTTCACGACTTTTATTGCTTCCCTATCTCTTCCCCAGGGCCGTTTAGTTAGCGGAGTTATCTTCCACTTCAAGGAGTGTCCACAAAACGATATTTGTTGGTAGACAGAGCAAGTGTGTGATAAGATACCTCTGAACACCTGTGGCCGTGTTGCGCAATTGACCATAGCATGCGGGGTCATCCTGTCACTCCTTCCACTCCTCGTGATGTTTTCCTCGAGAGGACATCCCTCCTCCCCTCATTTCCCCATTCTCCTCCTCCCCTCACACACAAAACTCGACCAACTGTTGCCTGTCGGTCGCATTCTCTTTCACTCTCTCTGTCTCTCACTGTTTATCGGTTCCAGCGTCTTCCACCTTGTTTTCTCAGTTTCTACCCTCGTTTCCTCTCGATTTTCCTTTTCTTTGTTTTTCTAAAGTTACAGATATCAAACTTGTGATCAATTAAACCATTGTTTTTCCGAGAAAAAAAATTTCATTCAAAACAAAGCAGTAACAAAACATGTGGTGTGCGATGAGTGGAAGGGGGGTTAAAGCATCTTAAGATACGGAGGAACAGGCGGAATATTAGAGGAAACAATGCGATCAGAGAATAAAAGGGCCGATGTCAAAAGAACATTTAGAGACTATGAGTATCAACAGAAGAACAAAGAAAGGGTGAGGGTCCGGGTGGGGAGTGCATGAATACAGAGAACAACTAAACAACGATCCTTCATTTCGTCTCGAACGGAGCCGCACCGTACTCTTCGAGTAGCTGCTTGTTATTTTCCAACTCCTCCTTCCACATCTCCGCGAACCACACTGTGTTCGCATCTCTGAAAGTTACATGTTGCATATGAGGATGACTATGAGGCTCTTACCATTGATGGCCATGGCAGGTCGACCTCTAAGCACTTCTGATATTTGCAACTATTGCAAGCACTGTTGGTTCTCCTATAGACATGGCATCTCTGAAATCAAGACTGTTGGCGATGTGGTTCCAATTGCTCTCTCCGAGAAATGAAATGCGGAATAGTTTCAAAATATCTGAAAACGAGACGGCACTCGTATGAAATGAAGAGTATTCGACTGCGTGCCATTTACAGTGCCGGCCAAAAAGGTATGCTGTTTTGGTTTTTTGAGTCGCCGGAGAATCATTATATTTCGAGATTGATAAGAGATATCAAAAAGTTATCAACAGGAAACTTGTAGATCACAACTAGGACTACAAGTTTCCTGTTGAAAACTTTTTGATATCTGGTATCAATCTCGCGATATAATTTTTGACAAGCTACGCCCCCGAACGCGCATGCTCGGACAAACGCGACTTGAAGAAGGGACAGAAACTCAGCCAAAGTGCAAGACGGAGAAAGCGTGGGCGTATAGTTTCAAAATATACGTCTGAAAACGAGACGGCACTCGCATGAAATGAGTAGTATTCGACTGCGCGCCATTTCCGTGACGATGGTTCGGAGGTTTATACGGTAATGTACCGTATCCCTCCACCAATAATAAACACGCGAAAAACGACGGAAAACGGAAAGCGCCCGCGTCGCATGACTATGTGTGTGCACGCAGAATTTGAATGAGGACGAACGAGAGGACACTCACTTTCAACGACTTGACACACGTTCCCGTTAACGATGAATTCTTGGAAGCATCTGATGCATTTCCGGGTGAGATCTGGAAGATGATTGAGTTAGGAGCTCAAAAGAAACACTGACCACAATTTGGAACGAACATCATTCTGTCCTTCTGATACTCGTTCGGCTGTAGCGTTTGGCCTTGGATGACCGGAAACCCATTGACGCGCATCTGATACTCGTTGAGAATCAGTTTAACGACGAGATTTGTGAAGAGCGGGTCATCTGCGATAGCCATTGCATGTACACTGGGCGCATCGGTTGACACGAGAATAGGTTCAAGAGTCATGAGGCTGCAAAACGTTTGGATGTGTCCACAAGCCATGAGGTGATGTAGAACTGGTTGGCAGATTGCTGAATTGGTCCAAGAATTCCCAAAAAATGGTCCAGAAGCGGTAGCGGGCGCACGCACCGAAGCCGGACCCACACACCCACTCGCGCAAAGAATACGCGCTTGGGTCAAATTTTTGACATTTTTTGGAGATTTTGAAACGCGCACGCTCGGACCAACGCGATTTGATAAAAATTTTTTCGATTTTTTCGAAAGGGTTTTTTCTACAAAATGTATGCTTTCCAAGAGAAAACGTTTCTGAGATTAGCGTGACTGGTACACTTCTGCGGTTCTATTAATGAAGTGGTCTCTAGAGAACCGAGTAGTATCAACGGAGAGGCTCAGACAATCGCGATATAATAGAGGACGCAGATATGAAAAAAAAAACTCACCATGTATACCTCTATTTTTCCGAGGAGTTCATTTTCCCAATCTTCGCCATTGTAGCAATGCAATCAGTTTGAATTCAAGGGGGAAGCGCGTAGTCAACCCTTCTGGGGACTCATGGGGGGAAGAATGGATGGTCGAGTGGGGATTCAGGGGGGAAGCGGGTAGTCAACCCTTCTGGGGACTGAAAGAGGGAAGTCAACCCATTCAGGGGACTCAAGGGGGGAAAGAATGAATGGTCGATAAGTGACCGCGCGCGATGCGGCGATGCGGCGAGAGACGGAGACGCAGATAATGCGAGAGAGTACACAATAGTGAGAGACGTGCCTGGCGTGACCCCTACTTGGTGTGTAGTGAGTGTACCCCCTTTATGTGGCTGCGCAAAGACTGTGTGACAGATGTTTTGTGTGTGTGTGTTGTGCGTTCTCTGGTGTGTCTTTCCCCAAGTGTAAGTTGCACGCAAAAAAGTGCTACTGACGCGTTTCTCGTGCGCTTCAGGTGCTTAGCGGATGAGTTTTCAGAAGGATTTACAGAAAGAAAACGGAAAAGATTTCAAGAAAAGTATGTATATTATTTCCAAACTCCTAATTTTTTTTCTTCAATTTCATTTCGTTTCTCCATATTTCAGGACTTTTATTGCTTCCCTATCTCTTCTCCAGGGCCGGTTAGTTAGCGGAGTTATCTTCCACTCCAAGGAGTGTTCACAAAACGATATTTGTTGGTAGAAAAAGCAAGTGTGTAATAAGATACCTATGACTAGGGGATTCTTGGCCTTCGGCCCGAATCCCCTTGCCCTGCGGGGCTCAGAGAGCTAGCGCTACCTCCGCAGCAAACGCTGCGGCGGTAGCTGACGCTCCCCGCATTAGGCCGCTTCGCGTTGGTGGCCATGGCAGGTCGACCTCTAAGCACCTCTGAAATCTGCAACTGTTGCAAGCACTGTTGGTTCTACTATAGACAGGGCTGTTGAGATGGGACAAAGGGAATAGTCCCTTCATCCCTCTCGGGTAAACCTCTTCGAACTGATCACGATGGAAACAAGGATTTATTGCTCAAATAACGTGGAACGATACAATAGAAGCTAAATTAAGAGGAAAGAGAAAGTAATTAATAGAGATAATAGAGAAAGGATAGGAGAAATAGATAGTTTTAGGCCAAGCTAATCCTGGCCTAAGCTGGAAATAGTGAAAATGGGGTCAATTTGGTCACAACGGGGTGGAATTTCGTGGAAAATAGGTTAAACGGGGAAGGAAAAAGGATAATTGAAGGGAATTTGAGGGAATCGTGGGAAAAACATGCATAAAATCGGTGAATAGAGAAGAATATTAGAGAGAATTAAAATAATTAACCAACAATAATTTGAATTCGAAAGTTAAAGGCGCATAGAGATATCTCGGCACGCTTTTGGGGTTATTGTAGCTGCATCGAAGGCGGCGGCGGCACCGGTGGGAGTCCAGGCGGCGAGAGTGCGGCGAGAGATGAGTGCCGCAATGGAGACGGCCGACGAAATGCAATGCGCTCGATGAAATGGGGCGAAATGAATGGAATTTCGCCGCGATTTCGGGAATAACTCGGGCATGGTGATGTTTCAGAGCATTCGTGAGGGAATTCCCCGACAGAGGGTCAGGTTATGGGCTTCTGGAGTAGAAAATAAGTTGTGAGATACTTCTCGGAGGCAGTACCCACAACAGCATTCGCAAAAGTTGCAGATTCGATGAAAATGAGGGTTTTCAGGTGGAAAAGCTGCTCGAAACAATGAATAATCGCTGGAGTTCCAGTAATCGGAATGGAGTAAGAAAGTTGGGAAAAAGTTGTGAGATACGTCTCGGAGGCAGTATCCACAACATTCCGGGGGGGGGGGGGGGGGGGTAGTCGACGTCTTTTACGAAGAAGACGTTTACGTAGTCAATGAGCTTGTCCTTAGCTTTGCGGGTAAGGAACGGTCTGCTACGACCGGCGGTCGTGGGCTCGGCAGTCTTAGGCTGAGGCCAATGTACGGCAGGCAATGTAGATGTTCACTGGTCCGATGGTGACTTCTCGAGAGTTTCACGTGGGAGAAACAGCATATCTCTGCTCGGTTGATCAATTTCGACAGGGTTGTTTGCGATGTGATCTATTTCCACTTCAAGTGGGGTCAGCTGGCATACTGCTTCCTTGATGGTTTGTCCTCTGCAGAGGACTTCGGCTGTGCGAACTTGACCGTCCTTTCTAGGAAGGAGGGCCGTGATGCGTCCTGAAGGCCGTGGTGACTTGTCGGTGAATACTAGTGCGCTGTCGAGCTGGTAGATGGCAAGAAGAACGGAAAGATCCTGGCGTCGTCGTTCCTGTCGATGGCATCCTAGTTGTCCTGTCGGCGTCGTTGCCGTCGGTAGTAGCCTAAAAGAGATATTGGTGAACCTGTGGTTCACCGGAGTACTCGGAAGCAGGCTAAGTGTTGAGATCCATAAGAACTCAGTCGTATTGCGGTAGTCCTGAAGAAGGGGCATATGGTATAATTTTCTGGTATCCTTTGCTAGAGGGAGCCGACTGTGTCTGGCTCTCCTCAGAATCCCAGGGATTTTCGGGAGGAGAGGTGACTGGTGGTGTTGGCATTCGGTCAAGGACAGCCCGTTCTTCTTGTGACATCTCGCGAATGGTAGTTTCGTCGTCAATGACGCTTGATTAGTTTCCAAGTGCTCGCAGATAGAGCAAAATGACGCTGTTGATATGGCAGATATGTAGACAAGGTGATATCTTGAGTCGTTCCACTGGGCGGTATCAAGCTCTTCATGGATGAACTGGTGAGAAGATTAGTGGAACAATTTGGTAAAAATTCGTGTTGAGGTGGGTCGTTGCGACACGCATACTCGTCCAACACTTGACGGAGTTCTTGCTGATTGAATTCCTTCGGTGTCTGATCGCGCCAGTTGTTTTTTCGGGGAAACGCTTGTGGAGTCGATGGAGCGGTACCTCGGGGCAAAATGGGAGTTTCTTGAGCAGTTACGCCGCGTACTTGTTCGAATTCCAAGGGCTGGTCGAAGAAGCGTGGGGTGGCTCGGGCTGGTGGTGTCTGGTCGAAGAGGGTTCGACGGGCTGGTTGTAGCCTCATCTCCATCTCCTTAACTTGCAATTGTACTCTATGTTGTTCTGCAATTGCGAGGTCGGTTGATTGTCTGGCGGCTGCCAACGCTTCCGCTTGAGTAGCGCTTGACGTCTACTGTCCTCTGCGTGGCGTTTTTCTTGCTCCGTTTTCAACGGTTTGACTTCTTCGTGAGCAGCTGCGGTGGCGGCTCTAGCTCGCTCTCCTTGTATTTGTATCTGAGCTAGTTGTTCCTCAAGCAGTTTGCATTCTTCACCGACTTCGTTGTTAGACTCGTTCGCGTCCTGAGCTTTTAGGGCGGGTGGATGCGAGACGGCGACTGTAACCACTGTGGGTGACTCCTGGGTTGGATTTCCCGCTCCCGGATTGCGTGGAGGTTCGAGCTGGAGTCCTCCGTAGGTGTCGTCGAAGTACTGTGGTGAGTCCAGGAATTGCGCGAGCGATCTGTTGGAATTCGTTTCTTCGGCCCTCGCAAATTCGTCGTCCTCCTCTTCTTCCGCGTCGTCGTTCGTGTCGGACGCGGTGGCTAGGAGGCTGGGCGGCGTCCCGAGTTCACATAGCAATGTCTTTGTCGAGCCTATCAGCTCTACGACTTTTTCTTGAACTTGAATCGTCTTGCGGTCTTCCATGTGAAGCTTGAATTGGTTGGAGAGCAGGTAGAGCTGCCGATGGTGTTGGCAGGTGCCTACTTGGCAGGCCTTCGTCGAGTTCGCCGGGTGTGATGGTTATCTTGGGGTTGTTCTTCGGGTTGGGATTCACCAACGGTAGCTAATCGTCTTCGGTCCTTCGCCGTCGAGCAACGTCGATCAGCTTCTGCATCGGGTACAGCTTCGGGTTCATGATCTCCGATCCTTATTCCGACGTTTTGACTATCGAAATGATCACTCCCGGTCCTTCGACGACGTCCTGCTTCTCGAATGCTATCACATTGAGTAAGTGATCAGCTTCCTCTTTGCGATGGCGATCCGACCGTGTCCTCTGCCTCCAAGAGGTTCACGGAGACTGTTTACGGAGTCTATTCGACTCAAGATCTTATTCCAGTCGGGGGAAGGGACGGAGTCGGTCCTCCTTCGCTACGTGGTGAGGGAAAGTGTACTACCACCTTGATTTGTAGCTTCAATGAAGATGTCTATCAGTTCTTCTTGGGACTTGAGTACCTGGGAGTGAATTCAGTGGTCCGACTTGGACTCAAGTCCCGTCCTCTCTGTCTGAATTGACGGACGCAGTGGCGCCCTGCCGTCAGTCGCCCTAGACCAGAGGATGGTGTCGATACCGGCATCCTAGGGAACATTGACGTCCCTCGCCGAAGATCCGTCCGTCTACAGGACGGCGACGAGGAAACACCTATGAGAGTGAGGGTGGGGACGGTGATCCTTGCAGGCAACTCACGAAACTTCGTGCAGTTACTGTGGAGTACAAGGACTCATTGTGAAGTCGGCGTCCTAGGAAACATTGACGTCCCTCATCGAGGATCCATCGGGATCGAGAGTGACGAGGGAATACCTATGAAGATCGCTGACTCGAAGTCGGTCCCGGCGAGCAACTCACGTTCGCTTGTGATGTTACTGACAGGGGTCTTGATGAAGAGTTCGGTGTCTTTGGGAATGTGGATCCCAGTCGCGCCTATTGTCCGTACCGTGCTGAACAGAACTCCGAAGATGAAGCTGATGTGGAGGAATTGGTCCAGGTAGGCAACTCACGAATACTCGTGCAGCTGCTGATCTACTACGAAGACTCGTGATATTGACCTCGAGGTCCTTGGAAACATTGACGTTCTGCCTCGACAATCATCCGGGCGGTGTAGATCGTGGACGAAGGTGAACGACAATTGAAGACTGCTGATAGAATGATGAGAATAAAGTTCGTCGAAGAATGGGGAATAAATCGTCGGTGGCTCGATTGGGTTACACCAACGAGACAGTAATATCACACGGCGGCCTCCAAAGTCCTCAACGTGGACTGTTCTCGAATGATAGCGACAACGTCCATATTTTCATTTTGGTGGTTCAATAGATCTCTATCTCCTGATGACGATTGATTTTCTAACGATAAACCTTATCAGGTTGCTTGATAAATATGATACCATGTGGATATGAACACTGCTTCATTGAGACATGAGTAGGTTAACTATGAATGAAGCAGCAGATAAGGGAAATTGTGACAAGATGTGAGCTGAATCAGCGGCTGCTCGGCGACGTGGTGATTGACTTCTCCGCCGGTTGCTGCTGACGTGTCGGTGCCTTGCGTGTCCGTGGTTTCAGCGTTGGATTCCTCTTGGTCTCCTCGACATCCTTGACGATCACTTGATCGTGGTGGGTACACGTGATCTGAGAGATGGTATGTTACTAATTATCAATAATGTTTCTTGAATACCTTTGTTCTTGTCATGTGAGTAGATCGTAAGTGCCAGCGATCTACACATCCTCTCTAGAATCTTGTGATTCTTTGATGTCTATTCGTCGTTCCAGTTGCGTGATCAGGATCTTGACTGACGAGACGTGGGCTCTTGTCCTGCGACAAGGTTCTTGATTGTTGGGTCCGGCTGAAAAGAGCCACAGTTAGTGGTCTGTCGAGAGTATTCATTCAAACGTACCACACGTTGATCTCAAACAGATCCTTCCTTCGGCGCGACGTCCGGCCCTGGTGGCGGCTACGTGACTGTAATCTTGATGCTCAGCTCAATTTGTATGACCGTCGTAAGTTCTTGATTGTTCGCGGTGTCCTCCGTGCTGATACGACTCTGAAATACGTGTCGTGCGTTCTTTTTCCACTGAACCTTCAAACACGTACCATACGGCGATCAGCCTTGTGGGTGGAGCCCGCTCCTGGAGTACACTTCCTGGCGTCGATGTCCTTGCGTCCGTATTCCGTCGATTTCGTGTCCGTCTCCTGGAGAGATGGCACTCGTCCGACGTGGACTTCCATCTTGACGATAATTTGTAAATTGTGTCCATTGACGACGTCCTCAATGTGGAATTGCTTCTGAAAGAAACGATAACTGAGTGTTTCTCGGGGGAGCGTGACCGTCTTACCAGGCGGTCACGCTCTACCTGCTGCGTGGTTTTCTTGATAGGCGGGACGCCGTCGGCATCGCTGACAAGAAGGTGGGTGTTTCCTTCCGCTCCGTGCGCGTTGATCTCCGAGAGCTCCTTCCTTCTGCGTGTCGGCGTCCGGCTCTCGTGGTGGCTGCTTGACTTGAATCTTGATAGGCAAGTTGATTTATATGCCCGTCGCGAGATCTTGGGGTTTTGCGGTGTCCTTCACGCTGATGTGCCGCTGGAATCCATAGCGGTCGTTTGTATTCCATTTTTTTTTGTAAATTTCCATTTTTTTTTGTTAATTTTTATTTATTTATTTTTTTTTGTCACGGGAGACCAGTCGTTGATCCTCCCGGGTCGAATGGAGTCTGGAGGAGACCCAGGGCGCCAGCTGATAGCCCTGGGTTCTTCCAGATGTCCCATTGATTGATGGGCGGGGTTGCCAGGCAGCTGAGCAGGTGAGCAGTTGAGCCGGATATGTCACCGCATTTTGTGCATTTGGGGATCTCCGAGCCTCGGATCTTGGCGTCGTAGGCTTGCACCAGCAGAGAGTGCCCGCATCGTAGACGGGCGAGCTCCGTACGAGCTGCCCGTGGGAGCTTTCTTTCTCCTCTAGCGATTCTCGGTGGTCTGGCGTTGAGTAGATTGTTGGGCGGACTTCCGAAGAGGAATCTCTGGACGAACTGAGTGTGGGAGAGTCGTTGGGCATCTTTCTTCGCCATTGTGTCCAGGTTTACGTCTCTGGCGATTAGGGGCTTTAGTGTTGGCGGGTTCCGGGGCAGATTTTCTTTCGCGTCCGTCCTCCTGCTTGTGGGACGTTCGTCCAGCAAGCGGTGGCTTGGGTGGAGTGAGTCGGTCGCGGCCGCCACAGCGTACTGTTCTCTTGATAGCCATAGTTCTTGCGTAGATGTGTGAGGTCGGCGAGTCTTTTAGCAGTCTGGTACAGCATCGTAGTGCATTCCTTTGGGCTCTTTCTATGCGATCACATTGGGATTGAGAGGCTAGTGAGCTCCAGCCCGGGGCGGCGTACAGGAACAAGGATTTGACCATGGCCTTGTACGTTGTCGTTAGGATTTCCTTGGAGCAGCCCCAGTCGGTGCCGGAGAGCGCCCGGATAATGTTTGTCTTCTGTGTCACTTTCTTCGAGATTTCGGCTACGTGGTGTTTCATGCACATCATGGTGTCGAGGGTGACCCCTAGCAGTTTTATGGAGTTCTTGGTTGGGATCGTGTCGCCGTTCCAGTTCAGGTTTGGATCCCAGCCGTATTCCTTGGGGTCAGTGCATGCGACCATCGAGGCGGACTTTCCTGCTGACACCTTCAGCTCTCTCTCCTCGAGGAAGTCGTGTATCCGGTTCAGGTGTTCTTGGGATATCCTAGCCGCTTCGGCAAGATCCGTACTCGAAGCAATGACGGTGGTGTCGTCAGCGTAGCCTACGAGTATGCCATTTGGCCCGGCGGCCGGCATGTTGCGTACGTAGAAGTTGAAAAGTTGGGGGGAGAGCATCCATCGTACTGGCACTTGATCTTGCGTTTATACAGGTAGCTGGTGATCCATCTTGTGATCCTAGGGCTAATACTGGAGTTCGCGAGGTCGGTGAAGAGTTTCGAGTGGTTCACCGCGTCGAATGCGGCCTTCAGGTCGAGCGCCGTGACTATCGCTGACGTCGATGTCTCCTGTTGTGGTTGCTGGATTCGGGTGCGGGTTGCCGTGGAATTTGCATGCGGATTCGTCCTGCGGTTGCGTGGCGCATTTGATGCATCTGCGTCGATCCATTCTGAAACGATGGAATAAACGGTGAAAGAAGTAGAGACGCTAGTAATACGCAAACGGAAAACAATCGTCATGAGATAGAGAAATAAGGTCATAACGGCGCCCGTGGGATAGAAAGGAAGGGAGAAAGAGAAAGGAGAGAAGAGCCAACTATCGATCGCTCCGTCACCGAGCGACAAACCCATGTCCGCCTACTGATCAGTCTAGGTTCCCAGAGCCGGTTCGCGTCATCCTCCACAGGGCGGACAACAATCGCGCGGTCTGATGCACCATGATGAGATGGGACAAAAGGGAACAGTCCCTTCGTCCCTCTCGGGTGATCCTCTTCGAACTGATCATGATGGTAATTGTCACCTTTACTGTAATTACTATGACTTCTGATGTACTCGCTGGAAGCAAAACACACTATACAAATTGAGGGAGCATCTGGTTCTGCCGTTCCTGAAAGGATGTGGTTGCCGAGAAGTAGCAATTGCTTGTGATACCAGTGGTGATGTTTGTGGAATGGCGGGAGTTTCCATAAGAAGGTCTCCGCGAAACGACATCACGAGCTGTTTCCAAACCGCTCGGTCGCTTTTCAGCTCTTCGCCAAGGTGGGAGCACATACCGTCGAGTGTTTTCTGAGGATGAGGGATCAATTGTATCAGTCGTCTGCAGTGATTGGGGAATGAAATCCTGAGAGCTAGAAGAAGTTGTCTCGAATCCCCTAGCCCCGCGGTGCTCAGCGAGCTCACGCTAACAGCAAAAAATACCCAATTTTCCTCAAAAAAAAATTCCAGATGCCCGAATCCCGTCATCGCGGCCGTCCACTCGCACTGCATCGGCGCCGCCATCGATTTGATCACCGCATGTGATATTCGCTATGCTTCTCAAGATGTCACTTTTTCTATTAAGGTGGGTGTCGAAATTGTTCAGAACTTCGTTTTCCAGCGTAACCCGAAATTGAAAAATGTTTTGAAATTTTGATCGCGGAAATTTTCTCAACAAAACTAGATTTAAATATCTCTATTTTAATAATCCTATTTTTTCTTGAAAATGTATTATAATTTTTTGAAGGTAATTTCGAGCAAAAAAATATAAAAAATCAAGAAAATAATTTTTTTTGTTTTACAACTAACAAAAACAGTTCAGTTAAGAATAACACACCTTATGTTTAAAAAATAAATTGTTATCTTCAGGAAGTCGACATTGGTCTCGCGGCCAACGTCGGAACCCTCAACCGCATCCAGAAAGTCGTCGGAAACGACAGTTGGACTCGTGAGGTCGCCCTGACCGCCCGTGACTTCGGAGCCGACGAGGCGTTGAAATTCGGGCTCATCTCGCGAATTTTCGACGATCGTCAGACGCTGATGGATAAATCGATCGAGATGGCGGCGCGAATTGCCGAGAAGTCGCCGATCGCCGTGCAGGGCACCAAGGAGACTTTGAACTACGCGAGAGAGCACTCGACGGACGATTCGCTCAACTTCATCAAGACTTGGAACACGAGCCAGCTGCTGTCCACGGATCTGATGAACAGCGCGCTGGCGGCCATGAACAAGCAAAAGGCCACTTATGAAGATGTTTAAAATTTGTACATTTCCATTTCCATGTATCAAGCAGAATAAAATTATCAGGATTTCCAATGGCTGGTCAATATTTAAATGTACATTTTGATATTTTAAACTTGTAGTCACAGAAAATGTCTTGAAAATACACACAATCACGAGAAAAACGTGGGGGCTGGAAAAATTATTGATATTTAGATATAATCACAAGAGAAAGAGAAGACGACACACGGAGGAGGATGACTACAAGGAAGAGGGAGCTTGTTATGCTTTTCGGGAAAATAACCAAAAATCGGTAAAAATATACGTCAAGCAAAAAGCGAAAATCTAAAAAAAACATGGCAAATTTTAATTATTACGCTTTTTCGGTGGCGTTCTTTTCCGCCGGTTTTTCGCTCTCTGCCAGGTTCTCCGATTTTCCAGTGTCTGCCGTTGCTGCCGGTTTCAAATCGATCTTTTTATCTGAAAAATAAATTAAAAATCTTTTTTGAAGCCTCGAGAAAAAAAAATTTTATTTATTAAAAAAATGAGATTGAATCTATCGTTTTTTTGTTCATTCGCCGTTTTCCATTTTGAATTTTTTTAAAAATTATTTAAATTTTTAAACTTTGAATTCGAACTTGATAATTTCAATTTTTACTAATTTTTCTTTTAAAAACATTTTTTTACGAATTTTCGGAAATGTTTTTGAAAATAATAATCAAAATTCAATTTTTAATTTGAAAAATTACTAATTTTCCCAAAATTTAAAAAAAAAACCACGAACCAAATTCAACGCCTTCTTCGCTTCGGTCGCATTCTTTTCCGACGACGTCACTGCGGATTCTGATGAATCGTCGTCACATCGAAAGGTGCCGGTCCGGTAGTTGTTCCGGGAATGACGTATTTGGCCGGGTGCATGGAGTCAAATTAGAACTCCTGAAAAACAAAGAAACTGAATGAACTCAAAACGTGTTCCGGATGCAATATTTATTAGTTGGATGATGATGATGAGGATAATGGCTCGAAACTAAATAGGAAAAAAACGATCGACGGTTGGAAATAATTAGAGTTTTTGTGGGAACAAACGGAACAAAAGTTACAGGAGACTGGGGGAAAACGAAAAAATAATCAAAGTCTTCAGACAAGGACGTGGAGAGGCGGGAGATTAATCAAGTTCATGGAATCAAAGAAATAAACCTTGAAAGTGAAGGAGAGCAGGAAGTGGCATCCGACGACGAAGATGATGGTTCCGAAGGCTACCTGACAAGAAAGGTGTCGTTGTTCGCTATATTCTCCAAGAATGACTTACCATTTTGTTGGTGTCGTTCTGACCAGCTGGCCAAATCGCGCGCGCCAGACGGTTCCCGAGAGTCCGACGGAGACAAAGATCAGCGCCATTCGGAACCAACTGATGTCGATGATCCAGAGGAACTGAACAAGAGCATTTTGTTTAGAGTTCTAGGTAAATGAAATTACTCACCGTAACCGGAATGCAAATGACGAGCGAGTATCCGTACAAGCAGACAAGGTCAACGTACGGATGCATCATCTCGCTGTGACGATTCCAGAAGAGTCCGTAGAGGAAGAGCGGCACGAGGACGACGTAGAGGAAGATCAGCGTCGATGCGGAGGTGACTGGAGAAAAAATGGTTTTCAATGTGATTAGAAATTTCAATAACGTACCCATCCGGAAGTCAGATCCATAGGTTCCCTTGGCTTCGTCGTTCTCGACGACCACTCGGCGTTTCGGTGACCTAGAGAATTTATTTTTTTTGGGATTGTCGTTCATAAGAATTGTTCTGTTTTTCAAAAAAGTTTAATATTCTGAATTTTCGATTTCGACATTTTCCGAAATTTTTTTTAATTGAAAAAAAATTCAATTTAAAGAAAAACTAAATTTTCAAATTTTCCAAAAATTTCCAAAATTGAAAAATCAGTGGCTCAAAAATTTTTTTAAATTTCTTATTTTTGGTTCATGAAAGATGTTTCCAAAATGGCCCTGTCTTTGGAATTAGTTTTCTTTTTAATTTCAAAAAATTTCATTTACTACCTGAAGCTTCGAAGCATAGTCGAAATACGACTAGAAACATTTTTTTATTTAAAAAAATTCAGGTCTCCTACTGTTTTTTTTTCGAATTCGTGGATTTTTGAGAATTTTTTGAAAATCTTTCAAAAAATATAAAAAAATACAAAATTATTGCAAAAATTATAAAATTATTTTAAAAATTCAATTCAATGTCAGTTTTCTCGAATTTCGAAATGTTTTGATTTTTTTTTAAATTTCTGAGGTGTTGAGAAATAAAATTGATTTCGAATAATTTTTTTTCAATTTTTTGAATTTCCCAAATTTTGAAAAAAAAATTTTAAATCAAATTTTCAATTTTTTAAATTAATTTTTTTGTTTAATCCGACATTTTTTCACGATATATCTCAATTTTCGTATTTGAAAAAAAACAGTATTCCATACCTGTATTTTTTTGGTTTTTGATGCAATCGGTGTCTCAACGTTTGGCGGTGGAGTCAGAACGATGATATCCGGAGATTCAGCTGGAAAAAAACAACTTCAAAAAACATTATCACTATCATAAATTGTCAAAATCACTTTGTTGAGGGTATCAATCGATAGGAAATCGCCTCTAGTTCATTTTATCAGTTGATGAAATTTCGCTATCACTGACAGTTTTCAAGACATCAATTGGTTAGTAAAAGTCAGGATTAAAAAAAAGATAATTTTGTATTTTGATAACTGTTCCAACTTGAGTGCTGACAAAGATGTGGCCGATCGTAATTTAGTCAAGTGGCAGATGGACGGCCGCTCGTTCACTCCTTCTCTGTCTCAGTTCATTCTCCCCATTCTCTGCAGATTTTTTTCAAGAGAATTATTTGAATTTCTTAACTATTTTTAAACTTTTTGATTTTCCGAGTCAACTCTTTTTCACAGAAAAATGTGACTGTGAGTTTTGAAGTATTCCTAATCCTTTTTGAATACATTTTTAATTGAAAATTAGATTTACCTTTCTACAAATCTGCTTCCAGTGTCACCAGTAATCAGTGGAAATTTAGGGGGTAATCGGGGTGGTGAGGGGAGAACCCAGATCAGGGTTCTAAAAAGGGGAAGGGAGAGGATTTCAGTGGAAATCGGTTCTCTCTGACGAGAAAGGTAGTCAACCCGTCTGGGGAGAAGGGGAATGTGTGGAAGTGTTGACCCCGCCGCCTTTTATACACGAGGACGAGAGTGAGAGACGCAGGGAAGTGGGCGGAGGGAATGAAACAGACGCAGACGGTGCGGCGACGGGGCGGCGAACTTTGTATTCGAAAGTGAACGACCTTTTCGAATTAGTTTTGAAGGACATGGGAAAGTACAGATTGAGGTCACTTGATTTGAGTTGAATGGAATTTGAACAGTGAAGAATAGGAAAAGGGACTGGCTTTCTGAACATACTTACTTACTTGGATACTTGGATAGTCCATATCTAGCTGTTGTAGCTGTGGACTAGACACTTCCAGGAACTTCTGGATCTTGCTAGGCGTGGCCAGGGGACGTGTTCGGCGATGATTCCTATTCGTCTCCTTCCTGATCTTCCCAGGCCTATTAACCTGCGGTTGTGCTGATGTATCTTCACTTCGTTCACCACGCCATCTTCCCATCTCTTCTTCGGTCTGCCTTCGCGTCGCTTGAATTCGTCGATTCCTTTCGGAATTTCCCATTCGGTGATTCTTTACGAATTCTGGCGGGTGGCATTCTGGCGACGTGTCCGGCCCACTTCAACTTCTTCTTGATGATCACATTCTCGAGATTCGGCGGTGTTCCTGCGTCGGCTGCATACCAGATGTGACTCGCGGCTCTGTTGATTCTCTTGACGTCTTCTACTTTCGTATTCCAGGTCTCGCATGCGTAAGTCATGGCGGGGATAGACGTGGTCATCAAGTAGTGGTGCTTTTCAGCTACTGGAATCTCTTTGATGTAGTCCTTGATGTTGTTGAAGGCGGCCCATCCAGCTCGTATCCTGTTGTCGATCTCGAAGTTCAGGTTGCCGTCTTTCTGGAGAGTTCTTCCCAGGTACTTCATCTTGTCGACATCTTCGAGTGGCTCGTTGTTCACTTCGATCAGATCTGTGTCGGCTGCCCGATTTCTCAGCACTTTTGACTTCGAGGTGTTGAACAGGAGACCCGCAGGAAGGCACGTAGAAGCGATCGTTGAGGCTCTTCTGGAGGCGTCGGCGGGTGACTTGTCGATGAGAACCAGGTCATCTGCAAAGAGTAGTCGAGATATTCGTACTCCGTTGACTTTGATTCCCCAGTCTTCGTCGTCTTCTTCTGGTAACGGATCTGCTTCGTTGAGTAGCGACTGCAGTGCGATTGCGAAGAGTGCTGGCGAGGAGGAGTCTCCTTGCCGTACTCCTCTTTCCACGGGAATCTTCAGTTGCTTTCCTAGCATTTCCATCCTGCCAGTCCCGATTTCGTTCGATCTTCTGATTGCTTCGGCATACTGAGGTGGGAATCCAGCTTTGATGAGTGCCGATTAAACCGTGTGCCAGTGTACTGAGTCGAATGCTGCTTTGAAGTCAATGAAGGTGAGTATGAGCGGTTGTTCGTACTCATCACACTTCTCCCAAAGTCCGGCCAGCGACTGGAGGTTTTCGGCGCAGCTTCGGCCTGATCTGAAGCCGTTCTGGGATTCATCCAGGAATTCTTCAGCGATGGAGTTGAGTCTCCGAGTGAGGACCTTCGTGAAGATTTTGCCGGGAAGTGAGAGGATAGAAATCGGTCCGACGTCTTTCATCTGCTCCGGTTTTGACTTCTTTTCGATCAGTTTGAACTTGATTTCGTTCCATGCTGCAGGAGTAGTCTCCGTGGCAATGGATTCGTTGAAGCATCTCGTCAGATTCCTCGTGAGAGCGGGACCTCCGTATTTCAGGAGAGTCGCTGTTACCTCGTCGATTCCTGGGGCTGCGCCGGCTTTCGTCGTGGAGACTGCTGCGGCGACTTCAGCTTCGAGTATCGGGAGGGGGTTCTTCTGCGAGAACTGCAGGTCCGTTGGCCTGATCGAAGGTCCTTTGAATTGTTCGGAGAAGTGGTCTTTGGCCGCTGCTCGAATTGCTTCACGATTGGTAGTCGTTGCACCGTTGGGAAGTTTGAGTTTCGTGAACAGCTCACTCTTTTCGTTGGTTCTCCGGACGGTCCTTTTGAGACTTTTCCTGGATTCGATAGCATGTCTTGCTGTGTCTCCTTTCCAGTTGGCGAAGTCCGTTTTCACTGCTTCCCTGGTCTTCTTGGCGATGTCTCTCCTTTCCTCGTGAGAAGAATTTGGATCGAGAAATACTGCGGCTCGTTTGGAGAGGAGTTTCTCTGTGTCCGGAGTGGTCTTCTTGCGTTTGGGGACGGGAGATTGACTATGATCGAGACAGCACTTGGCTATGTCAATGAGTTCGTCGTAGGAGGCAGTGTCGAGCTCCGATGATCTTGCGGCTATCTCAGCTTGGAGAACTGCCTTGTCGGTTGTCACGTCGACTTTCTTCGGATCTTTCGGTCTTCTGGATCTCCGGTCCAGGACTCGATTGGCGATCTGAATAGTGGCGCGAAGAAGCCTGTGGTCCGAGAGATTGTTCCTCGAGTCGAGTGTCTTCACATCAGTGCAAAGGTATCGGAGAGAGGTCTTCGTCAGAATGAAGTCGATTGTGGTCGAAGATTCATTGTTGTCGCTCCGCCACGTCCAGTACTTCTCCTTTCCCTTTTTGAAGAATGTGTTCAGCACGGACAGACGGAGAGAGTGAACGAGGTTTACGACTCTGTCACCGTTATCGTTCCGAGCGGAGGTCTTGTTTCCGTAACGTCCGATGTGAGGGTGATCTTCGAGGGTGGTTCGTCCGAGGGAGCCGTTGAAGTCTCCGCAGAGGAAAACTTTCCATTGTTTGGGGATTGTTTGGTAAAATCTCTCGATTTCTCGGTAGAACTTGTCGAGTTGGTCTGGTTTTGCAGAGTTCGTCGGTGAGTAAACGTTGAATATGGCTAGTTTCATTTTACCAATTTTTAGCTTCAGCAGCGCTATTCTCTCCGTGTAACTTATCGTTTCGACTATCATCTTTCGGAATTCCTTGGCGACCCAAAATCCGAGCCCTCCGACTTTCTTCTGTTTCATGGCCATGAATAGGAACTCATTTCCATCATCTGTGATGATTGACTGTTCGATGGGGATTCGGGTTTCTTGCAGAGCGACGACTGCGCTATTCGACTCCATGGCTAGCAGATCTTCGTGACGGCGGCGAGCTGGGTCAGCGAGTGAGCGTGCGTTATGGGTGCCAAGTTTGAAGGTGAGCTTGGGTTGGTGATGGTGGTGATGATGGGTTTGGTGTTGTTGGTGTTTTCTTGTAGGTTGATTACTCAACCTACTGGCGTTCCGTCTGCCTCCGACGTCCGGGAGGGGCGAACGCCTTGGCCCCTTTCCGGAGAGTCCGTCGGGGTTTGATCCATCGGTTGTTCCATTATTTTTCTATCGACGTCAAAAGGATGATGCGAGGCTTTTTTGTTCTATTGGCCTAGACTGGATTGTTCTTGTATGGCAGCTTGTCGACAGCTTCATGTTGATCGCAGTCCGTTTCCCGATCCGCACCACGTGGAGGTTGAACACGACGCGGATCCGAACACGACGCGGATCGGAGAGAGACGCAGGGAAGTGGGCGGAGGGAATGAAACAGACGCAGACGGTGCGGCGACGGGGCGGCGAACTTTGTATTCGAAAGTGAACGACCTTTTCGAATTAGTTTTGAAGGACATGGGAAAGTGCAGATTAAGGTCACTTGATTTGAATGGAATGGAATTTGAACAGTGAAGAATAGGAAAAGGGACTGGCTTTCTGAACATTGAAATACTTTGACTCTAAATGCTCCAAACAACCTGAAACGAATACGTCGATCGGATTTGCGAGAACGGAGACGAATCCAAGGAACAATGCAGCGAAATTTTGGACGAACTCGCCAAAATTCCAATAACATTCGATATCATCAAAGTCAGTTGTATTTGTATTCGTCGAACTTCGTTTCACAAATGTTTCTTTGCACAGTCAAATAAGATGATGTGCTCCCCAAGTGCGCTAATTTGGGAGCTATCAAGAAAGACACTGTGAGCTGGGAAAGTTTTATGGTGCTTAGACTCCGTTGAAGCTGTCAAGAGAGACACATCGAGCCAGATGGACTGTCTGTCGCAGATGGGCCGCGGAAGGCGGTGTCCTGTTACAATGACCCGCTAAAAAGTTACCGAAACTTATTCCTCCACTTTCGAATGGCAGTTTCAGCACAATCAGACATTTTTTTTTCTCCCATAACTTCAACATACCAAATGGACCTCAGAAATCGAATTTCATCCGTGGACTCGACATTTCCCTGTCGGACGATGAACTCGCGGCGATTCTCGGTAAACTTGGGATAAGCTTATCCCCTCCAATAGAGAAGCTTATCACGAGCCCCGGACGAGTCTAGGAAGAGTTTGACGAGATCTGAAGGCAAGGTTCTGTGCAAATAGACCTCGTTCCCGTTGAACGGCAGTCGGACTGCTATGTGTTTCCCATCAAATACCAACGATTTGTGGATCAACTCGATCAGATCGGCGTCACTGGATTTCTCATCCTCTTCCAGCTCGGGTGTTTTGATTCCGAGTGCTTCCAACGACCACAGTTGCTCAAAAGCTTTCTCACGATCGATCGTGTCCGATGCGATCGGATCTACTCTGAACTGATCGTCCAATTCGCAATAAAGGTGGGTGACCCACTCATCGCTCGACTGTGGCACCGTCGTCGGATCTCTCGTCAGATCATCGGTGGGCATGAGGAACGATCCCATATCGGTGTTCACTACCCGTTTCGCGCTTTTCAGCGTCGTGACCCGGAACGAGTCCCACATGGACCAGATGACGTTCGCACCGAGAATAAGATCAATCGTCTTGGCTGCACTGTTTTGCAGCTGTATGAGCCCTTCCAGATCTACTGGGGTCTCTTTTAGTTCTGTCTTGTCTGCTTCGGACAGTTCTGGTACTTCAATTTTAGTATTTAATTCTTTGTACGACGTAACTTGAATAGCTGTTAGCTTGTTAGTCGTACGGTGTCTGATACTCAATTCGTAGATGGATGCCCGGTAAGCATCGCTGCTTCCGACACCTCTTACTCTGATTTGTTCCGTTCTCAATGGACGCAACCGTAGTTTTCGCGCCGCTTTCTCCGATATCAACGAACAGTTCGCCCCCGTGTCGAACAGACCGACCACCTGATGGTCGTCATGGGTCGTTAGATTCATGAATGCTAGCCGCCCTGATCGATTCTCGCACACTATATCTTCATAGACCGCTTCGGGTTTTACTGACGCGGTAAGAGCGAGTGGATCGTCAGGCGGAGGCTCCGTCGTCTCAATCGGATTCTCCTCCGTCTCTGGGTCCTTCTGAGGACATGAAAGGGGGGAGGGGGTGCACCTAGTGCTGTCTTGGTCCTTGTTGACCAGAGTTGCCGGACGACCCATTCTCCGAGCGTCTTGGCTCTCCTGAGTTCTGATTTCGGTTCCCATTCCCTGGGAATGATGGATTGTAGTGTTTTATCCCGGCTCCATTCTGCGGATAACCGGCGATTTCTGAGATTTGTTGTTCGTGGGAAACCCTCCGCTCGCGGGGGGACCATTTCGTGTCGGTCGGACCAAGTATTCATGGAACATGGTTCCGTGAAGTTGGCCACATCCTGGTGCTCTGCACCATGCCTTCTAATTGTCTCTGTAGGGACATTTCTCCACCCTGTGGTTGGGTCTCGTGCAGAGCAGGCAGAGTTTCTTGAGCCTTGCCGTGATGAAACGATCGCTGGCTGCTTTCGGACATTGGTATCGCGAGTGAGCACTGTCTTCGTCTCCAAAGTGGAAACAGCACTGGCGAGTGCTCTTTTCATTTTTCTCTTGGCCATTATTCGCGGGTTGGCGTCCCCCGTTCTGAAAGGGCAGTCTGCTCTGAGGGGATGTCTTCCCTGGACTCTCTGTGCCGCGTTGACGACGACGTCCGCTACATCGAAATCCGCGGCTTTCGTCAAGATGCCGCTCTCTGCAAAACTCTCCTGCAGCTCCAGCTCGCCCTTGAACTCATCGCTCGCCCAATCGTACAACTGCCGGAAGGACCCGGAGTAGGTTGGCTGGCGGACTCGTTTGCGCAGAGTACGCTGTAAGCGACTCGGTAATTTCGTCAGGAACGTCTTGTTAATCTCATGGCCTAAGTTCCGCATTAGAAAGACCGTCGTGCCGAGTTCGGTCACGTCCTCCAACGTCTGGACGTAATCCTTCTGGTCAACCTTGCACTTGACGAATGACGACCACAGTTTCTCCATAGGTCGCGCGTTTTTCAAGAAGTTGCCGTCCAAGACAGAAATTGCCGTTTCGTGAATAAATAGGTTGACTAGCGATCAGATAATCTTCAGAAAATAATGAAAAACAACCGAAGAGTGGTTTATTATTGATTGTGTTCATCTATCACTGTTATTCTTCCGATTTTTCAGTTTTTCTTCAATTTCAATGAATTTATCCGTTTTCGGAGTATGAGTTCGGTCGGTATCTTCGCAAACTTCATCCAACTTGTGAGTTTTTCACCCAAGACAACAAAAAAACAATGAATTAACATGATTGAAATCGGAGAAATCGAGTTTTTGGACCGAAATGTCGAAAATCGCTAGGGGGCTTATACTTTTGACGCGGCCTTTTTTTTGAAATTGTGATGGCGTGGGGTCCCTGGAAGGCCTATTATCCCAAATATTTGCACCCGGGGTTATTTTTGTTTCTGAATCGAACTGCATTCACAGATTTTCACGAAAACTTCTGGTTCTTCCGATACACCAAAAATCGAGGGGGGGGGGGGCTTAATACTTATGACGCGCACTGTATAGAATCACATATACCCACTGGGCTGACGTTGTGATTAAAGTCATCTTTCCAGATCTTCTGCTCATGAGCTGTCTGAAATGTGGTTGTACAACCCCCACGAACTAAACATTCATGACGGGATGTTCCGGACCCTTCAGCAGATTTCTCTTGTCTTAAATTGTTGTCTAGATACCCCATCGGAAAATCCGGAACGCACAGATATGTAGTACTCGAAGGAGATCAAATTTCCTTTTCTCGTCGACGTCGACGATTGGGAGTCGTCGAATATTCCACCGCCAGATGAGGCCGATGACGACGCTCCCGTGGCACCTCCGACGAGCTGTAAGGGAGATTTCAGTGAAGAATTCCAGTTTTTAAAGCAAATTACATTATTCCGATCGCCAATGTTGCCACCGAATCCGCCAGACTGCTCGTTCGTGGAGTTTACATTTTCGAAACCTCCAAATTTCCAGATTTGTTTTTAAAATTCGAAAATTCGCGAAAAAATCTGTGCATACCATTACCAAGATCGACTTCGGTCCACAGCTTCTCCATTATTTTTTTCGCAGATTTTCAAAACGATTCAATAAAATGTTTGGGAAAACAACTCACTTTGAAAGTTCAAATCCATTTTTTAAACGTGGCGTCGAGGTGTTCACGCCAATGTGGAAATTTAGGGAAAAATATAATATCAGTGAGAATCGACCGAATTCAAAAAGAAAAAAAGAAGAAAAATGCAGAGGAGCGTCTTATTACAGCGAAAAGTTTCTTTGAAAGAAAATAGAAAATGAACATTACACATAGAAAACAAAAAAGACTCGATAGAAAAATAAGAAAACCGTACATGATCAAAAGCAGAGATTCAGGATTTAAAATCATAAAAAGAGAAAAGCAGTAGGGGGAAATAACAATAAATATTTAAAGAAAATAATAAATATTCAGCAATAAAAATGTAGTGGTGGTTTGAAGCGGAAGTCGTCGCGTTCATCGGCGATATCTGTCCCTCGATCGGTTCCGACGGTCATCCTTCTCTCTGCGTCTCTCGTCGTCTATCGCCACGTGACGAACGACTTCGTTTACGGTCGCGCGAACAGGATCGAGTTCTAGAAATTAAATGCATCGATTTGAAAAATTCATAACTTTAGCACGAACCTCTTTCTGTTTCTCCGATCCGGCTCCTCTTCTTCTTCCTGTCGCGATCTCTCGACGAGCTCCTCCTTCTGTGGCTGTCGCGGTCGCGATCTCTGGTCGACTTGTGCACCTTCTGTCGGTCCCGCTCCTTTTCCTTCTCGTCTTTGCTTTTCACCATCGCCACTCTCCCGTTTCAGTGTAGACCATCTCACAATCGATCGAGATCACCTGGAAAGATAATAAATGAGTTTTGGGGGAAGATTATCTCAACGGAACCGCGTACCCTTCCTACCGGGAACGTCAAGTTCCTCTCCACTGCGATTTCGAACTGATTCAGTTTCTCGATGGGCATTTGATCAGTGATATGGCATCGATAAACGCCATCTCCGTCTTTACATTTCGTGTGCGATTCAACCACTTGACACCCGTTCCCGTCAACGATGAACTCTTGGAAGCATCTGATGCATTTCCGGGTGAGATCTGGAAGATGATTGAGTTGGGAGCTCAAAAGAAACACTGACCACAATTTGGAACGAACATCATTCTGTCCTTCTGATAATCGTTCGGCTGTAGCGTTTTGCCTTGGATGACCGGAAACCCATTGAAGCGCATCTTGAAACAGCGAAAGTAGCCGAGCATCTTCTTCAGGAACTCCTCCAGAACGGCCATTTGCCAGTCTTTAGTGGCTCGGTCACGTGGTACGCGTCGCAGTCGTTCTCCTTCCACACTCTCGCCCCATGCAGAACGACCAGTGTTTTGTTCTCACGACGGACCATCGGCGAGTAGTGCAGTTGGATGGTTGCTGGTCGTTGGGAGCCACTCAGATGGCATCGGACTCCGCAGCCACTGAATGTCAGGTCGATGTGGATGTGGCGGAGGGTGAGGCTCATCGTTTTGATCAGCTGCCGCGAGCGTTTCGAGCACTTGGAGAAGGTGAGACTGGAAAATGGAACGGGGGTTTAGGGCTTCTCTTAGGCTCAGAGATGCAAATGCTCTCTATTGTACAAGTTCACTGAATATTCTATTGTTCTATTGTACACCACATGATATTGACTCAGTGCGAGTAAATGCGCTCTATTGTACAGGTTCACTGAATGTGGGCAAATGCGCTCTATCGCACAATCTAGACATATAGGCTGCACTGTTGCAAGAGTACGCAAATGCGCTCTATCGCGAATTGCTCTTCCCTAGTCCTAGAAGATGTGCAAGTACGCTCCATCGCACTGCCCCTACAAGATTAACTGCGCTCCAGCGGACTTTGGTGATATTGGAGTAATTGCGCTCCATCGTACTCAATGCCCCTTCGTTTTTGAATTCCCAATTTTTCGGCGTCACATTCAGCTTTATACAGCTCCCCCGAATTGACTCCAATTTTAGCTATGAGCCACTCGAATTGGCTTCACTTTAGCTCTCTCTCTCTCTCTGCCTCTTTTTTGTTTAGTTCTGCCGTATTTCCTCGAATCGACATCATATCTCGATATTGATAAGAGATATCAAAAAGTTGTCAACAGAAGATTTGTGGATCACAATTAGGACTACAAGTTTCCTGTTGACAACTTTTTGATATCTCTTATCAATCTCGAGATATAATGATTATCCAGCAACGCTCTATTCGAGGAAATACGGTATGTTTCCCCGAGGAGCTCCAAAACTCGGGAGACCACAGGCTCCCCAAAATGTGCTCCGCTTAAGAACTCTTGGTGTAGCTCAAATGATCTACTGCTCACAAATGAACAAAAACGTGCATTTCTTCAACAAACTCTCTTCTGCCGCCTCTCACACACAAAATAACAACTTCCTCTGCTCTTATTGTCAGAACATCAACTCTCCGAAAGATTTCCCAGCTCTTTGGGCACCCGGAGCCCCTTTTTCGGCTCACACAGCCTATACAGAGCCCTCGGGGGGGGGGGGGTTCCGGAAAGATTGAGATGTTCCGTGGGTATGTAACATGACGAGAACTTGAACATATCCCGATAAGGGGTGTGAGCCATGATACAGATGACATTGATAAGAAATTTTGTTACTGATTCTGATTAGAGTTGGGAAGTGATATGATGGAAAAATTAGATTATTTCGAAAATTACAAGAAAATTTAAAAAAAAAATTTTTTTTTAATGTTTTTGAAAAATTATCATACCTCGGCTCAAGATGCTCTGTTTGAGATAATCTTTGGACTGAAAACAGCCAAGGGGTCTAGAAAAATACTGTGAGAGTTTCAGAGGTATAGGGGATAAATTGGATTTTGGACCTTTTCAAAATCGACATAATGCAAATTTTTGGAGGTTTTTTGAAAAATGAGCATAACTCGGCTTAAAATGCTCCCTTTGAGCTTATCTTTGGACTGGAAACAGCCAGGGGGTTTAGAAAGATACTGCGAAAGGTTTAGAAGTATAAGGGAAAAATTGGATTTTTGGAATTTTTTCAAAATTGACATAATGAAAATTTTTGGAGATTCTGGAACAATGAGCATATCTCGGTGAAAAATGCTCCGTTTGAGCTCATATCTGAACTGGAAATAGTTCAAAGGTCTGGAAAATCACTCTGAAAGTTTCAAAGTGATAGCTAATAAACTGGAAGAGGAGGAGTGGCTGAAAAATGACTGAAAATCGAAATTTTCCGATTTTCGAGTTTTTTCTTCGAGGTATTACATCTCGAGATTGATAAGGGATATCAAAAAGTTGTCAACAGGAAACTTGTAGATCAAATCTAGGACTACAAATTTGCTGTTGACAACATATTGATATCTCTTATCACTCTCGAGATATAATCATTCTCCGGGGCAGCATTCCCGGAGTGTCGGTTTGGTCTGTTTTCTCCTCCTGAACTTCATCATTCTCCACGGCCTCCATTCAAGCGTTAGCGTGAAGTTTCGGCGTTCTTCCGCTTCACTGAATGATTGTTTCCGCCAGAAAGTGTCCAAATAGTTCCCCAACCAAAAAGAGTGCACTCACTTCACACAACAAGCGTGACAAGTGGAGCGAAGGGGGAGGGGGGGGGGAACTTTTTGAAAAGAACAGCTCCATCTTCCTCTTATAATCCACCCGGGGGGGGGGCTTCCGGAAGGATCCGAAGGGTTTAGAGCAACGTTCTTGAATCGGCATATCTCAAGACTGACTAAAAGATTCTTGGCCTTTGGCCCGAATCCCCCCTAAACGAAAAGAAAGCGCGCAACCACTGCGACACGGGGTCAACGGGTTGCACCAAGATGTCCTTGCTGTTTCGCAACATTAGGAACACCTCGGTTCGCTCGGAGTACGCCTGTGGGGAAGTTTGCCTCTGGGAAGATCCAGTCGACGCAACTTTCCCAGAGGCAAATTGTTGAAGAGAAACGTAAGAAAAAGACGCAAAAAGCCGTCCGGAAGGCGTCAGACTTCACCGATCGCTTAGAAAATTGACGTGCATCGTCTTATTTCGTGGCCTACGGCCCGAATCCCCTAACCCTGCGGGGGTCCGGGAGCTGACGCTACCGCCGCAGCGTTAACTGACGCTCCCGGTTTCAGACCGTTTCGCGGCCTGTTCTCGCTGGCATGGTTAGAATCGCTGTGGAATTCTGCTTCGATTGGTCCAAGTCGCGTCCAAAACGGATAAGTTTGAGGGAAATGGTCCCATAAGCGCCCGGAGCACGCGCTCCCGTGAGCACAAGAGGAATGAGGTTGCGTGAACAGAAATGAGCAACCGAATGATGAGTGACGTGAGAATCAGAGAACCACCTTCACGTGATCATTTCTGAGCGTCGAAAGGCAATACAGAACGCGAGAAATGAACATCTTCATTTCTGTGGAAATAGACTAGGGGATTCTTAGCCTTGGGCCGGTATCCCCTAGCGCTGCGGGGTCTATTAGCACGTCGAATGATCATCTTCATTTCTAAAGAAATAGGACAAAGACCCCCCAACCAGTCGTCAACAGGACAAAGACCCCCCCAACCAGTCATCAACAACAGTAGCAGTCCGTGCATTTTTTGTTTTCACATGCTGTGTAATTGTTTGAAACTCGATTTTTTCGAAAGGGCTTTTTCTACAAAATGTATGCTTTCCAAGAGAAAATGTTTCCTAAATTAGCGTGACTGGTACACTTCTGCGGTTCTATTAATGATGTGGTCTCTAGAGAACCGAGTAGTATCAACGGAGAGGCTCAGGCAATCGCGATATAATAGAGGACGCAGATATGAAAAAAATACTCACCATTTAAACCTCTATTTTTCCGAGGAGGGCATTTTTCCAATCTTCGCCATTGTAGCAATGCAATCAGTTTAAATTCAAGGGGGAAGCGGGTAGTCAACCCATCTGGGGACTCATGGGGGAAGAATAGATGGTCGAGTGGGGATTCAGGGGGGAAGCGGGTAGTCAACCCTTCTGGGGACTGAAAGAGGGAAGTCAACCCATTCAGGGGACTCGGGGGAAAAGAATGAATGGTCGACAGGTGACCGCGCGCGATGCGGCGAGAAGAGGAGACGCAGGTACCGCGAGAGAGTACACAATAATGAGAGACGTGTCTGGCCTGACCCCACTTGGTGTGCAGTGAGTGTTCCCCCTCATGTGGCGGCGCAAAGACTGTGTGACAGATGCTTTGTGTGTGTGATGTGTGTGTTGTGCGTTCTCTGGTGTGTCTTTCCCCCCGGGGTTCCCCCAAGTGTAAGTTGCACACAAACAAGTTCTACTGACGCGTTCCTCGTGCGCTTTGCGTGCTTAGCGCGTGAGGTTTCAAAAGGATTTACAGAAAGAAAATGAAAACAATTTCAAGAAAAGTATACATTTCAAGAAAAGTATGTATATTATTTCCAAACTCCTAATTTTTTCTCTTCAATTTCAGTTCGTTTTTCCATTTTCAGAGCATTTATTGCTTCCCTATCTCTTCTCCAGGGCCGGTTAGTTAGCGGAGTTATCTTCCACTCCAAGGAGTGTCCACAAAACGATATTTGTTGGGAAACAAAGCAAGTGTGTAATAAGATACCTATGAACTCTCTGAACTCCTCTGAACGCCTGTGGCCGTGTTACGCAATTGGCCATAGCTCCTAATGCGGGGTCATCCTGTCACTCCTTCCCCCAATTCCCCTCCTCGTGCTGTTTTCCTCGAGAAGACATCCCTCCTCCCCTCATTTCCCCATTCTCCTCCTCCCCTCACACACAAAACTCGACCAACGGTTGCCTGTCGGTCGCATTCTCTTTCACTCTCTCTGTCTCTCACTGTGTATCGTTTCCAGCGTCTTCCACCTTGTTTTCTCAGTTTTTACTCTCGTTTCCTCAAAGCATCTTAAGATACGGAGGAACAGGCGGAATATTAGAGGGAACAATGCGATCAGAGAATGAAAGGGCCAATGTCGAAAGAATCTTTAGTGACGATGAGTATCAACAGAAGAACAAAGAAAGGGTGAGGGTCCGGGTGGGGAGTGCATGAATACAGAGAACAACTAAACAACGGTCCTTCATTTCGTCTCGGACGGAGCCACACCGTACTCTTCGAGTAGCTTCTTGTTATTTTCCAACTCCTCCTTCCACATCTCCGTGAACCACACTGTGTTCTCGTAGTTCGTCCACTGCACCAAATACAGTGGGTCCAGTTTTCCGTTGCGGACGGCCAAGCAGTGCGCCATGATTTTCTTCACCTCGTACTCTCCTTGCCGCTCTGCTTTCTGAAACGTGGATATTTCTTATAATTGAAAAATTTACTGTAATTACCATAACCTCCCACACGCTGCACAGAATGGGTGAACTTCTGATTCTGCTGTCGCTGTGGTCGCAATTCGCATCTCTGAAAGTTACATGTTGCATATGAGGATGACTATGAGGCTCTTACCATTAGTGGCCATGGCAGGTCGACCTCTAACTTCTGATATCTGCAACTATTGCAAGCACTGTTGGTTCTCCTATAGACAGGGCATAGATGAAGTCCCGTTTTGCACTGGTACACCATCTTTCTTCCGATGGTTCTCTTGTGGAACTCGGAGCACGCTCTGCACATGTTTCCTCCTGGAATGAGGGGTCATCTGGTAATTGTCACCTTTACTGTAATTACTATGACTTCTGATGAACTCGCTGGAAGCAAAACACACTGTACAAATTGAGGGAGCATCTGGTTCTGCCGTTCCTGAAAGGCGGTGGTTGCCGAGAAGTAGCAATTGCTTGTGATACCAGTGGTGATGTTTGTGGAATGGTGGGAGTTTCCATCAGAAGGTCTCCGCGAAACGACATCACGAGCTGTTTCCGAGCCACTCGGTCGCTTTTCAGCTCTTCGCCAAGGTGGGAGCACATACCGTCGAGTGTTTTCTGAGGATGAGGGATCAATTGTATCAGTCGTCTGCAGTGATTGGGGAATGGAACCCTGAGAGCTAGAAGAAGTTGTCTTTAATCCCCTAGCCCCGCGGTGCTCAGGGAGGTTACGCTATCTACTTCGCAGCCTGTTCTGTTTGGCCCCCCCCCCCCACATTGCAAAGTAAAGTAAGCATTCGCATTCCTGAAAACATTCCCGTCGATTGGTCTAAGAATGAGCAAAAATGGTTCACTGTGAGTGGAATTCCCAAAAAATGGTCCAGAAGCGGTGGCGGGCGCACGCACCGGAGCTCGACCCGGACCCACACACCCACTCGCGCAAAAAATACGCGCTTGACGCGTGAACGTTGCCTGCCGACGCCGCAAGCAACTCGGCGTGAAAAGATTCACGTGAAAAATAGAAATGTGGCGCAATAAGAGAGAAGAAATTTTTGACACTTTTTGGAGATTTTGAAACGCGCACGCTGGGACCGACGCGATTTAATAAAGAAAGTCAACTAGGGGATTCTTAGCCTTCGCCCGGAAACCCCTAGCCCTGCGGGTTCTGCTACCACGTCGATTGAGCATCTTCATTTTTAAAGAAATAGGACAAAGACCCCCAACCATTCATCAACAGAAGTAGCAATGCGTGCATTATTTGTTTTCACATGCTGTGGAATTGTTTGGAACTCCTTTTCTTTTCAGAATGGCTTTTTCAACAATATGTATGCTTTCCAATAGAAAATGTTTCTGAAATTAGCGTGACTGGTACATTTCTGCGGTTCTATTAATGAAGTGGTCTCTAGAGAACCGAGTAGCATCAACTGACAAAGGAAAGTGTGTCATCTTGCCGTGGGATTTCAGAATGAGACCTAGTCCATCCAATAGAGTTTGACATGGCACGTTCGACTCTGCTTTTCGATTTTGCGGAACGACCTCGAGAGCCGAGTTAGAAGCTCGCAAAGTTGTTCCGCGCGCGTATGCGTAATATGTATGCACCTGTGACTGCTGGGAGAGTGTGGGAGGCTCAGGCAATCGCGATATAATAGAGGACGCAGATATGGAAAAAATACTCACCATTTAAACCTCTATTTTTCCGAGGAGTAAATCTTTCCAATCTGCTCCATTGTTGCCATCTAATCAATTGAAATTCGGGGGGGTAATTGGGTAGTCAACCCATTCTGGGGACTCATGGGGGAAGAATGAATGGTCGAGGGGGGATTCGGAAGGGAATCGGGTAGTCAACCCTTCTGGGGACTCAAAAATGGAAGTCAACCCATTCAGGCGACTTGGAGGCAAAGAATGAGTGGTCGATAAGTGACCGCGCGCGATGCGGCGATGCGGCGAGAGACGGAGACGCAGACAATGCGAGAGAGTACACAATAGTGAGAGATGTGTGTGGCGTGACCCCACTTGATGTGCAGTGACTGTTCCCCCTTATGTGGCAGCGCAAAGACTGTGTGGCAGATGTTTTGTGTGTGTGTGCTGTGTGCGGGTGTTATGCGTCCTCTGTTGTATCTGTCCCCCAAGCGTAAATTGCGCGCAAACAAGTGCTACTGACGCGTTCTTCGAGAATGGAGCTCACCATGTAGAAAAATTCTTCCATTCACCATTTCGCAAACTGTTCCAGCCGAACCCGATCTTTGTTATGCTACCTCTTCGTAGTTCTTCACACATCACGTAGAGCCCGAGACCGTTTCACCTACTGACAGCCGGCACAGTTCCTTCCTCCCTCCACTTCCCCCCTCCTTTGTTCCCCTTTCCCGCTTATAGCCCCGCCGTTCTCTTCCCCTCCAATCTTTTCAGAGCCCCTGTTAAGGCGTGACCCCGGCAACCACTGTCTCGCCCCCTCGTCTCTCTCTCCTCCCGCCTTCCTTCCCGTTAAGCATTCCTCCACGACTACCCTCAGACACGCACACTTCCCCCCTACAGCAACCCGTTACCCCAGCCCAAATCATCTCGATTTTTGCAGACTTAATCTATAAATTGTTCCAGCACCCGATCTGTCACCCGGTTCCAAGGAATCCTTCCCCAACGATGTACCGAGGATGAGCTGCTGGGACCCGCCCCCATCAGACCGAGTCTCCTAGAGAACTCGGGGGTGATGGAAGTTGATCCTCCACCCGTCGTCAAGGTTCCCTACACATCCTCCAATGAATCTGTCAGACCGCCGCGGCACTACTGTTTGATTCGCGAGGGTAGGGATCCGGAAGCGGCGGGGGACCACCTTCCTCACAACCCCGACCCAATCACTGAACACCCGGTCTCGCGACCAATCTCTCTTCTAACCAGTAATCACCAGACTTTAGACTCACCACTGAACTACCTCGAACAAGAAGGCGAGAAACTCTACCAAGCTCTTGACGAGTTAGAGGATTGTGATCCTCCCGCAGCCGAGCCGGAAAAACCGGCAAAAGAAGAACGTCCAGCAATGCACCCTTGGGCTCAGTTCTACGCAGGAGGACCAGAGATCCACACCGGACTCTATTCCCCACAAGACACCGAAGGAGAATACCGAACGGGTGCCCTCGTCAGACTGCTCGCACGCCACTACACACTCGCCGATGCCATGAAGTTCCGAGAAATGGCTCGTGAGCAGGCCGACCAGCCACCGAAGGAAGACAGAACGATCACCAAGTAACCACTGGACTTCATCGCAGGGTTTCCCGAAGGTTCGTGCGACCCCTACCAGATCATCGGACGCCGGGGAAAGTCACTCATCGCCGCCTCCCTCTTCGCAGAGATCTACGCCCCCGACCGACCAGACCTTCGCCTAGCCAGGGTGACGTTTGCCTCCCGCCTGCTCAACTCGACCAAGACAGACGCGGTCGTCATCAACACAACGCTCCTTCTCCCCGGCGACGTCCTCCTGGTCACTAAGCTCGCCTCCAACCCGAAACGCACGAAAACACCGAGTGAGTACACCACGAATGATGTAGTTGACACCTCAGACGCTCCGGCCTACACCATCGCCGAGTTTCAACTCCTGCCGAGAAGGACGTTCGCCGACGTCTTCGTCTACCCGATCAACACTTCCAACAAGACCATCAACTGCCTGGTCGAAGGCTCACGCAGTATCGCCTCCGTCCCACGCGCAACCTTCCCGGAGGATTCCATCTCGAAGAAACCCTACATAGGGGCAGCGTTCCTGCCCTACGAGCAAACACCGACCCTTCTCGACAAAGCGTCCGACCACTTCACCCTCTGCAGGGAGTCACTGGAATTCACACCCCTCCCTCACCCACCCTCCACCGTCTACGAGATAAGAAGCGCCGAGCCAGAGGCCGAGGAAGAATTCGTCGAAGCCTTACACCATCACCGCCACCACCCGCACATCTGGCACCGACACGTCATTTGTCACCGACGCGAAGCGAGTCAACGTCGCCATCTCCAGAACGAAGGACAAGTGCATCGTCACCGGCAGCATCGCTTTCCTCCGCCAGTCAAAGTCGTGAAAGCAGCTGATCGATGCAAAGTAAGGGGTGAGCCAGACAGACAGAGCAGTATAGACCATTACACACTATCCGCCTCTGCTGTCACACACCCCTTATCACTCTCGCTCCGCCCAACGAACCCAGATTTAGCAACAAAAAAAAAACTTACCCCCAACATTAATCATATTTCCGATCGGACCAGGGACGGTCCTATTGAAAAGATGGGAGGTGTAACGGATGGTCTCTGACCATGCGTTGAGCAGCCAAGACAACCAGTTCGTCCCTCACCACGGAGGATCCCCGAAGCACAATCAGCCACATTCCACGCAAGCCACAAGCTGACGCAATACTCTGAGTTTCCCCTCTCCCCGTTCTCTCTCACAATCCGTCACCTCGCTTTTTACAGGCCGACCGACGCCTTCCTCAACCACCCACACAGCCACCGTCACACCGAGCATCGCCGTTATTAAATTCCTCACATGCCCCCACCCGTTATTTAAGCCCTCGAGCCCCTGGCTCGAGGAGCGGTCACCCCTTTGTACTTGGTCATGTCCCCAGTTCTCTCAATAAACCAGTTAGCTCTAAGTGCCCTTGCGGTTGTTCACCTCAGTTTCCAAGTCAGTAGTCGTACGAGGGCCCCAGTACGTTATTTTATAAGGGATGACGCTGGGACAACATGTTCCCAGCGCCAACCCGGGAGGCAACTCCGGGGAGTGTAAGACTGGCTTATCAGTGCTACCTGACGCCTTAAGTAGTGGAGTGTTATCAGTGCGGGGAGTCCTAGCCGTTACATACCTCTCCCCTTAATTAAGATTCGTCCCGGATCGTCACTAATCTAAGAAAAACATACCATTAAAAAATCTACTGAAATAATTAAAGTGCTAATGAAAGAATAGAAGTTAGTGAGTGAAAAAAAACGTGGGAGTGTGTTGCTAAGTGACGTGTACAATTGATATTGGGCCGTGGGGGTAATGCATAACTGTTCTAATACAATACACTAGGGAGGATAAACTCGATTTTTTTATGAATGGAGAGAAGATGATGGAAGACATTGCTGCCATTTTTGAGCTGCCATTTTTGAGCTGCCAACATTCTCGAGAGGATGGGTGTTGCGTAGTGTTGTCTTTGGTTGTTGAGTGAAGACACCACGATGCTGTGGTTGGTCTGATGAGCACGATGATGACATTGAGTGCACTGATCGCATTGGGTGCGTGTTCGATAGGGTTCTGATGCGCACTGCTGTTGGCGATTGCTTCGTCCATCCTGACCACGCCGGGAGTCGGGAGACCATTTGCGAAATGGATGAAATGGTGGCGGAATCGGATCGTATGAGATTGCCATTGGTCCGGTTCCTGGCGATCCTGCCATCCAAGTGATAAACGGTGGCGATGGTGTCAGAGAGATCGATGAGTAGACCAAGCATTTGGACGATTATCGTGGCGACGTTGATCGTGAGATGAAGTCTTTCCAAGCTGTTCGATGGTTATTGCTCAGCCCAACCAAGGGTTCTTGGGACTTTGGTATGATGCTCCGATCGAGGGGTTAATGTCCGGTGGCAACGGCAACAGCGTCGGCACCCTTCGCCGCTGCGGGACCGGATGATTGCGGTTGGTGCGGCTTCCCAGGAACTATTGCTGCCTGGTTTCCGAGGTCGTACGAGGCAAGCTTTCCAAGACAGGCTGATCTCCGCGTGACAATGGTATTTGATGTCCGCCCTCGTTGATTTCTCACCAGAGACGTCTTGGAGAAGTCAAGATCGAACGGTGTCACTACCTCTACATGATAGATGAATTGAGAGGTCGTTGGTCCGAGATGAGGTTTTAGTTGGTGCCTTCGCTTCGTTCAATTGGTTGTTCTTTGGGGCGCCGGTGTCTTACGTCAAGCGGCCTTGTCTAGCACCGTTGTACTTGCAGTTGCGCCTTGGGTTGCGTCTGGTGACCTGATTGGAATGTCTCTTGGGAGTGGTGCCACTGAATGACCGTAGGAGCAAGAGGACGTGGAGTTCTAGATGTTGTGACCATCTGTTGTATGATTGGGGGTTGCAGAAGGTTGTGTCGCGGTTGAATGTGGACTGTGACGATGACTGTGCAGTTTCTATGCAGCAGGGATGACAATTCCTCGTTCCGTAACACGATTTGAGAAACTTCTTTCTGTGCTGCCAGTAGCTGTTGCTCCTATGACGGCTAGACACTCCGGATGGTGTGGTGAGCGACAGCTTTCATCTGCTGACGATGCTTTCGTTTCTATACTTCGCCGGTGGGTTGCGGTTTCGACGGTGGTTTCATCATCTTAGGCGTCTTCTGACACTTCCAACTTGGTGACGTGTGGAGTAGTGAACTTGAACGTGATTTCCGGTCTGAGACGAGCAATGAACTCCCGGCCGAGTCGTTCATCAGACTTGGCTGACTGTAGCGTTTCCGAAGATGCACACTGGAGAATTTGCGGAAGGCAAGGAGTTGATGGAGGACTCGGTTGGCGTGTGTGGTTGCAGGCTCAAGACTTTGCATGCGGTGTTTGAACAAGTGGAAATCCGTCCGGTGCATCGGTCTGAAAAATTGCTGTCTTTACTGGTTGGTATGTGCTGACTAGCTGTCGTCCGTGGCTGTGGCTACCGCCCAGCGGATGGTCTTCTGGATGGGATTTTCGATGTGGGTCGACGACGGAACAACAATGTTTCCGTCGTGGACCTGAGTGTTTTCGGCGCTGAACTGTCCTAATTGTGTGTTGCAGAGCGCGTTGGAATAGTGCTACTCTTGCCTTGGCAGTTCTAAAACTGGGCGCCTCGCTGTTGGGAGAGTTCTAGTACGGCGTAGAGGTTTTGGGAGGCCTGATGGTGGTGGTGGCGCAGATCGAATCGGCCGCAAAGGAAGTATGGAGGTCGTTGCAGTAGGCTGCGTGTTGCGGGTACGGCATAATTAGTACTGAAGGGATCCCCGACGGGTTCCATAACATTACCCTCTGTTAGGATTGGGGAGGATATGTCTGGACGGCAACTGGAGATTCTACACTTCTTGCTATTGGCGGAGACTCCATCTGATGAATTCCTACCCAATGATCGCAAGCTACCCACAAATGCGCCCAAAATGCTGCGTTGGTAGAAACTTGAGAGGGTGGGCGGAACTGAAGTCATTTTTTTGGGAAGCGTCCGAACTAGGGTACTTTTGCGCAGGAATCCGCAGAAAATAGGCAGAAATGCGGCGGAATGCCGCATTTTCGCCGATTTCTTGCCGCATTTTCGCCAATTTTCTGCCGATTTCTGCCGATTGAGGCAGCCACCGATCAGAACTGAGAAATGGTATCTTTTGACGGGTACATTGGAAAGAGGATTGCAAGAATATACTGCTTCACCTGGCGTAGCAACGTCAGCGGGTGAGCGGAACCAAAATAAAGAGTTCTTGGCTTTCTCTTTCGAGACACCTGAACTTGAGCGTCTTTTGAACTGTCGGATTCGGATGAAGGCAAGGGGAACTGCCAGAGGTCACCTTTCGCATGGCCCGACATCTCGCGGGTTCCGCCGTTCGCCGTACTTTCGACAAGCTCTGCCGCCCTTACCAGTCTCTCGTGTATTTTTCTCTGCGTCTTAGCGATTTTTGCATCTTTCTCCCAAACTCCACCCACTTCTGCGGCATTTCTGCCGATTTTCTGCGGATTCCTGCGCAAAAGTACCCGAGAACCATGCTTACGCGACGACTACCTAGCGGTGCTGACTCGCTGTCCGTCTCCTGGAATAATTCTGGCACGGACCGGCGCATGGTGTTATGGGAATGCTCTTCGCAATCATTTGCGCGCATACTGTCAGGGTCGTGAAGCGCACGGTTGAACGCATCGCTGCAGTTCTCTACGCTGTGCGGATGTATGGCAAAAGCTGCTATGCTGTTAGCTCGATCTTGCAGATGGGTAATCGCTTCTTCTAGTCTTCGCATGCGGTCCTGAGACAGGATAGACTGGTGTTCTAAATAATCTACTGCGCTTGCTAGAGCGTGAGCATCCCGTTCCGGGATTTGAGACGACATGGTCGTCTTGAGAAGTTTAGGAGAAGTCTGCGATCAAACAAAACGTCTGATGCAGACTCGTGTGTGATGGTAAGAGGGGAAAAAGGTGAATCACCAAGAATGGTGATCCGGAGTATATGAGAAAAAAAATAAATGGGTGGATGGATAACGGAGTAGATGGATAAATATTAGGGAGGACAAAGCGAGAACTCGAAAGAAGAAAGATGACGTTCGTAGGACAACTGAGGTACATGTGAGAAGATACAAACTGACAAGGAATAGGTGGAAACACTTACCAAGTTTGCATTGTCACCCGGGTTGCAGCGTAGAGTTCTTATCGGATGTTTACTGCTGCAATTTAGTTCGGGAGGTTGTAAATACCTCGAGCTCCGGTTTCTGTGTCGTAGTTGCCGTTATCATGGTGCCGTAGTACGTTTACGACTTGTGGTCGTAAGTTGTTTGTGGAGTTGGCTCTTTCTTCTTGGTGCCGTAGTACGTTTACGACATTGGTGATAAGTGACGATGACGAGGAGTCGCATGACAACATCGGAATTTGTGCTTCCGTCCGTTTGCGACGAGTACAATAAAAATTCGTCATCTTGATGAGATCGTGATTAGATACTAGGAAGAGAGAAACGAAACTTATAGAAAACCTAGAATATCATTATACCCGAAACATAGCCAAAAAAAAAATTTTTTTTTGGAACCGTGAATGTCTTCTGTTGTCCGCCTTCAGTCCTCGCGGCGAGGATGTCTGGAGTTTGACCCGCCAGCCCGAGCTCCGCCTTCAGCCCTCGCGGCGAGGGTGTCTGGAGTTCGACCCGCCAGCCCGGGCTCCGCCTTCAGCCCTCGCGGCGAGGGTGTCCAGATTATCTCGCTCTGGCCAGCGGCATCAATCCCATAATCGTTGGCTATGGAATCTCACAAGAGGGTCTCTCTGTGGGAAGCAATGGGTTCCTGTGGGGGTCTCCGGTCAGATAAGACAACTGACTTTCGACCTTAAGTACCATACGGATTGGGCGTGACCACGTGGTCAAGTTTACTTACCGATTCTGCCGGGGGTGCCAAACACCGACAGGGCCTCTACACTCCCTCCTTACTCCGCCCATCCTATCCTGCCGACGTTGCAAATACCCGTTCATTATCACTTCTGGGCAATCCGGATTGCTTGAACTTCAAAGTCATCTTAAACCTCTTAAACTACAGGGGCTTACCGAGAGGCTGGTGTACGTCTTCGGAACCACTCGCTGCTACCAATGTAACGACTTGATCAGGGTCGTTAGTATGAATAGGACCAACGCTGATAGATTACAGTTTGGTTTATTGAGGTACTGGAGAGGTCGATACAGGAGTAGGAGGGACGGGGGGTAAGGATGAGTCTGTGCTTATGAGGGATGACGCTGGGACAACATGTTCCCAGCGCCAACCCGGGAGGCAACTCCGGGGAGTGTAAGACTGGCTTATCAGTGCTACCTGACGCCTTAAGTAGTGGAGCGTTATCAGTGCGGGGAGTCCTACCCGTTACAGTAGTTAGGAACTCTTTGGAGAATTCTGTTGATGTTTTATCAAAATGTATACTTTTGCAGATTTATAGAGAATTCCAGAATTTTGTGTGAACACACTTCCCTTGTTCAGATAAGAAATCAAATTTGATTTTTATTTAGGTCATTCATAAACGCTTTTGTTTGGATTTTTGATTTCGATGCGACTATGTGAAACTAAAACTTGACATTCAAATCTGTCACGGATTATTTTGAAAGTAGATGTTTGTTTCAACTTGTTCGTCTCCACTCCGGGAAGCTGTGTGAGGTACTGCTTGACGGCTGCATTGTCCAAGTTCTTACAGTAGACAGAACGGGAGATCCAGCCGTCCTCTCTGAGAAAGTTCTGAGAAAAAGAGCAATTATTGACTGGAAATTATTGAATACTCACGGAAATCATGCACTTCAAATCCTCAATGTCAAAGGTTTCCGCATCGTGACTGAATTCGTCGAAATGGGCGGTCGATTCTCTATCCAGCTTCAGACAGAGAGAGGAGACGGCAAGGTTAGTCGCTTGTTTCCACTGCTCCATTCCGATGATTCCGTTCAAAACGAGAACAGGAAGGTTCCTTAGGTCGCTTTTCTGAGGATCAAAGTACAAAGTTTTCAATGTTCCCGGCTGCAAATGTGGCAGCACTCGAAGGATGTTATTTGCATTGACATCAGTGAAAATCCTCAAGTGACGAACGGCCACACGCCGTCCCAAATTCGTCAGAAATTCGTCCAACTTGTCCATTATCAGCTCCCTTCGTTGATCATACAACTCATCTTCACCATCTCCATCTTCGACAGAGATGGTGAGATGCTCTTCAGAAAACCATTGGGAAGAGGATGGAACTCCACTTCGGTCGAGCCATTGACATAATCTTCATCATCGGATTCGTCTTCGTCAATGTCTTGATCCATTGTAATATCGGGGCCAATAACCCTTCTAATCATAACAACGTTCTCCCATAGTTTCCATTCAAATTCAAGATCTTCGTAAGAAATCGTCGATTGATCCACAACCGATTTGAATGCTTTCGAACATTGACGCAACGATAATCTGAAAAAAAACCCTTAAATACAAAATAAACAGAAAAAAGGATTCTCACTTGTGGGTGGTATGCAATAAATCGACAATCTTCTCCTTGATGTGTCGTGGCATATGTGAAAAAGATGGCTGCGGTTTTTCCATGTTAGAAGCCTAATTTCGAAGTTTTTTCTCTGAAAAGTGGAAATTTTAGAATGGTCAGTAGTAATATTGATTTTTTTCATTGGCTGAGAGGTGGCCGATGGCATGCAATTTTACGTCCCCCGTATCTTTTCAGCTTTAAGATCGTTTACCCATGGTGAACAGAAAGAGAAAAAAGAAGAAGGAATTATTATCGAAATGTTCTCAAAACCACAGCACCTCGCACCAGGAGTACGCCAAGACAAAACGGTTCCATGTTCGATGGAGCGCACTTGTGATATTCCATCAAAAATTGGCGAAAAAGCAGAATTTTCTAAAAAAAAATAGTGATGTTTTTTTCCGAAAAACAGGCAATTTTCGCACAAAAAACGCACCTAACTATGTATTTTACATAGAGAATCATCTTGCGATCATTGTTCGCTCATGTTCACCGCAGAAAACTCACGAAGGAGATAGAATTTTAGTTAGCTCTTGGCAATGGAAAATGGAAAAACACGACTATTGTACTGTTTTTGAGTGTCGGAATAGGAAAATAATGTAATTTTCACACTATTCATCCGTTTTCCATGTCATTGGTCATGTTTCGTATTGCCAGAAGGCGTTTAGAGGTTGCCGAAGCCGAAAAACGCCTAATGTGAGATTCGAAATAAACTCGTTCCATGTTTCATATTCCACAATAAGAGCGCTAGATATACACAAAAAAAACGCTGTTGTGCGGCGGAGCGAGATTGCAACTACCGTAGTCGCGCAAATGTTTCAAGCCAAATTGCAAAAAAAAACCCGGGTTTTTTTCGCAATTCTGCAACATACGATTTCAAGATATGGCCAAAATGGATGGTTTTATCGAAAAACAGGAAGAAAAGATGGAGAACTGACGGAGGAGATACAATTTGAAGTGTTGGCTTGAAAATCGTCGTTTTTGGGAATTTGCTCGAGAACAAAGTGTCGCATCGAAAAGTCCGAACATACGAATTGAAAATTATGTGTTTGAGATCATTTGAAGCCCAAGAATGGCAAAAAATGTGGAAAACAAATTTGCACTGAAATCTGTTGATTTTCCCCCGATAAGGAGAACTGTCAAAATCACGTGAAATGAGGAATTAAATGGAGTTTTGCCTTGGAAATCAACTGGAAATTAGTACTGGGAATTGTCTTAAAATAGGAATATATCCAGAATTCCGCAAAAGTGGAGGCTAGAATTTCACGATTGCATTCAGAATGAGCTCTTCTTCACCCTCGCCAAAATGCAAAAAGCTCTGAAATCCTTGGATAAAATGACCTCCCTTGTGCACACACCTCATGAGGGGATGCATTTTTAAGCTCCTCTCAGACAAAGGCACTTCGTATGAAAAAATCAGAAGATGAGCTCTAGAAGTCGTCACCAATTACTTCAAATTTTCAATGTCGATGACGGTCATCGAGTCTGATACTCCAGGGGGACAAGGGAGCAGAATCGATTTTTTATGAAGCCGAAATGGGATCTTTATCTTTCTTATACTAAAAGGATGCGTGTCTGTCTGTTGGTGCGTTTGTTTGTTTACAGCCTTTGCTCAGCGCCTACTGTCCGTAAACTTTTACAGTTTCTGGACTGTTTTTTGTGCATTTTCCCTCTTAATTGTGCCTCTGGGAAGGTTGCGTCGACTCGACTCGCCTATCTTCCCAGACTGGGTAGAAGGGGACGGAAAGAAGTGCGGAGCGCAGCCAGAGAGGCGGCGGGAGCCTGCTTTGTCGTTTATTTGGTCCAAAATGATCCGATCAAAAAGACGGGACAGAGATATGTTAGGTCGAAGCAACGGGAGACACTTTGCGGAGGAGGGGCAGAGAAAGAGAGACGGGGGAACACGTACATTTGCATGCTTTAGACCCCCCTCCGAGACAGCGTGCCGTTGTATAAAAATCAATAGTACTCACCCTTCTTGAGTAGCCACTGTTCACGGTGAAATAAGGCGAAGGATATTTCATTGCTCCAATAGAAAATGTTTCTGAAATTAGCGTGACTGGTACATTTCTGCGGTTCTATTAATGAAGTGGTCTCTAGAGAACCGAGTAGCATCAACTGACAAAGGAAAGTGTGTCATCTTGCCGTGGGATTTCAGAATGAGACCTAGTCCATCCAATAGAGTTTGACATGGCACGTTCGACTCTACTTTTCGATTTTACGGAACGACCTCGAGAGCCGAGTTAGAAGCTCGCAAAGTTGTTCCGCGCGCGTATGCGTAATATGTATGCACCTGTGACTGCTGGGAGAGTGTGAGAGGCTCAGGCAATCGTGATATAATAGAGGACGCAGATATGAAAAAAAAACTCACCATTTAAACCTCTATTTTTCCGAGGAGTAAATCTGTCCAATCTGCTCCATTGTTGCCATCTAATCAATTGAAATTCGGGGGGTAATTGGGTAGTCAACCCATTCTGGGGACTCAAAAAGGGAAGTCAACCCATTCAGGCGACTTGGAGGCAAAGAATGAGTGGTCGATAAGTGACCGCGCGCGATGCGGCGATGCGGGCGGCGATGCGGCGAGAGACGGAGACGCAGACAATGCGAGAGAGTACACAATAGTGAGAGATGTGTGTGGCGTGACCCCACTTGATGTGCAGTGACTGTTCCCCCTTATGTGGCAGCGCAAAGACTGTGTGGCAGATGTTTTGTGTGTGTGTGCTGTGTGCGGGTGTTATGCGTCCTCTGTTGTGTCTGTCCCCCAAGCGTAAATTGCGCGCAAACAAGTGCTACTGACGCGTTCCTCGAGAATGGAGCTCACCATGTAGAAAAACTCTTCCATTCACCATTTCGCAAACTGTTCCAGCCGAACCCGATCTTTGTTATGCCACCTCTTCGTAGTTCTTCAACAGTCATTTCCGGATGACCACTGGGATGGTGATGATGAAGACGACGGAGGTGGCGGTGCTCATGTAGACTCCCGAGAACTCGAGCATTCTCGAGTTCTCATTGAACACCCACTGCTTGGTGACAGCGAACACGTACTCGATTATGGCGAGTACGAATACTTACTTTACATTGCAATGTGGGGGAATCAAACAGAACAGAGCATTTCTCACTCTTTTCCCATTGACACTCGAATTTACTGAACATCGACTTTCAGACAATCGTCCTCGCGAACCATGGACGCCCCACCGAACTCTGAAGACAAGGTCTCGATGGATGGTAACTATTTCCCCTTTGTTTTCTGTGAAATCCGCTGTTATTTCAGAGACCCAAATGATGGAGCAGCTCGCCGGAAAACTGACGAGCATGACAATGGAGAGGGCGAAAGGTGAGAGTTATCAGTTTATCAGAGTTGGACCCTTGTTTTGCAGACGATTTCGCCAGCGTCAAGAAGGTTTCGAGGGAGATGAAAGAGGGAAAGAAGAGGTCGAGAAGAGACCAGAAGGGAGTCGCGAAAGTGGACAAGAAGGGGATCGAGAAGCAGAAGAGGCAGAAGAAGACGGTCGCCGAGAAGAAAATGGGGAAAGAGAATCGAGAGAAGCCGAAGAACACAGTGTAACGCGTGTCCTTTCTGGTAGTTTTTTGTAGTTTCCTGTTCACCTGCAACCGTTTCCCTTATCTCTCAATCGAATAGTGTTCTCTAGTTCTCTCATCCTACACTCTTGACATGACAAACTGCTCCATTTCAACACTCACCCCCCCCATTTCCTTAGGTAACTCGTACTTTTTTGTGAACATTTCCCAATTGCTCTTTTCATATCCTACACATGTTTCCCCACACACACCCCTTCTTTCTTCTTATTCACTCTGTGCAATTCCTTTTTCGTCATAAAAGTAATGATTTGCCCTCATGTTTCCAATTATTTTAATTGCGTTTCAACTGACAGAAGGAAATGGAAGAAAAGAGCAAATGCTATCTTGAAAAACAGAGCGACAGACGAGATAGACGAGATTTCCTCTAGCCGTGTCGTCGTATTAGCGGAGGCAGAGCAACCCGACGGCAGTGTGGACGTCCTCCCGCACACCTGCCCATCTCGCCGGATCTCTTGTCCAAACGACTAGGTGATTCTTGGCCTTCGGCCCGAATCCCCTAGCCCTGCTATCATGTCATTCGAAGGTTTATATCTCTCTCTCCGAGCGAACCGAGGTGTTCCTAATGATGCGAAACAGCGAGGACATGACCGTCGACCAAGTCAGCGCAATCTGTCGACCCTGTGGCGCAGTGGTAGCGCGCTTTCGTTTGGTTTTTTGGGTCCCAAGTTCGTGGTCACCCCGTGACATGTGTTCATTCCCATTTACCGCACATCTCCCATCTCTCCCCCATTTTGCCGTCGTCCGTCGTTTATCGATCTTTGCCTTGTTGCTCTTTTTTGAACATCATCCATCGTGTTTCAGTGTAAAATGCTTCCTGGAACTTTTCTCGCAGCCGCAATTGATTCAATGATTGGCTGATTGGCAATATGAAGCATTTGGTGACAACCCGAATGGGTGAGTTATCTAGAATCGTTTTCCAATTGAAAATCACTATTTCAGATTGATCTGGGAATGTTTGCCATTTGATGACTGTGCGCGCTAATTCCGATATGAATCGCCTGCTCAAACACTGGCAATCGGGAGAAGGATTGGGCAATTTGGAGAAGATCTGCATAAGCTGATTGCCTAATCGAGACGTTTCCATCTTCTAGGATACACAAATTACATCAGTACGTGGAAATACGACAGGCAGATGAGATGCTCGTCAGTGTGACAACTGATCGTCGTTTCCGCTTTTTTTTGGCCTTGACTTTCCTGAATTGTTGTGCGTTTTGATAATTTCAATAAAAATGATAATATAAACTTCCTATCCAATAACAGAGTAATAATATACATCGAAATGGCTCGCAAACCGAGAAGAGTGCTTAGAAAGAATCTTTGTATATCGAGATTGATAAGAGATATCAAAAAGTTGTCAACAGCAAACTTGTAGTCCCAGTTGTGATCTACAAGTTTGCAGTTGACAATTTTTTGATATCGGTGATCAATCTCGAGATATAATGATTCTCCGGCAGCGTCCAGCCGGTTCTGGCGTTCCCATTTTTGTCCAAATCCATATTCCATATGTACAGTGCGCGTCATAAGTATAAGCCCCCCTCCGATTTTACAAGGGAACCTCTTTGGGTCGGTCTCATAGATTTTTCTACAAATTTGCACACGCATTCTTGAGATCATTCTAAGCAACTCTTCAGTTGACCAAAACTGCAAAGCTCTGCGTTCAGCCGAGATATTTCGATTTGAAAGTTGCTCAAAATCCAGTGTTGGGGGAGGTGGTGGAACCATTGAAAACAGTGGCCAATGGCAGTGTCGGCACCGTTCACCTAACCGCACCCGGAGGGCCCTGGAAAGTGTGGTTCGGTGGCCGAGTGGTGAAGAGGCGTGGGTTGGGTGCGGGTGATTGTGGGTTCGATTCCTTTTCTGGCAATTCTTTTTTGTTCCTCATCGCCAGCAAGATTTTGTCGAAAAAACCAAAGTCCAGTAAAATTTTCAACAAAAAATTTTTTTTTTGGAATGTTTTTGCACAAGTTTTTAATGATTCTGAACTACGAGAAAACAGTTTTTCATAATTCTCGAGCATTTAGCGATGGTTGGGGACAAAGTTCTCGCTTTTGAAAAGTTTCTCCCTCGAGACTTAATTATGAAAAACTGTTTTCTCGTAGTTCAGAATCATTAAAAACTTGTGCAAAAACATTCAAAAAAAAAATTTTTTTTTGAAAATTTTACGGGACTTTGGTTTTTTCGACAAAATCTTGCTGGCGATGAGGAACAAAAAAGAATTGCCAGAAAAGGAATCGAACCCATAACCACCCGCACACAACCCACGCCTCTTCACCACTCGGCCACCGAACCACACTTTCCAGGGCCCTCCGGGTGCGGTTAGGTGAACGGTGCCGACACTGCCATTGGCCACTGTTTTCAATGGTTCCACCACCTCCCCCAACACTGGATTTTGAGCAACTTTCAAATCGAAATATCTCGGCTGAACGCAGAGCTTTGCAGTTTTGGTCAACTGAAGAGTTGCTTAGAATGATCTCAAGAATGCGTGTGCAAATTTGTAGAAAAATCTATGAGACCGACCCAAAGAGGTTCCCTTGTTAGATGTATCGGGAGAACCAGAAGTTTTTGTGAAAATCTGTGAATGCAGTTCGATTCAGAATCCAAAATAACCCCCGGGTGCAAGTATTTGGGATAATAGGCCTTCCAGGGACCCCACACCATCAGAAATTCGAAAAAACGGCCGCGTCAAAAGTATAAGCCCCCCTAGCGATTTTCGACATTTTGGTCCAAAAACTCGATTTCCCCGGATCCAATCATGTTAATTTGCTGTTTTTTGTTGTTTTGAGTAAATAACTCATAAGTTGGATGAAGTTTGCGAAGATACCGACCGAACTCATACTCCGAAAACGGAAAAAATGGTTGAAAATGAAGAAAAGTTGAAAAATCGGAAGAATAACAGTGATACATGGACAGAATTGATGGTAAACTATTTTCGTCCGTCGTTTTCCATCATTTCCTGAAGATTATCTAACAGAGAGTCAACCTATTTCTTCGTTGGAGCCACAGTTATAGCGCTGCAAGCATGAATGGATGCAGTGTCCTACTGGTAACAGTGGTTTTTCACTTTCTATGATTTCAGATTGAAACTAATTTATGAGGAAATGCGTTTTGGTGATCAAGAATGATCACTTTTTGAGATATGGGCAGAAGAGGATGTCTCTTCTTCCTTCGGCCCATGCGCGGACCAATTGCCTTTTCAGGGAATCCACCGACGTCAAATGTCTTCTGTCGATGTTTTTCTCCAACACGGACCACACTGAGTAGTCCATCGGGTTGAGATCTGGAGAGTTACTTGGCCACAAATCCTTGGTGAGGACGCATGGGATGAGCGCCTTGCAGAGGTCGATTGTCGCCTTCGCTCCGTGGGCTGGCGCCCAGTCTTGCTGGAATGTCCAGTGTTGACCTTTGAAATGAGAATTAGCCCACGGGATCAGAGCATCCTTGATAATCTTCTCGCGGTAGTAGTTTCCGTCGATTTTCACTCCCTTCTCAACAAAAACGAGATCTGTCTTGCCAGTTGACGTCACTGCAGCCCAGACCATCACTGATGCCGGAAAGTGAGACTTTTTGTGGGTAATGGCGAGTGGAGACTTCAAGGAACCCTTTGGCAACAGTTGACGGTCATTTTGAGAGTTTGGGCAGCCGTCCAAGTGGAAAACTTTCTCGTCAGAGAACACGACGGTCGACAGGTTGTTGGCCGCGGCCCACTGAAGGAGCAGTTTCGATTTTTCGTACCTGTTGAGCTTGGTTTTCTCGTTAAGGAAGTGAGTCTTGGCAATTTTGTAGGGGACCATCTGAAGATCCGATTTCACAACTGTCCTCACCGTTTCTCGATTCACTCCGATCTCCGCAGCCGTTTTTCTCAATGATCTTCTGTTGTTGCGTTTGATTCGCTTCTTGATTTTTTTCCTGAGTTCCGAGGTGTTAACTGTGCGTTTTCTTCCTCGGCCGGGCTTGTCAGACATCGTTCCTCGTTTGAGAGTTTTCGAAACCAAGCCGGATCCACATTTCAGTCTTCTGGAGATCTCACAATTCCTCACTCCCAACTCGTTTAAACGCAGAATTGCGGGTCTCAGGGAACTCGCCTTCATAATTACCTGGAAATGAGGTGAAATAACACAACGTTTTGATAAAACTGTTTAAAAACAATGAAAAAATGAAAATAAAACTAAAAATCTGAAAAAAATTGTTCGTCCGCGCCATTGCGACAGCGCGCGTTTTGCTTCCATAATTTCTTGTCACCCGTTACTTATGACGCGCACTGTAGTTAAAATTCGATGCCCGCGCTTTATCAGTCTCGTCATTTTTTTTCAATAACCTACAAAAACACCCCAACCATTGATTTGAGAGGAACGCGTTTTGAAAGAATAAGAGCTGCTGCTTGTCGGCTTTTCCCATTACCAATGTCTATCTTTCTACTGTCTTCTCGTCTGTCTCAGAAACGACCAGAACGGTAAGAAGGGATCTTTTCGGAACACCTTATGAGCAACCCTGAAAGTCAATGCAAACCTGTTTCTATGAGTTTTATTGTGATTTCTGAATGATTTTTAAGTGATCAATCCAATAATAAGCAGTTAGTTGAAATACATTGAACGGTTTTGTTAACAATTGATTTATTCCCTGTTTTCGGAGAAAAAAGGAGATGAAATCATACAATCTAAAACTTTTCAAAGAGGAAGCCAATCAGAAATGCGACGAAGAGGATGGAGCACAGTAACATGAAGCAGTGGCACTCGTGACGGCAATTCGCTCCTCCTTAAAGATCGGAAAGATGTTCATAGCTGTTCTACGGGAGGGACTAACTCTGTGAGGCTTTCAGGTGTTCCTGCGCTTCGCGTACCATTCTTCGATAATCTGGAGAAAGATGAGACTATTTGAGGATACGGCTTCGGAGACACAAACCTTCGAATGACATGATAGACCGTCGCTGCATACTCACATTATACTGCATTCCGACGAACTGCTCGAGCAGAAAGTTTGGCTGAAACATATTTTTCCAGTGAAACAGGAATCCATGGAAAATTCAAACAAAAATTTGAACGCCTCAAACGCGCATCCTCGCGTGTGTGTGTGTACTGATACTACCCATCTGCACCGACTTAGCCTCCGGGCGCAACCTGGAGGAGTACGGTAGGTGCTCAAAAAGAATTGACTTTTTTATTTGTGCTCCAAAAAATATGAAAAAGTTCAGAGATATCAGAGACACTTTTGCGTATGTTTTCACAGAATGTCGAGTCTGGAAACTTCCTACTTTTCGGGAAAAAATGCTGATTTTGCGTCAATTTTCGGAAGAAATGTGGAATTTTCAGATCTTAGCAGGAATTACCGACATTAGGTTTCTATTGCGAAATATACCCATTTGTAACACCTTTTGAATGTACAAAACATGATCTTAAAACATTTCGCTTTTTACTGTTTTTTAGACCAGTTTTCAGTCTGAATTTTGAAAGTTACGTATTTTTTCGCTCTCGAGATGTCTTATGATGGCGCCACGTCAAATATGCCGTAGTATAAGAAAATACAGTTTGCTAAATCAAATGTTCGGAAAACATTCTTCTGATTTTCTGATTTTCAGAATATCTGGAGGTTATGAGATAGTTGTAACTTTGCTCAATGTGAACGGATCAAACTGAAATTTTCACGAAAATTATGCCTAAGTGACTGTTATCGATTGCACTTACAGTTATTTGAGTTTCAAAAAAAATATTTTGAGTAAAAATTTTCTCATGGTCGAGATCCCCAAAATCACCAAAAAATTTTTTTTCGATTTTTAGAACACCGATAGTTCATTAGATAGAGGTCACGTTAGGAGGTTTTTTGTGAGAATTTCAGCGTGATTTACCGTTTTTCAGCCAAGTTTTAGCCACCTGAAGTTCGAGACTTCTGACGGATTCAGGTCTTTTTAGAATCTGTCGAATTGATTTTTGACCATTTGAAAACGGGAATACTTTCTACTAATGTTCACACATATTTCGTCACAAATACGGTCTTCTGGAACACTCTAGACAAGAAAAAGTTTTCAGTGTGGTTATTCATCATCCTAAAAAGTGATCTAAAAAATATAAAAAAGCGAAATGTTTTAAAACTATATCTTGTTCATTCGAAAGGTGTTACAAATATGGGTATATTTTGCGACAGAAACCTAATGTCGGTAATTCCTGCTAAGACCTAAAAACTCCACATTTCTTAAGAAAATTGACGCAAAATCAGCATTTTGAATTTTTTCTCGAAAAGTAAGAAGTTTCCAGACTCGAAATTCAGGGAAAACATACGCATAATTCATATCTCTGAATTTTTTTTTAGATTTTTTTGGAGCACAAACAAAAAAGTCGGTTTTGTGCTCTTTGAGCACCAAAAATCCCCCAAACGCGCATTTGCAATTTTTTGAAATGAAAAAACTCACTTTTCTCCATCGGGAGATCGCTATTTTTCCGCGAAACTCCTCTATGATCTCTCAAGAAAATGGAGGGACGACGATGCTGAAAATGAGGAAATTGATGAAATGTCTGAATTTCCGAAAGAAAACCTTTGGAAATTCATAAAAATCGTAATAGAGCACAGATCAGGGCTCTTGGGAATAACAGTTGGAGGAATTAAGTGTAGAGTCCATATCCATTGTTGCCAGAAATCAATTTGAATTCAGTAGTAATCGGAAGTGTAGAGTCCATATCAGGAGTCTATGATAAGGGGAAAGGGGGGATTTCGGTGAGAAATCGATACTCCCGGAGGAGTACGACAGTCAACCCATTCAGGGGACTCACGGGGGGAATGAATGAATGGTCGATAGGTGACCGCGCGCGATGCGGCGATGCGATGAGAGACGGAGACGGACGCAGATGATGCGAGAGAGTACACAATAGTGAGAAACGTGTGTGGCGTGACCCCACTTTGTGTGCAGTGAGTGTACTCCTTTATGTGGCGGCGGAGAGACTGTGTGATTCATGGCTACCGTGTGAGAGGGGCGACGGGGCAATGAGTGAGAGGCGCCCCTTTCATGTCCTTTCTACCTCTTCGTCTCCTCAGGTGTTCGATTGCCGGTAAAATGCCGGTGGCAAGAGATGCCAGGCAATTGCCAGTGGCAAACACGGGTTGCCGGCTAACGGCAGCGGCAAATCACGAAATTTCGCCGGTGGCGAGGAATGGCAGCTTTGCCAGTCACCAGCAGCGGCAAATCGGGGTGCCAGTGGCGAATCAGTGGCGACGTTCTGCCGCTTTTCGCCACTGGCAGCGACTCCGCCCTTCACACGTAAAGTACGGCGAGAGGCGGAACCCGCGAGGTGTCGGCTGCGGTGTTGAGAGCGGTGGGAGAAGCAAGCAGAGATGGCAAATCAATACTATCAAATTGGAATAATTGTTGCTCATGAACTCCAGCTCGCAGAGTTGGAGTGTGCGCCTTGTTGGTGCCCATTTTTGGAATTTCTTAACCCAGAAACAGTATACTTACATCTCCAAGGAACAGTTTTCGAGTTCTCAGGTGTTCAATTGCCGGAAAGCGCCGGTGACATTTTCAATTTGCCAGTCACCGGCGAGCAGCAAATCATCATCTGCCGGTCACCGGCGAGCGGCAAGGCAATATTCGCCGCCCAGCGGCGAACGGCAGACAATCAGCAGCCGGGCGGCAAATTTTGGTTCGCCACCGGCATTTTACTGGCAATTGAACGCCTGAGTCTTCACCTCTCGCTCTTCCGTGTAAAAAGCCGCCGCGTCACACACACGCCTTTTCCCTCCCCCACCAGAGCCCCTTCCATGCCCTCTCTTGGCGGGGTTAGACGCCGCGTCCGCTCCGAACAATAATAGCACTCGATCGTGAAAAACTTCACACTCCACATAAACTCGCAACTTGTTTATCACAATGTGTGTATTTCGCATACAAAAGTTATTTTGAAAACACTCAAATGTTTGGAGAGGAAATCAAATATTCGGCGCTCCCTTCGGCCGGATACACATTGTGATACAGAAGACATTTGACGTCGGTGGATTCCCTGAAAAGGCAATTGGTCCGCGCATGGGCCGAAGGAAGAATTAATGACCACAAAAACCCAGGATTCATTAAACGGTGCAAGATGGTCTTTGGAAATAAACCCACTCAAGAGGCCGCACATCTCTCGATTGATTTGATGAAGCAACCACGTGTTTTGCTCAATTCGTGTAACGTAAAACTGACAGTAAACCCGAATGGGACCGATTTTCTTGTCGAGGCGCACTGTAATCTTCCGGCGAATCACGGATTCCACTTTGTTATCACCGATGTGTAGGCTCTAGTCAATGAGTTCGATTTGTCTGAAGGTCTATCAAACGCTTTCACAAGGGAAGCGTTTAGGGTGACCCACTTATATTTGGCTGAAATTTTAACCAGGGGTAGGTAATGATCCCAATAGACACCTCTAATGCTCGGTTTCCCCCGGAGAAGCTTTTGAAGCTTTATCTCGATAAACAACCGTAGGCGCTTCGCAGAGATGTCGCGCAGTATCGCATGGAATCCTGAGATCACGAAGATCTCAGATATGAATCTCCGTCACAAACACTCGAAAATTGTTAGCACACACAAGTTTCTCTTCAGGCGGCACTGATAAGGGCACAAATCGATGGAAAATTTGGCTGATGACTCACTTTCCGACGAAAATCTCGAAGACTGACGACTTTCTGGCAGACTGTCCTCCGACTACGGCGATTTGTGGCAATTCAAAGTTGACGTTGGTTCCGAGCTGTGTGAAGGCGTCCTGAAGGCAATTGATCAACGGGATCAACGCCTGCATTCCTTGATTTGTCCACGCCATCGCTGTTTCACTGGAAATTAGTCACTTTGCGTTGGATATCTCTCGATCGAGTGAGGAAGAAGACGGATTTCAATTGGTGGTTGCATTTAGAATGAGGAAGAATGACACGGAAAGCTGCGAAAAGTTGAAAATAACGGCGAGTGTTATCGAATAAAAGACGTTTGAACGGAAATAATTGGAAAATCGAGAGGTGCGAAAACTCCGCAAATCATCTGAAAAATGGTCGTTGTGAGAGCCGCACAAAATTTGTAGTATGCACCTTCAAATTGTAGCCTTTTTTAGAACTTATGTAGCTGCATTTCGTTGCAAATTTTGACTTTTTTCTCGAATTTCGGAAAAAAATGAGAAAATCTGATTCACCGGGAAGAGAAAGGAGGGAGAATGAAGGGGGGGGGGGGGTGAAACTACCTGCGCAAATTCCTAGTTTTCGAGAAATTTCGTCTCAAAGTTCACATGGTGAAACCTCAAATGTCTTTCGCAGCGAGCGCAGAAATCCAGGTCGATCGAGCGAATACTCTTCTCACTCGGAACTGCACTGCAGGCAGCAGTGGTTGGCCGAGTGGGTAGAAGGGTTTGATGATAAGCAGAGGTTCGTGGGTTCGATTCCTCTGTTGGGAATTTTCTTTTTTAAAGGTACCCTTATCCTTTCTCTCGACTCCAAAATTTTCCAAGTTTTTTCTCCAAAAAAAAATTTTTTTTCTAGAGAAAAACTCAGCATTCGTTTTTTTTGTTTTGATTGGTATTTTGTCTTGAACAGCGAATTGTAGCGGTAGGGAGCCAATAAATTATAATTTAATAAAATCTTTTAATAAAAAATAAAAACATTCGAGTTTTCTCCAGAAAAAAATTTTTTTGGTGAAAAAACTTGGAAAAAATTTAGGAGTCGAGAGAAGGGATAAGGGTACTCTTAAAAAAGAAAATACCCAACAGAGGAATCGAACCCATGAACCTCTGCTTACCATCCAACCCTGCTACTCACTCGGCCATCCACTGTTGCGTGCCCTGCAATTCCGAGTGAGATGAGTATTCGCTCGATCGACCTGGATTTCTGCGCAAGAAATTTGAGGTTTCACCATGTGAACTTTGAGACGAAATTTCTCGGAAACTAGGAATTTGCGCAGGTAGCCACTACGCGGGATCGACTCCCAGTAGCCGAAAGTACCGGCTGTCAAATTTTAAGAAAAATCTCAGTTGCAATCAGAAATCACTTCCGATTGTGTCCACGGGGTAAAATAGAAGAAAACAAGCAATTTAGAGGTATCTCACGGTTTATTCAGCTTAAGCAAGCTAAATTACACAAGAGAAGCTAACAAAATGACCCGAATGAGTCTGCAGTCCGCAGCACTGTCACCCTCCAGCACCGCTCGCTAAAAACCAGACTGATTCAAAACAAGATTTGAGGCGCCTTCGCGCCTTACGCTAAACAGCGCGCTTGTGGAGTGTCGTTAGCGAGAGAGCGCGCGGCGCAGCAGAGACGCAGGCAGGCGGGGTTCGCGGGCACCGAAGACCCAACTTCTCAACCCTTATGGAAATGGAGTTACCTTGTAAGGAGAACATACAATTGTTGTGCTCTGTAATCTCTCTTTCTTTCTAGTACGATTTCGCGCAGTTGCAACTCTAACTTGGAGTCTTCTGAACTTGTAGGAAATGTGTGGAAGTTTGGGAAAAACGTTTTTTTTAAAGATTTTTTCAGAGAAATGTTCGATAAACATTCATGTTTGCCTGTAAGCAATTGTCGTCAACGCTTTGTTTGTTCTTTTCGGAATTCAGTTTTCCGGAATTTTATTCTGGTGCAGTATTGAACACAGGAAATAGCGA